>CM076926.1:2537924-3737924 GCA_039566165.1 Maruca vitrata
AGGCCTATGATAGACAAGCCGCTCAAGAACACAAAGGCTTGATACTGGTCCTTATTCAGGATGGAGTTCTCTATGGTCCAGACGGTTTCTTGGCCTTCCAGGTCATGGAGTAGATTCGCTATTTGAGGCACGTCTGCCAACTCCGCTGGGCGTACCCGGAGCTTACTGAAAACGTGACGAATACAAGGAATTTACAAAGATGTATTTTGTAAAAGTTGTGCGTAGTTGAAGATTTTTTAGGGTTGAGAGCCATTCTCTCCCCCATCCGGTGATGATGACGAGGCAAGCATCCAAGTATCATCGTTCCTTTGTCAGTTAGAAAAAAAAACATAGTTTCAACTCGATTTTTTAAAAATAGATATGTATTCAATTAGGTAGGAATTCAATCACAATAAAATGAATCTTACATTAGTTATGTAACTTACTAACCCAAGAACAGAAGATCTATGTGCAGCGTACAAAGCATATTCGCTGCATATATTCGGTTTTGTTGGAATGAACTGTAAAAACGTTACTTAGTTTAAAATGGAAATTATGTGTATAGAAAAAAATAACGAAGTATTGGTCTTATCGCACTAGTTTAGGTTAGGCCCGTGCCCCAGCAGTGGGGAAGTATATGGGCATGATGATTGGTATTTAACCGACTCAAAAAAGGGAGGTTTCTTAATTCGACCGTATATATGTTTTTTTTTCTTACAGTAAAATGTTGTAACAATGGGAGCACTTTATCTTTTGTCGGCACCCGAATCAAACAGTAATCATAAGTCTTCATTACTTCAAAAGCTGCTTCTAACAAATCGAAGGCGTGCCTGAAATAAAATCAAATCTGGTAAAATTTATTAAGATTTTATTTACTACTAGCCGACCCGACAGACTTCGTCCTGTCAAAAGAATGTGAAAAAGAAAAAAGGGCGGTTTTTAGGGTTTTCCGGCAATTATTCGATTTTTTCTCGTCGTAAGAACGGTCCTTGGACTTCAACGAACATTTTAAAAAAAGAATTGGCCAAATTGGTTTAGGCGTTGTTGAGTTATGCGCTTACCAACACATTTTGCGATTCATTTTTATATTATAGATTTAATTATTTGTTATGGTACACAAACAGATTACTGTCATTACAGAAATAGGTAGGTTGTAACAGTTGACAGTTATTTGGATATTTTTAATAATAATAATAATAATAATAATAATACACTACGGTTGCCGAGTCGCGGTATCCACTCCAGAATCCGTCTACCCCAACGGTTGTCGGTTCTACGGCTGATGTGGCCAGCCCACTGCCACTTCAACTTGCTAATGCGATGAGCTATGTCGATGACTTTGGTTCTCTGACGGATCGCCTCATTCCTGATTCGATCCCGCAGAGAAACACCGAGCATAGCTCTTTCCATAGCCCGCTGAGCGACTTTTAACTTGTGGACCAGCCGTGCCGTCAGTGTCCACGTTTCGGCTCCATACGTCATGACGGGTAGGACGCACTGATTAAAGACTTTCGTCTTTAGGCTTTGTGGGATTGACGATGAGAAGACTCGACGTAGTTTCCCAAACGCTGCCCAACCCAGCTGAATTCTTCTATTCACCTCGTCCTCAAAGTTGTTTCGACCCAACTGCATAGTCTGCCCAAGGTACACATATTTTTGAACAACTTCGAGGACGGTGCCGTGAATCGCAATCGGTTCCGGTAGTACATGTTCATTGAACATGACCTTGGTTTTGTCCAAGTTCATCCGTAGGCCGATGCGCGCAGAATTGCCAGCCAGGTCATTCAGCATCTGTTGTAGGTCCTGCACCGCCTCTGCCAAAATGACGATGTCTTCTGCAAATCGCAGGTGAGAGATGTGTTCACCATTTACGTTAATGCCACGTCCTTTCCAGTTCAGCGTCTTGAACAAATCCTCCATTGCATTTGTGAACAACTTCGGGGAGATGACGTCCCCTTTGTCTCACTCCTCTATGCAATGGTATGGCTTTTGTCTGCTGATTCTGTACTTGGACGAACAAAGTCGCGGCTTGGTAGAGTCATTTCATCACCTGGATGTATCGCCAATCTACTTGGCATCACTGCAGGAACTCCAGAACTGACCAGATTTCAACCGAGTCAAAGGCTTTCTCATAGTCCACAAATGCTAGGCACAGGGGCTGATTATACTCCTCAGTCTTCTGTATAATCTGCCGCACTGTGTGGATGTGGTCTATGGTGCCGTATCCGCTCCGAAATCCAGCCTGTTCCGGGGGTTGGAATTCGTCGAGTCTTCGCGCAAGACGGTTTGTGATTACTCTTGAGAAAAGCTTATAGACGTGGCTTAAAAGGGAAATAGGTCGATAGTTCTTCAAAATGTCTCTATGTATTTATGTAATTCGGTGTGCACTTAATAATATTTTATCTACCTATTTCCCTAAATTATTAACGGTTGACCTTGAATGACCTTGTTAAAACAATGCACAAGGCAGAATGGCGGCGACGTGGTCCACAACCCGTCACGTCACGTTTCCCACCACAGAGGTGAAAAGTGGATCGCTGGAAGTGATCTCTGCCTACCCCTCTGGGAAAAATGCGTGATTTTATGTATGTATGTATTAACGGTTGGGCCCCTTTTACCTGTCATGAACATCATCGTGAAAACCAAATAATTCAATGATGAACGCATTGGGTTCTCCATGATAAATAACACTGTCGCTATCCTTCGTTTGGTCTTGTACTGGCACCGTAGTTCTACCTGAGAATACAAAAGCCCGTTATTTAGGAAAATACGAAATAACTTGGTTTAATACTTATGTATGCAATTATTGGTATAATGATCATTTCTTACTTTGTCTCCTTTTTTGGATCACACTTAGTTTGCGTTTTCTCCAATATTGTGGTGGAGCTTCGTTCCTAAATAAAACATTGAACAATGAATAATGATGGTAAGGAATGTATTCATTACAATACCTAATTAAGCTTCCGCTTTTCATACATTCTTCAAAAACCTATGCGTTGTACTCTTTTTAACTGACTTCAAAAAAAGGAGGAGGTTCTCAATTCGCCTGTATGTATCATATATTTTTTTTTTTATGTATGTTCACCGATATTTTCGTCAATTATAGACGGATTTCAAAAATTTTTTTTTGGTTGGATAGAGTTCACTTCCGAGGTGGTCTCATTTTCACCAGTCTCGGATCTGATGATGGGATCCAGGAGAAATCGAGGGCAACCCTAAAATTTTATAGGCACATGTACCGCGTTTTACATATTTTCTGAAGTTATATTGGCATTGCTTCATGCAATCATAATGTTATGATGCTGAGCTGATGATGGAAGGTCAGCTCCTTAATATTTATGAGTAAAAGAATAATTATTTCAATACTTTATACATATTAAGACTACTTACTAGTTATAATATCAGTAGCATTACAGGTGAGCTAAGCTATTAGGTTGACCAGTCTAGGATTTGATGATGGGATCCAGGAGAAATCGAGGGCAACCCTCAAATTTTATAGGCACATGTACCGCGTTTTACATATTTTCTGAAGTTATATTGGCATTGCTTCTTGCAATCATAATGTTATGATGCTGAGCTGATGATGGAAGGTCAACTCCTTAATTGTTTGGAGTAAAAGGATAATTCTATCAATACTGTATACATATTAAGACTACTAGTTATAATATCAGTAGTATTACAGGTGAGCTGAACTAATAGGGTGAAAAAAAATATGTAACACTAAAGTATAAAAAATTGTAAACAAAAAAAAAACCGCCTTCAAAAACCCGACTCACTAAAAATTACAAAATAATATTTCAAATCAATCAAAATTTTGAGGAAAACGGAGCACTCTGTGCTCGTCTGTATGAAATATAAACGGCACCGCCTTCAACAACATATAAAATTCATACCCAGATATAAACGTTCGTATTATATTATTTTGTAATTTTTAGTGAGTAGGGTTTTCGAAGCCGTTTTTTTTTGTTTACAATTTTTTACACTTAGAGACAGACAGATCAGACGTATAGCTAAAAGACACAAATTGCCTTGCATTAGCTCATACATATGTATATGACTGTACGCTGCGCACTCTTCGCGCTCTGCCACAAAAACGGTTGATCGTATGAAAAAAGAGTTCAGACAAAAGTTGTAGAAAATTATATACTCAACAACAACTTTTATTATAGGTAAAAATATAAATAGTTTTTTGCGTACGCGGACACGATAGCACTTGTGACTTTTGAGACAATATTTAGAGCGACAAAACAAAGGTATGTACCAATTTCCAGCTAAATATATTTTATTCAGAGGTGAAACCCCTAAAATGACTGGGCTCAATACTCAATACTATCTAGTAGTAGACGTCTATGCCTAGATACAGTGAGACATTTAAGCTTAGGGGCCGTCAGTGGGCCTACCACGAGTTGGCTATCGAAAACTTACGTACGTTAAAAACCTATCGAGTTGTTTTTTTCATATGGCTGATTGTAGTTCTTCGCGTAACCACCAGGCGGCGCTGTACAAGTTTTTCATAGACATTTACGTAGGCGATATCGAGAGCGTAAGTTTTAAACTCATGGAAGCCCCACTGGACTCGGCGGAATACTCACAGATTTTCGTACGACAGTGCCTCCGGGATTGCCAACAACTCAGTATCGATATTAACGATGTCATAATCGAAGGGATCTTCTTCCAGCAAGTCGACTACGGAGTAGCTGTCCTCATGGGAGATGTGGGGTGAGTCTGGGTAAACTTTATCACTGTAGTCGTCTGATTGACGGTGTCTGTAGAAATTGACCCAAAAATAGGTAAGCTGATCATCTCTAGCTACAGATCGGCAAATGTGGATGAGTTAGAGGAGCCCTTTTCCCAACAGTGTGATATCCCACAGGCTTAATAAAAAAAACATTAGGTGATACATTAATCGACATTATTTTAATCGAATTGATTATAGATTTCGTAGACTCTTCTCTGTCACTGTCTAGGCGACTCGGGCAATTGGCTAGGCAAAAAATAAGACAGAGCATGGTTTTTTTAATTCTAACCCGATTTCGACGCTGTAAATAAAAGAGCAGGACTTTTTTTTGCCAGACAAAGACAAACGAATCAGCCTTATTAAACCACCATCTAACTCTATGTTTACACAATTTTTACTTACCTGTAAATTATTTGTTCTAAACTCTTGCGCAACGAAGATTTGCGCCTGAAGTTGACTTTGCTTAACTTCTTGTCCTTTGCGAAAGTGTGTGCACTATCATTCTTCGGATTCTAAATAGAGTACGAAAAATACATTATATTTTATCAATCTAAAAACTTTAAACGCTTGTCTAAATGATTTAACCAAATTTTACTAAATAATTAAGTTTAATCGTTGAATGATCTTTATAAAAGAATGTGACAGATAACTCACGTCGTCCGAATGAGTGCATTCGATTTTTAACATGCGTTGGTAAGGACTCCATTTGCCGTCCATGATTGGCTCTCTGAAATAAATAAAAAATAGCATTCACAAATACAAAACCACGTGCCTTCTGAGTTTCGTCAAAGTTAACTTTATCTTTCCTGTAATAAGGAAAACATCGTAAGGAAACCTGCACACCTACGAAGAAATTGTAAGGTTGTGTAGTCGACCTACCCTTACTTGGCCAGGGTGGATGACTATTTAAGGGTAGGCCCGTTAATGTACTTACCTAATATGAAATAACAATTAACCTTATGAGATGACATAAATTACAACCAACCCAAAAGTGGACAACAGTATGTTGGTTCTCTTCGCCTGTTCTTTCTCCAAAGGAGTGGCCTTCTTAAAACCATAGAAGGAATGGAGCTCATACATGGTTTCGAGGTTCTGGTAGTTAACCTCAGAATTCAAGCACATCACACCAACAGCTCTATCTTGATGCTGAAATGGGATGAAAGAAAATAAAAATGTGAGTTACATAAAAAAAAAAAAGCAAAACACACCTCTCGCGACACACGTCTTCTTATAAGCATTTATTTTTTGCAACTCCAATACGTACTTTATTTTGTATAAAGTATACAATACCATATTTTGAGATGTTCTATAGTTCGCTAAGTTTACAAATCTCGGGAAAATGAACTTAAGCCCGTTATGTTGGTCAATAAGTATCAATGAAAATTAAAAAAAGAATGTGTCTATTTGTATTCTAAATCAATATTTCATAGGTAATCATATTAGGTAAAAGCGACAGCATTATACAATGTAACGGGAATTTAGAGTAATCGACGTACTTCCGCCACTATGATTTTTCTGCTGCTGTCTGCGTGTCGACCGACTATTTCGCTAACGTAGTAATTACCATACAAATCCTTTAGTCGCGGACACTTCTTGTCTAGTATTTCCACGATATCGTCGTTATCTTCTTCGCTATGTAGAAAGTAGGAAGGTAGTAATAAAAATGGGGAAGGAATAAAGTGATCAATATCACACAACACCACATTGTTATGATGAACTACGTAAGGTAAATTAAGCATTTATGTTACTCACATTAATAAATCATCAGAAGTAAGTAACAAAAGTAATTATTTCTATGTAAAATAAAAATGAACACACCACACATAATAAAAAAATAAGTTATTTAAGCTAATCACACAAATATTAATAGCAATCGCAAGAAACACAGGCACTACCTAATGATAGGTACGAGTATATTATAGGGAAATTGATAGTAAGTACTTGTCTAGTTTATTTTTATTCACATAGGTAAGTTACTTACACAGCGCGTCGCATCCTCAATTTCGGACAATACTCGTGTCTCAGAAAAGTGTACAAGTAATGGCAACTGTCGATGTCGTCCAACCTTTTAGCGCAAAATTTGTAAACATTCCGTTTCTTTGTAGCTGGGTTCCTCAGTACATCTGCGACAATAACACTTAATAAGTATACCAAACTACTTACAGTTTACCAATACTATTAAATATTTATTTATTTGGGCTTTTTCCAGAAGCAAAAATACTCGAAAAATTTGTTTACCAGTGAGCAGTTAGATATCTAAAAAGAATAATATTTGTATTCATCATCATCATCATCATTCTCCTGCCCTTATCCCACGCTAGGTGGGGTCAGGTGCAACATGTGTATTTCTTCCACTCGGGCCTATCATTCGTCAGCTCTGTGTCTACTCCTTTCACTCCCATATCATCTCTCACGCAATCCATTTGGATTATTTATTCCTTTATTGATATCGGTTGACAACAAGAGCGACGAGTTATCAGAATATCATGCAGTTGTGTGCAACTCGATGCTGCTTGCTGCAAATGCAGTTTTCTGCGTCTGATTTGAATAATGCATTAAATAACGCGTCGATTCAAACATAAGGCCACAGAGAGCTGAACATACCTTCAGAGCATCTTGGCGGCACCAGAAGCACAATTTGATTGAGGTAGACATCATGATCGAATATGGTGACTAGAGCTTCGTCCAGGAAAAAATCTTGAACGGACTCCTCGCCACACATGAAGTGGATGAACAAAGTATTTCGGGACATGTAGAACCTTCTGCAATTATTGGATGGATTGTCATGGATGTAAGTGTATGTAACATACGAACATACGTTAAGCCTTTAGTCAAGCGCCTGACCAAACGTCTTAGCGGTATTGTCCGACTGCCATCTCACTTGACTAAGTGAGTGAGAGAATAGTAGCGGTACCATGAGTTAGCTATCGAAAACTTTTTTTTAATAACCCGTGTCACCCCACTGCAGGGCATAGGACTCCTCCAAACTTGTCCACAGCTCTCAATTCATCGAAAACTTACGTACGTAAACCTATCGAATTGTTTTGTTTTATACGACCGATTTTAGTTCTTAGCGTAACCGCTAGGGGCGCTGTACAAGTTGTTCATAGTCATATTTACATAGGCGATATCGATCGAGTCTATCACTTTTAAACTCATGATAGCGCTACAGAGAGTGCATCTCTACATACTAACACATTTCCTGCTCGCGGCTGACCGTGGGATCAAACGAAGCAGGTCAGCCTTCCTTAAATAGAACATGGCATCTTTTCGTACCGATGGCAAAACTGAAATGTTCGTCCCTGAAATTTGCCACGCGGACCGCGTTAACAGACGTCTTTGTCCTCTGTGCTCACTGCCTCGATGGTCTATCTATTGGTAGCAAGCGCTGCGTAAGGACTGAGAGGTCCCCGGTTCAGTCCGTAATGAAATTGCTCAGCCCGAAGTTAGGAAGTTGATGGTTGAACGCCCGTGCCTCGGAAAGCACATTAAGCCGGTGGTCCTGCGCCCGATGTCTCATCGGTCATGTCGGATTGCCGTCTCACCGAATTATGAGAGTAATGGAATAGAGAGTGCACTTGTGTTTGCGCGCACACTTGTGCACTATAATATGTCCTGCGCACTTGGCTGATCTCAATTGAGATCGAGAAATTGGTCGGACGCCTTATCTTTGTCCACTAATGGTAAAAATAATACGCGCACAGATTATGTAGACCACTTACTGAAACATATTCCGCAGCCAGACCTCCCAATCGGCCGGGTCGACTCCGGGGATGTTCGGAGCATCACACAGCGTCATGAAACCCAATACAGCATTTTGTTCGTCGATCATGCATATCGAAAGGGTCGATAGCTCGCTGCAATGAAAGTTCAGTTAGAAGTTTACTTAGCAGTTTTAATAAGTTAGCAAAAAAAGCGTCGATGGCCGAGTGGTGAAGGTTGTTGCTTGCCTTGCCTGGGAGGCCAGATCAAACCCCACCACGTACCACTGTGTTTTTCAAATTTGAAACTCATGTATGATCGACGCCTAACCTAAACGGTAACCTACGAAGAAATTCTAAGGTTATGTAGTCAACCAACCCGCACTTGGCCAACGTTGTTGACTAAGGCGTTATCGCCTAGTTGAGGGTAGACCCGTGTCTCAGCAGTGTGGACGTAAATGGGCTATGTGATGATGATACGAAGACGTATTCACTAAGACACATAAAAAAACATTATAATTATGTAGCAAATGAAAACTTACCACGAAAGTGAAAACTCCCGACACCAAGCTAGACTATAGTTATATTATAATATGTGGCTAGACTAAACATTTTAAATAAAAAAAAAACACCGTGTCTTCACTTTCTCAGCGTACCGAGAATGCAGGAAAAAATTATATAGGTACTCACATCAAACTTCCAATGTCGACGACACCAAATAATTTCTCCGTGCTACCAGTAATAAGCGTTTCTATATCGTGTTTATCATCATCCACGGCCCTTCTAAATCTTCTACCAGAGGAGCCGACCTCAAAATCAAAAAATATAGACATTTTTCTATGCCATTAACACAATTTTGAATACAAATATCAATGTACTTTGTAACTATCTATCAATCAAAGGATTTTAGGTAAAAATCTAGTAAGTCATGGGTTAAATGAAAAACTGATTGGTTTTTAAACTATGCGAATATATTACAACCATAATTTACATTTAAAATTAACATTATATTAGTGACGAGGTACCACCATAATATTTCGCCCTGTTTACCGCCTTCCTTGCGATAGATATAGTGTTTGTTTCAGCATTTTTATAAACAATACTTTCCTTCATTCATTGCCCGTGATCATACAACTTAATCATATCTAATAAAACCATTTTGCTTGTTGGACAGCTTCAAGATATACTACTTCATAGAATACTAGTACATATTATTATTTGTATGTTTGGTCAATTTCTATAGTAGCTAAGACTAAGTGGTAGGACTTCGGACAATGCGATCAATGCTGAACATGGATGTAATAATGCATTCAATGGAGTACAACTCAATGTCACCGAGTTAGTAACTTGTTAACACGATTCTTCCCGAAATACTGATTACAAATTAAGTACGCTTCATTAGAAAGCCTGAGCCTAACCAAGCTGCCATTTTGTGATGTCCTCTAAAATCATGCCTCTTCTCATTTCACGATCAACGTGACCCTAAACTCTGTATCACAATCGGTGTTAGACAAAAATAATCTATAGAAAACATTAAAACTTGCATTTCAAATAAAACTTATCAAACTACTCGCAAACCTAGAATATTCAAACATCAATCCTAAATAAAAAACGCTTTTGAGCTTCATAATCAAAATAAGAGATTCACATATACATTCCTATGAAAAATTATATTAGTAATAATGTCAAACAATTAAAATCACTAAGAATAATCGGAAACATTTGTACATAAAAACATGAATAATAATTAAATTGTTAGAAATTGTCAATGTCTAATTACAATAAACGAATTAATTGCGAAAGAAACTTAACTATTGCCTTAAATATATCACAAAGGTCCACATATCTTAACTCAGACACACCCTTACAACAAATTGAATGAACAATAAAACAATAGTAATAAATAATATTGATTCTAGACTGCTGAATTCCTGTGCAGTTTACATCATTGATCAGAGTAGCTCATGAAATGTTAAGTCTACAACCATAATAAAACTGCTTAAATAAGTTACTTTTCCAAAAACCACGAGTCTAGTTGAGCCAGTTTATTAATTTATATATTGTTAATGTTTAGAAAATTACAATGAAAAGTATTCTGTTGACAAAGTGCATTAAGATTTTATAATAAAATCCCAATTATAAACATATATAGCTTTATATCTACTCTCTCACACCCAAGGCGGCATAGTGAAAACATGTGGACGCAACTACCGTATTCAGTCTTAACCTTAAATAAGAGGCGGGAGGTTTTTCGCGCGCACCAAATGCGTGTGGGACTTCGACCTACTCACATTGCTGGGGGTCGTTTTGACCGACAGAGTGGTCGCAGTGTTTTGTCTCTGTAGGTTAACCTTATTGGCACTGAGAGGCGCACGGGGTGTTGCGAATCCGTCGTTGTTAAGCTTCAGAGCAGACCTAGTCAACCTGGTAGGTGTGTATAGCAGGTTACTTTTGGGGGTAACAGGAATGTTTGCGTACTGTATATTCTCTTTGCCGACCTTGGGAGTGAGGGGGGCGTGCACCCGGCCGTTCCTTCGGGGCGTGGTCGGCGTTTTTTTTTCTTCTATCGTCGGGTATACGATGGTGGGGAGGATCTGTTCTGGCGGTTTCGGGTTCGCCATCGAGCTGCGGCTGATCTGCTTCTCGTTGATGCCGTCCTGAAACGAATTATAATAATAATCAATATAAATAAATGAACTATTAACCCATTATGACCTGAATTATTTAAGGGTGTTAGAATTTAATAATTTTTTGATATATTGTTGTCTGGGGTCCTTTAGGTATTTATGATTATCAAAAAGTTAAAAAAAATAATACTTTTGGAGAAATCAATGGGTGCCGAATGGCACCGCTAGGCTAATGTGTAAGCATGACAGGCTTGGGGACATACAGATTTACTTATGCCGATTTAGCAATTTTTGCCATCATTTGATAAGATTATTATTTTTTATTGAATATAGGAACAAAAAAGCATTTATTTTATCAGTTTATTATACAGTTACTTTTATAAAATCACATACGAACGCGAAACATGTAATTGCAGGCTGTACAGAGACCTACGTCATATTTGTGGCATTGAAGTCTCGTCTGACTCTCACACACCTCTAAAGCACATTTACGACTTGATTCACTAGGAGCTAGTCAATGATCCCGCCCGTCGTAGCGTATGTCATCAGAGACATGACATGTCTAATGCCTGTCTTAGATGTTTTGGAAGCTAAAGTACGGCCCTTCGATGGCGGTTCGTCTATCTTGGACACGTCCGTATCACTCGATGAACTGTCAACAGTTCTGCGGCTTTTTTCACGTCTTGTACTACCTCTTCCTCGGCGTAAAGAAGAGCATCCTCGGGAACTACGTAAAACACCAGACGGCCCCCGGCGACAGGTTGTATCTCTGAACACGCTTGTGTATTTTCGTGGCTTGAGAATGATTGATGAGGTGATGACAAACACCTAGGAGACCCCAGCACCACTTCGCAACCCGAATTTAATTGACAACCTGTGAGATTATTTAGAAGCCCACCCTTCTTCGTCACCTGAATCTTGATCAGAATCGATGGCCGGTTCTGGAGGTTCTATATAACGTTAGCGTGGCACAAGCTCCTCGTCTTCTTCTAATAAAGCCAGGTGCCTCATGCAGCGTGCAACCCTCACCAAGGCAAATAAATACTACTTAGTCTACTAAAAAAACAAAAACAAACACTGCTAATAGTTTTTTTGTATAAATCATAGTAATTTAAAAAGACATCATATCGGCCTAGCGGTGCCGATCGGCACCCGTAACTTTTGCCTTACAATAAATCTAATAAACAAACAAAACTGAGTAATATTATTATATAATATAGTCAAACAAACACTTACAAATATAAAAAAGTGTATTCCAATAACAAAAAACACAAAATAAACAGAAAATAACACACTTACTTGAAAGGTGGGTCCATTTTTCCCGCCAATTTTACGACACTGACGTTTTAACGCTCACCCCGGATTTTAAAAAAGTGAACTAAGTGGCAAATAGTACTGGATATATTAGCTGTGTCTTCCTAGCACCGCATAGACAGCAAATTGCGTGGTTTTTCAATTTGTAGTGCGCGAATGGCACGTAAATATAAACGCCTCAAACTGGGTGCCAATCGGCACCGCTAGGTTATAATGGGTTAATTAAAAATGGTAACTATGGTTGGTGGTGACTGGCAAGAAAACCTAAACTTATGTTATGGTAAAATTTTGCAACATAATTTTTCAATATCCTATATCGCCCTCTGCTCGCTAAAGGTTATTCGTGACGTTGCTTTAACCACAACGTGGCGACACATACAAAATCACTACTATTTCCAGTAGGGACTCCTTTAACATGGATACCAAATGGAGAGGCTTAGTAAGCCTGTATAATATGTTACGGCAATACTACGGCAACGAAATGTGCCAGACACAGTCACACCCCTTATTTTTTTCCCCACGAATACTCTCTTGATGAGCTCAGGATAGGGGATTACCTGAAGCACTGTGTAGGACGTCTGCGCGCTACATTGCGGAGTTTAAAACTCCGCGGTGCAACTCCCCGGCTTATGGTGTCGCTGCGGGACCGGCTTGGCCATATCTATCCGTACGTACCTTGAAGTCGGTGTAGGTGGTGAGCAGCGTGGTCTCCATGAGCGGGTCCTTGCGCGGCTCGTCGTCCTGCGAGCCGGTGGAGCGCGTCGCGTTGATCGACCGCCGCCCGGCGCTGCGCCGCTTGCCCAGCGACTGAAATCAAGAGCAGATGTAAATAATACATTTCTGACAATATCACATCACAAAAGTGGTTGACACTGGAAAACGATGGGCGGCATGAGAGTGGAGCAGATCCCTGACAGGTTCGATAAACGAAAGAGGACGTCCTTCCACCAGATGGGCTGGTGATATAAAGAAAGCCGCGGGAGGAATCTGGATGAGACTTGTGCAGGACGGAAGGTCCGGTGGTTAAGTTCCCTTCAGGCGATTTTTTTCAAATTTCAAATTTGCATTGAGCTTTAATAGCATTTAAAACAGCAATTTAAAAAAGAGGCATATAGACGGAGCGACGTGGTCCACAGCCCGTCACGTCACGTTCCCCACAGAGGTGAAGAGTGGATCGCTGGAAATGATCTCTGCCTACCCCTCTGGGAAAAAGGCGTGATTGTATGTATGTATGTATGTACAGACAGATCTAGGACCATCTTAAGCACCAATACTATTGAAGACACGTACCGTGCGCTTATGCTTGAGTATGCTCCCGTTGACCTTGGGCGTGCGGCGCAGTTCCGCTCCGTAGTCCAGCTTGCGCTTGGCGTGTTCAGGCTTGCCCTCCGCCACGGCGCGCGCCGCCAAACGACCGCTGATGCGCCTGCAATCATACACACACGTGTTACATTGGTGCACCGCTGGAAAATATAAAGGTGGCATTTCGCACCGCGACAGAGTGAAGAGTCATTTATTGTTTTTTTTTCTTAACTGTCATACGATGGTTTGAAGTAGCCTCGTCATCATCACCGGACAGGGGAAACGGATGAACCTAAAGTGAAGCGTCCAATGTAAATGCGACAGATCGCGAACGAGACACGAAACAGTGTATATAGGAATATCAAGGTGGTATGGTCACGGTCTTCAGGCTCGTTTAATACAACCATTCGATTTCATTTTGTGAAATTGGTCTTCAACTCGGAGGACAACAAAAATCTAAGTTGTAATACTATTCATCTTGTTTTAACTTTCTGATTGATAAGTAAAAGCCATTTAGCATTCGAGAAAAGACAAAAGCTTATCGTCGATCATTTTAAGACTTGAGTCGGTAATGATCCATTCAAAGTTGACATTATGTATGCTGCAATACTTTTGCGTAAGTAGTTAATATTACACGCGTAATTAACAAAAAAAATTAACGGTACATGACAAAACTGGTTCCAATGATGTACTGCACACAAATTGCTGATCCTTACAAATCTTTGCATTCATCCAACCAACTCGACGAGCTACCAATCTAGTTCTAGGAAATCAGATTGATCAATCTGTCCAACGCAACAATGGAGACTAATTACAAAGCACTCAACACAGACTACACATCCGTGAAACTAAATCTACATTGATTACATACTAAAAACTGACATACGCTAAATTACCTACGTTACTTTCATTTCATTACATGTACTTAATTATCAAAACTAGTTACTAGTGTAAGACAGTGCACGCCTAAATGACGTAATATGCAACAATGAAGATTGCAATATTTCTCATTCCCTTGCACAATAATGGTCTTTGAGGAAGGCGCTGGTACATTAAATATTCATATGCGTTCATGTTTTGACGGACAAGTACTGTAGAAGATTGATAAGAGGTTTCGATCGCTGAATATCATACAAGTTGATAAACGAAAATTTTCTAAACCAATCCAAAAAAGATTTATACAAGTTTAAGTGTATTAGTTCGTTTTTTTATATAATAGGCTAACAAGATGACCTCACTTCATCTGATGGTAAGCGGTAGTAAAAAAAATTATATGTACTATTGGAAAAAACAAATTCTTCGTTAAGAAAATTGCTGTAAAATCAATTTATAGTCAACTAGTATAATTAAGTATTTTTAAAATAATCTTGATATCTGACATCTTTAAGGTCTGGATATTTTAATACACAAGTGAGTGCGCAAATATTGGTAAAGAATGAGATACCGTTTACTAGCCAAAACAATGCCAGATACCATCGTGAATTACAGATAACCATCACAAATGTAATGAATAGTAATTTGTCTAAATTACTATTACGATATAGATGAATAGCGATAGTAAATCATCACACAAGACACTACTTTGCACACATAACAGTTACGTGTGCGTACAGTTGTGAAGACAAATATGTAAAAAACTAACCCATTTAATAACCCTTTTTTATAAAAATAGACTTTCAGGATGACCTCACTCCATCTGTGAGGTCCAAATATAAGATCTAAAGGCACAACAGACCTTATTGAGCATGTCGCCTTCATTCTGAAAATGCCGTGCGTGCCCCGTTTCACGCCCCACCTGATTACTATTACTGTTAACACATAGACTGACATCAGACGGACTGTATCGCAGCGACCGCGCGCGGTCCATATATTTAACTGAATGCAGTTGCATGTTCAACTTCGTGCAGTCATGATATCAACTGGACGCGGTCGGCCGTATTCGAGTGACGTCAATATCAACTGCATGCAGTCGTGCCTTCCACTTCGCGCGGTCGGTTACAGTTGTGTACGACTGCAACTGCATGCAGTTAAATATAATTGACCGCGCGCGGTCGATGCAATGCTATACGTCAGATGTCAGCCTTAAGTGCGAGACTGTACCGCCTTAAAATCCAATACTTGAAATGATGCTGTTTCACACCCTGCCTGAATATTACTATTACGACCAACGAGCTCGCATATCATAACACCTAATGTGCGCGACTGTACAGCCTGTCACCCGATACATTGAAAACTAGTCGGCTAATGAACCAGCGCCTAGTCGTTTACTCTACAGGCACTAATCAAGCGAGACTTACTGCACGTCGTGACGTAAACGCGCCTCGCGTCACAAGCGAGCGCTGCAATGGGGAAGGAATGAAAAATATTTATTTATCTTCGGACCACTGTCCAATAGCAAATGCTACTATGTGGGGAGGGATCAATAAAAGCAATGAAAAAAAATTGTGAGTTACTATTGAGACACACTCCTAAGTGCTTATTAATCTGTATCTAATGATACATTTATTGATTAGGTAACTTAAAAAATAAATTAATATTTTAATGAAAAATTTGGTTATCCCTTTTATTCCTAACTGACATACAATGTTGGCTTGGAGTTGGCTCGTCATCATCACCAGAATTGCGGGGGAGCGGATGGCTCTCACCCCTAAATTCGGTCATCCTTTATTAATTCATCAATCTTTCACCAAATTTTTCACTTTCCCATTCATTCACCACAATAACTCATCACTTATCATAATTACCTCTTAACACTAAAATTAGTCCTTATGGGTCTTCACGCGATATTAGGAGTAGCCAATACATAGCTACTACTGCCCGACGTTTCGACTGGGTTACACCAATCATGGTCGCGAGCGAACCTATTTGCTACTCCTAATACCGCGTGTAGACCCATAAATACTAATATTTAGTGTAATGGAACGCGAAAGTTTAAAATCTTACCTCTTAACAGTCGAGATGGCGGACCGTTTCAGCGCAGACAAGTTGTTCGAGAAGGTGGTGACGGCTTTGGTCGCGCTGCCTGTGATCAGCTGGCGCTTTGACGGCGGCCTAGGGAGTGAGATTCCTGTTAATGTCAGTCACTACTCACTATCAAGCCAAAGCGGATAAGCGATATACAATGTGTTAGAGCATTTATGTGTCTTGCAGCGCTGTTAGTGCAGTTTATAAATATAGCTTTTGAAATGCTGGAGGCATGTGTTAGTTGACAATCTGACCATTATGATCAGAGATAACATTTATTTTAATTAAGTCATCACATGCATGCATTAAATAAAAAAAGTTTAGTTGATGCAATAAACTGTATATATCATTGTTCAAATCCTTTCAATTACACAAACAAAATAATCGCGTCAATATCAATATTGTTTGTGAATAGGCATATTTTTGATTGGCCATATTGTTGAATGCTAGAGAAATTCCATCTGTTGAACTCAGGAAGCGCTGCGTATGATAACGATGGGCTATCGTCTTTCGGTTTGACCACCATAATATGATGACAAAACTGGTCGGTTGTAATATAATTTAAGTGTCTGTAATACTAAAATAACACTTTTTACCAAATGGGTATGAGAATCCATATCGGGTACTAATAACAAAGTTTGTTTTCACTAATCTCCAAAACAGCTGGACCAATCTCAATGGGACTTACATACACATACATAAAATCACGCCTTTTCACAGAGGGGTAGGCAGAGATCACTTCCAGCGATCCACTTATCACCTCTGTCGGAAACGTGACGTGACGGGTTGTGGACCACGTCGCCGTCGCGTCAATGGGACTTTCACTAATAAATAGCAAATTTTACAAGGTATAATAGGCTATTTTAACAAATTTTTGCTGCCAAAAGTGACAATTCCATGCAGACGAACTCGCGGACGGCCGCTAGTGTTAAAATACTCCGCGTGGTTTTCGTTTCCCTCTACCTCGTGACGTAGCTCACCTGTGCCGGTCGGCGGTGGCGGGCAGGCCGGCGGCGGTGCGGTTGCGCTTGCCGAGCGGGGAGGTGGCGAGCGAGCGCAGCAGCGCCGTGTTGGGCGTCAGGGCCTGCTTGCGCGCCGACAGCTTGTTGGCGCGCTCCTGTGAGAACAATGGAGAGTTCATTATTGCGTGAGCTATCGATTCATGTGGTGAGGTGCAAACTTATATGCGGGAACACACCGTATGATCTTTTACTCTAGCAACCTCTTAGTCCGATTTACGTGGTACATGAGTGGGAAAGAATTGTGAGTATCTTGATTACATGACACTGTAATGCTATTGATAGCATAGTCGGTCGACATGATCATTATGTGTCTTTTTTACTAACTGACAGACGATAATGGCTTGGAAAAGCATCGACATAATCACCTGACTTGCGGGAAAGCCTTTGACCCTTATTAATTGTGAAACAAAGGCCACAAACCTAGTATTTGTAATATTTGCTTCTACTATTAATCAAGTGCTTGTACACAAAAAGTCTAAATATCGGCTCCTACAATTCTGAGGTCACGAAAACAAACTCGACAAACACAAATATTCCATAGTATTGCCTATTTTTATTTGCGCGAGCACTACACATTTGAAATAAAATACCAATACACGCGAGTTTAATCCGTAAAATTAGTTTTATTACAAATATTCCACTCACCGCCTTCCTATTCTCCCACTCCTCTTCGATCAGCTGCACCAGTGGCATTCCCTCCACCGTGAAAGTGTTTCCGGTCCTCGCCTCGTACTCCGCTACCAAATCGCGCAGTTGAGCTTCGATTTTCGGCAACTGTAAATTAATGAATCATTTAAAATTTTAACTTTACGCGAAAGTTAAGGGCCTAAATGATATGTGACTTGCAAGCTTAATAATTAGGGTATGTTTCTTTAGTGTAGCGTGTAGTGGTAGCGGCCCGGCTCCATGACTCTAGTGCCGTGAGTGACTCACGTTGCTGGCGATGGCCTTGCGCTCCTTCTCCTCGCGCAGCAGCTGCCCGCGCGGTTGTGGTAGCGGCCCGGCTCCATGACTCTAGTGCCGTGAGTGACTCACGTTGCTGGCGATGGCCTTGCGCTCCTTCTCCTCGCGCAGCAGCTGCCCGCGCGGTTGTGGTAGCGGCCCGGCTCCATGACTCTAGTGCCGTGAGTGACTCACGTTGCTGGCGATGGCCTTGCGCTCCTTCTCCTCGCGCAGCAGCTGCCCGCGCGGTTGTGGTAGCGGCCCGGCTCCATGACTCTAGTGCCGTGAGTGACTCACGTTGCTGGCGATGGCCTTGCGCTCCTTCTCCTCGCGCAGCAGCTGCCCGCGCGGTTGTGGTAGCGGCCCGGCTCCATGACTCTAGTGCCGTGAGTGACTCACGTTGCTGGCGATGGCCTTGCGCTCCTTCTCCTCGCGCAGCAGCTGCCCGCGCGGTTGTGGTAGCGGCCCGGCTCCATGACTCTAGTGCCGTGAGTGACTCACGTTGCTGGCGATGGCCTTGCGCTCCTTCTCCTCGCGCAGCAGCTGCCCGCGCGGTTGTGGTAGCGGCCCGGCTCCATGACTCTAGTGCCGTGAGTGACTCACGTTGCTGGCGATGGCCTTGCGCTCCTTCTCCTCGCGCAGCAGCTGCCCGCGCGGTTGTGGTAGCGGCCCGGCTCCATGACTCTAGTGCCGTGAGTGACTCACGTTGCTGGCGATGGCCTTGCGCTCCTTCTCCTCGCGCAGCAGCTGCCCGCGCGGTTGTGGTAGCGGCCCGGCTCCATGACTCTAGTGCCGTGAGTGACTCACGTTGCTGGCGATGGCCTTGCGCTCCTTCTCCTCGCGCAGCAGCTGCCCGCGCGGTTGTGGTAGCGGCCCGGCTCCATGACTCTAGTGCCGTGAGTGACTCACGTTGCTGGCGATGGCCTTGCGCTCCTTCTCCTCGCGCAGCAGCTGCCCGCGCGGTTGTGGTAGCGGCCCGGCTCCATGACTCTAGTGCCGTGAGTGACTCACGTTGCTGGCGATGGCCTTGCGCTCCTTCTCCTCGCGCAGCAGCTGCCCGCGCGGTTGTGGTAGCGGCCCGGCTCCATGACTCTAGTGCCGTGAGTGACTCACGTTGCTGGCGATGGCCTTGCGCTCCTTCTCCTCGCGCAGCAGCTGCCCGCGCGGTTGTGGTAGCGGCCCGGCTCCATGACTCTAGTGCCGTGAGTGACTCACGTTGCTGGCGATGGCCTTGCGCTCCTTCTCCTCGCGCAGCAGCTGCCCGCCGCGGTTGTGGTAGCGGCCCGGCTCCATGACTCTAGTGCCGTGAGTGACTCACGTTGCTGGCGATGGCCTTGCGCTCCTTCTCCTCGCGCAGCAGCTGCCCGCCGCGGTTGTGGTAGCGGCCCGGCTCGGACGCGCGCGCCTCCAGTTCCGTCATCTTGAGCCAGAGGTTGCGCCGCGTCGTCACCAGCTCGAAGATGTGCCTGGGGGAACGAACGGTTTAAATTATATGTTTGTTATTTAAGTATAATGTATTTTACAATACAGTTTCAAACCGCACTGTACTGTGACTTAAATGTATATTAGGCATGTGATCCTTTCACTCCCCCGCCAGTCTATTAAGACTGATTGAATCAAATATAATCAATATAATAGATCAAAATAATCAGAATATTGATTCGTATAGGCACAGTGACCGACTGATAACTAACAAACACGTCACCACGCAAAATCATATAATACAATAAGTATTAGAGTGTCCTAGCTGCCATTAAGTCATTCTACAAGACTCAACAATGTCATAGCCAACGCTGCAGGCATAGCAGGGCGCGAAGTCATACTTAATTTCCCGCGACGGATCAATTTGGTTAGGCCCACGCCTACCACGACAGCTTTAAAGCGTTGGCAATAAGTAATTAATCAGCCGGTAAGTAAACTCACTTATTCTCATTGTAGAACTTGGTGATCTTCTCAAGGTACAGCTCGTGGAGCGTGAGCGTGTCCTCGGTGAAGATGTCCTGATAGTAGTGCACGAACTCCTCGCGCTGCCCGGTGGAGTACAACACGCTGTCCCACATCAGCTTTATCTTGGTGCGGACGTTCGCTACGAATACCTACATGGGAACATGCTTGAGTTTAATTTTGATCTTAACGACAGTAGCTTACATACATACATAAAATCACGCCTTTTTCCCAGAGCGGTAGGCAGAGATCATGCCATGTGCTGGTCCTGGCACACCACTTTCGTTTCGTCCAAATCCATCAAACAGTAGCCTATTAATAGCAATAATGCTTTTATCATCTGTAACTCTTTATAGTGGGGTTTCTGTGGTACCACAGTTAAAGTAAATCATTTTGTTTCTAACATTGGCCACAAAAAAGTTAAAGGGATGATTATTGGTTGTGTGGGAAATTTGTAAAATTTTCTAGTTAAGTCTGTTTCAAAGACATATGGAATACAAGTCAGTAGAACTCGGAACCTACATGAATTAAAATCTTCTTCTTCTTATCGTATGGTTGATGAACAACCTGGTGTCAGAGTTTTTAAGCCGCCCGTAGGCCTCTGACATGGCTTCACACACCGTTGAAAAATTTCTCAGGTGTGCTGGTTTCCTCACGATGTTTTCCTTCACCGTTAAAGCGTCGAATGATGGTACATATGAATTTCAAATTTGAAAAACACATTGGTACCTGGCGGGGTTTGAACTGGCGACCTCTCGCATGGCAAGCAACGACCTTAACCACTCGGCCAACGACGCTTTTAATTAAAATAGTGACCCGGTATTGCTTCGCTTCGGGTATATTACACAGAAAAACCTTCCCCTTAAACCCTCTATCTATTAAAAAAAGAACTACATCAAAATCCGTTGTGTAGTTTAAGATTTAAGCATACATAGGGACAGACAGAAATGATAACGACATTGCTTTATACAATGTAATGATTAGTATTTCATTGTTACCTGTATCTTCTGGCGTTTGATCTGGTCGCACCGCCGTATCTCGTCCTTGATGGCGGCCTCGGTCTGCGGGTGACAGCCGGGGTGCGCGTGCAAGAAGTTCTCTCTATAAATGTGGTCTTCCTCCAGACACTCCCACAGTTTGGTTAGGCGTTCACGGAGCTCTAACACCTGTGCAATGATTAATGGGTGAGATATAATAGTTTTCTGGTTTTAATTTTTATGATTAGGTGTATGTACATCCCATAAAGCATGTAAAAAAATATTAGTACACAGTGATACTTTCTGATTAGGCCCTTTTTTTGTCGCAGTGAAATACTTTATGCACCATCACCAGCAGAGGGCGTTCTCTCCCGGTGGTGTGTCGGAATCCCCAGCGACTGGCGAAAAGATGGTAAATGCCAGGAGATTAATATGGACCGTTTAGGGTGCGGCCTCATTGGGCGAACAGTGAACTGTGCGGCAATACGCCAGCCGACTTATTGTGTATGCGCCTGATACGCAGCGTCTGAGCCGCGCGGATTAAAATGTATTAAGAAGGAAAACTGGAAGCCAACTTTACAGTCTGCAGCTGCCCTCCCTGAATACTGTTGTCGTCCCTACTAATTATCTTATCTAGTAAATATACATATATCAATACTCACCAAGCAAAAAAAAAATTTATTTGTTATAACATTAAACCTTCAAAAAAGGGTAAAACATCACTTACCCTATTATTGGTCTGCTCGAATCGCTCTTGCAAATCCTGCTGAAGCTTGGCGAGGCGGTCCATGTTCAAGTCTGTCACCTTGAAGTCCACAGACAGAGATGTCACCACTATGTGTTCGAACTTGTTCTGTGGTTTGATTTGGAGCTTTTCTGTAAAATTAATTTTGATTAACTAAATAGTTTGTAGTTACTTTTGTAACACACCACTAGTATGTTGAATGATGGAACATTTAAAATGTACTACTAGGAAAGAATTTGATTTGTTATAATCAGAAACAATATTTAAGTTTGACTATATTGTTCAACTTCTACTCAGTACTTAAATTAGCTTTGGAGCTTCCAAATGGGAATTTCAACAGAATGCTAAGTGATAGGCCTTTTAGCACATAAGTTAAGTATAAGCTAAGTATAATTGTATGTTTTGTTTATTTGTGTGCAAAATAAAACATTATTCTATTCTATTCTACTTGAAGGAACAAAACCTCACATACAAAGTTGCACTCACCCATAATATCCTTAATCTCCATCTGAGTATTCAGGAACATCTCAGCCCTCTTGTCCCTCTCTGCCTGCAACACTTCCAGGTGGTCCTTCAGCCGAGCCAACTCCTCCTCCGAGGGTAACGGGACCTCCTGCAACTCCTGGATGGTGACGCCGAGCTTCTCGGCCAGGTCGCGCTGCCATTCGAGCAGACGCTCCATCTTCATGCGACGCTGTTCCATTTGTTCTCTGTATCTGTTTGGACAATAAAAAAAAAAACATAGTCTGATAGTCTCGAATCTTTAGTAAAGGTGTATCTTGTAGATGTATGTCCTCAAGCCGCTACACACTCTACAAAATGTACTGTTTATAACAAACAGTAGTGCACAGTTATTCCAGGACACGCTTTATTGGTGAAGGAAAACAATGTGAGGAAACCTGCACACCTATGAAGAAATTCTAAGGTTGTGTAGTCGACCACTTGGCCAGTGGTTGACTAAGGCCTGATGGCCCTAGTTTCGAGTTACATGGACTAACTTGAAAAGCCCAAGCCCCAGCAATGGGGATGTATTATGGGCTATTGATGCAGTGCACTATAAAATGCTGCAAATTGGCTGATGAATATTGTTTGTTGTGAAAGGACAAAAGATGTTTCCTCCAAGGACAAAAAAGGCAACTTCAAATACAAAAATGCCAATTAAAAGTTCTACAGATTTATTTCACTGGCTCGGTGCCCTAGGGGTGTGAGCCTTTCGCTCCCCCGCCAGCCCAGTGAAGTTGTAGAAGCCGTCTGAGGCTAACAGTTTAGTCCTTTCGAAAAAAATGTATTTAAGTTTATTTGTGTATCTACTGTTGATCCTGATTTCCGTAACACAAGTGCTTAAGTTACTTACCACGGGATCAGATCAATGTATGTGATGTTGTGATGATGTTGTGTAATATTATTTTATGCAATAACTTTTTCTCTTTACTTATTCAATAAATAAGTAAAGAGAAAAAGTTATTGGTTTAAAAACATTATAACTTACCCTGCAATCTGTTCCTCCAACTCTCTTTTGTACTCCACCAGCATCATGTCTTCTTTGAAGTCCAGTATTGTGATGTCCACAGACAAACATCTGCTTAGTTCTTCTGTCTCTTCTTTTAACTCTGCAAAAAAATCAAAACTCATTTTAGACCCCAAAAAGTTCTTGGTTGTGCTATTAATTGTTTGCCTATCTGATTTAGTTGTAACATAGTTTGAACAATCAGTTTGGTATAAACAATACCAATAAACATACTTCTTTTGAGTCTCTTCTTTACACTAAAGTAATAAGGAGAAAAAATTCTCATTCTCCAGGTCTTGTCCCTCGCTAATTGGGGTTGGCACAACGAATGAATACTTAATGAATACTTATTCCACTCAGGCCAGCCATTTCTTTTCTTTTACATTATAACTTATTAATTTACTGGAACTGTGTAACCAAAGTAATCCCACTTTTAAATTTTATAATAAAACACCATTTGGAATTACGACATTAAAAATACTATGCTAATAACTAGCCGTCATCCTCGCAACTTACTATCCACTTGTCCCTGCATGATCTTGAGTTTCTGCCGTGTCTCCGATATGACATCTCTGTGGAGCTCCGTTTCGATTGTCACCAGCTTGTTGATATTGTTGATCTTCGTAGGGTCTTCCACGCCGAGGTGAGACCAATTCAGCCACAGCTCCTCCATCATGACCCTCACATTGTTCGCTATTTGGTTTTGGACTTCATCGCTAAAAAGAGAAACATTGGACATTAAAAACACACACTATCTAATCTATTGTAATAAAAGGTATCAGAATATAACAATATACTATGCCAAATAAACAGTAATCACAATATATTCTATGTTTAAAGTAAAATCTTACTTGGTTGAACAATTATTAGACTTGGAATTTTATCAAAACAATTATTGGAAAAAAAACATAAACTCTGCATGATGATGAGAACTACTTGAAATTGAGGTAGGAAGCTTTGTATTGAATTGACTAGACATAATAGACAGTGACAATTCTTTGAATCAAATAAAACAAGATAAGTTACATCCACCAAAATCATCATTTTAGTGATTGATAATTGGCTTAATTTATAGGCACACTGCTTAGCAATATTTTTGGAGGGACTATCCCTGCTTATCCATGATAATAATGTTTGGGAGATTTCTTTTCAATATGGTGTTTATTTTAGGATAACATAACATTACATTAAGGATTTACCAAGCCTGGGACAGGCATACATTCTAAGCTTTACGAATCCTAACGTTCATAAATGCGAAAATAGATAATTCTAACAGTTATCTCAATTGTTGGGTATTATACATGAGATTACTGAAAATCGTATCAGGATCGAATACTTGACCTGTATTTCATTGGATAAATTCGTTCAGTTAACGCTTAATAAAGATTTTGATTCGAAAGGACTTTCAATCCACTGTTCAATCAAATTCACAGGAAGTAACCGTCATTTTGGGTGTAGTTTACATAAAATTTTAGTGACAT
This sequence comes from Maruca vitrata, assembly GCA_039566165.1. Lineage (NCBI taxonomy): Eukaryota > Metazoa > Arthropoda > Insecta > Lepidoptera > Crambidae > Maruca > Maruca vitrata. Next base: position 2,563,168 of record CM076926.1, read on the forward strand.
TGAACACCTTCTATTTTAGTTATTTTACGTGTGATATTACCCGATACAATAATAAAACAGTAAATGTAACGAATGAAAAGAAAGTAACGTAAATTAAATCAAATAATAGTGGATGAACTTACAATAATTTACAAACGTCTTCGGTGAGGGTGATCATTTTAGACAACCAATATATTACAACACGATTCCACGATTCAGTTCACATGCACACAAAAAGAAGCCACTTTTATTTGTAGAAACAATCCAGATACTTTCACAAAATTAGGCACAACATTGATCGACTCAAAAATGCAGCGAGCCAGAAACAGGGAAGGAAACGTTTGAAGTTTTCAAATTCGGACGTTGGAATACAAAATGACAGTCTTGATTCGAGAGACGCTACGTGATTGGTGAACAACATAACGTTACGTTCGGAAATCAAACAGTTGCAAATTGCAATGTTTGACTATAATTCTGTTTAAAAATTACAAGGCTGTGTGATAAAAAGTGGGTTGGAGTATTTCTAATGAAATTATATATTATTTTTACTTTCTTTACATTTTTGGAAACAGAGTTTAAAAAAACAGCGTCTTATTGTCACGTTCACATTATATTTATGATTTTTTTTTAAAGAACATCTTTTGTACATTATGGAATAGCAATAAATATTTTGATTTTGAGTTTAAGTTAAATTAAAGCGTGTTTTAAAAAATAAAATAAGATGATCTATGTATCTATTTCCGATCTGTGTATATGTTGTCAGTATTGAGTAGGTATATATGTACACAATATAAATCTAATCCATGGAAAATATCGTAAATAAATATAATGATACATAATAGTGACAAGAGGATACCGAAACTTTGCTGGATTATCTCTATAAAAATACCACGATGTCACACACAAGTTAATAGTTAGAGAGTGATTCTTCCGTTTCGTCCAAATCTCAAAGAATTTGAGAAAAAAATTTTTTTAATCGATTTTACAAAAAAAGTTGCGTATAATCATTCATGTACCTTTTAAGTATAGATTATCAGTAAAGGCCTTCATGAAAAACCTTTAATTGTCAAGAAAATAGATGGAATGTAATGAACCCACGGAAGGTAATGAAATAAGTGCGGAAGGTAATGATAGAATTTGGAAGGTAATGAAATAAAATTAAATATTATGACGGAAGTTTTAATGATTTTGTATGGAAAGTAATGAACAATCAGAAGATGAAATCTTTACGTACCTATAACTTGGGTAGGTATATGATTTTAAATATTTTTGGACTATAAATAAAAGACGTGGGTGTGTATTCAAACTTTCGTTTTATAAATTACATGTGTTATTCATGAACGAATATAGAAGTTGTTATTTTATAAAGTAATGGAAAAATTCTCAAAAAGGAATGGAATATTCAAGCGCACCCCATATGAATATGGGAATAAGCGTTAGAAGGATGATGAATAAAAATAAAAAACTAAAAAACAACAAAAAAACCTTCTAGAATAAAAACTTTGTTAAAAAATCAACTAAGTAGGGTATAACAGACATGACGGCACGACAAAAGAGGGAGCAAAGACGAAGATGTTGAAAAAACTCCGAAAAATATTTAAATAAGCTGAAAGAGCAGAAAAAATTGCAAAGAATTTTAATAGATAACTCTCCACCCAGTAGTGAGACTGAGGAAATTATTACAAGTTACAAGAAGAATCCACATCAAGCCAAAGTACACCGAAGTCACATTTAGTGCATAAAACAACTAGTACCTACTTCAAACGCAATGAGGAAGCTGCGATACAGATCTAAAAAGAAATAACAATTTTACAGAATGAAATTGACAAACTAAATAAAAGAGAAAGCGATTTTAAGAACTCGCTTATTTATGGAGCGGAAATTACAAAAAGTTAAGATTCAAGATAGCATAGTAAAGAAAGAAGATGAAGTCATAAAAGACATAAATAATGAGAAGGTACAAGAAGTGAAAAAGAAGTTTTTTTTAATGAAACAGTTTGTCGAAGAGTATCAGAAAAATACGAAAGCCTTCCGAAAAAAGAGAATAGATCTTTTACTGGAGATATAATTGATAATTCGAGGCTCAAACAATATGGGATATTGTCAAATATTACTTTTGCTTCTTCGAAAAGAAAAAATCGTATTTCCTGGCGCCATTTGACTGTTTTCATCTTCTTGTAGAAAATTTTCAATACTTTGTTCTAGTTTCGCAGTTTTATTATCTAGAGAGTCGAATTATCAGTTATATCTCCAGCAGAAGATCTTTTCTTTTTTTTCGGAAGGCTTTTGTATTTTACAAGCTTTTATTTAACTTGCAATGTATGTATGTATGTATGTTTGTGTGTTCGGGTGGAATTTTATAACTCAATTTTAAGGCACTTGCCCTCAACCGATTGAGCTGAAATTTTGCATGCACGTGTATATCCGATGACAATGCAATATTATTATGACATGGAGCTGATCTGATGATGAAGTCGGAAGATAGCCATAGCAACTCAGTAATTAAATAACATAACCACATCGAGTTTGGGCTCATTTCATTCGACTAGATGAGTACTTTGGTGCTAGATAGTAACCAAGGTCTGATGATGGAGCCGGAAGACAGCCAAAGGAACTCAGTACTTAAACGACACAACCAAATCGAGTTTGGGCTCGTTTGATTCGCCTAGATGAGTACTTAGATGCTAGATGGTAACCAGGGTCTGATGATGGAGCCGGAAGACAGCCAAAGGAACTCAGTACTTAAACGACACAACCCCATCGAGTTTGGGCTCGTTTGATTCGCCTAGATGAGTACAACTAAAAAGTATAAAATAAATTAAGGTAAAAAAATCTTTAAAAACAAGCTTTTATTTAAATGCGCTAAAAAGAAAAAAATAAACTTTTACACTATAACTTTACTGTCAACTTATAATATTTCAAATTCAACATATTTGACACAATTTATATGTTTTAAAAGCTTGTCGCGAGATTTAAGTACCTACTTTCTTAGTTTAAAATTTTTAATAGGCAGGTATTTTAAAACTTGCTTTTAAAATTACGAGTAGGTACTTAAATCTCGCGACAAGCTTTTAAAACATATAAATTGTGTCAAATATGTTGAATTTGAAATGTTATAAGTTGACAGTAAAGTTATAGTGTAAAAGTTTATTTTTTTCTTTTTAGCGCATTTAAATAAAAGCTTGTTTTTAAAGATTTTTTTACCTTAATTCTTTCTGATACATCTCGACAAACTGTTTCATGAAACAATAGCTTCCTTTTCACTACTTGTACCTTCACAGTATTTATGTCTTTTATTACTTCATTTACTTTCTTTTCTTTGCTATCCTGAACCTTATCTTTTTGTAACTTCCGTTCCATGAATAAATGTCTTCTTCAAATCGCTTTCTCTTTTTTTAGTTTGTCAATTATTCTGTAAAATTGTTATTGCTTTTTTAGATCTGAATGGCAGCTTCCTCATTGCGTTGGATTATTAGTTTTTTTATGCATTAAATGTGTCTTCGGTGTACTTTGGCTTGATGTGAATTTTTCTTGTAACATAAGAGGGTCGCGTATTGTAGGATCTGGCATTTTTATAATTTTCTCAGTCTCACTACTGGGTGGAAAGTTATCTTTTAAAATTCTTTGCAATTTTTTCTGCTCTTTCAGCTTATTTAATTTTATTTTTTGAGTTTTTTCGCCATCTTCGTCTTTGCTCCTCTTTTGTCGTGCCGTCATGTCTGTTGTACTTAGGACTTTTTCTTTTATTTTTTACGAAGTAGTTTACAAAGTCTTTTGTTTCTACTCCTCTAATTTGTGTTTTTCATGATCAGCCTTGATTTCTGCGTATTTTAACTTCTTTCGCAATCTGTCTTTAGCTATTTTTTCTTTTTTAGTTGCCCTTTACTTCGGCTTCAACATTGTTGCGGATGTATAATGTATCTAAAAAACAAAAACTAAGCAAAATAATCGAATATTTCACGAAACCTTCATTATTAATTAGGTACCTACTTACTCCGTTCGTTCAGTAGTTTTTCAGTTTATTGCGAACAGACAGAAAGGCAGACAGAAAGAAAGAAGCAGCGGGGAATTATTATTAACTAACAAGTACAATAATACTGACATATACTTACACAAGTTATAATTCGATATAATCAAAATAATAGAAGAAAAATTAACAAAGAGACATACTAAGGAACATATTAATTTTATATTTTAAAAAAATCATTACCCTCCAAAGTGACTCATTCCCCTCCGTTAAAAAATTGGAGGGAATGGAAGGGAATGATACGGAAGGGAATGAAGTTTGAGCGGATTTTCTGAATTTACTCGTGAATTAATAAAGGCTAGATATTCATAATTAATTGATAACTAGACCCTACAGTAGGCTGTTACCTAAAGTTAATTTTTATTTTTTTACGTCATACACTTACATACAAAAACTATGGAAGGTAATGTTTACTTCTCGTGACAAACGCTGTTTTCAGCAATTAAATCGTGAAAATATTTTGTCCGGGCAGCGTGCGTCCTGTCCTGATGACTTGTATCGACGCATTATGGTCTAGAGTGTCTTTTTTTGGCAAGAAATAGATAGTATAGTACGTGCATTAAAAATTTAATGTTAAATTTTCGTGGAAGGAAATGTTGTTTTTGGGTTGACAAAACTTTAAAGACGATTCTTTCTATGTTAAACACCTATAAAAAATACTGTATTCCAACTTTATAATAGTTAATTAATACATTAGTATATAAGAATAAAAATTATGTTACATTTCCCCTAGGAAAGTCACCAAATATGTGTCACAACGTTCTGAGGGACCATTTGAACAAGGAGAGGAATGAAAAAAATGCATGTTTTTGTTCTAAACTTTTTTATTATGAATCTTAAACCTGATATAGATGATGGATATTCAAGAAAAATTGTAAACAAAAAAAAACCGCCTACAAAAACCCGACTCACTAAAAATTACAAAATAATATAATACGAACATTAATCTGGGTATGAATTTGATATGTTGTTGAAGGCGCTGCCGTTTATATTTGACACAGTTTTCCTCAAAATTTTCACTGAAACGGCCTTCAAAAAAATATCAAATTCATACCCACATTAATGTTCGTATTATATTATTTTGTAATTTTTAGTGATTCGGTTTTTTGAAGGTCTTTTTTTTTTTGTTTACAATTTTTTTTCATCCTTTTTAGTGTTAAATTTTTTTAACACCCTATTAGTTCAGCTCACCTATAATTCTACTGATAATATAACTAGTAGTATCAATATGTACACAGATTTGAAAGAATTATCCCTTTACTCCCAACTATTAAGGAGTTGACCTTCCATCATCAGCTCAGCATCATAACATTATGATTGCCAGAAGCAAATGCCAATATAACTTCAGAAAATATGTAAAACGCGGTACATGTGCCTATAAAATTTGAGGGTTGCCCTCGATTTCTCCTGGATCCCATCATCAGATCCTAGACTGGTCAACCTAATAGTTTAGCTCACCTGTAATGCTACTGATATAATAACTAGTAGTCTTAATATGTATACAGTATTGAAATAATTATTCTTTTACTCATAACTATTAAGGAGTTGACCTTCCATCATGAGCTCAGCATCATAAGATTATGATAGCCAGAAGCAAATGCCAATATGACTTCATATAATATGCAAAACGCGGTACATGTCCCTATAAAATTTGAAGGTTGCCCTCGATTTCTCCTGGATCCCATCATCAGATCCAAGACTGGTGAAAATGGGACCACCTCGGAAGTGAACTCTACCCAACCAAAAAAAAATTTTTGAAATCCGTCTATAATTGACGGAAATATCGGTGAACATACATAAAAAAAAAAAAAAAAATATTATACATACAGACGAATTGAGAACCTCCTCCTTTTTTTGAAGTCGGTTAATAAAAGTACGTCCTACCTTATTGGATAAAAAAAATAAGGTTAATTACAATATTCATAATGACTTTTGGCCTGGAAAGGCGATTTGGACGAAACGGAAGAATCACTCTAGAGCATGTTGAATATTTTACTATAAGTATTGTTAGATTTTTGAACATCAATAGTGAAGATACCGAAACTGCAGTGTATTATTTCCTAATAATAATAATACCACGATGTTATTATACAATGAATACCTACATTAGTGCAAGCATAATGAATGTCATTCAAAATATAAAAAGTAATTTATCAGCCAGAATAGCAGCGCCCCAGCGGCTCCTTGTCGTTGAGGCATAATTATGCTGAGTCTGGGACCTAATTGACCACAAATTAATGAACCTTGTTGTGTTTTATGTTTTTTATTCTGTACGTTATGTGTTAATAAAATGTTTTGTATATTTTTTTATCTTATATAGTAGGTAGGTACATAGCATTTTTATTTATCAAAAATATGAACTGGACGTTGGGTAACGCACGGTCTTCCTTTGTGTCACAGCGCGGAAGGATTAAGGCACTTATCATTGCTCGACGAACGCAGCAACTCCGGTTTTTGAAATTTGTCGTCCTCTATAATGATTACGTGGGTAAGCGCATTCATTCTGATTGAAGATAAATGTATGCATGTACAATGTATGTATCTATTATTGATTCTATCATTATAATCAGTTCGAAAATTTTTGTCTAAACAGCATGTGTAGCACTTTCACGTTTTTACCATTTTGCCTTAATAACTTTAGTAGGCGCTAATGCTATCCTCCAAGATTACTACAGCTACAGTAATTGAGTAATAGTAGGTAGGTAATTTATTCCAAAATAATAATAATTACATTACATTTAAGATCATACAGCCCTTTGACTCGTATGATACGAGTCATTAAACGGGCCTCGGCGTGTTGGCTTTGGCTACTAAAAATCCGGGACCTTGTGATCCCGAGAAATTGACAATCATCATCATCATCAGCCCATTCCTGTCTACTGCTGGACATAGGCCTCCCCAAATGCAGGCCACTTCTTGGCAATGACTGATAATAATAATTTAATCCTTACTTCCTTACTAATATTTAATATTATTGTTTGGTATTTAGTTTGTGGTTGGACCTATCCTCTTTGAATATTGAGAACGCCACCAGACTAATGCGCGGAAGAATAAAACGGTCCCTTGACAGTCGGTGTCAAACAATTCACAAATGAAGATTGCTACGAATTTTTCTTCTCTATAAAGTGATTTGGGCAGAGTGGGGTGTGTGGTGCGGCATATCCTCAATTACCCGGAGGCCTCCGTGCGGGGCTGGGGATCTGCCGTGCAGAGGAAAGGATGAAAGACTACTACGGAGACTCCGGCAGGCCCGTGTCCAGCGAAGACTTCCCTCCCTGAAGTACTTGGATGCGGTGATGAAGGAATCCCTCCGACTGTACCCTCCAGTGCCAGTCATTGTCCGAAAGGTCACTATCCAAATTGAAAATTGGGCAACCTTTTATGACACGTTTGTATCTTTAGTTCATAATCGAAACTTTTCAGACATTGATAAATTTCATTATTTACTGTCATGCGTTAAAGGTTCAGCTTTAAATATAGTGAAGCAACTACCTATTACATCTGCTAATTACGCGGTTGTTTGGCAAAGTTTAATCGACAAATATCACGATAACAGAACTCTAGCGTGTAGGTACTTTGATAAAATGCTTAACTTTACGCCGCTTACAAGAGAGACGACAGCTAATCTCACATTATTTATTGAAACTTTTGACTATTCATTAAAAGCTATTCAAGCTTTGAATATAAAAAACTTGGATGATTTCTTAATTTGTCATTTAGCATTACAAAGGCTAGACCCTCACACAAGAAAATCATTTGAGGAAAGTAGGGATCAAATTTCTATACCTACTTTTTGCCGAGCTTATTTGTTTCGTAAACAAACAAGTAAAAGTTCTAGAACATACACTTTCTAACTCGCCAAACACCTCTGTAATACCTAAACCTACCAATACGCATAAAAGTAGTAATTATGTAAATAAGACATCGTCTTCAAGATCAGTACTTACTACCTCACGTGTTCAAAATAGTAACAATCGTAATAATAATAACTTTAATCTAAACATGACTTGTCCTCATTGTAAACAAAGTCATATGATATATCGATGTGACCAATTTCGTAAATTGTCCGTCGTTGAGCGTAAGGACCGTGTCCGTTCATTGAAGCTCTGCACTAATTGTCTTAAACCCGATCATGAGTCTAATTTGTGCAAAAGTACAATTACTTGCGGAGTGTGTGACTTGTCGCATCATTATTTATTGCATCAAGATGCAGGTAAAGCGGAACGTAAAATCGCAGCGGCCGTGCCGTCTAGTACTTCGTCCGTGCAACCGCCTCCGATACACACTCAGCAAGCGCTCGTTTCTTCTCACTCCGTGAGTGACCAAACGAGTCATCACGCACTTCAATGTGTAGATGAAAATAAATACGGTGTAGTATTAGGAACTACACTTATGCACATTACTGATATTGATGGACAATATCTAAACTGCCGTGCAGTCTTAGATTCCGGAGCTCAAAGTTCGTTCATCACTACAGAGTGTGCTCAGAAGTTAGGTTTGCTTCGTAAAAAATGCCCATTTACTATTAATGGTCTAGGTGGGAACGTAGTGAAAAATCAAGGGTAATAGGTAATCATGATTTCATGCACAATCAAACCAAAACATTCAGACGGTCCTACATTTAATGTCAACTTGGTCGTAGTATCCAGGGTCTCATCTGATATGCCTAATGTCAATTTTCCTAAACATGTAATTAATGAATATAATTCCTATCAACTAGCAGATACATTTTTCTACAAAAAATCGCGAATTGATATTTTGTTGGGTAATGAGATAGTGCCAGATCTTATCATGGGTAAGCCGACATTAATAAATCCAAACATTCCAAGCGTAATTGAGACTGTTTTTGGTTTTGTTGTAAGTGGTAAATTAATACCTCACAGCGAGAATAATTCCCAAAATTTTCATTTATGTGTCTCAGATAATGAGGAATGTTCATTAGATAAAATATTGCATAAGTTTTGGGAGATGGAGGAAGTGCCGTGCACACCTGTCGTTAGTTCCATGGACCAACTTGCTGAGAATATTTTTGTTAATAATCATTTTCGAGAATCGAACGGGCAGTATGTTGTACCACTACCGTTCGTAACCGACCCCGCGCCACTGGGTGATTCCCGCGCCGCGGCCGCAGACGTAGGTTATTGTATACCGAGCGTAAACTTGCGCGTACTCCTGAGTAACATCAGAAGTATAACGAATTTATGCGTGAATATGAAAACCTTGACCACATGGAACGTTATCAAGGCGAGATTCCTAGTAAATACATTATTCCACATCATAGTGTTTTGCGTCCAAGTAGCACGTCAACTCCATTACGTGTCGTGTTCGATGGATCAGCTAAAGGTAGCAACAACGTTTCGTTAAACGATAATTTATTGATTGGTCCGAAGTTGTATCCTGACATTACTGCTATTATATTAAAATTCCGTTTTTTTGAATATTGTTTAGTGAGTGATGTTTGCAAAATGTACCGAGCTATATTGTTAAGAAAGGAAGATAGATGTTATCAACATATTTTGTTTCGGTATTCGCCTAACGATCCCATAGACTTATATGAATTAAAAACGGTTACGTACGGACTTAGCTGTTCACCCTTTTTGGCGATTCGCACACTACACCAATTAGCGGAAGATGAAGGGAAACGTTTTCCACTCGCTGCTCAAGTTTTACGTGAATGTGTATATATGGATGACATTTTGTATTCTTGTGAGTCTTATGAAGAAGCATGTATAGTCCAGGACCAATTAATAGGTATTTTTGAAAGCGCAAATTTCACTTTAAAGAAGTGGATGAGTAACTTAACTTAACTAACTAAAAACAAGATGGCGCCAGTGCCACGACATTATTGCAACTCCGATAATTTAATTCTAAAAAAATAGTTCTTCAGAGTGATAAGTTCCAAAAACGTGACTTTTTTGTACATAATAACGCAATAGTTAAGTGACAGTGTTATCCAAGTAAATAGTGACTGATTGCTGTGCAAATTAGACATAAACATGTCCAGCACAATATTTACAAACAAACAATAATTGTCGTCAAAATGTTTCAAGTGTGTTAAATCTAAACCGAAAATAGTAAAGACGGTGTTGAATTTCTGTTATGTGGACAATTTATATATAATTTTAACCTCTCTTCATCTTATTTGCTTATGCATGAAAAATTATTAAGTTCGCTAATTTGACATTTGGGTCTTTGCTTCTAACATTGCACAGTTTGGGACTACTAACGCCATCTAACGAATGCTTTTATTAATAAACCGGAACTATCGATTCCTTGAACTGCTGATTATATCCATGCATGTTAAGTGATTTTACTGACTGCCGCAAGATGGCTTTGGTGTGCGTAAAGTGTAAAAAAGCTATAATAAACAAACAATTATTATTGTGTTCCGTGTGTAAAAAACATTACCATTTGGACTGTACAAGTGTTTCTTTTCAAAGATTTCGCATAATGACTTCAGAGAATAAAAAAGCGTATAGATGTCACACTTGTTTAGACAAACTACATTCTATTACAAATAACAAAAGTAGAAAAAGTAGCATTTCGACATCGAACAATAGCTCATTACATAGCTGCTTATCAAATTCGGCCAGCTCAGCAAGTCTTCATACCTTAATATCTACACCAAGAAATATTGATCTAGAAGAGCAGAACATTACCCACCGCAATAAATATAGATGTAATGTACCCACGGATAACTCTTTTATTATATTGGATAATGACAACGAAGCAGAAATGGTCAGAACATCTACTCCTTCAAAAAATCTAAGTTGTGATATTTACGATCATGACAGCGGCCTTACAATGAGATATTTATTAGAAAGAATTCAGACGCTTGAAGAAAAACTAGAAAATGCTACTAATCGAATAGAAACTTTAGCTATGGATAATAAAACATTATCCAAAAGACTTGCTGTTTTTGAACATACTGTTTCAGCCAACACAAAAACAAAAATAAAAAATAGATCAAGAGTCTTTACACAAAACAGAAGCCAGTCCCACGTAGCGCAATCTACATCTAAATCGCCAAAGTCTACTGTACAGGATGAAGAGCAACAGAGGCAAGAAAATTGTTCCACTACAAAAACACCTTACTCACCAGAAGAAGGCGGCAACTTCTCTCAAGTCTCATGTAAAACAAAATGCATTCAAAGCATAGGGAAACTATGTATCATTAGCAGCAATTCCGTAAATAACATAACAAAACAAGCTGCACTTAATTTAAACTATAGGGACTTATGTCATTATAAAAGTCCTGAAAAAAATATAAAACAGCTCCTTAATGGACTGGATGAGAAATTAAAAGATTTTGCTTTGAATGACTTTTGTATAATATTTATAGGTGAGACTGATTTCCACAGTTCAAGTAATTTACATGACATGGTTCATTACATTAAAAAATCTTTAAAACAAGTGCAACACACTAATGTCATATTATGTCTACCTACTTATAAATATGCCAAATATGTAAACTTATTTAATAGTCGTGTTGAATTATTCAACAACTTATTATACTTAGATAATAAGACCCACGAGTATGCTTATATATTGGACTGTAACGAAAATTTGAAATATTCTCATAACTACTTTTTCAGCAAAACGGGTAACGTAAACAACTATGGATATGGAATTATAATCTCTGATTTATACAATCTAATATTTCACATTATGGAAAACAATATTGTAAATAAATCATTCATTAACAATGCAAACATGACAACACAATCAGTGGTCCAAAATGATACACAGTTTTTTCGAGGCTAATTTAAAACACCACAGCCTTAAATTAATGCATCAAAATATAGCAGGTTTTTTATCAAAACGCGATGTATTTGAAGTAACTATATCTCAACTACAGGAAAACAAACCTGATATAATTTGTCTCACTGAAACATTTATTAGATTAGGTAGTGAATCTTGCATTAACGTAACTGGTTATAATGTCGCAGCAACTTACTGTAGAAGTAATGGCAAGAACAGGGGAGGAGTATGCATGCTTATAAGAAAGGGATTAAAATATCAAGTATTACCAGACATCAAACAATACTCCCAAGATTTAACATTCGAATGCTGCGGAATTCGCTTAATAGGTTTAAGATACCCCTTAGTTATTATTTGCTTGTATAGGACACCCAATTCTAATGTAAATATATTTTTAGGGAAATTAGATGATGTTCTTCACAATTACACAAAAAACAACAAAACACGTATTATATTAGCAGGTGATTTTAATATAAATACACTTATAATATCAAAAAGTAGTAAAGAACTTAGTGATCTAGTAAAAAACTATAAATTAAATCTACACATAGAACAACCGACAAGACAGAATACATGTATTGATCATATAATTAGTAATGTAGAAAACGCTAATGTTGAACTGCTTCAGTTATACCTATCAGATCATAATACTGCACAATTCATTCAACTTCCTTTACTTGGAAGTCCACTAGAACCTATTAAACAATACATATTTTTACGCGATTATAATAAAAATAATGAGCTGATATTCAAAAACCAGTTAAAAAGATTATCCTTTTCTAACATATATAATGAATCTGATATTAATAAAGCAATGAACACCTTCCACTCAACTGTACAAATATTGTACAACCTATGTTTCCCAATAAAGAAAATAAAAATAACAAACACCTATAAAAAACCTAACTGGATAACACAAGGCATAGTAAAAAGTTGCAAAACTAAAAGAACATTAAGATATTTATATTATAAAGAAAAATCAATGGAATCAAAAAAACACTACAAGACGTACTCAAAAATTCTAAAGCGTTGCTTACACGTCTCACAAAAAATACATAATGATAAGTTAATTACAAATTCAAAAAATAAATGTAAAACAGCATGGAGTATTATAAAAGACCATTTGAGTAACAATAACACAAATAATTTCATTAAAGAGATAATCATTGATGGTAAACAGATAAAAGGTGGTAAAAATATCGCGAATGCATTTAATAAATTTTTGATCGATTTAACAAACAAAGAAAAAAAGGGATGTAAAAATACTAATAATTTATCAATACCTAATTCATTATTCATAGAGCCATTTCATATTAGTGAAGTAAAATCGATAATTCGTTCTTTAAAAAATACAAATGCAACCGGCTTCGATGACATATGTACAAAAATAATTAAACTAAATGAAGAAGAGCTCGCTCCACCACTCACTTACCTGGTAAACTTATCCTTTGAAAAGGGCAAATTTCCTGACATACTGAAAAAGTCCATTGTAAAACCATTACACAAGAAGGGTGATAAAGTACAAATGGAAAACTATCGTCCGATTACCTTGCCCCTATCCTATCTAAAATTTTTGAAAAAGCCATGAAAAATAGACTAATGAAATTCTGCCTAAAGTATTCCATAATAAGACCAGAACAATTTGGATTTCAAAAAACTAAATCCACAACTATTGCTATCTATCACCTAATAAAAGAAATTACTGAAAAAATTAATTCGAAAGTGCCCCTTACCACAGTATTTTTTGATATGACCCGTGCTTTTGATAATGTTTCACACGATATACTGATATTGAAATTAAGTAACTTAGGTATAAGAGGCTTAGCATTAAGTTGGATTGAATCGTTTTTAGCTGATAGAAAGCAAGCCGTTGAAATAAAAAGCTTAGATGAAAAATGTAATACTATATTGAATCGCTCACAATTTAAAATCAATTCATGCGGGGTGCCCCAGGGAAGTGTACTGGGTCCCATCCTATTCTTGCTTTACATAAACGATCTCCCCACAGTAACACCCCATAAATGTATATTATTTGCTGATGATGTCTCTGTCATAATACCATACAAAAATAATAAAAGTAACTTTGAAAAAGACATAAAAGACACAGTAGTTGCAATAATTAAATGGCTTGAACACAATAATTTAACAGTTAATTTAAGTAAAACAAAATTTATACAATTTGGAACACACAAACAAAATAAAATAAAATTTGATATAAACTACAAAGGACACACTTTAGAGGAAACTACACATACAAAATTCTTAGGAGTCGAAATAGACGATAGATGCGATTGGAAAAAACATATAGATGTAGTTAGAGACAAAATAAATAGATATGTTTATGTTCTACGAAGGCTTCGTTACACTTCATCGATGGCTACCACACTTACTGCTTACCACGGATATGTGTCCTCATTACTGAAGTATGGAATTTTGATATGGGGCAATTCAGTTGACTCTGATAAATTATTTATAGCACAAAAAAAGTGTATCCGCGCAATGTGCAATGTGCAATAAAAGTCCCAGAGAATCCTGCAGGACACTTTTTAAATCACTTCGTATTTTGCCTTTTCCATGCATTTATATATTTGAAATAGCAAATTTTGTTAAAAACAATTTACATTTTTTTAAGATGCACAATAGCCATACAACTAGACCATCACGAGATCCTCACAAATTAGTGTATAATAATAATCCAAATCTTAGCCATTATCTTAGACAGTGTGATGCAATGTGTGTAAAAATTTTTAATAATGTTCCAAAGGATTTAAAATGTTTACCTTACAATTTGTTCAAAATTAAATTTCGCAAATGGCTTAGTGAAAAAAACTTTTATTCGTTAGAAGAATATTTTAAGTATAATATTAGTAGATTGGATCTCTAGATGTAAAGTATAAATTTATTAGTTTCAAAATTAATAATTTTGTTTTCTATTAATAATGGATCAGTATGATATAAGTAGATTGGATCTCTAGATATAAGTATAAATTTATTAATTTCAAAATTAATAAATTAATTTTCTATTAATAATGGATGAGATTTATCCTCATTTTGCATGCCAAACTTGGTGAAATATGCTGAACTCTGTATACGTATAATGTAACAACTGTATGTAACCATATTTCTAGCAAATAAAGTTATTATTATTATTATTATAACTTCAAGGATTTACTGTTGAGAGTTCCTGAAGAGAACAGGGAAGGTTCTGTAACATTTACCAAAGATGATATCGATAGTAGTATCAAGGTATTGGGTCTAAAATGGATTCCCACTTTAGATTGTTTTATTTTTCAGTAAATAAAACAGACAACGTTTCTACTAAGCGATCAGTTCTGAAGTTATTAGCGTCTATATATGACCCCGTGGGTTTTATCTCGCCATGTATTTTCTTAGCTAAATTAATAATGCAAGATCCCTGGAAGTTAGGTATTGGTTGGGATGAAAAGTTGCCTGATAATATTAGTAAAACTTGGCAATGTTATATTTCAGAGCTTCCATTATTGGCGGAGATACGCATTGAACGTCATATGTTATTACCGGGGCAATCGGACTGTGACTTAGTAGGCTTTTGCGACGCGTCTTCTAGTGGCTACGCTGCCTGCGTTTACGTCATCAGTCGCGATCGTGAGAATAATGTTAAAGTTCGCTTAATTAACGCCAAATCTAAAGTCGCTCCTATAAAACCCGTAACAATTCCGCGTTTAGAATTAATGAGCGCTGTTTTGTTGAGTAAATTAATAAAATCTGTCTGTGATATTTTTACACGGGTAAAAATAAATAAAATTACTGCTTTGTCAGATTCGACAATCGTGTTGTCGTGGTTACAAACGGAACCATATAAATTGAAAACTTTTGTTTGTCACCGTGTGACACAGATAATAGAAGTTTTACCTCCTCATTATTGGCGTCATGTTAGTAGTGAAGATAACCTAGCAGATATTTGTTCCCGCGGAGCGTCTCCGTCGCAACTTATCAGTTGTATTCCGAATTGGTTATACGGACCAGATTGGATGAAAAAGGATTATTTCGTTATCGAAAATAATAGCAAACTACCAGAAGTCAAAGTAGTAAATTTAGCTTCAAATAATAGCTCTTTGCAAGAAACTAAACAAGAATTTTGTATACGAGTGTTTAGTCTGTTTTCATCTTTCGCTAAATTACAAAGATCGTGTGCTTGGATTTTAAGATTAAAAAATAAGGATAGAATATCCACATCTTTGTCGACAGTTGAGTTGAATGGAGCACTGGACAGTTAATTCGTTTAGTTCAGAGTGCATATTATGAATCTGAATTACAGCTATTAGAGAATAATAAACACGCAGCTTCGCTTCGAAAATTATCTCCATTTATTGATACCTCTGGCTGTCTCAGGGTAGGGGGTCGTATAGCTTATTCTGAACTTCCTTATAATGCTAAGCATCCACGTCTCTTACCTAAGGATAGTCAATTTACTAGATTATTAATAGAATATTTACATAAAAATACTTACATGTAGGTCCGCGTACCTTACAAAACGTCGAAGTAGATCTCGGTGGTCCATTCCTAATTAAAACTAGTTTAAATCGGAATGCTAAAGTGTCTAAAGCCTATTTAGCATTATTCATCTGTTTTTCTACAAAAGTAGTCCATCTAGCGGTGTTATCTTCTTTGTCCGCAGAATGTTTTCTCGCTTGTTTAGATCTTTGTTGCTCGTCGAGGTCTTTGCTCGGCATTTTATTCGGACTGCGGTACCAATTTTATAGCATCGAGTAAAAATTTGTCCGAAATTCAAAGATTTATGCGTGATAACGAGAATGACATGTGGAAGTTTAATGTTCCAAGCGCTCCTAACATGGATGGACTCTGGGAAGCTGGCATAAAGTCGGCTAAATATCATTTATTACGTAGCGTAGGTGAAAAGTCCTTAACGTTTGAGGAACTTACTACTGTATTTTGTAAAGCTTAAGCAGTTTTAAATTCGCGCCTGTTTTGTTCACTGCCAGCTAGTGACAACCCTAATGAATTTAACGTCTTGACTGCCGGACACTTCCTAATCGGCAGAAGTTTAACCTCTTTACCAGAGTATAATTTACAAGAAGTGCCCGAAAATAGACTGTCACGGTGGCAGTATGTACAAAAGTGCTCTCAACTTTTCTAAGTAGTTTCTTAAACTTTAAAATCTAAGTATTTTAATTTCTTTCAAATATATAATTTTAGTTGTCAATTTTCATGGCTCATGACATAATCTTTAAAATTATATTAGAAACCATAACTATGGTTTCGGTAGGGGTATGTTTGGTATTTAGTTTGTGGTTGGACCTATCCTCTTTGAATGTTGAGAACGCCACCAGACTATACCAAAGCCGCTCTAAGTTGGCCGATTTGACACTTTTTATGTTATATTTTGCATTTATCCTTGTTAAGAGGAACTTATTTAGCGAATCATAAAGAACAACTTTTAAAAAAAAAAACGTTATTTCAAAATTTCAAGTGCACCTAATTATCTAATTATTTTGTCTTATATTACTTAAAATAATTGAATTATAAAAAGAAAACGCAATATTTCCACTCTGTATTACGCTTTTGCAAGGTTACGCCGTTTGACATGTTTTCATAATGACGTAATGGGTAATACTCACTAGGTATTTTTTAAAAATAAGATGAAGGATTTAATAATTATTGTTTTTAATAATAATTTTAAATAAGAAACTTCAATTCAATCTTCTGGATGTGAATAAATGTTTTTAATAAAAAATTGTTATAATAGGGTATTTGACTATTTTTTTATTTTGATATAGTTGGATGGACCACTCGAACACAAAGACACTGTTGAAAGTATCACTTTGATATCTGGATAACTCAACGAGATATTACAATTTTAATTGCACATTAATTGGTCGAGTTCAAAAATGCTCCATACAAACGTCGACTGGCGTGTGACGTCACACGCTAGTTTGTTGTATGCAGCGCCTAAGAAGTTTGTTCGGTAGGTTCATCAAAAGTTGCGTTTATTGATATGTTTTCATAATGAAAGATGTGACTAATTCTGTTATTAATAAGATGAAAAAGAAATTTTAAATGATTTTCGCAATTTTGGAATGGACTTGCCCACCCAACTTTAAATTGTTTTTTGTAGTCTCATTTCGCTAAAAATTTAAGTTTCGTTTTCATTAATAATATAAATGGCAAGCATAACAACCACAGTCGAATACCCTATTAGACCTTGCTTGGTTATAAAGTGGAAATAACTGTTACTTATATACTTCGGCAATTTTACCGTCGTCACTAGTGCAGTCAGTCTGACATGTGTCAAATCGGCCAACTTAGAGCGGCTCTGGTATAATGCGCGGAAGAATAAAAAGTCCCTTGACAGTCGGTGTCAAACGATTCACACATGAAGATTGCTACGAATTTTTCTTCTCTATAAAGTGATTTGGACAGAGTGGTGTGTGTGGTGCGGCATATCCTCAATTACCCGGAGGCCTCCGTGAGGGACTGGGAATCTGCCGTGCAGAGGAAAGGTGAGTCGTACTCTCATTTCATTGGGGATTTGTTCAACCTGGACAACCACACCGCATACCGACTTACTCCCATTTCTCTTTCGTCTATTTTATAATACAGTCCATTCTTTATCCCACAATTATAAATCCGAAAGTAACTAACTCTGTCTCTCTGTTACGCTTTCACGCATAGAGTACTGGATCGATTTAAATGAAATTTGGTACAGATATAGTCCAGAGCTTAGGAAAGGTTATAGGCTACTTTTTAACCGACTGCGATATAAGGAAGTAATGTTTTACCCGTTAAACGTCTCTACGCGGACGAAGTCGCGGGCGGAAAGCTAATTCCCAATAAATCTTTCTAGGGACAAAGGCATTTAAAATACGTAACCAAACCCCCTCACTAGGCTAGGCCTGTTCTGTGGGTATGTACCTACTTCAATGGAATTTGTTATTATTTAAATTAATTTCTTAAGTAGTATCAGGCATGCTGGTTCTACTCAAAAATAATTTGGCGTCTATTTTTCATAAAGTCTTTAACAATCAATTATCCCCTTTATCTTATGTTTGCGTTGCATGTAGGTAGAATTTAGTAGATATTATCTAAAAATGCGCATAATTTCGTTTGAGGTGTCATTGCGTTCTTGGTTATCTTTATATGAAGCAACAACCCCCAAGACTATAATTTACAGCGATTGTGCTTGGAGTAATGAGTGAGTCGACTCGTGGGCAATCTTTAATTGACTAGAAACTAGTAATGAGCTGAATCGGAGGTGTAAGTATGTAATCTTTGTGTTTACCGTATTACGCGATTATGAAATAGGTAGGTATGACTGACAAAGTAAGAAGGATTTTCGTAAACAGGTTACATTTTAGATTCATAAAAAAATTGCAAGGCATGGCACCTTAAGAAAACTACCTATAACAGCTGCAGCTATGCAGCTGCTAAGAAAAATAAGTTATTTAATTTTATATAAGGTCTCTATATAGTGCCGATCTCACAGGTTTATATTAGTTACCTATTTATTTATGAAACTCATTAAAACGTGGATCATAGTAGGTATTGTCTTTTACTTTTAAAAGCGTAGTCGCGTAAACAAAAATATTTGAAATACCTGCTGTTTCGTGTTTTTAGCAGCTCTCGTGTTGAATCGAATTAAAACCTGGTTTATGTTTATCCTATCCCATAATAGAAACTAAGTAATCTCTTTGATAATGGTAAAAATCCTAGTTCTGCATCCACATACCGCGAAACATCATTAGCGAAAGTAATCAAACCACCGAGACTAATAAATTACTCCAACCGCAAGACCACGCCGAAATGTCCGAAATAAATCACAAATTCACAACAGCTGATGTAAGACTCAAGGTCTATGTAACCAGTTTTTGTTTCAAGATCAACACATTGTTATATAGGTAGGTATACTTATGTCTAAAAGAAAAGCAAGTAAAGTGTAGGTAGCTTCTTCTAGCAATGAGCTTATAGTGGTTAACATTTTATGAAAACCTAGGTACCTCTCTTTGTATAGGTAAGCATGGTGGTGTGAATTTGATATGTGGGGGTTTTCGGGGACAAGAAATTGATCTTGCTCAGATTTATGTCTGGGGCATGTATAATATACCCGAAGCGAAGAGAGGACAGGTCACTAGTTTCTTTATAAGTATTCCTAAAAGAGTATTTCATGTAAAGTGTTATACCTAGTTAAGGTGTCAAAACGTTATGTAACGTAGTTTATGAACAGTGTAGGTACTTAGTACGTTTATGAATTTTCAACGAGGAACATTTAGGTTACAGCATACTATCCTAGGGCTAGACACTTGCCTACCTGAACAGTATCTCGAACAAGTGTACCGCCACTGAAGCATTACCGATTATGCTACCACGATGATTGATCGAGCCACTCCTTCGATTGTGGTGGAATAAAAGCATAAGTAGTTACAGAATAATTTATTCATACCCACCTAAGCATTTCGAAGAGAAAATGTGCTCGTTACCAACTCAACGTAATGTTGCAAAAACGTGAGCCACTTTTTATTACGATATCATAATAAACTGTTGATCGTCCTACTCTCAGAACATCATAGCTGAATTAATCTGCAATATCTAGTCAAATATTATTATGTTGAAACTATTCAATCTGCGCTGTAAGCGACATAAAGAGGAAAAACTTTCAGTCTAGTTTTCCGGGATCTATTGCTAGATGCAATCAAATCTAAATCAAAATGTGTTAAAACGGGGGAAAACGAGGACGAAGCAGAGCTTATAGAAAAATAAAACCTTATTATTAACAACATGAAATATACTCTACGATGATCTACACTTGTCCTGAGTATTTCACAAACCCAGATACAACAAACTACAAAAACTATTGTTGTCTAGGGATCCTAATTAATATTGTTTAAGGAAAAGGTCATAATTATTTTTCGAAACAGCATACAATGGGTTTCCAAAACAAAGAGTTTGCACAGACATAGACAGTCTTATCGACGCTCGTGACCGTAGTTAGCGTTCAGAAGACTACTGGTTCAGTAGGGCTGTCAATTAGCTTAAATTTTTTTTCTGTATCTATTTTGACAGTTCAAACCTCAAGTGAACCCCAAGAAAACCTGCACCTTATGAAGAATTTCTACGGTTGTGTAGTGGACCTAGTCGACCAACCCGCACTTGGCCAGCGTGGTTGACTAAGGCCTGATCGCCCTAATGCCCATGACATAAGGACCGTAAAAGTCGGTACGAAGTTTTGATGAGATGTTGATTGTTACATGTTTAATAGTGAGTTTTAGACCAGCTTCGTCGCTTCTTCTTCTTCTTCTTCTTCGTGGGGAAACAGCCTTCGGACAGCTAATAATCTTAGCTGTCCGAAGGCTGTTGTCCGAACTCTAATATCTAGAGGCACCTCTGGAAAAAAAGCGTGACTGTACGTATGTATGTGTAGACTAGTCAAATGCTTTCGTATCATCGAGAAAATAGCCTGCTTAGTCCTACTTGATACCAATATGTTTAATGATTAAAGAAATCATAAATTAAAAAAAAGACTTAAAGACTGAAGATGATGAACACTTTATCATGATCGCCTATGGTTGTGTAAGAAACACCTTGGAATATGTACCGTTCTTATGTTGTAGGCGTTTATAATTTAACTTACATCAGACAATGCTACGCCTAAAGTGCTGTTACCTGAACATTCTACTAGAAGGGACAAGCGCCCTATTAAATGTATCATGTTTTTACGTATCTTTATCATCACTACATAGTATAAAGCAAAGTAGCTTTCTCTGTTCCTATATTCCTATGTATTCTTAAATCTTTTAAATTGAACAACGGGTCTTGAACTCTTGATGCGGTTTTTATAATAGATTTAACATAAAATTCACCCGAAGGAAAGCAAGGGCGGGTCACTAGTTACAAAACAACATCAACATCACATACATTGATTTGATAGCGCAGTCAGTTAAAAAGTAGCCTATATACTTTTCTAGGCTCTGGACTATATCTGTACCAAATTTCGTTTAAATTGGTTAAGAACTCTATGCGTGAAAGCGTAACAGACAGACAGAGAGTTTCTTTCGTATTTATAATATTATAGTAAAAAGTAATTTATCAGCCAGAATACCAGCGCCCCAGCGGCTCCTCGTCGTTGAGGTATATGCTGAGGCTGGGACCTAATTGACCACAAATTAATTAACTATGTTGTGTTTTACGTTTGTTTTTATTACTGTACGTTTTGTGTTAATAAAATGTAAGTAGCTTACCTAAGCACTTCTGTTACGGGTGTCAGAATCAACAGTGGATACAAAAATTTACTTAAAAATATCTAATAACACACCCAGACCCGAAAAACACACCGATGTTAGTCACACAAATATTTGTCCCGGGTGGGAACTTAACCCACGACTGTTGGAATCGACTCTATTATGTAATAGAAATATAATTAGTTCCTACTAAAACAACAGATGGTAACCCTAAACATGCGTAACCGAATCTTGCGCAAACGCGAGACA
Source organism: Maruca vitrata (assembly GCA_039566165.1). Classification (NCBI taxonomy): domain Eukaryota; kingdom Metazoa; phylum Arthropoda; class Insecta; order Lepidoptera; family Crambidae; genus Maruca; species Maruca vitrata. Next base: position 2,585,416 of record CM076926.1, read on the forward strand.
ATTACCTAAATAGCGAATCGCAATTACGATGCATTTAACTTTTTGGGGCGCTGAAACGCTTTTAACAAAATAAATTAAAAGAAAGATTATGTCTCAACACACGGTAAATAACAATGCATTACTTAAGGTACTTAGGCACACTATGTAATAATAACGTACTTAACTCTTATATTGCTAGTTAAAAAAGTTATTGCACTTAAAAACTTACGAAAATCATAAATCATTTAATCATAAAGAATTTGCTTATTAAATAAAACCTGATTAAAATTTTGACTTACTGCATTCTAAGAAAGCTTATTAAAATTAATACAGTTAGCTGCTACTGCGGTGAACTTATGAAGCGCAACAAAAAAAAATGAGCGGATTATTTTTAGACTTGTCATATTACATAGTGATAGTATATTATATCTTCGTAGCAGTCAGGTTTCTTCACGATGTTTTCCTTCACCGTTAAAACCTCGAATAATCATACATATGAATTTCAAATTTGAAAACACAGTGGCACCTACGTGGCCAACCAATCCTTCACGTCTACGAAGAAATTATATTCTCAGTCGACCAACCCACATTTGGGCAGCGTGGCCTAGCAATGGGGACGTATATTAGCTTGATTAATGATGAGTAGGTATATTTTTATTATAAGGGACCCTAGACAGATGATCTAAATTCCACGCGAACTATTACTTATAAGGAACACTCTGTTATCAGTATGATTTTGCATTCAGAACAAATCCAGATTAATTTCTCTGTATCGCTCATTAATCTGGATCCCAGTAGGTATGTGTTAACAAGTTCTTGCAATTTATTCATGTTAATTCCCTTAACTATCGCTTTTATTTATACATTTATTCATTCATGTTAATTTCTTTAACTATCGCCTTCGTTTATAAGTCTAGTCGTAACCGATTCGTCTAGTTATTCAGATCTAATGTACTGATACTTTTTATGCACGATCGTTGCGGTGTGGATGCATGTTAAAAGGTAGGTATGAGAGAAAGTGAGATGCAAACTAAATTATCAAGTAGATCAGTACGTGTTTGATTCGTTGTTTACCAAAATAGACCTAATTGTACATCTCTACAAATCCATGATACAATAAATGATTGATTTGAGTTTAATTCCAAGGAAGGACATGAGTTACCTACGCTTTAATAATTGTATGTTATAAAAACGAATAAATTTTTGAGCAATAAAGGACTAAGACTGTCTCTGGCAGATGCTAGTCGTAAATAATAACCAAGTCCTAAATGAAAAGATAGGTACTTAGCAGTATTTTTGTGACCCGCGCCTACATATACCGAGCAAGTTTGACGTGATTGTTAAAATGAGTTAATTTTTATATATGAATCGTTTGATATGAAACAAATACAAAATTTTAAGTATGTAAGATCTTACCCCAATATTTTACTCAAAACTATGTGCATCTAGATCGGTAGCGCTACCATGAGTTTAAAAATTACGGACTCGATATCGCCTACGTAAATATGTCTATGAAAAACTTGTACGGCGCCACTGGTGGTTACGCTAAGAACTAAAATCGGTCGTATGAAAAAAACAACTCGATAGGTTTTTAACGTACGTAAGTTTTCGATAGCCAACTCATGGTACCGCTACAGATATGGCATTTCTAAGATTAGCGTGCACAAACGAACAAATTCACACACAGTTATATTGACAAAAAACCCAAAATTCATTGCTTTGGGCACTACTGCGTTGATAGTCTGCTGTAATATTTTGTATCCATGTACAGACAGAGATCCGGCACATGCATTTTTATTATATTTATAGATTTGAGAAAAAATCAAGAAGTAGAGTTAATAGATTATCACGTAACACTATTGGTATTATCATTTCAACATTGTGCGTATTGCAACCCACACAACATTGATTGCTTCTGAGCTGAATCGTGATAGACGGTGAAATTTTCAACCAATTACACTGTCAACAGACTGTTTATGTCGTATTGTGAAATATTTCCTTTTCATAACATTATTTTCCTCGAGTCGTGCGTTCATGATGACAATCACGCTTATTATTTTAATGCACCCTTTAAATATCTATGGACTGTAGACAATGTATGTTTTCCACGTTTATGCAAGGGGGAATAGTGACAAAACTATTTAAATGTATATCTGTGTATCTATTTTAAAATTGATTTCAAACCTAGGAGATTCTCGATTTGTAATCATTAAGAATGCACGCACTGGTCAGTAGTTAACTAGGTAATAGTAACAGACTACCTAGTAAAAGTTTTATTTACGACATTGTTTGTACAAAACTTCTTTTTTCATTATATTTAATCGGCATCAGGAAAAGGTGAAGGTTTTTATGTGTGCACTGTTCGTATTTTACGCCAAGCTAGGTTAAAAAATACGAGGCTAAATATTTTTTTTTGCGACCCTGTTTTGTGAAGTGTGGCATGTGTAATGGTCCAGATCCCAGAGCTGCCAGACATCACTTATTTTCTAATGGACAAAATATATACGATTGAGTAGTGGTGGGGTGTACTATCATCATATGACTAGTTGCTACCTTGACCAGACGGCCATTTTTCAGATATCAACCAATCGAGGTACATAGAAACACTGCTCACCTCACTTAAATTCTGATGGCTGATTTTAACATATATTTCACACAATATCATTAAAAATCAGGATTCGTTACTCCCAGACACATGCGGTCGGCGGTTTTACCTTACAGACGCTTTAAAGCTATGAAAAAATTTATTAAGTTTACTTATTTTCTGATGCTTGATTTTTATATATGTTATTCAAACAACTGAAAAGTGCTCATCTGACCGCAATAATTATAGAATTGTACCTTACAAACTATTTTATTAGAAAAACTTAACTAAATTTAATTAAAAAAAATAATTCTAAAACAGTTGGGTCTGGTGAATGTTTGGCCCCTTGGATCGGTCTGTCCGTTTGCAAAACGTTTTAAAATAGTTGTTTGAATAACATATATAAAAATCAAGCATCAGAAAATAAGTAACCTTAATAGATTTTTTCATAGCTTTAAAGCGTCTGTAAGGTAAAACCGCCGACCGCATGTGTCTGGGAGTAATGAATCCTGATTTTTAATGATATTGTGTGAAATATATGTTAAAATCAGCCATCAGAATTTAAGTGAGGTGAGCAGTGTTTCTATGTACCTTGATTGGTTGATATCTGAAAAATGGCCGTCTGGTCAAGGTAGCAACTAGTCATATGATGATAGTACACCCCACCACTACTCAATCGTATATATTTTGTCCATTAGAAAATAAGTGATGTCTGGCAGCTCTGGGATCTTCCTCTATAAGTACTTGATGGTAGGTATATTTACTTTGTAAATTACAATTTTTGAACAACTTCTCACGGATTTGTAGAAGAACTCTCTGCCAAAAATTGAAAATTTATTAATCTGCTATAAAAGTTTGCGAGCAATTTGTTAACTTAAAATAAATAAAGACTGAATTACCTACCCTTTTAGATAGAGGCCGGAATAGTCAATTGCTTTACCTTAACCTGTTTGGAGAAGTCCTTTGCCCACCAGTGGGATTTAAAAAGTGTTACCTAACTACAACCACAGGATATTGCCTTAAGTGAACAACTGTATTAAGTAATCGTATTCCGAGTTCTGATTCGTATTCGGACCAGTGAAGTGTTACATTTATATCATTCATATCTCAGCGAACATCTGATAAGGAACTGAGTAATTAGTTGTTGCGTTTATTCTTACACTTTGCCGCCTTCACCGGAGACATGATCATGATAAGAGAGAGTAGCTTTGCTATAGATAATTGAATTTAGTCTCGCTTCGATCAGACCAATAAAGAAAGTACTAGATCTAATTACTTTCGCCTTATATCCTGCTGCGTATGTCCCGTTCCGTATATTATTTATTTATACAATAATTTATGATACATATGTTACAGGATGTATTAAGTAAATACTACCTTACGTAATATTTGGCGACAGAAAAATACTGAAGAATCAGCCATATCATCGTGAGTCGTATACGTTAAACATACTTTTGGCCATTTTGGAAATTCGAAATTATGAAATTGGGTAGATATTGCATAAGCGTTCTTTAACTGTTATTAAAAAAGCAGATGTTATATTTTCATATTTTATTAGGTAAACAACAAACGTCATTAATATGAAGGGGCTTTATTCCTTCATTCTGTCTGTTCTGGTACATTGTACCTTTAAATTCATCTTTAAATTTAGCATGTTTAATTGTGTGAGCCTTTATAATTGACATATCAAGGCTCACAAGGCTGCATACTTGTGATCCTTATTTCCTAATCATAATTATCACCTCACTATACATATACCTTTATGTTTTTTTAGCGGATCGTAGCAGTCTGTGTGATAACAGTTTTCAATCATGATGTCGCATAAAATCAAGCGACACCACGAGAAAGCTCGATGCAAATTGTGTTACCGAACAATTACGGATTACGTATAAAGTAATTTATAATTACGGTAGAAATTCGTATCGGAGCAAACGCCGATGATCGCAAAAATACTGCTCCCAACAAATTTCTAGCCATTGTTCTGGGACTTCGATAGATTGTCAATGCGATCAGATAGGGCTGGCAGATACTAATCTCATCATAATCGGTGGGATAAATAGGATTTTATTTTATTTGCATCACTTTCTGGCGTTTGCTTATTTCTTATATTTTTTTCTATAACCGAAATTTAATCGTGTCAATTCGTTTATTTGCTAGCCATGTTGATACAAATAAATAATGTGACGCACAGCGAGGGAATAGCTATTGAGAGTTTAATACTGTGCTTATATTTCTGTTGGACATTAAGAATTGTCCATTATTAACAGTACAAATCAATCAATTGCCCATCAGCGTCATATTTTAAACTAGAGCGATAAGAGCATAGGCAATCAAGCTGGTCACGTGCAGGTTGGTCGACTTAGAATATCACACACAACCTTGGAAATTCTTTACAAATGTGCAGCGTTAGAGTGTCAATGTCCTGATGGTTAAAGCCTTTGGCTTCCAGACCTAACCTATTCAAACCGCTCCCCGTGTTTACAAATAACTTAAAAGGTGTCAAAGTTGATGAAAAATGTTTATACATTTACCATGTTACATGTCATATCAACCATATTGATTTGCTTGCTCCGTCGTATGAGGCAAAATTGTCAAATCAGATTTTCAACCCTAAGCTATTGATTCCCCATTAAATTTCAAAAACACAATTAAGTTCCATCATGATTTACCACACTATACTACATATTGACCAATGCTAGAAAAAACTGGATCATTTCCATTAATTGTTATTGATCAATGACCAGCCGACTCCACTGCTACAATATAAGCTTGCTCAATAAGGATTAATGGATAAGTAGATTATTAAGTAATCAGTAGTCCCAATTTGTTAAACGGAAACTTGAGAGACTGTTTCAAAAATCAAGATTATTGTCACATTGCATTGTAAACTGCTTAGCACTAATATTTATACATTTTCTTATATGTATATTAGTCTATCAAAGACGATACAGGTATTTAAAAAAAATAGCCCAGCAGTGGGATGACACAGGTTAATAAAAAAAAATGATCTAGATATTATTATGGTGTACTTGATCATTACTATCAGCCTTTCTGACGGGACTATGCTGCAAAGTATAATCTTGTTACTCCATTTCTTCCATAGGGCGAACGCAAACTTTATCAATAAAAATCCGAGCTAGCCGTCTGGCACTCATCTTTAATAGAATTAAGGCTATCTCATCGCCATTGTGGTTCATCATCATCATCATCAGCCCATATACGTCCCCACTGCTGGGGCACGGGCCTACCCTAAACTAGGGCGATAAGGCCTTAGTTGACCACGCTGGCCTAGTGCGGTCATCATCGGATCATTGTGGTTAATGGCTTTATTTTACAAATATGGTAAACAAGAGTTTTCGATTAAATAGTTCGGGTAATAAATTGAATTAATGGATGATGAATCGATGATGTAATGCATTCTTGATTGAATATTTGTATTTTGGGATCCAGTTCCAGGACTGATCAATATCTGACATGGACATATAATATTTCTACCTATTGGATACATCACTGAGCAAAATAATACAGGACAGAACAATGACATAGTGCGTAAATATTAGTCTTTACGAGACATTAGTACAATAAAGACTAATATTTAGTGTAATGGAACGGGAAAGTCTCAAATCTGACAAAGCGCGTAGTCCAGGAATGTTGAAGAAGTTAGAAGCAGAGCACTTCCAAAAATGTATTGTCTGAAGCATGTATTCTGTCCATACATGTCCCTACTGTCTCAAAACAACGGGCAACCCTGCGCTCGCGCATTGCAAGACCCGCGGTTCACACACACTCTCACGTAAGTGAAACTGAGTATATAAACGATGCAAATTACGGACAGAGGCACAACCGACAACCCTCTCGGGCAGTGAGGCGCTATCCAACACTCCGCAATGAAGTACCACGTGCGTATTGTGTTTTGTGCTTGTGATTGTGTTTGTGGATGTGTGTGATCGAATTCGAAAAAAAAATGGCTACTTTTTGAAAATAAGGTTGATTAGCCGCGATCGGTACCTTTTAGACTCTACATGAAGTAAAATGGCTTTCTTCCAAAAGTTGAAAATAACGACTTCAGCCTAGTCATTTCGGTTACAGTTGAAAATTTGTGCTTGAATTCATAAATGTGAATCCTAAGATAGCAAATCCAATTAAAAGATGGGAAAAATATATTCATTCATATAATTTAAACTAGAATAATTTAAGATACTTGAGTGTGTCGGAGAGTTTTATACACTTAATTTTTTTTTTTAAATTGATAGTATAATATGTAAAAAAAAGTTCTCTAGAAGTTCATAAACAGTAAAAGACACCAACTACAAGCACTAACAGTAAAAGTTAACAGTTAGTCAATAAAAACATTCACCTTTCCAATCTTCAAGACGTTAACAATAAAAATATAATTCCCAATGAAAGCTACATTAATAAAGTGGAAAGCCGACGATCCGAAACCAATCGCAGACATTATATTATGCTATTAATACATTTATGTGCCAATTCAATGAGCAAATTGATATCCACTTTTCCTTGTCTTCGTATTATATAGGAAGCATTTCTTATTACATGATAACTTCACTGGCAATTTTTCACAAAGGTTATTTAACATTATTAATATGGTTTCCAATATAAATTCCCTTAAAAGGAGCATTCACGATCAACGCACAATACATGTTGTTTATAATCTTCCTGAATGCGCTTACTTCTTATGCAATCCTAAACAAGCAACTTATTTAGAGCTTTCAGCAAAACTAGTTTCGAGAGAACGGCTACCGATAATCCCTTATCTAATTGGCTACTGTACCATTCAAAGCGTTACAAAAGGTTTGAGTTGATTCACTCTCAATGTTGTAATAGATTATAGTTACAGATAGGGCTAATTAATGTTTGAAGTGATCTCGGTCAATAGGAAAGATTTGTATCAGTGAAATACTTCTTTTAATAGCTTTTCACGAATTATTTATACCTATATAGGAAATTGAGAGACATTTAAACATTTCAAAAATCTGTTTCAAAACTTTTTACTAACTTGCCTTATTTTTGCAGATTTTCTTGGGATTCCTAGCCGTAGCGGCCGCCTACCCCGGCATCATCCACGATGAGCACCAGGCTCCTCAATTGGAAGAGAAGTACGACCACGCTCTGATCGGCGAGTCCGGCCATCACCACCACATCCAGCATGAGCACGCCAAATCGCACCAGTCCATCAAGTTCGAGCACTTCCACCCAGTGCCCGTTTACGTGAAAAAGGAACACCATCACCTTTTGGAGCATCCTTTGGAGAAGGGGAAGTCTGAGCAGAACCTCAAGCTGATCCACCCTGAGACCGAGCACAAACATGGCGGCGGTCTCGTCCTCGAAGACCACAGACTGGACACTGAGCATCTCGCCCACGCTCTTGAGCATCACGGAGGTTTTGAGCACGGAGGCTTCGAGCACGGAGGTCTCGAGCACTACGGAGGCTTCGAAGGCTACGAAGGCGGCGAGGGCCTGAAGGGCTACGCTGAGCTCCAGGCCGCAGAAGGCTACGAAGCCGAGGGCCAGGGACACAACGCCGAGTCCTACCACTACGGTGGATACTAATAATTCGGGTCATCACCGAACTGGAGTCCTATCAGCTTTTAATGAAGGCCCCAACTTGCCTGACTAGCCTTAGGAAAATCTGTTGCGTTGAAAATTTCCCCGACTACTAAGTTCGTACTGATTCGTGTAGTTTGTCTTCACCTAGAGAGTTAGTTATTAGTTTAAGTGGGCAATTTTCAATGCAGCAGAAATAAGTAATTAGACTTAAGTGCTTGTCGTAAGATTTGAGCTTGAGTTCGGGAAGTGCTCTCTGAATAATGTACCTGATTTAGACTTAGCATTGGTATCAATCTCGATAGATAATGATCGTAACGAGTATTACGTTGTGCACAAATTACGAAATTGTTATGTTGTTAGAGCGTGTTGTCGGACATTTGTCCATTTGTTTTAGACCCTCGCCAGATCTGTTATGTAATAGTGTAAAGCGATGGTCGAGTCCCTGTGAAATTGTGATATTAATAAAATGTTTGTTTTAACTTAACACGCTATTTCATTGACGCCTAAATCGTGAGAAAGTGTAGCGAAAATGATAGATGACGTTCAATGCATTGTTCCTTGAACAAAGTTTTCCCACTCGTACACATTAATAGCCTGTTACACTAATCTTTAACAAATTGCAATTGTGATGACTGTTAGTGAAAAAATAATTTGTTCGTTTACTTAGTAAACTTTAGCTAATACTTTGAACTTAAAGTATGTCACTGTCAAACCAAATGATACCGGTCATGTAAATTCTAAACGTATGTAATTATTATGTAACATTATAGCAGCCGGTTGCGAACTATATGATTGGCATTCGGTTACTTCTGACAGGCGACACTAATAACACATTGGGCCTAGAAGTAAAATAGCCGATGGCAGGATGTAAGAGCGACTGTTCTAGTTGAATAAGAAATTACATGACACCAATTATTGTGAGTAGTGAACAAGCGTTTGTGTGCATAATGATGTATTACGAAGGTGTTATGCAGCTAGATGACTTGCTAAGCTCCATTATCCAACTGAGTCCGATCATGCAATGATAATTTCACATTAGCCTCTACCTCTTAAGAGGCCACTGCGCAATACATAATAACAAATTTTATGTCCGCTAATAAAGTAATTAAATGAACAAATAATGTAATGTGTCGAAGGATTTATGTAATGGAAAGTAGCACTTGAAGTAATAAACATTAATTAAGAGTTACATAAAAAGTTCTATTTGTGAAGTTAACAAAAGACAAGTAATCCAATACACATTATGTATAAAACTGCGCAAGTTTATAATTAAATTTTTACTGAATAATTTTGATTGTAAGTTACGATATAACAGATAGCTGTTTAATTAAAACAAATAACATTTTTGAAATAAAATCTTTGACAAATACATACATGAAAATGACATACTTGTTAACTTTACTATGTCATTTACTACAGGCAGGTAAATATTAGTGTTATACCTAATTACCCAAGTTACACAACAAACTATTACTTAGGTAAGTACTATATTTCAATAGGGGTGGACTGGGTAATGTAAACTCCTCACTTATTAAATCAGTAAACCCGTAAGTCTTAGTGATAGTAATAAATATAATAACCTCTCTTATTTAATAGCAGTTAAAACATTCTATATTAAAACTTTTTTAGCCTGAAGTATTAGAAAAAAATATTTTCTGTAGTTAAATTAAACAATTCCGAATACTAATTAATTTTTGACTCTCATTGAGACTATCAATTGACTCCTATTGTTACAAATTTAAAACTCCCAGATGAATTTAGAATTTTATGATTCTTATTTCGGACTAAATAAAAATAAAATTGTACTAATCATTTCGTATTCGGCCGGGATTTGCCCAAGTAATTAGGTAAGAACAAATACATAGGTAATAACAATTCAATAACGTTTTAATTGGCATTCACCGAACATGGTCATGAGGTAACTCAGAGTAGCTCTACTAATACCATTTCCGCCTACCCAGGTTGTGGATAAATATGTCCCGTTTATATGACTGGATGCAGCTTATCATTTGTTGCAAAGTAAAGTTAGAAGAAAACTTTTATATTCATTATCAGGCTTTATACGTACCAACTTTTGGGCACGAGCCTACACAAAACTAGGGCGATCAGGCCTAGTCAACTACGCTGGCCAAGTGTAGGTTGGTGAACTTCACACAACCTCAGAATTTCTTCCGTGGTGTGAAAATTTCACGGCCTCACTATGTTTTTCCTACACTGTAAAAGCGTCGAATAAACGCACTTTTAGAATTTTAAATTTGAAAATGCCTTGGTACGTGGCGGGATTTAAACTGACCGCCACTCGTATGGAAAGCGACGGCCTTAACCAAACGGCCATTGTCGCTTTACGTTTATAATTTTATATATTTATTTCAAACATGTAAATTTATATAGGGTAGGCCAGCAATGGGGACGTTTATGGGCCGATGATGATAATGTAATATTTCTACCATAGTTACCATTTCGTTGAAAGATAGAGAACAGTCGTTTGAATGTCGTTATTTATTTTGTCATCAAGACCAAACGGCTAAAGTCACAAAATTGGAAAAATTACTATAGTGTTTTCTTTTCCCCAACTAAAAGCCGATATCTACAATCTACATGTATCACCGATTTCCTAAGAATACAAGCTGCATTCATCTGTATGTTGTAATATTTAGTAAAAACGAAGATTCATATCTTTTTGCACCGCTCAGTATATTGATACTTGCGATTTTTCGCTCTGTTTGCGACCACGCAACAACGCGTTATTAGGAAGACAATAAAGCCGATTGCTTATCTGAAGCAACGTCTGACCCAGATGGTCTTGATGTGGTGCAATAGGGTATTTTTTACAATTTGGTCTAATAACCCTTAATGACGACAAGGGTGCATTGACAGCTCGTTAGAAACCTCCTTTGTTTCTCGCAGAGGAAACTCCATCCACCAGAAATAATGCACAACAAAAATTTTCAACGGTGTGTTAAGCCATGAGGGCGGTTTAAAAACTCTGACACCAGGTTGTTCATCAATCATACGATAAGAAGAAGAATGCACAACAAAGACAGACTCGTAGTAGGTAAGTATTAGTCTGTTAGTACTTAGCTATGAACTATAAATAGTCAGATTACCTATCGTGACAAGCCAAGCAAAGTAAGTTGAGTATCGGTGACTCTACTGACGTTACCTATCTAAGTGATATAATTTATTTAGCTACAATTTAGAATATTAAGATCGAATCTATATAGAAGGTAGAGCAGATAGGGGCAGTTCGTTTGTCTAAAGAAACACACTGCAATATAATATTGCGCAATATATTTCTTCCCACTGACATTTAGTAATAACGGCCACGACTTATTTACGAGAAACGGATCAATGGATAACCTAAGACATAAAGAGAGCTTACACCAAAGCACGGGGCTTTACAGCGACGCCGCTTATGCAATAGAAATCTCGTAATTTTGTGTAGCCATCTCGTCTTCCTGGTACATTTAGTATTCAAACAGTCATGTGCTTTCTCTGAGCGACATTTAAATGTTGTAATTCGACAGTACGGAAGAAGGATGGTCGCGACAACGTGTGAAAACTGGTGTACATTAACAGCTGATACAGATGATTGTGTATGCGTGTGAGATAGCCGAAGAAATTGATCGTACTTAACGCTGGAATTTGAATGGTGTTACGGTAAAGAAAACATAAATTATGTATGATAGGAACAGTGTATTACACAGTCATCTACATAATCGACTTTTTCCTGATTCTACATGAATATTTATGTTGGCTGAAGTTTCATTTGCTCAATATTGAGAAAATACGTTATGAGTCTGATATTTTTCTTTTATGGTACAGTTTCAGTATACTTTGATGTTTAAATTATTTCTTTTGATTTTCGATTGGCTAATGTTGATGAAATGTATAACTTTTGTATGTATGTAGTTTGCAAATCTGTAAATATTTCTATTTTGAATCTGTTTAGGTTTATGAAGTTTAATTTGGTATCAGCTAAAATTACTTAATATCTTCAACGCCTTGGTAGATTTCAAAGCAAAATATTTAGTACGAGAATTTGATGTAGAGAAATAAAAAGGAGTAAGAATTTGTATGATGGAAATAAACATCAGTATAATTTAAGTAACAACTTTTAATAGAATCGAATAACATTGACATTGAATAAATACTAACTTATAATAAATGACTATTTACATCCATGATTGCCACGATCCCAATGACCAAATATACAAAATTCAATGCTTCCAAGAATGTCGGAGTGAGCTTATTTTCTCGGGCTTAGGTACAGGAATTTCAAGAGGAGAATCCTTTTTCGTGTCTGGGTAGTAACGTTGACCAATGTGGTGTCTGTCTTTACCATGGTGAGGTAATGGACGGCGTTTGATGACGACATCTTTGCGGATGACTGATGGAGGCGCCTTCAAAATAGCTTCTGCTCGGGCTAAGGCATGTTCTTTTTCAACCTTGATTTGGTACTTTTCAGCGTCAGCTATGCTCTTGTGATCTTCAAATTCAGGCGCGTATTTAAGCTCCGATATTTCTTTTTGGTATTTACCTTCCTCGTCAAACGCAGGAACGAAATATTGTTGATTTTGTGACTGTGTGCTTTCTTCTTGGTTGTATTTCTCTAGTAAAGTTGCAATTTTAGTTATTTCTTTCACGTCTTCAAATTTTGGGATTTCGTACGACTTGTATTCGTAAGGGACCAATTTATATTGTTTATTGTGAATAGGATCCCGTTGTACTTCGAGAAACTTGGATAATTCGGGATCAACTTTCTCCTCGTGAGGTATCGGGTGGAACGTTTGAAGTTTAGGTGTTTCATGAACATCGTGGTCGGTATAGAATTTGATATAGGAGTAACTTTCAGCTACTTTGTGATTTTTCTCTTCTGGGCGAGGCAAGAAGTAATTTTTCTCTTCATGTTGGGTGGGAATAGGGTTCCATTTTTGCTGGTATTGCGGTACATATTCTAATGGTGTCTCAGTGATGGGTTCTTCCACAACAGGCGGGGGCTGTTTTGGGTACTTTGGCACCAGTTTCTCATTATCACTTTGGTCTATAGCGTAAATATTCTGCCGCTGCAGTTGCCTCTTTATCTCCGCTTCTACTTTCTCTATTTCTTCTTCGGTGTACTGGTTTCTTTGGTTTTGGTTACCATTGTATCCTTGACTAGCTTCATACGCCTTTATTTGACTGGGCGTTAAATACAAAATAGCTTCTTTCATGACCACTTCTCCTTGATTGAGGTCGAAGGGAGGGGATGGTGCATTCGGAGCAAACAGGTGATGCCCTTGATTATCCGGGATTATTCGAGCTGTGACGACACATATCGACGCCACTATTATGAAGAGCCTCTGTAAAAGAAAATTAAATTGGATTATCTGGGTCGATTATTAATTCGGTTTTTTTTAAATATATTTAACGATCAAAACCAATAAAATTTAACTTGATATATTATGATCTTTTTTGCGATAAACAAGTTAGTGAACCTATTTAGCTTGTTTTACTAGGTAAACATAAAACAAGTTACACACTTTATATAAATCACTAAAGAAGGAAGTGCTATTTGAACTTACTATTGAGGTCATATCGGCCATTGCTTTCGGGTTCACAGCTCAAGTGCGTATGCGCATCTGCCCAGCCATTTGGTTCGCCATCAACTTTATACGGATCACATAAGCAGCCGAAACGCCATTTGACTTGCAATTAACTCTCGGTCGATGGAATTACGACACCGAACATATCGTATGCAAATATTGGTTCCTAATAACTACGGAAATTTAACGGTAATCTATAGGAAAGGGCTTTGAGGTTTCAAAATCTTGGATGTACAATAATAGGTACCTATTAATTATTACGAAATCTAAATGTAATTGCCCTTGTGACAAGTACTGAATTGTGGTGCTCCGGTGTATAAATATCTATGGCTCAATACGTTACTAGCCTTGTGAGATGTGAGATGATTCCAAAAATCCACTAGGTGACATTCTTATTGCATCTCTATATTATCATTCTTGAACTAGAATACTGAATATCTACCTACTTATATAGAAAAGATATTTCGTAAACATTGTAATCATATTACGCTGAATACTAATGAATGAATTAAAAGTCATAATCGTAGAGAAGATGTTAACTTAACGTAACGACTATGTTAATTATAGCGAGAGAAACTTCCATAGGGCTGATACACAAAACCTTTGCCCCGAAGGCAAAAAAGATTAGGTTATATGTAGTTGGTAGGTAAAAATCAGGAAGTGGTTCAGTAGCGCTACCATGAGTTTAAAAGTGACTGACTCGATATCACCTATGTAAATATGTCTATGAAAAACTTGTAGAGCGCCCCTAGCGGTAACGCTAAGAACTCAAATCGGTAGTATGAAAAAAACAATTCGATAGGTTTTTAACGTTTTATTTTTAACCCCGCCAGGTACCAATGTGTTTTTCAAATTTGAAATTCATAAACAAATTCGACTCTTTAACGGTGAAGGAAAACAACGTGAGGAAACCAGCACACCTGAGAGATATTTCAACGGTGTGTGAAGCCATTTCAGAGGCCTACGGGCGGTTTAAACTCTGACACCAGGTTGTTCATCAACCATACGATAAGAAGAAGAAGAACCTACGTAAGTTTTCGATAGCTAACTCATGGTAGCGCTACAGGTATTTATTAACGAAGGTCTTTTACAATTATTTAATTCGAATGAATACATAATTCTCAGAAACGCGATAATTTATTTTACACTAGCGGCTCCCACGACATCGTCCGCGTAGAAGTGTGGAAATTAAAATACTGTATATAATAATTGTATGTACCTTGTAAAATTAATAGCTTTGTTTTGGGAAAGTCTGGTCGAAATTAGTCCAGCCATTTTGGAGATTAGCTTAGATTAGATTAGGAACAAACAGACAGACAAAAATATTTTTTGATGTGTGTTTCTTATTGGTACCCGATATAGATTCATACCCATTCAGTAAAAAATGGGTATGAATCTGTATTTTATTTAGTTCTATATGATTTAGTTGTTTCAGTGTTGTATTACGTGCACAATTATTATTGAACAGGCCACACAGCTCTTTGACAGAGATCGACGTGGCCTGAGGGAGAATTCCTACCAAATTGTACTTATGCAATAAACGGCTTCACGCAGGAGGTGGTCGTAGATCAGAAGTCAGTAATCACCTTAATTTCTTATTTGCTTTCCGCCCGCGTAGAGACGTTTAACGGGTAAAACATAACTTCTTTATAGCTCAGTCGGTTAAAAAGCCAATGTCCTTTCTCAGGCTCTGGACTACATACACCGTGAAATTTTAGTGGTTGTTTTCCCGCAGTAAAATGATTCTATCTTAGTAGTACAATAGATTTGTGCAGTTCTTTTTTGTTAAAATCAATAAATGCCGGTTTTACGAAAGGTTTAACCGAAACTCGAAAGCACGTTCGAACCGCTTTATGACTTAGGGCGTCGAGCTTCTTGAGCTTTAAGCATCGATTTCATGCGGCAAGCAGTACCTGATTACGTCACATCTTATAAAAGAACGATAGCTTCTCTCGTTTTCGAGTTGGAAAATTATTATTTTGAAAATTTTAAAAAAAAAATTTTTTTTTTTCGAGAAATAATTTGCATGATTCGGTAGTATTACTGAAGGCAAACCGTTCTGCCACGGGAAAACAACCACTAAAATTTCACGGTGTATATCCGTAGCAAATTTCATTGAAATCGGTTCAGTACTCTATGCGTGATTGCGTAACAGACAGACAGAGTTACTTTTTCATTATAATATTTTGTAAATAAAAATGGCAAATCCCTACAAACTAACTTTGACCCAAGTGCACCTCATTATACTAATTTGTAATGCGGCACGTTATTTCATCTCTGCAATTAAAATTAGAAATTACTTACACTTGACCTCTGCTTCTTACTCTATCTAAGAGCTTTTAGCTAAGTGTAATTATCTTAAATGAGTAAAAGTGAAGGGGGAAGAAATTAGCTAAGTGGCTAAGTATTTTAGACAGAAATTAATTTTCAGTCTAATTTTCTACTTTCTAAGTTAGGATTAGGAAAGAATAACACATTTACTCTGATTTTTATGTGAAAACTCCTTTCTTATACCTAATTTATTAATGTGATTTTAGGTGTGTTTGCTCTTTTTTTATTGGCGTCACAAAAAGACAATACATAAAGTTTGACTAACGCCATCTGTTCTAACAGTTGCGTTCTTTAAGTCTTTCCGTATACCTATTTGCATCGATGAGTTACAAAAGCAATCTGACCAAGATGTATCACACTACTGCATTGGTAGATGGCGTTAGTTGTTTAATATGAGTTTGGCTTTTACATTCGAAGCACGAATAAAATGTTCGAAAGTATTTTGAGGTTTTACCTATTTAAAACTTAAAGTTGGTATTTGCTTCATGCCCTTGACAGGTAGCAGCGATGCGCTATCCGTATTATTGGTGATGTCATCATCATCATCATCATCTCCGCGTTTTCCCGGTTGCATCCTTGCGGAGCCCGGGGTCCGCTTTCCTACTTCTATCTCTCCACTTCGCGCGGTCTTCGGCATCCTTCACGGAGAGTTTGTTGGCACGCATGTCATCCACTACGACGTCAAGCCAGGCCTTCTTGGGCCTTCCCTTCTGCCGGGACCTGGCGGAAGCGACATAGCTAGACACTTGTTCCCTACGTAGTTTGCCGGTTTCCGTAAAACGTGACCGTACCAACGTAGGGGGCACTCTTGCAATTTGTCAGCGAAGTCTCGAACATGAAGGCTGCCGCGAATACGGGAGTTCTTTACGCGATCTGCTCGCGTAACTCCCGACATCCAGCGCAGCATCTTCATCTCCGTGACCCGCAGTTCCTGCTTGTGCCGCTCAAGTACTGGCCATGCTTCACTGCCATATAAGAGAACAGGCCTAATGATGGATTTATAGACCTGTCCCTTCAGCTTAACCGGCATTTTAGGGTCGCAAGTGACGCCGCTCACCTCCCGCCATTTATCCCACGCAGCAGCAATGCGTGCCTTGACGTCGGAGTCGATGTCGCCGTTCGCGTGGAGTACAGATCCCAGATACTTGATGATGAGGTATCTATAGTCCTGAAACTATTGCACTGAGGACATTGCCGGACTAAGTGTTCTCCACCGTCTTTATAATGGGAATACCCCAAAGAGTTTAAACTGGTCCCTCCCTCTCCATTCCACTCCCGAATAACACTTGCTGGACAGCGTTGCCATCCACATACCATTCAGACACTAGTGGCCCATACCAAAAGATACAGTTCCTCTTTTCTGCCCGTGCAATTAAAGCATGGAACACCCTTCCACCTTTTGTTTTCCCTCCATCATATAACCCTCTTCAGACGGGGCGTGAAACGGCAAGTACCTTGCTTTCAGGGTGAGATTAACAGATTCAATGGGGTATATTGTGCCTGTCGATCTCAAAGTTGCCCCTTACTACCTCTTACCATCAGATGTATTCAGCTTATCCTAATAGTCCTGTGTAATAAAATTTTGAATGAGATGATTTTTTTAACTGTCAAAATATAGGTAGTATATTATTGTTGAAATTTTATGACAAGCATGTTACGACGGTTTCGAAAATAAAACTAATAGGTATTCTATTTGACCATTTGTTATACACAACCTACCTATATTAAACCGCAGTACAAGTTAATAATATTATAATGTCAGATGTTTAATATGTATTTACATTTTATTACATAAAATGTTCTACATCCATAAAATGGTGTTAACATTCAGCTTACCGTTTACTAGCATGTTCTATTAGAATACTTAGCTAAGCTATTCGTAAGAAAATTGACTCGTTTTATATTTTACCAGCGTATAAACATATAATAGCGCACCAGCTGTACATTTTTTTCAGGTGCAGAATAAACAGCCCACCTTTAACTTGAAACTATCATATCATGGCACAAAAGTCTATATTTGACTGGATCAGTGGAACAGTGGTTAGTGACCCTGGCTGAGGGTTCCAAGAGTCGTTCGGGGTTTGATTCCCACTCGGGACAAATATTTTTGTGATGAACATCCGTGTTTGTTCCGTGTCTGGGTGTGGTTATGTATTTAAGTATGTATTTAAAAATACATATGTATGTATATCAGTCTCTGACGCCCATAGTACAAGCTCTGCTTAGTTTGACCGTGTGTGGAAAGTCCCAGATATTTATTTATTTATATAACGTCTATATAGTAATGTTTGGGTTATTCACCAAGTAGTACTTTTGGCCCATGATTAGATCATGGCACTAGTGAAGAAACACATAGTGAAGAAATATCGGGAAGCCGAAAAAGAAGTACGGTACATGTGTACAAATATTATTATTTGTAAAGTTTTACTTTCGTTCTTTTATCCAGACTGACTACACTATATAATAAAAAAAATCTGTACTCAGTTATATCCAGCAGCTATGCAACAAATTAACAAATCATTGGCATAATGTTGCCTCCTGTGCATCCCTAATGTTAATAATATGTTAATTTGTTATTGTATGTGACGGAGTATTGGGTCATTGAAAAAATTGTGAAAGTCTAAGTCAAGTTGCAAGTTGAATCATGAACTCATGTAAAGATTAAATCTTGATACCTAATATTACGTATATTATATGTCTACTATAATATTTGCGCGAATACTACACATCTGATATTTAACTAAGTTTACGATTTAAACTCGCGTTTAGAATACCAATATAAGCAATTTAATCCGTGAACTAAGTTTTATTTCACATAACAATACTATGTTAATAATTCAGGTAAATCAAGTACACATAAATAAGATGTTTTATGTTTTTTATTCCACATACAGCTATCTATTTACAACTAATGACTATTTACGGACTATTTACAGGTATTGACTATTTGGCATGATCACAACAGGGAGCTCCGACCCTCGGTTTCACCAGCATTTGCCGCACTTCTTCTTGTAGTGGGTCACGTGTTTGATGACGTGGATCGGGTACGGCTCCCACACGACATGAGGGACCTCCACGTGCTTCTCAACAGGGACATGTACCTTCTTGATGACTTCGTAAGGCTTGTCCACTGGGACAGGTACCCTCTTGATCACTTCGACAGGCACGCGCTTCACCACGGGAACTGGCACTCGCTTCTCAACCTCCACTTGCTCAGTCCTGTAGACCGGGTAGGGAACCTGCTTGACGACGTCCACGGGCACTTCGTAAGGCTGAGGCACCGGGACTTTGACTTCTTGACGGACCGGCACAGGCACGGGCTGAGGTACCAACACTTGGATGTGCCGGACGACTTCCACCGGCACGCGGCGGACTACGTTCTGAACGACGGACTGGAGCTCGTACCGCGTGGCCGAAGCGATAGGCTTGCCTACCGTAACCGTGGTTCCGATCACTCTAGGTGGTCCGAGGGCGGCGTTGCCGGATCCAGCGGGTAATCGGTTGTCGTCTAGGTTGATGCTGCCTTCAGAGTGTGGGGGGCCGTACACTGGGGCCGGGGGTCCGTATGAATGCGCTGGTGCTGGGGCCGGGAGTCCAAGAGCTCCGTTGCCTAGGGATGAACTGGAGGGGCCGAGGCTGTCGCCGGCCAGCAGGCCTCCGGAGGAGTGAGATGGCCCGCTATAGCCTCCAAGATTGGATGAGCCGGAATGTATGGGGGGTCCGTATGACGACGACGGGGGTCCGTAAGAGGCCGACGGCGCGCCTTGAGCTGAGCTTGTATATGAATCTAGATGTCCTGGTTCGGCTTTTGCACTCCAAACTATCGCTGCTGCGAAGAGTATCTTAACCTGAAACAAGGTGGAGTTGTTCTGTTTAGAATTTGGTTACATTTTCGTTTTAATTTACTGAATTGCTTGTGGATCATATGAACTTACAACAAACGCCATGGCTTTTAGCTAAACGCTGTGAAGCCAGATAAGGTGAAGAGTTGTTGTCTCTTCCGAGCTTTGCTTGTTTGTGGATCGGTATCATAAAGACACCACATATTTATACCGATGGTACATCGATGCGACGAGTATGAATAAATTAAGTTAGTTCGGCGGATATAGCGGCGTCCGAATCGTCACAAAATTTCTATGTTAATATGTTAATCTGTGGTCTCAATATGAGCGGTATTTCCTAAGGTGACGCAAGAGTGATTTATTAGGTGGTCCGGAGACAGCTGGTCGTCTTGGCATTATTGTTTGAAATCGAAACTGTGTCCCACTTTGTATAGGCCGGTTTTTTGATGAGCCTATTCGGAGAAATGTTGTGGGTGTTAGATTTACTTCTAATATTATGTCACACGCACCAGTGACCTTTATCTAAAGTTACTTCACTTGAAAAACACGTAGGCTGAAGTTAAGTCAGCAAGCTTCGAATAAAAAAAGTCCATGTTATAATGAGACGCTCAAACTTGTAACTACACAATAAAGTTATTATTAACTTATTATTATTATAGAACATAGAAAACTATATAATGGATTAGTCCGGGATATTTAAAATGTTTGACGTGTTGTCGATATTTTGGCACTGTTGCATGCGCCATAATCACAGGTCAACGTGGGCATAGTAAATGTCCCTAATTAACCATGACAGGTTTAACTTATATATTGAGTATTATTAATTGACTATTTAACTTAGGTACGTATTAACTACTAACAATCAACTGTTGAGCTGCTGAAATATAATCTTACTGGATAATATTACAAATTGTAGTATTTATAATAAGTCATGACATTAATAGAGCTATTAACTAGGTAATAAACGCTCTACCTCAAGGCATATGACTACAATATTGGACAAGCCCTCACAGTATGAAAGTGTTTGAGATATCTTCGTTAAAATACTTTATTTTCCATAGGCTTGGCCAAATCCAAGCTTATAAAATTAAACCTACCAACGTTTCTCTAGAAAGTCGATACAAAACACATAAAATGTGCGGATTTCCATATCCTTGTCATTAAATTTCTGGCAAATATTTATTTAGCAAAATATATGACTGTTTGTTGGGTGGTCTGCCTGGTATTATAGTTCAGAGGCTCAGAGGGCAAAATGTGAGAAAATTTCACATTTATATACCAAAATCCTTAAGTTATTGTTGGTTAAACATTTAAGTATCAATTAAGTTATGGTTTTACATGTGAAATATACATTGTTGCTTAAGATTTTCAAGATTATTCGCTTGGTTGCTGTCATCTAAAATCCTGTGCCTTCAAAGCGTCTTTAATGTGATCAGTGATCCCTATTGAGACCATCATGAGGTGAAATAAAACGCCTACAGGCATTAGACAGACGAGATTGTGTGAAGACGCAAGTGTGAAATCATAAAAAGTAATCACAAACATTTATATACATAGTAGTTTATCCGAAACCTTCAGAGTTATGAGCGAAACAAGCTAGGTTTCAATCTTACAGTCTTGATTTTTACTATCTTTTGTGCTAGAAGTCACGTGGTAAGTAGCTTAAGCACTTGTGTTATGGATATCAGAAACAAGATACACAAATATACTTAAATATATTTAATAATACACCCAGACACGGAACAAACACCGATGTTCGTCATACAAATATTTGTCCCGGGTGGAAATCGAACCCACGACTCTTGGAACCGTAGGTAGTGAACCTGGGTCACTATCCACTGTTCCACCGAGCCTGTAGCGCTACCATGAGTTTAAAAGTGACAGACTCGATATCGCCTATGTAAAAAATGTCTACGAAAAAATGTACAACGCCCCTTGCGGTAGGTAATGAAAACAACAATTCGATAGGTTTATACGTTTTGTAGCGCTACCATGAGTTGTTACGGACTCGATATCGCCTGCGTAAATATGTCTATGAAAAACTTGTACAGCGCCCCTGGTGGTTACGCTAAGAACTAAAATCGGTCATATGAAAACAACTCGATTTTTGTAGCGCTAAAATGAGTTTAAAAGTGGCAGATTCGATATTGCCTATGTGAAAAATATCTACGAAAAAATGTACAACGCCCCTTGCGGTAATGAAAACAACTATTCGATAGGTTTTTACCATATGTAAGTTTTCGATAGCTTATTCATGGTAGCGCTACAGATCAATAGGCATGTGAAATTGTCTTCCTCCAAAAACTTACTCATAGGCTGTAATCATTCCACGCGCTAAAAATGAAATCCGGACATAATCTGTCATAGTTTGTGTAACATCTAGCAATGTTCTGATCTTGAGTCAACCGTTTAGCAAGAGTTACGTAAACGTCACCCAACCCTTCGCGATTTGTTATTATAATGACACGCAGTAGGACAAGTTTCCTCATAATCTCTCTTCTCAGAATTTATATGCAGATGAAACATAAAACCAATACTTTAAATTATCTTGGCCGATTTGTGCGATGCCTTCCGGTTTCGACGTAATGTTGCGCAAATTTTTTCGTTGGTATCAATGGTCTGTTTGTGTATTTACTTATTACAGCGTATTCAGCGTGCACGCCGATATCGATATATCGCCGCGATCGAAATCGCTAGGTGTGAACAGGCACTTAATCTTGATGTACTACATAATCTTGAGTTTTTGAACGTGTTAATATATAAATGGTTGATACATGTAGGAAACGTACCCTAAGCTTTTCTTATAATAATTTTAGTATATTGGTACTAGTAGTACCTAATAGTAATGCATGACTTTACTTTCCTATTATATTCAATCGACAAAAAGTTTGACTTCTACTGAAATGGTATCACAGATTGTATTTTGGTAGCTAGCTTAATGTATACAGTCGTTATTTTGTATATTCGCAGAATCTACTCTGTGAAAGCTTCTTGTTACATATTTTAGATTTAGGTTTAGATAAACAAAGCTTCCAGCTATTTATGATATTAAACAAAGAACATTTTTTAGAGGGTTTTATTTCCATCTTCTAAGCTGAGAGGGAAGCATCGTAAAGAAACTTGAACATTCAGATTGATGCGGATGAGTGAGTATTTACCTAATGGTTATGTAGGCCTTATAGGTTTGCGTTTGGGGAGGTCTATGTCCAGGAGCGGACTGCGATGGGCTGATGATGATGATGATAATAGGTTCGCAGGATCTAAGGACAGTGTAAACACCAGCACCAGATTGGCTAATGATGATGATCAGTCTTCTAGTTACTAGTTAAGACTAGTACCGTACCTATACAAACAAGATATTTTTTTAAAGAAAGCATTTATCGACTTGTATATGCATGTGGTTTTAGTACCTATCAGAAAATAGATTATGTGTCAACTGACCTGTGTTCTTGGCGCTTGCAACAATGCCGAAATATCTGACTGAAATATCGCGAACTATCGCGACTGAATAGTACAAGGAAATATAATATTGTCTATTTTTATTTGCGCGAGCACTACACATTTGAAATAAAACTAATTTTACGGATTAAACTCGCGTGTTCTAAACATTATTTAGAGATCCGACGTTTCGAGCTCTTTACAGCGCTCGTGGTCACGGGCAAGACTGGACAAGGAAATATTTTTTTAAATTTCGGTTTGCTAGTAATTAATAAGTAAAATTGCAATTATTTCCAATGCATTACAATTTGAGATTTATACATATAGCCCGTGAATATTGATCTCAAAAAAATGCTTTCATTCTCGCTTTATTAATTTAAGTTATAAATGGTAAAGAAATTACAGTAGACATAAGGTAAGTTTTAATGCTAATAAGTTTTAATATTTGATGTTAACATGTTTAAAATGGAGATAGGGAAAATAAGTTACAGCCAGGTTTCCACATTTAATTTCATTGCACGATTTGCACCGCATCAGTCATCATCATTGAAACATACAATAAATTCTCAGATAAATAGAAAATAAAATAAAATAGTGCTAGCCTGATAATAATCTATTACCTTTTGACTTTATTAACGTGTTCATATCTGTTATTTATACAGGGTGTAACAGGGGGGGTGGATCATCGTAAGTCAATCGATGGGGGACTTCAATACCTATCGATATAACCCCCATGTATGTTCAGCGATTTTCAATAGTTCCAAAGTTATTGAGATTTTTGTGTAATTTTTGTAAGTAGCCGGAATTCAGTAGAAAAGTCTTTACTGTAGCTTAACTACTGGACCTGCTTGCATGATTTTTTTTCTAGAAATAGTTCAATAGTGGGTCTTTATAATTACGATACCGATTTGAGTCATAACCCTATCATATTGGAGTAAAAAAATAATTCTTCACAAAAGTTTTACGAATCGAATTGTGTCTACCAACTTTCAAAGCCTACAGTGAAAAAAAGTTCCTGTGTTTTTTTTCTAGGACTTATTTTAAAAACTACCTACATTCATGGATAGTATCCCCTGAAAATTTCATACCGCTACTACCAGAGCATCATAACCAAAATTGAACGCGAATGGCACAGGTGCCATAAATCAGTGTTTTTATTTTTCATGAAAAACTTTAATTTAAAAAATAAATCGATATGTTTCAGCAAATTTATGCTATGTTAGTAACATTAGTAGCAGTAATTTTACAGAATTGCAAATTAAAGTGGTGAAAATCAGACAAAGGAAATTTACATAATTTTGATTAATTTTTTTTTACAGTAATGTTCATAATGGGCTGCATTATTGGCTATGCATAAACGAGTACTACACCTTTTTACAAAGGTTTTTCGGATGTTTCAAAATGCTACTACTACATTTTGCCGTGTCACAATTTGGGCCCCTGAAAAATTTGACAAAAAAGAAGCATTCCTAATCTTCAAAAAAGCTTTTTAAGAAGGTCTAAGCTATGCGTAGCCAATAATAATGCCCATTATGAACACTTACTATAAAAAAAATAATTAACAAAAATTATGTAAATTTTCTTTGTTTGATTTTCACCCCTTCAATTTGCAATTCTGTAAAATTACTGCTACTTATGTTACTAACATAGCATAAATTTGCTGAAACATATCGATTTATTTTTTAAATTAAAGTTTTACATGAAAAATAAAAACACTGTTTTATGTACCATTTGCGTTCATTTTTCGTTTTGATGCTCTGGCAGTAGCGGTATGAAATTTTCAGGGTATACTATCCATGAATGTAGGTAGTTTTTAAAATAAGTTCTAGAAAAAAAACACAGGCACTTTTTTTTCACTGGAGGCTTTGAAAGTTGGTAGACACAATTCGATTCGTAAAACTTTTGTGAAGAAGTATATTATACTCCAATATGATAGGGTTATGACTCAAATCGGTATCGTAATTATAAAGACCCACTATTGAACTACTTCTAGAAAAAAAATCATACAAGCAGGTCCAGTAGTTAAGCTACAGTGAAGACTTTTATACTGAATTCCGGCTTCTTACAAAAATTTCACAAAAATCTCAATAACTTTGGAACTATTGAAAATCGCTGAACATACATGGGGGTGATATCGATAGGTATTGAAGTCCCCCATCGATTGACTTACGATGATCCACCCCTCCTGTTACACCCTGTATAAACTGTTTTACCCATTTACACTTGGTAGCGATCTTGTAACTTGCGCCCGGATGAGTAGGTTCGAGGATTTATTTGTAAGTCTGGGAGTATATTTATTTACTTTATTTTTCTGTCCATAATATACATAATGTAAGTGCCAAATGTAAGTGAGAGTTCAGAGCTGTGTGACGTTTTGTGGTGTCTATTTATATAAATAAACAATTTCAAATATACATTCCTTCGATGTGAATGTAATATTCAATAATTTTGATCTATGTTATAATGTCATTTAATAATTAATTAAATAAATTTAATTTACTTTATTTTTAAAACACTTTCTTTGTTTCTAAATTTCTTACGAAGGAGACTAAAATAAAAGATAATGTTCTTTGGGAAATCGTTTTAATAAAGTAATAGTCTTACATTATTATTTACAAAACGTGAACAGCTTAAGATTAATTAACACCTAAATTAATGACTTAGTTATCACCCTACGAGCAGCCTCGATGAGCCATGACGCGAAACGTATTTACAATAGAACAGACTAGATGTGGTATGACACTGGAATGATGAAAGTTGACTTTTGATGGCTATATCACTTTCGCCACGACTTGATTTCCTGGGCGTTACTATCATAACCGAGACCACCTTGCCCGCTGTTGTCTAATCCAAGGCTGCCATGTCCGTGGCTATCAAATCCAGATCCACCCAGTCCGCTATCGTACCCGGATCCACCCAGCCCGTGGCTGTCAAATCCAGAACCACCAAGTCCACTATCGTACCCGGATCCACCTAGCCCGTGACTGTCAAATCCAGATCCACCAATCCCGTGACTGTCGTATCCGGATCCACCAATCCCGTGACTGTCAAATCCATGGCTGCCATGGCCGTGACTGTCAAATGAAGATCCGCCATGTCCATGACTGTCAAATCCAGAACCGCCATGTCCGTGGCTGTCAAATCCAGATGCACCGTGCCCGTAGCTGTCGTAGCCGCCACCGTAACTGTGGCTGTCATACGAGTGACTGCTGTGTCCGTGACTGCTGTATCCGTGACTGCCGTGTCCATGGCCGCCGTGACCGTGACCGCTGCTCTCATGAGCCTGGTGATGCACAGTCTTTATATGTGTCACGGGGTACTTCTTAACCACACGCACTGGGACTTTAATGACCTTGTAGACGGGCACCTTGACGATTTTCTCGACTGGCACTGGACGGTCAACTGGAACTCTGACAACCTTCTCCACTGGTACTTTAACAATTTGTTCAACTGGATATGGCACACGCTTTTCAACTGGTACTTTCTTGATCTGCACCACGGGGACGGGCACATTCTTCACTCTCGGTACCTTCACTGGGTAAGGTTGAGGTACGGGAATCCTCACCACCTGAGGCACGTTCACTGGTACGGGCTGAGGGACTCTGTGGGTGACGTCCCTGAAGACCTGGTAAGTTTCTTCGCGAACCTGGTAACGTGTAGGTGCTCCGTTGCCATTAGCAAGACTTTGGATCTCTGTGATAACGGGCGCTTTAGGGCCTGGAGGCGGAGCATCTCCACCACCAATGCTTCCTGCTGGGGCTGCTAATGATCCACTGAGTATACTGCTACCGTCTCCACCAAGAGGTCCACCGAGACCTCCTCCGAGAGATCCACCTCCAATGCCTCCGGCAGATGGTGCAAATGCTGGTGCAGGACCAGGTAATGGCAATGAAGATGACAGATCAGTTGATGGGGCAGAGAATCCAGATGAGGGTGCAGATGAAATGGGAGAAGAGAAGCCTGATGATGATGGGGATGAGAAACCAGATGAGCTGGGTGATGAAAAGCCTGATGATAGAGAAGGTGCATTAAGACCTCCAGATATACCACTGTCGTAAATACCAGGGCCACCGGACAATCCAGTGCTCAAGCTCAAGGAACCGCTCGAGTATCCGCCGCCATGGCCAGAGCCGTGACCACTCGATAGTCCACTGCCAAATCCGGACCCGCCAGATCCGCTTGAAAGTCCACTTGAGAATCCGTTGCTAGCAGGAGGACCGTACGAAGCAGAAGGGATGCTACTCGGTAAGAAGCTTGATGAAGAGTCGAATGAACTGGAGCCGCTCCCGCTGCCATGGGACGACGATGATGAACTCGGAGGGAGATAACTGTTAGCAGGGCCAGAATGGGAGAGGCCACTCAGGTCTCCTGCACGACTGCTAGTCACTAAGATGGCAAGGACTGCCAATTTTTTCTGCGAACAAAAGAAAACCCAGTAAGTTTTTGTTCTAAAGGACCTGTTAACTTCATTGGTTCAATCATGAGGTTTATTTACTTACAAAAGTAGCCATTTTGATTAGCTAATCGCTGGCCACCACACGACTTGTCTCTCCTACAACAAGTCTCGCTTGATTGTGTTGATTCGCATAGTTCCTTCATATTTATATCGATGTCGCGTCGGCTGTGGGTCAAGCCAATATCGAGATCGAGAGCGAGGAACTGGTTTGGGCACATCTTTCCTTTGCCAACGGAAATGAATATTAATCGACGGCCTATTACTTAATGCGTAGTGATACAGTCATAGGCGCATCACTATTAGTGTTACGATTTCCTAACGCTTCGTAGTAGGTAGCAAGTTGTAACTTATTTTTCAAACCAATGTTTTTGAAATGGTTTTTCAGGAGTGATATAAATAAATAAATAATTCTGAACAACATGAACATCAGTCTGATCCCGTGGTAAGTAACTTAAGCATTAGTATTACGGATGGAGAGAATATCAAAAAGAAAAAGGTACATAATAAAGTTAGGGGTGAGTGCCATCCGCTCCCCCGCAAGTCCGGTTATGATGACGCCATCATCGTAAGTCAGATTGGAAAAAAAAGTACATAATAAAGACATTATTTCGACGCTTGTATCTTAATAGCGGTTACATAGTGGGTATAACTCTACTTATTTTTATGTGGGCTAGCTGTATAGTATGACGTAATAAAAAACTTGCGTTTATATAAATCGTATATAATATGTAGAAACTCCACTATTATTTTTTGCAACTGATATCAGTATTTGACTAAGGCCTTATCGCCCTAGTTTAGGATAGGTCCGAGCCCCAGCAGCAGGGTCGTGTATGGGCTGATGATGATCAGTATTAGCAATTTAATAATAATTCATTTTTAACGTGATAGTGAAATGAAGCTTATTACCGCGATCAACCACCATAAGTTTGGTTTTACTGAGGTTGATTTTAAGACCCATTTCTAAGCTGATCCTCTCCATTCTTCTTAGGATGTCGACCATTTCAGCTTCGTTTGCAGCAACAAGGGTGGTGTCATCTGCGTATCGAAGATTGGAGATCGTAGTACCACCTATCGTGACTCCACCGTCCCAATCCTCGCATGCCCGTCTGATGATGTACTCTCCATAGATGTTAAATAGAATGGGCGAGAGTATGCAGCCCTGCCTGACACCCTTTTCGAAATTGAAGGGTTCGGAAGTCACATTGTCAATCTTTACGATTCCCTGGTTGCTCATATATAGGGTCTCAATAAGTGCCACCAAATGCTCGGGCACTCCCATCTCCCTCAACACTCTCCAGAGGTCTGACCAGATAACGCAGTCAAAGGCTTTGCTGTAGTCAATGAAGCATAATACGAGAGGAGCATTGAATTCATATGATTTCTCAATCAACTGGCGGATGTTCAGAATTTGCTCTCGAGTGCCTTTGCCCTTGACGAAACCGGCTTGCTCCTGCGGTATCTGCCAGTCCAAGAAATGACGGATCCTGTTGTTGATGATGTGTAACAATACTTTGCTGGCATGAGAAATCAGAGCTAGTGTTCTGTAATTGTCACATTTCGCCGTGGAGCCTTTTTTATGAAGCGGAAGAATTACAGACTTCGTCCAGTCGATAGGCCACTCCCCTTTCTGCCAGATGTCGTTGCAGATTCTGTGCAAAGCACCAATTCCATTCGGTCCCATCGCTCTTAAAATCTCACTTGTAAGCTGATCAGGCCCAGGAGCTTTTTTGGCTTTGAGAGCATCCAATGCAGTTGTTACCTCTGATCGCATAATCGGAGGCTCAAAGCTCAGGTTGTCCCATGAGATCTTGTTATGAGTGGGATTATCGCCATTGGGGCTTCTATAGAGTTGCACACAGTAATTACGCCAGCGGTTAGTTATTGCGTCCAGATCTGTTAATGGTGTGCCATCCTCATCTTCAATCAACCATGTTTTTGGCTTAAAATTTTTAGATAGGAGCTTTACTTTTTGAATAGGTCTGCAGTTTGAATTTTTCGAGAATGATGTTCAATTTCTCGGCAGATACGGTTAATGAAGTTGTTTTTATCATGCCGACATTGCCGTTGAATGACCTTTGACATCTCTGAGTATTTGTCACGATCTTCTCTTTGACAAACCGCCGATCTTCAGAGCTTTCCTGTCCTCGATAATTTTCCAGGTGTCAATGGCAAGCCATACTTGTCGGATGGGCGGAGGTGTACGATTTTTGGTGCTTTTTTCTGTAGCTTTCCCTATGTGATCTTTAGAATTTCCCACTGTCTATTGATGGCACAACTCAAAGGGGCCGGCTGTTCTGCAATCGTTGAGCTCAGACAATCTTCAAACTCTTTGGCTTCCGCTGGATTAAGTGTTCTTGGTCTAACGGGGCTCCTTTTTCTTCATCGTTTTCAAGCGAAGGGAGAAATTAGCTACCAGTAAACTGTGATCGGAGCCACAGTCTGCGCCCGGGAACGTCCTTACGTTTGTAATCGAGGTCTTCCATCGGCTGTTGATCATCACATAGTCAATTTGATTTCGGCAGCGGTCCCCGGGAGACACCCAGGTGTATAGGCGTCTAGGGTGGTGCTGGAAGTATGTGTTCATAATGGTCAGTTTCCTACTGATGCAGAACTCCAAGAGTCGAGAGCCCCTCTCATTTCTGACTCCTAGTCCATGCTTTCCGACCGTCTTCCTGATGTGGTTGTCCATCAGCGTGCTGCCCACCTTCGCGTTAAAGTCTCCAATTAATAGTGTTATCTCACGACTTGGTATTTTAGAGAGAGTAGCTTCCAGTTCGTTATAGAAGCAGTCGATAACATCATCCGTGGCTGCAGCTGTTGGTGCATACACCACCACAAAGTTGAGAGTGCAAGGACGGGTGTCGAGTCTCAAGGAGATTATTCTATCAGAGATCGGGTTATATCCTAGTACATACTTGTTAAGACGTCTTGGCAGCCATATGGCTACGCCGTTATTGCTAGAATTCTTTGCCCCGAGAAAAAGTGTATTACCATTGGGAGTAAGTTGATGACCTTGTCCTCTAATGTGTGTTTCGGTTATTCCTAGTAAGGTCAGCTTGTGTGACTCCGATTCCCTTTCAAGAATTTCCAATTTTCCTGCGGCCAAGAGGCCACGAACGTTCCAAGTGGCAATCCGTTGTTGTTTCTGGATTGAGATTTTGCCCTTACTGAGTGCATCAGTAGCATTACCGCCAGCCAGGACCTGATGAGCCATCCTGGTAGAGTCTTCGGTCACCAATTTCACACCGCTCGGCCCGGTTACCAGGCGGCGCCGGGTGTTAGCCGGATCGTCCAACGAACTCGCTCTTGTGATCATACTGTTCATAGGGTATTTTCTTGGGCAAATACACGTGGTGGGTGCCCGCGTCCTTCCACGGTAATCTTTTGAGGTGATTTAGTACCTCACGGTCATTAAGGCCGCTCCTGCATGAAATGCGTGGAGGTGTCGGGTTATTTGACCCCCGCCGATGCTCGGCGTAACTTATGGTGGTTGATCGCGGTAATAAGCTTCATTTCACGGGCGCTCTCAAACTCGAAACGGTTGAGGATTTCGTCTATCTTGGAGCTAACATAAGCAGTAATGGTTCATGTGAAAAAGAAAATAAGAAGACGCATAGGGATGGCTAAAAATGCTATGACCCAACTGCAAGGAATATGGAGTGACCGTAACATCTCCCGAAAACTAAAATGTCACTAGTGAAGGCTTTGGTTTTCTCCATATTCAGCTATGGGGCCGAGACATGGACGTTAAAGAAAGCTGACCGCGACCGCATTGATGCGTTTGAGATGTGGTGCTGGAGGAGAATGCTTCAAATCCCATGGAGGGCCATCCGCACAAATGCGTCTATTTTGCATGAACTTAACGTAAAGACCCGGCTCTCTTCTGTCTGCCTTCAAAGAGTGCTTGAGTTCTTTGGTCACATCGCCAGAAAGGAAGGGAACAACCTTGAGCAACTCATGGTCACCGGCAAGGTTGACGGCAGAAGGCCAAGAGGACGTAGCCCAGCTAGATGGACGGACCAGATTCGAACAACCTTGGACACCAGTCTACACGGGGCTCTTCACTCGGCCAAGGAGAGGAATAAGTGGCGAAAAATTGTCCGGAACAAGATCATCCCGCATCTAGGGAATCACGACCCTCAGCAATGAGGATAGCGACGCGAGGAGGAGGAACGTGATAGGAGTATACTACAACATGGCCCATCAATTTAATAAACACCATTTACATGAAGTGATCCTCACCAAAACAAAATTCAAATGTTTGTAAATTAGCTACTGAGCTCTAATGATTATGCAGCTATAATGAATAGCTTTAATTAGACCTCCGATCGCATTACGAACATTGTAGTAGCGCTCTGCGCGAACTCGGGCAATTACAATTTGTACGCCCATTCATCTTGTTAATTAAACTTCTATTTGCATTGCACGCCACTAATGAGACAGATGCTAAAACTGTGCAAAAAACATTTCATAATTCGATCTGTACATAAATATCTGCAGACGATTGGAAGAAGTATGGTGTCGGTATGTTAAGAAAGCGAAACGCACGCGAAGAGACGAGACACGATCAATCTGCAGGTACTTGTCTGACCATTGGTGTTGATACAGAAACGGTGACTTCTACTAGTAAACGCGTGTAATACGTAGTCATAACCATCTTACTCTTATAATATCTTATGTTAAAATTGTCTTTAACCAATATACTGCTGAATTTTGTTTTTTACGACGCCATGTCAAATGACAATGGCTCTACTGTAGATATAATGTACTATTTTTTTTATATTATATTTTTATTATCTTTTCCATCCGTGAAAGAAGTTTGGTGGATGTTTAATGTTGTAATGAGTACCAAATTTATTAATTTTTTAACTTACTTCTTTTGTCTTCATAAAAAAGGACATATTAAAATAAATAGTAGATCGCGTAAATGACATTTATTTTCTAACTACTAGTTGTTAACTCTACCCACCAATTTACGTGGTTCATCGATACGAAAACGTCAATGGCCTATCCTCATTGCATGTGTCATTATGCGAACATAATTATTATTTGTGCCGACTGTTTCATTATTGTGTAATTACCTCATCTTATATTACCCATTAATTAGGCACAAGGAATGTGCGTTGAACATATCACGAAGAAGGGGACACAATTACGAGAGTTTAATTGGAAGTAGAAGAAATTATGTTAGAAATTTATGCTAAAAGGATCGTTTACACACCTTCATAGATGTTAGATGGGCGATTAACGTTCGGCGTATTTCGTAAGCATCTCAAGGATATTAATCTTTACCGTTAACCGATCAACATAATTCAGGTGAAATCAAGATGGAATGAGAGTCGACGTGATATGATGTCATAGTTTTTCGGTACTTAAACACATGAATAATTACTGCATAACTAGCTTAATTGCACGTTACGCACGAACTGTCTAGATAGCTAACGGTATTGTTCACGCAAAAATAAATAAATCAATTAACATTATCCAAATATTTATTAATTTTTTCAACATCAACAATTTAACAACTTACATAGCAACAAACATCATTGAACAAAACATGGGCTTATCACAAATAATGTTAACTTAACAATCAACGTAAATAAGGTATTTTTAATATTTACAACACTTAATATTACATTTGTAAACGACATTTCTGACCTAGGTCTAAATGTAGAGTATTTATTTACATAACCAATTCGAAAATAACAATAAAAAGCATAACAGTAATCAATTTCTTAAATTTATAAAATAAGTATGTACGAATAAAATTAGTTCAGAACCATTGATATGTGTAAACAAAAATGAAACTAGGTATGTGTGTAATTGAGTATATGTTTTAAGTTGAATCCTAAAATTATGTATAAATAAAATAAATCTAAGGGTAAACAATTCATGCAATTCAATAATTTACTGAAATTCTTAAATTCATAAGTATAAAGCATGTATCAAAAATATAAAAAGTACGAGTAATATTATAATAAATCAGAGCATTAGTAGATATATTGTACCAAGTTACTCAAGGGTTTGATAGTGCTTACGATACTAACAGTCAGCACGTATGTGCATTACTTCGTACTCTCTAACTTATCAGCTTCGACGTCAGACTTCGCCTCGGCTACTTGTGATGGCGGTCTGAGTACCGTCTGTAAGGTTGGCTCTTCATCCTCAATCTCACTTCCGGCTTCATAGAGCGGTTCCGTCTTTAGTACTCTAACAATTTTAGGCTTAGGCACTCGCCGCCTGCGACCGTGCTTTTCAAATTTACTGCGAGATCCCCTATTTCTTTGCGAACGAGGAGGTGGCGGTTTTAGAAGGGGATAAGGCTCATCAATATCGGATTTTGGATGCTTCCTTTGAAAATGCCGATCTGGTATCAGTGCGTTAGGATGTCTTAGTCTGTCTATAACGCGTGGA
This sequence comes from Maruca vitrata, assembly GCA_039566165.1. NCBI lineage: Eukaryota > Metazoa > Arthropoda > Insecta > Lepidoptera > Crambidae > Maruca > Maruca vitrata. The sequence goes on from CM076926.1 coordinate 2,619,613, forward strand.
AGAAACGAACTTTTAGGTCTGTCTTCAACAAACGAATTTGAAATGCCGTCCTCATCTTGAGCCGTCAACTCAGCACCAGTGCTAGCTTCGCGAACATTTGCTAGATCTCCCTCCTCTATAACAGCTCCAATAGGGTGAGTATTAGAGGCGTCAGCTATGGGTACTATACTTTCTTCTTCTTCTTGACTTCTTGAATACTTTACACCTTGATAAGGATAACGACCGGAGTTGTAGATCTCAAAATAAGGACTTGTGAGTCCACTTAATCCGTCACTTAAAGCACTGAAGCCTGCACCATTGTCATTTTTCAAAAGCAGTTGTTGCAGATGAGACATATCGATCTTCAAGGGCAACGGTTTGTTTATAGCATCTCGCATAGTTAGCAAGTGTGAATCATCTAAAGTAGTTTTCCCTTTTAACATTTCTGCGACCAGTTTCATATCAACATTATATGGATTTGCTACTTTGAAACCGTTTACGTTTTCCAAAACACTACCGGTTTGTGGATCGATCTCCGGTCTATTCAAATTGATATTTTGTTGTTTATTTAGTAATTTATTCAAGATATTATTGGCAACATCAATTTGGTGACTACCTACGTTTTGATTTAACCTTACAGGTAGTGGTGTTGGTATTACTTGATCATAATTACCAAATCTTAACGAATTACCCGATAAACCTTGAGTTAGGCGATATGGGATATCGTTAAGCTTCAAAAGGCTTGCTATATCGGCCGCTTGATTCGACGATGGTCGAGTTTGTTGTTGTAAGTTGGCAGACGATTGAATACTATCTTGGTAACTGTTGGTACTTGGAGAAACAAAGTTTATTGGTTGTGAAGTACCTTCAATGTAGCGTTTATTGTCATTCATACCTAAACTATAGTGAGAGTCCTGTGGTTGTTGTTTTGAATAATAAGCTGAAAAGCTGTCTCCATGCTTTAAATTTTCATTCCCACTACCATATTCTTCTGGCTTTGATTTGATATTAAACCCATAAATAGCGTTTTTGTCTTTATAATATGCATCGGTGACCGATCTGTAGTATTGTTTTAGGTCAGGTTGTTCTTTGCCGATGTTTGAGAAACTGAATTTATTATTACTGTCCAAACTCGATATAGCTTTAGCCTGAGCTTCTGCGTTTGGCAAAACATTTGATACATCTATGGGAACGATATTTTTTAGTGCCTTTTCGTGGTCAAAAGGTTGCTTTATTTTAGTTTCCAACGAGTTTTCCTTAGAATTGGCGTAAAAATATGGCGATGCCGAAACAATATCACTTTGCCCATTATTAAAGGAATAAGTATTCAAATTTTGGTTTTCAGCGTATCTATTTTTCGGTTTTTCGTTATTTCCAAAGTTGGTGAGTCCTGCACTATTTCCATACAAGTTGTTATTACTGCCATAATTTTGTGGGAAACTATTTCCATATAACTGTTGCTGATGTTGTTGTTGTAATTGTTGTTGATGCTGTTGCTGCTGCTGTTGTTGTTGTTGCTGTTGTTTTTCGTGCGCTTTTGCGGCTGCTTTTGCAAATTCTTGAGGGTCAATGATTTCTGGGCTCGATTTGGAAATTTGTTCATACGCATGTGGTTTACCGAGATCCATTTGGAAATGCATTTGACTTATAGCAGCTGGTTCCGTTGATTGAAAGGGAACGTTCTGGTACCTTTGATAACTCCCCGAAGATAATGTTTCTTGACTTCCGAGGGGTTTCTTATTGGGCATTTTCCATCCGTAGTCGCCATGTGAGTAATATCCATATTGCCCAATTTCTTGATCCGCATCTCTAGATCGAGACTTCAAATTATTCATAATGGCGTAATCGGGTTGAATAAGGTTTAAGAATACATTATTCGCCGATGGCATATTATTGCCGATTCGATGAGTTTCACTATTTAATGTTTCTGAGTTGGTGTCTTGATTATTATTATAGGGAGCATTTTGATATTGGGATAGCGACAAGTCATGGAGTGATTTTTGGAGGGGATTAGGGACTTGATTGAGGGAACTTTGCCAGGGGTCACGTGATGTGTCCGAGTATGGAGATGATGACGGGCTGGGAGTAGAACTGGGGAAATCGTTTTGATATTGTTGTTGTATGTTGATTGGATATCTTATGCCATTTGCAGAATTATCATAATGATCAATCTGCATCTTCTTTCCTATTTCACTTTCAAAGTTCAAAGTGTTGCTTCCTAATGTCGATGTGATCCTGTTATTGCCATAATCCGAAGTACCCGCTTGTAGTGTCGACAGAGGTGATGAAACATACTGCTGTAGATTTGGGGGACTCGATAAATATATTGGCGATGAACTGGACACATACGTATTTGTCGGAGTGCCTACATACTGGCTACTTGGCAACGAAGTAGATAAATATGAAGAGATCGGAGATGGTGTGCTTTGTATATTATCTAATCCATAAGAATTGGATGGGCTGTATTGATATGAATTGGAATTTCCCAGATAGGTTGGGACATTTGATATTTTCGATTCCAATTGTGGAATGTGATTTTGCTGTTGCTGATTATTATCATAGCTTGAGGGTGTAGCCGTCGAGTACTGGTATTGTGGCTGTGGAGTGGCTGTATACCCCAAATTGGAGGCTTGGGTAGACAGCTGTTGCTGTTGTTGTTGTTGGAAGTATTGGTTCTCTCTCTCCCTCATCTGTTGGAGGAACTCGTCAGGGGGCAAGGAGTACTGCACTGCCGCGTACTGGTTACTAGCGCCGGTGCCGCTGTCCTGAGGCTCAGGGTCTGCTTGTCTCGTTTCCTCCTCTTCAGGGCGTTGAAACGGATTCTTAATCCGATACACCTTCCGAGTTCTTGTTCTATCAGCTCGGTTGTACTCTTCATTCTTGTCCGGATCAGACATGTGATACCTCACACTGACAGAACTTATCGACTGCGTGTTAGGGTCTCTCTGTATGATGTTGGTACTGTAACTGGTGATGGTTTCAACTTGCCCTTCGTTGGAGGCGATCTGTTGGAGTCTGAGTAGGTCCTGGTCGCTGAACCCATCTTGACAGCGAGCGTGTTTGATGATTTGACTTATGACTAGTATCCGTATCTGGAAAGAAAAAAGAACACGTTAGATTATGTTGTTCAGTCTTAATTAATTTACTGGCTGGGTACAAGTTAGACCAGTCGGTCCGTGGGAACTGATGAAGTTGGCCTGTTGTTTAGAATTACTGCGGAGAATAAGTGGGTATATAGTTAATATATCGTAAGTTAATTCGCTGTCACTGATTAGCGTCAGTGATTGCATTTGAATTCCTTTGAAATATAAAAGAGTGGTATTAAAATTGTATTCAATGTTTACTCTTTGATTTAAAATTAAATAATATCCACATTACGCTACGCTAAATTATTACGTAAAAAAATGTATAAATTAATATTTTAGGCCTTAGAGGCAAGACTTTAATGTACTTAATTAAGGATTTTATTTCATATCTCATTGTAAATGAACTTTAAAATTGTATGAGAAATAAATTTCTTTGAACCGAACCGAAATTTATATAAGCAAAATGTTTAGATAGATAAGTAAAATATGACCTGTTATTTTCTTTAGGTTTGAGACTATTAACATTTAATGAAGCATATATTTTCTGACCCAAACCACTTTTTCTTTTGTGAATATGGGCACGATACTACTATAAATAAACCTCCATAAATCTTAAAGTAGAACTGTTCTAATAGTGATACAAACGTCGGATCGGGAAATGAAAACCGTCACCATCCACACATCCAATCAGGCACAACGTTCCTAGTCTTACGATTACGATTCATCGGAATTCAACGAACAAGTTTTCCGAGATTTTTATGCTTCCTATGGCGGGTGCAAGGTTTCTCTTTCAAACCACTCATAAGGTAAAGGAGTGCGATTAGCCCGGGTCGACCTGCTCAGTGATGCGCAGACGCAGTTAAATAGGTTATCTATTGTTTGCCCGAAAGATATATGCCATAATATTCATATGCCCGAATTTCATTTGCCATAATTTCATTTGCCCGAATGTTATGTTTGCCATAAAATACAAATGACATAATTTTAATTGCCCGAAAATCAGATTCCATAATGATTCGAATGCCATACGTATTGTTATCCATATTTTTAATTGCAATAATATTATGCAACAGAATTTTTAAGCGCCATACTCCTAACGCCAAATATTTGTCCTAAAAAGCGATTGGCTTTCTGGCACTTCGCCGGCCGCTGCCGCACGCTCGCTTCGCTCGCTCGGCTCGTGCGTTGTCTTTCATGTTTCTAACCTAACCTAACCTATTTTTTATCATTCTTTTAACCTATTTTACAAGCTTTTTCGGTGGGAAATGATGTAATGGCACGGAAACAACGTTTCTAACACGTAACTAATAAAGTAAACAATGAGTATGACATATATGGCGTTTGAAAATTCTGTTGCATAAATTATTGCAATTAAAATATGGATAACAATACGTATGGCATTCGAATCATTATGGAATCTGATATTCGGGCAGTTAAAATTATGTCACTTGTATTTTATGGCAAACATAACATTCGGGCAAATGAAATTATGGCAAATGAAATTCGGGCATTTGAATATTATGGCAAATGAAATTCGGGCAACTGAAATTATGGCAAGTGGGGGTATACCAGTTAATTATACTATGGTAATTACACCATAAGCACTTTCGCTGCGACTTCAACGTTCAGCTCGTCACATATGTATGATAATTTACGACGAAGAATGGCTCTGATCCTTTTTATTACAAGCTTTTATTAGACTCACTCTGTTAGTTTATTTATTTATTTGTTTGTTTATTTTTCTGTACGGGTGGATTTTTAAATTAATAACACACAATAAAGTACCAAGCTTAGAAGTTTAGATAGGCGGTGTGACGGAAGTCACTTACTAATACCAAGTAAATTGTCAAACGTTACGTAATATGTAACTGTTAAAAAACATAATATGTTTGGGATATTTAACATGTTTTCTTATTTGGGCCAGCTCCCGATGTTTCGGAACTGTTGCAAGTGATCACGTGTCAATTGACAGTTGAGAACATGGTAAATATCCCGGATATTTTCATTTTTGTAATGTTAATAACCATGAAAGTTTAAGGTTGAATAGATTCATCACACATAAAAGTCAACAATGAAATAAAATAATTCTGCCACACTTGAGTAAGAGTTAAGACAAAATGTTATTACAAATGTGTCAGATGTGTCACATAGTTCCTGAAAAAACAATTTTTACTTAGCTCATGAATACACAGAACAAAATTTTTACGCGAAAGTAGAATAATTGTTTATAAAAACTGATTTATTTTTAACAAGAGTCATTATTTGTTATAATGATCAATAATTTCACTCATACATATGTTTACTTATAAAATAAACTGTAAAATCGTAAAATGTCCAAGCATTTAACTGTTACTACTGGTATTGCACGTTTTAATGATAGGATGCGTACAAACGAGCATTGATGAGGTTGTCTTGAGAGCATTACGAAACGTTTATAAATGTTAGCTTATTGGGGGAAAACTTTCCTTATGTTCTATGATTCAGACGTTAGGTATGTGTGTACGGAAGTGATCTTTTCGAAACAACGATTAACAGTAACTTCACTATTGAACATCAAGAGGTAGGCTATTTATAAGTACAGGAGTTTACGTTTTAGGGCATAGCTATGTTGTAGTAAGCCCGTGGCAAAATAAATTTCGGGGCGAAAATAGAACGAACACGAAAATGTTCTGAATTTAACAATTATTATAATTACACAACGTAATAAATATCTATTTAAACTAAAATATTTGATGGTTTACAGTATTTTCTGCATAATGGAAAGAAATAATTAAAAGTTAGGATCGATCTAAAAGGTGTACCTAATACGACTCTAGGGAGGTACACCGCCCGCCGGCTAAACTATTAAATTTATAGAGATTTGTAAAACTCTATCGCTAATAAATCTACCTTACAATTAGGTATCTAGTGAAAAATAATGAAAAAATACATTTCTCTTTCAGCGTCAATTATCATACACATCTTATTCTATTAATAACGACGGTGTCAATACACATCATGGCGTGGAAAGCTAGCTAGCGATAGTGACGTGCGTTTGCGCATCCATCCGTGATACGCCGGCGCATTTCCAACCGTGACCATAGCTCGATAGCCGAAGCAAAAGTAAACAGGAGAGACAGGCGGGTAATGGTGCGGATGGGCGGTTAAATGCATTGGCTGCAACTTCTCTGAGTCGAGATACGTGAAATTAGATGGAACTTTGTAGTGCCTACGAAAGGTGATAATGATTTTGCTTATATCTAGCGTTTGGCTATGGTAGGCTAGGTAAACGGCCATCGAAAACATACAAGTTAGTAAACTGAATATATTTGGGATAGTTATCATTTTGTTTTGTTTTGATAAGCTAATATTTTGGTACTGCTGCATGCGACATGATCACGGGTCAACATGGTAAATATTACGGACATATTCGGTTTTCTAATGTGTGTTATCATTTTAGTTATAAGTTCAAATATACAAGTGTTTACAAAACCACACACAAAAACATAATTTTTAAAGTGCTTTTGTAAACATAGGGTCAAGCAAGAGTAGGTAAGTATATCTACGCTCCTATAAGCACATAAAAAGTTTACACTCGTCTTTCCGTGATGAGATCCAAGAAATGAACGACTGTAAGGTAACACCGTCAATTTTCCGACTGACCTGACTCAGGTGTTATTTAGAACTGCTGCAAAACTGTTGACATTATTGACCCAAGATGTTTACCAATAAAAATATTAATAAAACAGGCAAGCATACTAAATAAATTATTTGTCGGTCCTACTCTCCTACTATCTGTCGGTATTCCTACCTACTATTTTACACTATAAGATACTTGTTGTTAATTAAGTTTATTATTATTATCAATTGTATGTGGTGTTTACTTGTAATAAATTTATGTAGCTTAAAGTCATAATTCCTGTTTAGTGTAAGAATTGATACATAAGTTGTAAATGAACCTAAATAAATAAAATAAAATAAAATAAAATAAAATAAAATAAGCGTAATTCCGAAATCGTAAGGCCTAGTAGCGCGGTATTGAAAATCCACACTGCTTTCGAATACCGCCTTAAAAAGCTCATGAACAGCATAAGCCCTTTCTCGGAATACAAATGCGCATCACTTATCCAATTGCCAGTCCATAGCCCTTCGATTGTATACTCTAAGTCTGCCTTCTCGGATCAAGACGTCTTAGAGCACGCTTTAAACCTCACGAAGCATCTTCCAATGAAACAATTCCGCCTATTAACCCGTGATGGGACCCTGACGTGATTCCGATCGTGGAAAGTGCATGGATCGTGCTCATTATGCATGCATGAGGGTAAGATCCTGGCATGAGCACGCCTTTATTGCAAACGCGCTTTCTTAATAGCGTCTATTGAGAGATTTATAGAAGAGACAGGGTGTCTACGCTTTTCCATCGCTTTACATTGTACTTCCTACTAATATTATAAATTAGAAAGTAAATCTAAGTGAAAAAGGTTATAGGCTAACCGTATGCGCTGTAAGGAAGCAATGTTTACGCGAAAAACGACCCCACGCGGTCGGACAGCTATTCTATATTGGTATTCAGAATAATGTGCATCTGCACTGAGTGTTCTTTATTTCAACTTTTAGTAAAAGAAGAGAGATTTATAGGATATTTAGTAAAAATAGTAAAATTTTATAGCATGGGGTCACAAATTTCTAAAACTTGATTTAAATTAGTTATGACCAAAAAACTGGAACAGTCAATCCAGACGTTTCAGTAAATGTGCATATTCTCGATCTCAGAAAGTACTAGCTCTGAGATAATATTTTTTATGTTAGAATTTAGTAAAGAATTTCTTAAATGTTTTAAGAAATTACCAATTCGCTAGGGTGTCAGATTGCAGATTAGTGGCGGTCTAAAAGGATCACTCAATTCAGCACTTGTCTGAACTGAGTGATCTTCAAAATGTGCGTATGATTGGAGAATTACTTAAATGTAACAATTTTATCTTGTAGTTTCACTCTTTCGCGAATTCGTAAAATAGAAATTACGGCTCAAAAAGCTTTACCTTGAAAAATAAACAAAAGGAGATTTTTTTGGAACGTCTGAACTGAGTGTTCCTTATATGCGTTCCTATAAGTATTATTTTTCCTTTTAATTTAATCTAATGTAACAACTTGAATAAAACGCATTTTCTAATTTAACTAACGGTATTTTATTAAACATTATAAATTGTGGTCACCCTACAACATAACCTCCTTTACAAAAACAAAAAAATGATTTTCTCTTAAGGTATATAGTTTATAGCGACGGACGATATTACATGTTTTAGTAAAAAATTAGTAAAAACCATTGATCTAAACTGCTTAAATGGAAGAGGGTTATATGAGTCTGTAAAGCCGCATATAAGGAACACTCAGTTCAGACGTTCCAAAAAAATCTCCTTTTGTGTATTTTTCAAGGTAAAGCTTTTTGAGCCGTTATTTCTATTTTACGAATTCGCGATAGAGTGAAACTACAAGATAAAATTATTACATTTAAGTAATGCTCCAATCATACGCACATTTTGAAGATCACTCAGTTCAGACAAGTGCTGAATTGAGTGATCCTTTTAGACCGCCACTAATCTGCAATCTGACACCCTAGCGAATTGGTAATTTCTTAAAAGTTTTAAGAAATTCTTTACTAAATTCTAACATAAAAAACATTATCTCAGAGTTAGTACTTTCTGAGATCGAGAATATGCACATTTACTGAAACGTCTGGATTGAGTGTTCCAGTTTTTTGGTCATAACTAATTTAAATCAAGTTTTAGAAATTTGTGACCCCATGCTATAAAATTTTACTATTTTTTACTAAATATCCTATAAATCTCTCTTCTTTTACTAAAAGTTGAAAAAAATAACACTCAGTGCAGATGCACATTTCAGAAGACACATAAAAAGTAACAACTTTGACTGCCGATACGGGTAAATCAACATAGGTTATCAAACTTTATATGCCCAGTTTTACATTTATGTTTCATTAAAACTTTACAGTTTACTTAAAATTATATGCATGGACAGTTACAAAGTGGTGCCTTCTAAAGAGTGCACGGGCGTAAGGTTATCGCTTTTATTAAAGTCAAATTGTAAACTTATAGTTTTTCCTTGAAATATTTACGGGCACACTACATTTAAAAAAAACAAATTATACGGGTTAATAAATTAATTAACTTGCATTGTAAAAGATGAAGTGTATATCCAAAATATTCAGCTTCGTAACAGAGTGGTTGTGTGTGAATTTCCATCAACTTCAGCTCTGGCCACCATAGATACACGAAGTACTAAATCAAAGCTATAAATTTCCACACGAACACCTCACGCCTGCGGCTGTTACATCAATCTCGCCCATTAAGAGTAATGGAGTATAATCTGAGTGCATCGCATGTGCATAGATCAGGGGGTCAGGGAGCAACATGCAAATCGTTTGGGACCTCCCATGTAAACGGTAATCTCTAGGATGAATATCAGGAACTTTATTATAAACCTCACAACACTGAAATTATGTTGACTGGGAATACTTCGTGAACCAGCTATCTTCGTGTGTGATGCTGGCATTATAATGGTTTCTGTGGGCATCACATAACATACATCATTCTAAAAGGCATTAAACATTTAATTTCCACATTAAAATTATGTATACAAATAATATAAACGCATGGAAATGTTATAAGAGTGACGGAATCTAGAGTGCCTCTTTGTTTGCGGATGCATCTCTCCACTCTTACGTTGGTCATTTAGATTTACAGCTATGATCGAAATCGATTGGATAGACAAACAAACTCCCGGTTTCGTGGGAATTTTGCAATATCGCGTTGCAAATTAGCTTTACGTTCATTATGGTACTTGTATCTGCAAGACAAATTTCAAGCGTCTAACTTAAGCTGTTAAGATTTTTCGTACAAAAGGATTTACCCGCCAATTTCCATTCCCGTGGGAATTTTGAGAATTCCTTTATAAGTGCACCTCTACGGTACCTAAGCTACGTTTCTTCCAAATTTCAAGTGTGCCGTTTAAGCTGTACGTTGATACGTCAGTCAGTCAGTTTGTCCTTTTATACATATATTTAATAGAAGATAAGTCAAAGTCAGACGAAGCCCATTCAAATCCAATCGAAATACCTGTATTATTTTCTAAATAGAAAATCTGAACCTTAAGACAGGTTGGCAGGCTGTCTGTCCGGAATCAAATAGTAAACACGAGAGAAGACCCGCTCATTTCATTTGCAAGTGCTAAGGTTAAAGACAGTATTTCCTAGCAAGTTCTAGGCGATCTGACGTCACGACACGCCTGTCACCCGCCGTTGACTCTGAGTCATGGGTACCCTGAGTTTACTCATTGAGCTACAGTTAAACCTTTCACTCCGATGTTTCGGCTCTTTGCAAAATGCGACTAATTTTCTTCTGCTGCATGTTTTGATAGGGTCTATTATCGCTAAGATTTTTATTAGTCGACAAAGTGGAGTCATCTCCAACAAATAGTATTGAACTTTTTGTTGGAGATGGCTTCGCGAAAAAAAGCTATTAAATCTACTACAAATCAAACGCATTAAAAAGCTGCAAAGACTCTATTGTGATTAAGAAACAGGTTTTCAAACTAAATTTACTACATAATATAGTCAATATAGCAGTTTAAATAAACAATACTATAACTTATTGTTAACATATTATTTGGTGCATCGCTATCATTGTTGAAACTGTAATAGTCGTTTAAGCTAAATTAACAATTATCATCAAGATCGCTTACAAAGAAATATTTGTCTTTATATTTTAATGGAACGCGAAAGTCTAAAATCGTATCGCTTACAAAGGCCGGTATAACTCTGTATGGGAGATAAATTTCCTATTGCATGCTTAATTATACAACTGTATACTAGCGTTCATGATTCAGAACATGTTAATTGGTTAATGATATAAGCTTTTAATATCGTTAGCGGGTGAAACGCATTCTGTAAGATAGGAAATAAACATTAGCCACATTAGCTATTTTATCTTGTTTTCCGCTTACATTTTCCAACGCACATGTTATGTGACTTCCGAAGTAATTATTATGCTATTACTATAATAGAGGTAACCATACCATATCTATCGTAATCAGTTTGTGTAATGACTGCAGAGGGAGTCAGCAATAGTTTATAGAATATTATTTACGCATTTGTAACTATGGCGTGTAATCTATGCAATATGAAAATATTAAGTTGTATCGTTGTATTATTATTTTTTTCTTTTTGCATTTCTGTTTGTATAATAATTGTTTCTGTCATCTGTTATATAACTTTATTTCAGCTTTTTTTTATGTACACATTTTTTCTGTATTGCAATATTGCTCCGAACTGCATATCTTTGTACTTTGTCTTTCTTTGATTGTAATGTGTTGTGTGTATGAAATAAATAAAAAAATATCTACTAAACCTAAAAAGATAGGTATATTTGAGTCCACCAGAATCAGAGTGGCCCAAACCACAAGTTGCATCTTTTTAGTTGACTGTGGAAATGCCCTTTCAAACCCATTAGTTAATTGCCAAATATTACTTGGACCAATTTGGTTCTGGTGAACTCATTTCAAACACAAAACAAGTACAACATATATATTTAGTTACACTTATTTGGTATATTATTATTTTTTTTTAAGTCATTTATTCACAAAAATTACATGGTTACAGTAAATTACAAAAATCGCCAAACTGTTGCCAGTTTGTTGGCGATAATGGCGCTCTTAAATATTATTTATTTACACATAATATATTTATATGCCTTTCTATAACTATCTATATCTTTATATAACATTTATTTATTTATTCCAAACAATAATATCATTAAAACCTTACACTTTTACGAGTGTTTAGAGAGAATGCGGGCAATCAGCCTTATATTGCTAGCGTGTATAGCAAATAACATTCCTTGCGTAGTCGGGCGCTGACAAAGATGCGAAACATTTCCTTGAAAAGCCAAGCTAAAGTTACGTGTCGAGAAATCGTGGTCATGGGAAGAAAGGAAAAGTCCCAGTCACGACTCAATTGTAACAGTTCTCTATACGAAATAATAGACAACACTAAATACTCATCTGTAAGAGACAAATGAAAATCGAGAGTTCATTTTCTCTCAAATCGGCGCTTAGAGATTTATCGGCAACAAGTGGTTGGGAAAGGCCACGCAAATGGATGAGTATCGATACCATCATAAGCATTCTCGTGATTTATAAGCACCCATTTGAACATCGCGTCGTGCCTTAGCTACTGTGAATGGGCGACGATTGATGGATGCGACTGGGTAAGGTTTTATGTGCAGTCATGATTGTATGGTTAGGTTTGATGGCCATTTGACGGCTCGTAAATGTTTCTGAAATGCAACTATCAATGCTGTATTGCTTTACACGCAAGCATGCAGTAATATAATAGAACTCGTATAAATAATCAGTTTATAACCATTAACTACTGGCTGAATTGTATTTTTAAACTTGGAGTACCTAATACTTAACCACCAGGGCTAGAGTTAAAGCAACGATTCAGTAAAAACAATTTCCTAATAAACGACTTTTATATTCGACACAAATTAATAGAAATTTAAAAAAAATCCTCACGTGCATGAGATTCATTCTACTACGCCGGTTTATATTTCCCTAGGAAGTAGACATAGACGATATAAAAGTCAAAGTAAGATATAGTTCCGTTAAACGGCAACATAAACTCTTTACAGTCCATTAACGTTCCATTTATAGCGCATTTCATTCCCACCACTACTAGCGACAAACTTGCATAAGCAATGGCTCCATTAAATTAAATTCATACAAGTTAAACGCATCAGTCTGTGAAAGGTCAGATCGACTCTCTATTGAATAGAGTAAGGAACCACCCCCCTTATATGTGACTATCGCATCCTATAAATACCTACAGAGTCACAGGTCAGATGACATGGCGAGGCTCCGCGTCTCCTCGTCTAGGGCTGATACCGCTTTCACAAAAACAATCAACACTGTTTATCTATTCGAGACTTGACTTTCGAAAACCTACACATAGGTTTTGGAAAGTATTCAGGCTTCTCGGGTCGAGGAGAGGCGTTTAATCAATTTGTCAGATCTTCACATTTCTCACGTAGATTTCAGATTGCTATCTGTGAATATTTCGACTAACATTATATTGGTTTATCGCTTTTTATTTGCAGAAAATAAGCAGTTAAGTAATATGACCTAAGTACGACTCGGATGGATTGATTTATTTTTTACTACATGCCTAATTATTATTTTACTCTGCGTTTATCTAAAAATGTTCCACAATTTCAACATAACAAAGCTGTGGTAGACAGCTAGTCGTTCCAGAAAGCCTAAAAATACAAAAAATATAATTTAGATGAAACCCATAAATAAGTAATACGCCCTTTTCTATTGGCCAAAAACTAACAACAAAATACTTAACAAAACTAAAATTAATTTATTTCTAAACTGCTGCTTAAATTCAATATGTAAACGAGAGTTAAGATTTAAACCTACTTAATCGTCAAATCAGCACTCGAATATCTAAAGATCGCATCAATACATTATCCGCCCAATCTTTTGTTTCAGCGTAATGGAACGCGAAAGTTAATATCTAAAGTCATCTCCGTGAACTTGCCGCCCACCCCTAGCTTACGCAACGCCCTAACTCATCTTGTCGGTAGGACTCCGTTTCTCTGCCCTTTGCCGGTGAGCTTTTCACCCGAGCGTGTAGCGAAAGCGCTTCCGAGACCCGAGGCCTGTCGCTAACTACCAGTTTACCTTCCTAGACCACGTGGGAACGCTGAAAGTAAAACTGAATTATTGAATAAGATTGTAAGAGATGTCGCTGCTTAAGTTATGGGTGTTTTGGTGCCGCATTCGAGTTGTCTCCGGGTTGGATAAAGTTAGTGGCGTGCGAATGTTATTTATGCAGTTTTTTTTGTGATACGCTAAAGTTTGATAGTGAAATATTTAAAAAACCTTTATTTTTTAAATATAACACTATAAGTTATTGATTTTGAGTTAAATGACATTAAAATATATGCAAACAAAAACAAATGATCGAATTTATGGTCTTTCTGTTACTTTGCTAGATCATCCAGGCTAACTATAACTATTTACTCTTTTTTTAACACTTACCAAAAATAGAAAACCGTGTAATCACCATTTCAATAACAGCTTTACTTAGACATCAGCGTTATAATTACAGCAATCAGAGTCGATAAATTTAAATCGATTATGGATACCCACGCATATCGAAATATAATAATCGCTTCACACTTTAGCTCTTCTTATCGATACATCCTGCGGCGTGGGCACTGCATTTCGTGGGAATACTAAAGCTCTAGTGAGTTAGTAATTGCTATCTACGAGTTATAGTCACGTCTCGATTGTAGATGCGAATCAGGAAACTTCCCATTCATTCAATGAACTATTGTTTATACTTCATTTGTGACTATGAGTGGATAAGACTTGAGTTTGTTTACTTTGAGGCCGTAGAATCGGGTCGGGCCATGTTTAGCCTTCGGATAAAAGTCTTAAAGAAAGCCGTTAGTTGCATATTGGTAGGCTTCATGCGATGTTAGGTATCATAGCGGAACTATAACAGAGAAATAGACCCCTTCATTTTAACTTTTTATACCGACAATTATTAATCTATGCAAGTTTAAAAATAAATAGAAAATACACTCAATGGACGATTGTTATGCAATTTCCATCATCATTCGTTTAATCAATTAGTGATTAAGATAACAATGATAAGGATGGACCCTTTGTTTAATTTGGTAAATGTCTTTAAGAAAAAACTATTAAAATAGTAACACTTTGATTAATTTGGTTTAAGATAAAACTATTAAAATAGTAACACTTTGATTAATTTGGTTTAAGATAAAACTATTAAAATAGTAGAAGTAACAGATTACGTAGGAATACATTAAATAAGCGATATTATGATGAGGTCACTCGTTAGGCACTTAAAGATTTCATCGGTGTTAAATATGGCATACTAATCACATTATGGTGATTTTTATATGGAAAATTTGGCGAATTTCTCTGTGATATATCGATATTGCGATCTTGTTATGGTTTCTTGGTGTATTTCTGTTATTTTTTAATTTTATAAAACTTACATTTCAAAGATTTTATTGAAAAAGAATATAGGGAAGAGTTAACTAAAACCCTCTTTAATCAGTGTTCGATACTTTCTACTCCGTTTAGACGAATATTCAACAATATCCAGGAGCTTACAAATATGTTCAGCATCTAATATTGAGATTCTGCTGCAGTAATCATCATATATTATTAATTTTTATTATCATCAAAAATACGACTTATGAGGGGAGGAGAGTTGTAGTACCTATCTATTTATCTATTTTTTTCGCGGAGAAAGCACCATACTTGTTCATTCCAGACACGACGTGGGAAGGCGTATCGAAATACATTACATTAGCCAACTCGAAAACCGAGATCGACAACTCTTCAGACACCAATTATGCCATTTACAGGCGATAAGCGAATACATTTGCGTCACGGGTGGCACCGCCCTTTCCATCAGTACAAAAACAGGTTTATGTTTTAATAATTTTATGCATTGCGATTTCTAAACTGGTCATTTAAGTCACGCTTGCTGATAACGATAGGTTAATTGAAGGGTCTCTGCATTTTATTGGAAAGGTGACAATTTAGGTATCCGTTACATTGTCTCTATAAAGATACTACTAAGTCGCTTGCAGATATCTGTTCGCTTAGATTTTCTAAACTATGCTAATGATTTTAATGCTTTGATCGAACTTCTAAAGCTTGATTGAATATAAATTAAATCCAATCAAAAACATAAATGTGAAATGAGAGCCAAGTTCAATATTGCCTTGGTTGTTGACTTCAGCGACAAAAGAAGTGAGATCTAAATGGGTGCCAAGTTCAATGGTCAACCCAGAAATTTATTTATAAGTAACACTATTACATACCTATCATATCTTCTTGTAACATAAGATAATGTATGGTGGTAGCCTATGAAGGTCTGTATTGGCTAGTTTTTATAAACCTACCAACGTATTATTATGTTCGCTTGCTAGTTTCTACCAACAATCCAAATTTTCGGAATTATAAAATAAAAATCGACAAATACTTGTAGGCTTAGAACTTGCGACGGCTATAATTCATATATGAAAACTAGCCAAGACAGACCTTCATAGGCTACCACCATACATTATCTTATGTTATAAGAAGATATGATAGGTATGTTATAGTGTTACTTATAAATAAATTTCTGGGTTGACCATTGAACTTGGCACCCATTTAGATCTCACTTCTTTTGTCGCTGAAGTCAACAACCAAGGCAATATTGAACTTGGCTCTCATTTCACATTTTTGTTTTTGATTGGATATCATTACTTTTTGTAGAAAAGTATATATCATCGTAACGCCGTGGGTCCTTTGAAAAGGACAAATTCAAAACTAAAACTAGACTTTATGTATATACCTACCCTAAGTAATAAATATGAAAACCGACTATAAGTACCTACTCTTAATTGTAAATAAGTAAGTATACCTACATATATACTTAGTGCTCTGCCTTCCCCGGTATATAGGCGTTATTAGGCACTAATTAGGTATTTATGTTAAGCGTTCATAATAGAACCTAACCTAATTATTAAAAAATTGCCAGTTTTTTATTTTTTCCTTTGTATTCATATAATTACCTATCTGCATACCAAATTTTAACTCTCTAGGTCATTTGGAACTGGGTTAGAATTTTGATCTGTCAGTCAGTCAATGATAAAAATGAGGATTTTTGGACATTAATATCTAAATAACTGTTTGAGATAAGCTTATGAAATTTAGAACACATATTTAACTCGCAAGTCACAATATATGAGCCAAATTTGATACGTTTATGTAAAATAGTTTTTGATTTATGAGGGGTTCAAAAGTGGTTCCAAATGGTTCGTGTAATATTACACACGGTGCGGCTCGCCAGTTCTGTTTCTTGAACCTTGGCTTGACACGCTACCGCGTGTCTAGATGGAGATAATGCCAAGAATATTGAAGAAATAAATAAAAATGAGCGGATTTCATTTAATTCTAGTTAATGATGGCACAATCGCAGAACTCATTCAATCAGCTAATAAGCTTGCCAGAATAACATGAACTAAGACTTATTCTGTTTGAATATAATAGATACTTTAAAATCAGACGAAATATTCCTTAGTTTTGTGGTTTAAAGTAATAGTCATATAGAAAGCCCCATAAGCCTAATTATATAACGTTACGAAAGACATTATAGAAAACAAAGAGTAACTTTTCCTGTTGTTTACTAACATAGGAAATAAATCACTGTCAAGTTATATCTGGTTATCCGGTAACTTTATGTTTATCTCCGAGCTTAATGGGCAGCGTAATAAAACGATTGCTGGTTTCAATATTGAGTCGATCGATATTTGTTTCATATTTTGTAGGTTTTATCGTTGCTTAAATCGATTTTTTGATATAAAATTAAGATTTGGGTACAATTTAGAAAATATCATACTTCAACAAAAAAAATCTGAATCCGCCTTTGATTAGCGCATTAACTGCAAATAAAAGTAAGGACTACAGAATCAGTGTCGTATAAAGTTTCTGATTATGATGGTACGAGATAGCCTTTATACTCTTTGTACAATTTCTCTAAACCACGTTTCAATTAATCTTCCCAATCAAATATGCCCAATATTATCGTTCGCCTCAGTTAGAGCAATCAAAGTTTATAAGTATGTGGCTATTAATTTCTTGTATATCGAGCGATTTCAAACTCTAGCCCCATTAAAGGCTGCGCTGGCGCATTTCAATATTACGTATTTACAGCCGTTGCGTATTCCGTAGTACTACGACCGTGAGTCATTGAGTTGTGAACAAATTACTGCGCGTACGATTAAAGGCACTAGTTAAGAGGTTTGTGAACTGTTGTTTAGTGAGGCGATGTGATTCGTTACTAGACGCGTTCGGAAACAAAATGAAAACCTTTTGACATTTGAACGTGTTTTAATAAATTTTTTTACTACTTGATGTTCTTGCTTTGTATGTCTTTATATTAACAGTGAATAAAGGTACTTTCTTACTTTCAGATGGTAATAATAAATAATAATAATGTGTTTTTATTTCTCGCCAAATTAAACAGCAAAGGCAAGCAAATTTGCTAAAAATGCAACACTGAGACTAATTGAGAACCTCCTCCTTTTCGAAGTCAGTTAAAAACTAGTTGTACATTGCATTGAGCGGGAGACAGGAGTCTAAACTAAATAAATACATAGAATACATGTATTTTATTCAGATGTCAGAAGGTGGAAGAAAGAAGGAAAAAAAAAATGTTTTACGAAAGTTAGGAGGAGCAAGGTTGAAGTTTTAGCAGTATATCTATGTCGCAGTCATCTGGTTGAATCAGCGATTTGATTGGATCACTAGCGCGTTCATTAAATGACGACGTTCAATTGAATGACTAGGTCGAACGTTGAATGAACTATCCTCACTCAACGTCCAACAAGTTAGCGGATTGAAACATAGCCCTTTGAACATAGCGGATGTAAAATCAGTCAGGTGATTGTAATTTAGTTCGTTTTTATTCCACTGCGGCATTAGTGCTTATCAAAACAAAGATGGCGCCAACAGCTGGTACAGATAATTATAATCGAATAGCACTGTGTTGATACTTTTTTGAGTGAAGTTGATATTTAAAGTGACTTATTCGTATTAATACGCTGTCGCCGGCTACTTTGAAAAAAAAAAATCTGGCAAAACTGGCTGGTTAATAATAAGGTCTGTTATGTCATGTCCGCATTTTTTTAATCTAACGTTAGTTATCTATTAAGTTGCGAACTATTACCCTTTCACCCTACCTATTTTTACGGTTAAGTTACCCTAATCAAACATAACAAAGTCAGCTATATCTCATTCAACGACTACGCTAAATGACGTTCAGTCAAGATGTTGAACGTTAGATTCAACAACTTCACGAGTTGTCCTTTAGTCATTCAATTGAACGTCGTCATTCAATGAACGCGCTAGTGATCCAATCAAATCGCTGATTTAACCAGATGACTGCGACATCCATATTATTTTGATAGTGAACATGCATCCAACAGAACATACGCATATTTTTATATAGGTGCGGCGTCCAGTATACTCCATCATACTCTCTCGTACCGGTCAGACGGCTAGCTAACTAACATGCCTGGGTGGGTATGGAGTGGCGATTAACGTAATGTATGAGCTACGGGGATACCGCCTACTTCCCGGTTCGGTCGTAGGTACCACAGAACCCATTATACGATAGAAAGAGTATTCTAATAGATCTCTGTCTTCAAGCCAACCAACGCCGTAGTAATCAAGATCATCGTTTGTGGTAGCTAGAAATCATTATTTTACAGGCATTTCAGTTGCGACTATTCGGCTTAAGTAGTTAGTGCCGTACGCATGCCATATTGTATGTGAGATAGGTGAAGAATTCCCATAAAGAGATTAGTTATTAACTGTTCTTTACACCCCGTAAGAGATTCAAAACTATTGTTTGATGAATTTTATAATATTAATGTTATTTTACAAGTGAACGAAAACGAAAAGACAATTGTACTAAACTAAATGGAAAATCGCAAACTTACATGCTCAACTATGAATGTAAGTCCTGATAAGCGTTTCCCTATTAATTCAATGGGTTAATATTCCATGTTTTGACGATTGTGTAATAAAGATCTATGATGGGGCTCAATGTAGGACAATTCGGCTGAGGGGCTCACGTAACCACCAAAGTAGGCCTAGTTATAAATAATGCGTTTTCGACAGACTTACGACAAATACCTACGCGTTTATTTATAACCTGCTTTGCATATTATTTAGTTATGACGAATTTCAGATCGAATCAGAAGTTGCTTGAGAAACATGGAAAATGACAGACGTGTGTCGAAAACAGAGTATAAAGGTCGTATTATATTTAAGTTGTCCATTTTACAAAATAAATGTATTTAAATATACTTAATTCGTTTTTTCCATGGTTTAGAAGGAGCAAGCTTTGCACATCAAACCTCGAAGTATAGTTCACATTAATTAGATAAAATATTTTCTGAAATCGGTACAGAATCATTCAAGTGTTTATTGAAACTAATCAGCATTTTATGCTTTCCGATACTAATTGTTCAAACATAAATTAAAACACAAAACTACTGTATCGAGATGTACTCTATGCAATTAAAGAGATTAAACATGGCTGTTTTTCAGATGATTTACGTGTAATTAGTCACGATAGTATCGATTAATGAACTCTTGTTTAATTGACTGTTTTGATCCTAATCGATAAACAGAAGCAATATTCGTGTCGAGAAATATACTGCGTGTTTTCTCATAAAGAATGTTTCTTCAAGTTATTTATATTGCAAATATCTAATTTGATGTACTAATTCTAATACCTAGATTATGTTTGCGTTAGTGATTATTTCTTGTTTATCAAAAATAGGCAGGTAATAAATAGGTAAATAGTAACTTTTTTTCTTATTCCCGTATCAAACGGAGCTGAAATAACAATCTGAAGACAAAAAGAATTGAAGAATCAAAACGACCATTAGCAAATAGAAAAATAAAGAGCATGTATAAACAAGTATTACAGCCGCTCTGTCACAATACCTATAATTTAATTCAATAAAGTGTGAAAGCGTTGCAGTGAATTATGATGGCAATCATACTATAACAATGCCCACAATAGGGGTTGTTTACTATGACAGTGATACGTGAATGTAATTGCTTCCTATCCTATGTATTAATGTTTATGAGAGACGTTTACCTCACGGGCTGTGAGACAGAACAATGGACGGATATTTGGTTTATTATAATTCTTATAATTAATACGGCTTTAGAGGACTTCCGATTTGTACACACATACTTTTACCCGACCACTCAAGAATATGGATAAAATACTTTTACTTAAAAACTTAATGCCAATGAAATACTTTACGAAGTTTTAGTAAAAGCTTATCTTATTTTTTATTATAATTACTTTTGTTGTAATTTTGCATTGAATTATCATTTTAATAACTTCTTACACGTCATTAACTCATTTACTATAGGTTCTATACTTAATTACCTACCTAATTAAAAATACTAAAAAAATGCATGGTGTTAAAACTTACCTACCCTTACCTTACGTTTTTAAAGGAATATGAGTTTATTTCCTAAGTTAATAAAATACAAAAAACCTTACCTTATGATAAAAAAGTGATCATATAAATTCATTTTTAACCGACTTCAAAAAAGGAGGAGGTTCTCAATTCGTTTGTTTGTATAATTTTTTTTTTTTTTTTTTTTTTTTTTTTTTTTTTTTTTTATGTATGTTCACCGATATTTTCGTCAATTATGGACGGATTTCAAAAATTTTTTTTTGGTTGGATAGAGTTCACTTCCGAGGTGGTCCCATTTTCACCAGTCTCGGATCTGATGATGGGATCCAGGAGAAATCGAGGGCAACCTTCAAATTTTATAGGGACATGTACCGCGTTTTGCATATTATCTGAAGTCATATTGGCATTTGCTTCTGGCTATCATAATTTTATGATGCTGAGCTGATGATGGAAGGTCAACTCCTTAATAGTTATGAGTAAAAGAATTATTATTTCAATACTGTATACATATTAAGACTACTAGTTATAATATCAGTAGCATTACAGGTGAGCTAAACTATTAGGTTGACCAGTCTAGGATCTGATGATGGAATCCAGGAGAAATCGAGGGCAACCCTCAAATTTTATAGGCACATGTACCGCGTTTTACATATTTTCTGAATTTATATTGGCATTTGCTTCTGGCAATCATAATGTTATGATGCTGAGCTGATGATGGAAGGTCAACTCCTTAATAATTGGGAGTAAAGGGATAATTCTTTCAAATCTGTGTACATATTGATACTACTAGTTATAATATCAGTAGAATTATAGGTGAGCTGAACTAATAGGGTGTAAAAAAATGTTACACTAAAAAGGATGAAAAATTTATGTTTTCTTTGACGAAGTATTAGGTTGATGGTGAATTTTCATTTAGGCTCATGTATTAGAATGTAAATATAGAACGGAATAATTTCATTGCATCTAGAAATTTTCCTTTCCTTATTGATTACTAAATAATAGTGAATAATACATAATTAATTACATAATGTATTACGGTTTAGTATTACATAAAAAAATATAATTTTCGATCGGTCATTGCTAATAGTATTCGAAGACTAACAGTTTCGTCAGTTAAGGAGCACTCTCGTCCCTAGTATTTTCCGAACAAAATTCCAGTCAATTTCATAAGGATTTTAGGGAAGAAAAAAAAAACAACATCTCAAAGGCCACTTACCGTTTGCAGTACGGCCTTCATCTCGACTTATTTCAGTTCACCACTCGACACAGTTCATTGAACCCAACACAACATAGTTCACAGCACACAACCGAAACGCGTGGTCCAGAGTCCTAGGGCCTCGGAGCTGGAGTGAAGTTCAAGGCTAGTTCTGCACAGACTTATATAGGGGGTGGCGGACCGTGGCCGTGTGCACGCCGGCTGCAGATGCACACTTACATCGGTGCAACGGCGCTCAAACTGTCTACGGGGTGGCTCTAGCTAGGACTAGGCCCCGTAGACAAAGTAACAATATCGAAGCCATAACGAAGTTCGAAAATAATTAAATGTATGGGATTGACATAAGACGCGATAAATCACGTGGTCAATCCCATACATTTTGTTCATTTCGAACTTCGTTATCGTTTCGATATTGTTACTTTGTCTAAGCCCCCAGTTGCGCTACCATGAGTTAAAAAGTGACAGACTCGATATCGCCTATGTGAAAATGTACAACGCCCCCCAGCGGTAATGCTAAGAACTATAATCGGAAAAAATGTACAACGCCCCCCAGCGGTAATGCTAAGAACTATAATCGGCAGTACGAAAAACACAATTCTATAGGTATAACGTACGTAAGTTTTCGATAGCTACAGTAAGCGGTCGATAACTGTAACGATCAGTTACTACCGATTTTAGTTCTTAGCGTTACCGCTAGGGGCGCTGTACATTTTTTCATTGACATTTTTACATAGGCGATATCGAGTCACTTTTAAACTCATAGTAGCGTTACAGAACTCACGGCGTGGTTTAACCGCGCAATTAAATAGCTCTGCGGGTGAGTTTTGAATTTGTTTTTTACATACATGCATTCTACGGAAGCTGCGGGGACGTTCTAGGAGACGGAAAATATAAAGAGTCGAATTCGCTTAACAAATAGTCCGGCGAAAATTGCAAACCGCTGAAACTTTGTAGCAAGTGTTATTGGGTTTATCGCAACGCAACGGATATTTATTTAACAATAAATGAATAATAAATAAATAAAACAGTCATTCTTACTATTTCTTCCTTTTTAAATATTTTAATTTAATCATTCACGTTGAACTCACACGTTTGTCCCCAATAAAAGTTAATTTACATAATTTTTCATTCAGCATTAGGAAGCAAATAGTATCGTAAGATGTCAATATTAAAATATACAACGTCAACAAAATATATTCATATCCATTCATACATAATGCATAATAAATAGCCATTATGACCAAAATTTTAATTAATGAATTATGCAACACAATGCAATATAATATTTTAGGAAAATTTTGATGCAAATAATTGATAATTTACAACTCATTAAATGTCTTGTTCCAAAACTTTTATTTCAAATAATTTACTTTTAATTCAACTTTGATAAAATGAATGAATCTTGAATGAATAATAATGCAAACATTAACTGATTTGGTTAGCCAACTGCACTGTGCATTTTACAGTATACAGATGCACTTCCTGTCTCCTCACATAGTTCGGTTAGACGGCAGTCCAACATGACCGATAGAGATCAGGCGCAGGACCAAATGCTTAAGTAAGGTGCTTTCCTAGGCACGGTGGTTCAACATTACCACTATAGGGTTCTAACACACGAGTAGCCAGTTTGACGATAGCCTCTGCTATCGTGTCAGACTGTGGCAGCGTCATGGACACGTTTTCGTCTACCGTCGGCGTTTCTACCGCTTCCGCAGGCCAATAGCTAACTGTCGATAGGTAACCTGCAGTCGATTATAAGATTGGTTTTTGTTTTTTTATAAAAAAACTTTCTTTTCGGTTCTTATACACCCTGGATATTATCAGTTTTCTAAATTGTATTCTTATGTTAGCTACCTAATGGTTACTTCTTTATTTAGTCCCTATTTATAGGAATATTTCTAGTGTGTCGTCCACTTTGAGAAGCACAGGCGACTAGCGACCAGCGGAGAGCATTAACATTTCCCCGACCAAGACAGCATCTATACAACTAAATAAAATTGAAGTGTCTGTTTGTAATATTAAAAAAACGACTGTTTACTAAATGGGTATGAATCTATATCGGGTACCAATAACAAAAGCACAACTAAAAACATCTATCTCTGTTTGTTCCCGCTAATCTCCGAAACGGATGATTTCACTAAAACAAAGCCAATTTCACAAGGTACATTACAGGCTATTTTAATTTCCACATATCCACGCGGACGAAGTCGTGGGCGGCCACTAGTCTGCTGCAGAATGTGCACACATGCACATTTGCCTCCCTGCTGAACCGTGTTGAAAGTGATAGCTCACACACTGCTAACACTATTGTGCTTTGTTACGTAACTGAAACATCTGTGTGTGATCTACCAATACGAGTATTGTAATGGGAAAGTGACTTTAGCTGTATGTCCGAATTTTTATACGGGCTAATTTTTGACCTATCTAATGATACACAATCGACGTTGTAAGATTTTAGACTTTCGCGTTCCATTACACTAAAATGAGTCTTTATGGGTCTACACCCGATATTCTCTACTCCTAGTAGCAAATTACATAGCTACTTACTGCCCGACGTTTCGACTGGGTTACACTAATCGTGGTCGCAGCATCATCGCGACCACGATTGGTGTTACAATTGACCTTGTTCATAGATTGAACATAATTTTTTAGATTTCATAGATCACCATCATCATCATTATATACCTAATAAGGTATATCTGTAAAAAAAATTAAAGGAACATGCTAATAGGGCATACAATATTGTGCGTGGTACTTATTGCAAAAAGATAGCTTATATAACATTCTGACTCAAGTCCCATACAATTATAGTGACTGGTTCGGTGGAATAGTGGTTAGTGACACCGAGTCGCTACCTACGGCTCCAAGAGTCGTGGGTTCGATTCCTACCAGGGTCAAATAATTGTGTGACGAACACCGGTGTTTGTTCCGTGTCTGGGTGTGTTAATAAATATATTTAAGTATATTTGTGTATTCATTGTTATTTATGTTATCCGTAACACAAGTGCTTAAGCTACTTAGCACGGGATGAGATCAATGTATGTGATGTTGTGTATCATTTAATAATTTAACATACCTAGTAGTGACAATTCAAAAGATATTCTAGTTTTACACGAACCGTAAAGGTATTTACTCTATGTGGGCGAAGCGCGTAAAATCCAAGTGCATACTTAATATGCAAGGGCCCATTAAAGCATATCAACGCAGTAATGAATAACATCTACGTGATTACACAACATTCCCGTCTTAACGGGCCAGACTTCCTGCGCGACTCGTCCGCCTACCATCCTCAAATTCACTATCACTTCCTAAACGTTGTTCCTACGGTGAGCAGGGCTGCATTCGGGGAGAGACAAAGGGAGGGCCAGACCTTTGGTGCCGGCTTCTAGGGATGATACACGGGTCTAATTTACTTTATTAGTATATATTTTGGAATTAAACATAAAAAATCAAATTCAGGATGACCTTACTCTATCTGATGGTAAGTAGTTGTGAGGTCCACATGAGGCCACGAATCGTTGTTAAGTAATGTTAAGCCTATCGCCCCGTTTATTGAGAGCACTATTATATTTAAAATAAAAGTAATTTTATGGATTAAACTAGCGTGTATTGTTATTCTAAACATATTATTTAGAGACCCGATGTTTTGAGTTTCTTGACAGCGCTCGTGGTCAGGGGCAAGACTAAAGATGTCAGTTTTCATTATAAGAAAGTTTAATCACTACCGCCATTTGGTCAGGTATTTTATGCGATACGGTTAACGCATACAGAAATGACAGCTTCCTTAGGTCTTGCAATATGCATACATACAATCACGCCTTTTTCCCAGAGGGGTAGGCAGAGATCACTTCCAGCGATCCACTTTTCACCTCTGTGGGAAACGTGACGTGACGGGTTGTGGACCACGTCGCCGCCATTCTGCCTTGTGCATTGTTTTAACAAGGTCATTGCGTTCCCATGAGTAGCAAGGATATATGACGGGGGAAGGAAAGTGGAGGAAGGATACTATCGCCTCGGATGATTTGGACTGAGTCGATAGTTGCTCGAGGAGCCGGGGTCGCTTACCCGTATACCGTTCACCAACCACTGGACAGATAGTTGTGACTGGTATCCCCTGACTATTATTGCAATAAGAAGGTTTTTTTGAATTGACAATACTATACTTTTATAATCTTATCGCAAACACATACTCTAATGAGGTTTATAGTTCCAGGTTGCAGCCGGCCCTGTCAACGAATACTCTTCGCCTAGGAAGAGAAACCATTGTTTATAGTACGAGGGAGGAGTAACCCTCGCGGCGTCGTTTTATTAATATTATATTTGCATTAAGCTTAGAAAGTCGCCAAGGGCTGCTGTAGTGTTAATTTCTTAGCGAGTCTATGAATCCTACGACTTTGTAGGGTATAAGCACGAGAGGCAGGATTGTGTTGTCATTTGTCTTATTATTCATTCGAACATCTCTGATATGCTCTTTACGTAAGAAGCTACACACAATAGAGTATTTGACTGTGGTTGTTATGCTTGCCTTTTTGTGATAAGCAGTAAGATTTAGGTAAATCCACATTATTCATGAAATCGGAACTTAATATTTTTGTAAAATGAGACAGCAAACGACATTTAAAGTTGGGTGGGAAAGTCCATGTCAAAAGTGCGAATATCATTTAAAATTTCGTTGTCATCTTTCAAATAACAGAATTAGTAATCTTTCATTATGAAAACATATCCATAAACGCAACTTTGGTAAACCTGCCGAACAAACTTCCTAGGCGCTGCATATAAGGAACAAGCGTGTGACGTCACACGCCTGTGGACGTTAGTATGGAGCGTTTTTGAGCTCGCCCAAATAATGTGCAATTAAAATTGTGGGAGACATTTTGTCGTCCGGTTGCTGTTACCACCATACAGTTGCGTAAAATCCGCCAAGTGACTCTGACCTCTCTCGGTCAGGTCGCGTTCCGGGATCAGCACTGTACGAACCGGAGCCAGGGGGACCATTGCTGCGGCAAGCGCCGGACCAGTGGTGTCTTAGCGGCGGTATTGTGCGGGCGGAGCGGGTCAGCCCGCCGGCCAGGAGACCCGGAGAAACGGTGGTGCCGCTGGCCGCCCGCGGCATAGTACA
Source organism: Maruca vitrata (assembly GCA_039566165.1). Taxonomy (NCBI): domain Eukaryota; kingdom Metazoa; phylum Arthropoda; class Insecta; order Lepidoptera; family Crambidae; genus Maruca; species Maruca vitrata. Next base: position 2,647,111 of record CM076926.1, read on the forward strand.
GGGGCCCGACGGAGACTAACCACCTCCGAAGGCTGCCCCACCAGGTCGCGCATAATCCCGGAGCGGCTCGTCGTGCCGGGTGGTGCCCGGAGTGGGACCCGGCGTGTCCGCCTCCGGGGGGCCCTTCCGTCCGGCGGACTGGCCCACTCCGGCCCGTACAGCTCAATACCAATGCGAGACTCCGCGGGTTGTCTGGCTGTTGCCGCAGCAATAGTTTCCTCTTTCACGTCCCCCTTTCCCTCTAATCTCGATGGCAGTACAACAAACGCAACATCGTTCTACAGCGGCACCCCAACTCCCCACCCCCTCGCTGTTTGAGGTGGAGTTCACTAACATCCGTGGACTCCATGCAAACCTCAACGCCGTCCACCAACACCTCGAGACGGCGAGGCCTGCGATGTTGTTTCTGACGGAGACTCAGATTGGCTGCCCTGCCGATACGGCATACCTTCGCTATCCGGGCTATGAGCTGGAAGAGTCCTTCCAGCCCAAGGCGGGTGTGTGCCTTTTCGTCAGGGCGGACGTCTGTTGTGTCCGTCTTCACTGCCTCGAAGACCCATCCCTCTCCATCCTTGGTGTGCACGTGGATTTAGGCTCTGTGAGCAGAGTCTACGTGTGCATATACCGGTCCCATAAAGGTGACACTGAGACAACTCGACTCTTCGACCATCTGAGTCAGGCGGCAGACATCGCTCAGGCGCGGTTCCCCAATAGCGAGCTGGTGTTTTTAGGGGACTTTAATGCCCACCATGACACCTGGTTAGGCTCCCTAAAACAGACCATGCTGGCCGGACCGCCCACGCATTTGCTCTCACGCATGACCTGACGCAATTGGTACTCCAGCCCACCCGGATGCCTGATATTGTCGGTCAAGCGCCCTCCTTGTTGGACCTTCTGCTGACGAGCCACCCATCCGGGTACCTAGTGTCGGTTTGTGCCCCGCTGGGGTCCTCCGACCACTGCCTGGTGGGTGCAACAGTGCCATGCACCGCTCCCCACAACCCGTGGAGGTGACGCGGAGACTGTGGCGCTACTCGTCGGCAGATTGGGATGGTATGCGTGAATACTTCGCATCCATCCCTTGGGGGCAGAGCTGCTTTGGAGGAAGTGATCCCACGGAGTGTGCAGCGGCTATTGCGGGTGAGATCAGTCTTGGAATGGAGTATTACATTCCATTTACTGATGTCACCTGCGGTCGCAAAGATGATCTCTGGTTCAGTCGTGAGTGCGCCGCAGCCGTTGAACTGAAACGGACGGCGTACCGCAACTGGGCCAGGGCTCATGCACTTGGGGATCCTAATATTGCCTCGATTAAAGCAGCCTACAACAAAGCCACCAAGGCCACCAAAAGGGCATACAACAGAGCAGATGCCCAGCGAGTTGCACGTGTTGGCCAGGACCTTATTAGGCATCCCACGGGTAGCCGCTCCTTTTGGCGCCTGGCTAAACATGTGCAATCCAACTTCTGTCTGCCTTCGCTGCCCCCGCTGAAATATCCTGACGGTTCGCTAGCTCATCAACCGCAGGAGAAGGCAGATCTGCTTGCCAATCTTTTTGCGGCCAATTCCTGCATCGATGACGGTGGAGCACAGCCGCCTAAAATTCCACATTGCGGTGCACATATGCCTGAGATCCGAATCAGGCAATGTGATGTACGTGCTGAGTTGCAGTCACTTGATGTAAGGAAAGCTAGTGGCCCGGACGGTATTCCAGCGTTAGTACTCCAAATTTGCGCAGCGGAGTTGTCTCCAGTACTCACACGCCTGTACCGCCTCTCTTATACCTCGGGCATCGTGCCCCGGGCTTGGAAGGAGGCGAATGTTCAACCTGTACCCAAAAAGGGGACAGGTCCGATCCTGCCAACTACCGGCCCATAGCTATAACCTCAGTACTGGGTAAGGTGTTTGAGCGGATAATTAACGCCCAGCTCATCCGCTACCTAGAGGATCACTCGCTGCTGCATGACCGTCAATACGGTTTTAGACCAAAACGGTCCACGGGTGATCTTCTAGCGTACGTTTCGCACCTCTGAAGGGAGGCTATGGAGAAGCATGGCGAATCTATGGCAGTTAGCCTTGATATCGCTAAAGCGTTTGACCGTGTATGGCATCGTTCGCTTCTCTCCAAGCTCCCGGCATACGGTCTGCCACCTCGCTTGTGCGAATGGGTTGCGGGATTTTTGGAGGGGCGCAGGATTCGTGTCCTTTGTGACGGACGCACTTCTTGTTTCCACCCAATAAATTCCGGTGTACCTCAAGGTTCCGTTTTGTCGCCGACATTGTTTCTGCTGCATATCAATGACATGTTGTCACTAGGCAACATTCATTGCTATGCGGATGACAGCACTGTCCACGCACGTTATTTCGGAAGACCTGGGGTAAAGCAGACCGAAACCGAGGAAAAGAGGAACCTTCTTGTCGCCGAGCTTGACGGGGTCTTGGACCGCATTTCCGAATGGGGCTCATGCAATCTTGTCGAGTTCAATGCCAAGAAGACACAGGTGTGTGTTTTTTCTAGTAAAGTGTCTCCTTTCCTTTCCCATCCTACTCTTCAGAGCACCCCCTTACCAATACAGGATAGCCTTAGCATCCTTGGCATGGATGTTCGCCGCGACCTAAACCAGCGGGATTACATCGAGAGCGTCATTAGAACAGCCTCCCGTAAACTGGGGATCCTGAACAGAGTGCGGCGATTTTTCACACCGGTGCAACTCTGCCTTCTTTATAAGGCACAAGTTCGCCCATGTGTGGAATATTGCTGTCACCTCTGGGATGGCTCCGCAAAATACTTGCTCGACGCCCTCGATAGGTTGCAGCGACGTGCTATCCGTATTGTCGGTGATGTAGAGGTGTCCGAGATCTTAGAGCCTCTCCAGCTACGTAGAGACATTGCCGGTCTAAGTGTTCTCTACCGTCTCTATAATGGGGAATGCTCTGAAGAGCTATTCCAGCTAGTCCCTCCCTCCCCTTTCCACTCCCGAACGACACGTGCTGGACAGCGCTGCCATCCACATACAATGCAGGCGCTGGTGGCTCGGACAAAGAGGTTTAGCTCCTCATTTCTGCCCCGTGCCATTAAGGCATGGAATGCCCTTCCAGCTCATGTTTTCCCTCCCTCCTATGATCCCGGGCTCTTCAGGCGGGGCGTGAAACGGCATTTAAGCAGGCCTTCAGGGTGAGTGCGACAGGCTCAATACGATCTATTGTGCCTGTCGACCTCATATTTGGATCTCACTACCGCTTACCATCAGGTGGAGTAGAGGTCATCTTGTTAACCTTTTATAAAAAAAAAAAAAAAAAATTGTAATATCTCGTCGAGTTATCGAGATATCAAAGTGATACTTTCAACAGTGTCTTTGTGTTAGCGTGGTCCATCCAACTATATCAAAATAAAACTTGACAGACAGACAGACGGACAACAAAGTGATCCTATAAGGGTTCCTTTTTTTCTTTTTGAGGTACGGAACCCTAAAAATAGTCACACACTCTACGCGGATGAAGTCGCGGGAGGAAAGCTAGTGATTATATAAAACTAGTGTCCCGCCCTAGTTTCGCTTCGGGTATATTATACATACAAACCGTCCCCTTGAATCCGTCTATCTATATAAAATCCCATCAAATTCCGTTCCGTAGTTTAAAAGATTTAAGTATACATACATACAGACAGACGCGGGAAGCGACTTTGTTTTATACTATGTAGTGATGTAAGACATTGTGCAAAAAGGATAAGTTAGTTTTAATAAAGAATTTGACTGTGGCCGGCTGGATAGACCACAAAAGGTTACCCACAACTTTACGTAGTTAGCTTAAACATCGCGTGATATTTAAATTTCAATTTAATTTGAACATAATTTGCACAAACTCAACAATGAATCAAAACGTGATTTATTCATGGCGTCACTCTTTCACTTCAACAGTATTTAATGCATATTGCATAGTATTTTAACTTACTTCATTGATATCAGTTCCCCAGTCCAATGTTAACTACAGTATACGTCAGCCCTTATCACAGAAGGACTAGAGTATTTCCATCTAGAGAAAACAGTCGCATAATTAAAAGTCAGATATAAAACTTGTTTATGCCTTTAAAAGATAACGAATGAATACATTTAGTATTAAATTGATACAGTGTAAGCGAGCGTGTTTTAAATGAAAGTTTTGCGTAGTAGGAATGTGGCGCCGGTTCAGTAGTATAGTACTCTAGTCTGGCGGGTACCTATGCACTGTGAACTTAAGCTGAGGTGCAACTATTGAAGATAGTTATTAAATTAACTCAATAGCTATTAAAATTACTAGCTTATACGATCAATATAACGACGACAGGATATATGACCAGTCAGATGTCTATCACAAGCAATTATTTGCTCATAAGTGGTCATAACTATTAAAAGATAGGTACATTAATATTTTTCAGACGATCATATTCGAGTGTCTACTCGAAATAAAAAAATCTAGATATTGATTAATAGTAGATATACATGAAAGAAATTCGTTTAAGTTTAATCTACATTTATTTTATTTTTTATTTTATATTTTATTTTATTTTATAATATTATAAAGAGGAAAGATTTGTATTTTTATATTTTTGTATGTTTGTAATGAATAAACTCAAAAACTACTGAACCGATTGCAAAATTTGTTCGCCATTAGAAAGCTAGCTGCATTATTCAGAAGTAACATAGGCTATATAATATCACGCTAGGTCCTATAGTTGTGGAGCAGTAACCGAAAATGTTTCAAAAACGGGGGAAAAGTATCGTTTCTGAGGCCTTCCGTGGCGTGCGCTGAGCATATAGTTAAAGTTATACAAAAATGCTCTATGGATGAATTGTTCATCTTAACATTATCTTTAAAAAACTCCGCGAGAGCATATGTCTACCTTTTATAGTTTACCCATAACAATCGTTTTAATGATTTAGATGTTTGCTCCAAAGTAATCTTCTATATTAATAATTTCGTCAAGACCCCTTGACGGTAGACTCGATTAAAACCTTACATGAATAATAAAACATCAAAAAATAATGATTTCGAGTCGACAACATATATCCGCAAAATTCGGATTGTCGAGTATTTTGTTAAATTCAAAATGTGTTGACAGACGAATCACAGTCACCATCTTGCCGGAATTATTGATTAAACATTATCAAAACTATTTTTCTTCAGTCATTGACGTTTCGCGGAAACATTGTTTTTGACATATTTTTTATGATATACTCTTTCAGGGCGATAACAGATACTGATGAAGAATAGATAATATAATTTTATAAGGACCTTTGCCAAATTCTAGGATTAGTACTCATTGCAATTTGTTTTGTTGATTAATGTTCCTTAATTTTAAATGTTAAAAATTAATTGTGTAAAGATTTTTGCAGTTTTTATTCACTACATTTATTAAACACAATGAAAGAATCTATGTCCTGTTTAATCCTTTAGTATTCCTTGAAGAACCGATGACTACGGAAATATTTACCTATATTTTGCTCCTCGATGTTTATTATGAATCACATCTTACCAAGCCGGGTTCTTATCTAAATATATAAAAGGAGAAACTGACTGACTGACTGACATATCAACGCACAGCCTAAACGGCTAAACGTAGGCACTTGAAATTTGGAACGGACGTAGCTTAGGTACCGTAGAGGTGCACTAAGAAAGGAATTTCCGAAATTCTCACGGGAACGGGAATAATCGGGAAAATCCTTTTGTATGAAAAATCTAAACCGCTGAAGTTAGATGCTGTAAATTTGGCATGCAGGTACCATAGTAAACTTAAAGCTTAGTTGGAACAGGATATTGAAAAATTCTTACGGGAACGAGAGTTAGCAGGATAAACTTTTATATGTTAAATCCTGTAGTCCACGCGAACGAAGTCGCGGGCACAGCTAGTTATGCATAACTCGAGAACACCTAAAGCGATTGCCCAATAATTAAAAAAATAATAAAAATGGCGAGCTTATAACCATGAGACGGACATACGGCACTTCCCATTTGGGTATTCCCATTTGAACCCTCTAAAGGTTGTCCCCTTTTAGGTCACTAAGAGTTTTTCTTTGTAATGTCACTTGGAACCTCAAGTAAAGGAGTAGTCTCAAGAAGGGGAATATGGGGAAGTTAAAAATTAACACAAATATTGGGAGTAACTATTTTTAAACCAGAGTCGTAATGGAATTAAAAAGGGGACACAGTTTAGACGGGAAAATGGGAATAACCCCTTCTTTAGCTAATTGTAATCCCATTCCGGTAGGAAATAAAATGAAACGTAAAGTAATGTGAAACGAAATGTAAAACTTCATGATAGATTCACTTCGGTGATAAAGTCGCGGGCGAAGACTTAGTGCGATTATAAAACCTTCGTAACTAAATAGCTAGGTTCCTGACCTAAACGGACGCTTAACGGATACTAAATATAATGGCACTCCCTTCAAAATCAAAAATCAAAATAAAAATCGTCTTTATTGCCAAACTGTGTTACAGGGTGTTATTATAAATATAAAAGTTTCAACAGTTTACCCGTATCGGGCATGCAATTTTAGTTACAACTAAAAACATGTATTGCTATAACATAAAACTAATTATTATAATTATAACCTAACCTACTTATTTTAAACTTACATCAAATTACTCATTCAGAGTATAATATGTATTGGCTTTGAGCCATTTTTTAATTGGACTTTGAACTCTGGCAAATCTAAGTTTTTAAGTAATTGGGTAAATGATTATAGACTTTGATGCCGGTATAATTGATACATTTATAAAATATGGTGTTATGAGGTCTGGGTATGGTTACATTATTTATATATTTTCTTCGAAGATTTGTTATGATGGATGACTCGTTTATAAAATAAGTGCTATATTGTTTTATGAATGTACAGATTTCTAAAATATAAATATTAGTTAAAGTAAGAAAGCCCTTATCCTTAAATAAAGGTCTAAGGGTCTCATCGGCATACATGTTATTGATTATTCGGAGGCACCTTTTCTGTAAAATAAATGTAGATTGGATATTAGTCGAGTTACCCCAAAAAATTATTCCGTATTTTAGAAGTGGATAAATTTGTCCATAATAGGCTGTTATTGTTACCTCAATAGATGTAGTTTCTGCTAGTATTGATAACGCATAGCATAAACTAGATATTTTTTTATTTATTTTAGCGATAATGAGACTTCCAGTTAAATTGGCTATCACTTTCTACTCCTAAATGTTAATATTTTCCACTTCCTCTATTTTAGTATTATTTTCTTTTATATTTAAGGACAGTGGTTTTGATTTGTAGTTTTTAAACTGCACTATTTTAGTTTTTAGTAAATTTACATTTAGGTTAATTCTTTTTAGCCAGTCAACGATTGTTTTTAAAGTATTATTTACATTTTCTTCAAAATTTAAGTTTTGTTTCTCTTGTATGAAAATAGTGGCATCGTCTGCGAACATGACACATTTATCCAATATGTTTGGGAAGTCATTTACATACACTAAAAATAGTAAAGGGCCCAAAATACTTCCTTGTGGTAGGCCTACGGTGATTTTTATCGGTTCGGATTGTACTTCATAAAATGTTTTATTTATTTTATCAAAAGTTTCGATAACAGTCATTTGCTCCCGATCAGTTAGATAACTTTTAAATAAAGATAAAGATAAGCCACGTATGCCTATCCTTTCTAATTTATTTAATAGAATATCATGTACCACGCAATCAAATGCCTTAGACATATCTAGAAATAGTCCTAAACATTTGGTTTTATTATTTAGTGATTGCCACACATCATTTAGTAGTTTGTAAATAGCTAGTATTGTAGATTTATTTTTCTGAAAACCGAACTGATTCTTATTTAAAATTTCATTTGTATTAAGGAAAGCTAATAGTCTAGTATATATAACTTTTTCGAATATTTTGGAAAAACAAGAAAGTAATGATATAGGACGGTAGTTACTGATGTTAGTAGTACAACCTTTTTTGAAAAGTGGTTTTATTTTGGCTTTCTTTAATTCATCAGGAAAACAACCAGTTTCGATCATTAAATTTATTATATGAACAAGAGGACCATTAATGTATTGATAAGAAGCTTTTATTACTTCTATTGGTATATTGTCATTACCACAGCTCTTTTTATTTTTTAATCCATTGATAATTTTCTTTAGTTCATCTGAATCTACAGGTTTTAGGTAGATGCTTTGCAAACGTGAAGAGGGAAGATCAGCTCCAATTGATGCAGGGTTATAGACTGCGTTATTGAAATGTTTATTAAATGCAAGCCTTCCTTATTAATAACGGTTATCTCTCTAGATACATAAGTGCAAGTTAATTTAAAAGCAGTATCGTGTTTGCAATAACTTTCCAGCTTCCATATTTATTAAGTACAATTAAATCTAATCTAAGAGCATCTTTACATTATAAACAGGTTTTGTTAAGAATAATTTTGTGCGTCTGCGTCCGAAGACTAGTAGTTACAATTGTTACCTTTAATGGTTTTATGAGAGACTGCGAGTTATCATAGGGGTGAGAGCCATCCCCTCCCCCGCAAGTCCGGTGATGATGACGAGGCTACTCCAAGCCATCATCGTATGTCAGTTAGGATAAAAAAAGACGTGTAGCACTCGGGGACTGCCGCGGTATAGCTATTGCATAGCATCGTCCGATTTCGGAGCAGCTCGTCTCGATTCGTGCAAGTTTCGTAGAGTCGTACAATACGTCTAACCGCACGCACACAAACACCGTGCCGAAGTCTAACGAACTGAAACGATTGTGAGGTTTTTTTCGTTACGGAATTTCTTGGTTCGGTCGGCGATATCGAGTCAAAGCCCGCGATAAAAGCTATGCAATAGCTTAAAAAACTACGAGTTTTCAAGATTTTCTCTTAAGGACAGTATTTCTTGTAATATTTTTTTTGAAATTTCGTATATGTAAACTAAGCCCCTTTGCACATGACTAATTGTGTAGGTAGCCGTGTCGTTGACATAAACAAAAAGAGATAAGAAGTAAATCTGGAACATACTAGTTTTTGCACTTAGACATAGACTTTAATTTTCTCCAATACATATAGACCCTTATTTTATTTCTCTTGAAAAATCCTTACTTATCGAATCTCTTACACTCATCATTAATGGTAGATCATCAATTCTAAATAAAAGTAGAAGTTAATGGTTTTACTTTCTTTCATAAATTCCAAGTGGAAATCTTTATTCAAACACTTGGTCCGTTACTCAAACGGCTGTCTTGTTAAAAGGGCAAAGGGTGATATAATCTATGTAGGCACTACTCAGCGGTGCAGTAACATTGCCTTAAAGATTTACGGCAAAATAATAAAGTCTACATTTTATAATATGCATCTTTGTTTTCATGTGTGCCATGGTTACAACATTTACACATTAAAAAACAAATATTTATTTACCATGTTGTTTTATTTTAATAAGCTGCTGATATTGATGTGCGTATAAAAAAATAAAAATACAAAGTAAATCTTTACCAAATTTTTTTGTAAACAAGTTATAAAATAATACTATGTATTTATTTATTAGATATGTAATAAACTGTGTTAACATTTTACACGTTTCCTTTTATAAATGAAAGGAAATGTCACGTATTGATTGATGTTTACAACCAACAAATCAATTAGATAGGTTACTTTAATTTGTATGTATTAGCACGGTATTAAAAAGTCTGATATCAATTAAAATTTATGATCAAAATTATTGCATGTTATCAACTTATCGCAAGTGACTTAATTAATCGTGTCCAAAAAGGAATTAGGCTCAGCAAATTATAATCCATCATCATCATCAGCCCATTCCTGTCCACTGCTGGACATAGGCCTCCCCAAATGCACGCCACTTCTCTCTCTCCTCGGCCACTCGCATCCAGCTCCTACCAGCCGTCCTGCGCAGATCATCACTCCACCTGGCCTGGAGTTATAATCCACAAAAACGAATGTAACCCTTTCATTGTCATTAAGATAATACCCACGGGCAGAAAAACCGCGCAGCAATTTAGCATACTATCGAGTCGGTATCAGGAACACAATTAGTCGCCGACGCCACATCCTGTAGTGTTGCACAATTGATTGGACAACATGCGATTTCCACCGTTTCCCGCGGCCGCCTGCCGCCCGAGACATACGGGCGTGGATACTGGCGAACTGAACGACAATCTCAAAATTTCCAGTAGTCAAACATTTATTTATCTAAATACAAAATATTTAAACGTTGGATTAAGAAAAACAGTCGTTTTTATTAAATAAACTCAAAAAAAAATTATGGTGTTTTTTTTTTATTTGTAAAAGTAATCGTCGAAAGGAAACACACCACAAGTAATGTAGATTTAGACAAAAAAAATGCGATAATATATTAATATTTGCGCATTATTTTTTGCATACCCTATTAAAATTATCATATTACTAGCTGTGCCAGCTTCGTTCGCGTTTCCCCCATTTTTTACACATTTTCCATTGTATCTTTGCTCCTATTGGTCGCAGCGTGATGTTATATAGCCTAAAGCCTTCCTCGATAAATGGTCTATACAACGCAAAAAGATTTTTTGAAATCGAACCAGTAGTTCCTGAGATTAGCGCGTTCAAACAAACAAACAAACAAACAAACAAACAAACAAACAAACAAACAAACAAACTCTTCAGCTTTATAATATTAGTATAGATTAGTATAGATTATATATTATTAAGTATGCAAAAAATATACACATATGGTGCTTTTATATTTTTCTAGTTCCATTACAATAATACAATTATTATTATAAATCACTTTCAATCTACTCAAACACATCATTATCATTACCTCAGCCTAACGTAAACCTAACTAAGAAATGTTGCATGCATTCCTCGCCAGCCGTATGCCCCTCATCTAATGATAGCCCACCTGTCTTGCCCTCTCTTCCTGATTCCTCATAACCGGTGTAGGGTCGGCCGAGGAAATGCGGAACCCGAGAGCAAACCTGATCGGCCACAATGAGCCCCTTGGAGGCTTAGCCCTCGGTACCCATAGTAGCGAATAACCAGGACCCGTAGACAAAGTAACAATATCGAAACGATAACGAAGTTCGAAAAGAATAAAATGTATGGGATTGACATTAGACGCGATAAATCACGTGGTCAATCCCATACATTTTGTTCTTTTCGAACTTCGTTATCGTTTCGATATTGTTACTTTGTCTAAGTCCTCAGAGTAGGCTAGAGCGGCCATTTGCTAAAATTTGTATCTTTGGCACTTTAACCCTTAATAAGGCAACGGGAAAATAGACCCCACCAGATTTTGAACCCTATGCAGTTGTGATACCGACGAAAACCAATAACCGATTTCTACATGCAGTGCCCTATTAAGGATTGAGTAGGGTTTTGAAAAGAAGTTCGTACAGGGTTAAGAATAGCTAAAATATTATATTGAAGCTCTCGGTACCCAGGCACAATAGACTCTGTTGAGCCTGTCGCTATAACTCTGAAGGCACCATGATGGCCTTCATAGACACGCCCAGCCTAAAGAGCCCGGCATTATTGGAGGAAAAGAAAACACATGATCTTGAAGGGCATAAAAGAGGAACTAAACCTCTAGGTTCAGTCCACCAGTGTCTACATGTATGCTAATGGCAACGCTGGCCAGCACGTGTTGTTCCGGAGTGAAAGAGCTATAAAAATGTAACCTATCTACTAGTGGCAGAGTAAATCCACTAGGCACCTAATACCGCAACGGGCAATTAGACCCAATAGATTACGAGTGCTCGAAGGAAACTATCTTGATCGATATCTTTCGCAATTAAGACAGGGGCTGGGTCTGAAACGCAATGTAATAATTAAGGTTTGACTTTAACAACGCCTGTAGGCTCTGGCGGAAATCCGTCCAAACTGGTCCTTGGTACCTACGGCTATTTATCTTAAAGCCCATTGCGAAAATGTTTTACTTGTCTTTATCTGCGGATTAGGTATCTAAAATTATAGGGTTCGTTTACCTTGATACCGTAGAATAAAATGCACTAATTATGCAATTTTCAGTTAAAGAAAAAAAAAACAAGGAATGTAAATCTTTTTCTTTTTAACCCATTGTTTTCTATTGTGTTTAGGTATGTCTATTTTTTTTATACTAGGCTAACAAGATGACCTCACTGTACCTGATGGTAAGCGGCAGTGAGATCCACATATGAGATCAAAAGGCATAATAGACCATAATTGAGCCGTCGCACTCACCCTGAAAGCCGTGAAAGAGGAGACCACTGCTGCGGCAACAACGAGACAAGGCGTGGAGTCTCGCATTGGTATTGAGCTGTGCGGGTCGGAGTTGGCCAGTCCGTCGTATGGAAGGGCCCCGTTTCTACAGGTCTTCCTGGCCGGCGGGCTGACCCGCTCCGCCGCACAATACCGCCGCTAAGACTCCGCTGGTCCGGCGCTTGCCGCAACATTGGCCCCCTGGCTCCGGTTCGTATAGTGCTGATCCGGAACGCGACCTGACCGAGAGAGGTCAGAGTCACTTGGCGGGTTTTACACAACTGTATGGTGGTAACAGCAACCATAACCAAATATACCATGTTTCACTTAATAAATAAGTATAAGTGAATTCTAAAAAAAAGTAATTGTTTCAACTAAATGTTTTTCCCCTTGACTCCGACCTTAGTACAATTTTTGAAACGTCTACAATGACTCAGGAATTTAATAGTCTATAGATACTTTACTAAATTTAATGTACCTATCTAATATAACTTCTAGTTTTATAAATATGAATAAACAATCAATAGTTTTTAGTGATACATACTGTTCTTCATCATCTCAGCCTATTGCTGCTCAATGCAGTAAATAAGCTGTAAAAACAATATAAATTAAACACCGGTAGAAATATTAGCAATAATTAGAAAAAGTCTAATAATTAAGGAAAAGGAAATTTTATTTAGCGTGTTTAATTATTGTTTATTAAAACAATTCATTAAAAATGAAATTAAATTATTTATTCTGCAAATAGTTACAAGTAATATTTTTGCACGACAAATTGATTTGTAATTTTTAAAGTTAATACAAGTCTTCTTTTTTTTTCATAAGACAAGAATTAATAAAGATTGGAAATTTAAAAGAAGGCAATTCAATAATATTCTGCGGAAAGACAAAATTTAGTGCCTGCTTACTTACTTCACGCAAATATTTATGTTATTCACTATCACCCGGCAAGATATGTAGCGCCTTGAGATATTTAAACCACATAAATTCCTATCAGAGGCTTTTTGCTAGAGAACTTACTCAGTAAACAAAGTTTAGAAAAGCTTTAGTAACATTACCGAATATGCTCTATCTTTAGCCATAAAAATAAAAAGGAAACATTATTTTTTCCATCAATAAGACACAGTGCAACGTACAACACACTATAAAGACTGTTATCGTTTTTTATACCTTGGAATTTCATTACAGCACCGCTGGACTGTGACTTCATTTCTTTGTAGTACGCATCTTTCATCTTGAGTGATCACATAGTTTCTTGATCATTGGTTTTCGAACGAAGTGGGAATTATGTGAGGGTTTTTTCTTTTCCTGTACAAAATGAATTTCTAAAAATATTTGATTTGAATAACGTACCTACTTTTTAGAAAGCAACAGAATATTACTAAGTGTTATCTTTACTCTGTATCCCAAAATCTATGTCGTATTTTCTAAAGAAAACAACTGTAATCAGGAATAATAATGAATGACGATCTCTTTTAAATTGTGTGTCAACTGTTAACTATCAAATCTTCTTCTATCAAAAGTTGTTCGGCAAATGCTTCTAGATACTGTATAATCTCAATAAGCAGAATCTTAAAGGAGGTTTTTATAAACAATAAATTAGTCGGCATTGCAATAAATCGTTATCGATATCTATTACCGACTGATAAGAAGGCATATGGTATACTAATTGACAAGTTTTTAAACGTATCACCTGATTAATGTCCAGTATCATGAATGCGCTAATATTTTAAACAATCTATACTTTATGAACTACAAGATGAATAAACCATGTGACAGTTAAATTGATACGGTTCATCATTTGTCTCTGGTACTCGTAAATTGCTAGATTTCGCATCGATCGCACGTACATCACACGTATTAACTTCTAGATGAAGTTTTTGTAAGTTAATAATAGGCTTGATAATAGCATAATCGGGTTACGCTAATGACAAATATAACGCATCGCATGATTTACTTGCTTGGTGTTATCAAAGTAATCGTGGTCGGTCAATTAAGGCAAATATAAGGTAATTCATCATCTCGTGCTTATGTACAGTTATTGATGATTAATGTCATTTACATGATATTGAAAATGTGTGATGATTTTGCTATCAATGTGAATTTTTTAGTTCGTAAGAGATATTCTGAAGTGTTATATTTTTTCTTCTACTACCTATAGTTGCCTATTCACAACAACCATGTATACCTTCTTCCTCAGAGGTGGGCGTTAGCACCTGCATCACAGTTTTACAACTTACCGCAGTTGTTATCGAACATCCTGTTATATTATGTACTCTTTATGTTACAATAAAAAAAACTTTTTTATTCACTGAGGCTAAGGCCTGCTTCTGAGTTAGAGGCTTTTTGACTTAGGCAATTATAAGGACAAAGGTCCAAGTCATACCATTATATCATTTTAAACTGTCATGGTTACACACATTAGAAAACTGAAAGTGTCCGGGATATTTACCATGTTGTTTTCTTTAACACTGGCACTATTGCAAGCGCCATGATCACGGGTAAACTGTAGTAGGACTGCGAGAATGACGGTAGGTCTAAGGGCAGACATATCGGTCTACCCTCCTTCTAAGTCTTTTATTACGACACCACTACCCTCGTTCACAATATTATAACTCCGAATTCATGGCGCTTGCAACAGTGCCGAAATATCGGGAGCTCATTAAAACAAAACAACATGGTAAATATCCCGGACACTTTCAGTTTACTAAGTCATACCAAGTCTATCTGAAAGCCATAGGTATTGTAACACAGCCTTGTTTAGTTGTGTGTCAGATATTAATAATGGAACACGGAAAATATTTTTATATATTTTTTATTAAAATATAACAAGTAAGTAACTATTACATCTTATATTAACATATTGCACTTCAATACAGCCACGTTTTGAATGAGATAACATTAAATAACAATATTGAATTTTTAACAAATCAACAATTTCATAAACATCAACCAATAATACTTGTTCAATATAAAATCTCGGATACAATTTGTTAGAACACAGACATGGCATCGATTCACATGTATATTTGTACTTTTAACAAATAAGTACAACCATGGTAAAGCATAATAATAAATAACTTAATAATCTATTATTTTAAACATGTTGTTTAAATTAAATCTGTGGTTTTTATTTACCTACCAATATGGTCGCTGGTATTGGTACAACACTATGATTATTTATTTTACAAGCTGTATAACTGTACAATGTGGAATGGTTTCGTCTATGCTATATTTACAATTGTTAATCTATCAAGAGTGAAGACTATTTAAGCAGTTTTTTTACTATGGTTTCTTTCTTTCTGTTTCTTGAATGAGGTCGTGTTGGTAACTGTTTTGTTGTCAGGCTTCGCGTTGCGTTTTGGATGGGAATGGTAATTTCTGGGGTAAGAAGGCGGTTTCTGTTTACCAACCGCTGGTACGTAGTGCGACGGTACAGTATACTCTGCTTCCGGGTTGTATTCTTGGTTAGCGAATTGAGTATACGGCAGCGAATGCGAGTTGACATAGGACACCTTCTCTGTGGCCGGGTTTCTGAGGACAGTCTGCGGCACCATTATTTTGTATTGCGACTGGTATTTGGACGAAGGCATCGGGGTGACGTAGCTAACGGTCTGCACGGTCGCGGTGTTAGGTTTCTTGTCACGTTTGTAGTTCGACGGCAGGACCGTTGCGATCGTATGATCTTTGCTCGGATAGTTCTCGGAGAGGACCAATTGGCTCGAGTCGTCTTCCTGTTGTTTCTGGTAATAATAGTTCTGAGATGATGAAGAGCTGTATTGTGGCAAGGAGCTAGACTGGGACGGGTAGTAGGCTAAGGTTTCCTTCGGGGCAGTTTGTTTGGGCACTCCATACTGAGGTCGGCTTGATGAAGAGGTATAAGTCGGGATGTACACTTTTGTTGGGGTATCAGCGGTTTTCTGTGGTGTGTATTCAACCTGTTGCGCGGGTGCTCCGTATTCCTGAGATGTTTCAGAAGTTTCATACGACGAAGATGACGCAGCATGGCGGCCTTGCACTTCCGGAGTTCCGTATTCCGCTGACGGGGCGGACGTCTCATGAATCACTTGTGATCCATAGTCTACATGGGTGCCCGCACCTGCTGCTGCTGCAGAGTATTCACTGTGAGGATCCTGAGATGCTCCTTCCTCCGTCTGGGTCTGGTACTGAGGCTGAACGTAATACGCTTGCGTTTGCTCCGACTGAGGCATGTATTGGTATGTGTATTCGTATTGCTGTTCTGGCTGCTGATACGTAGATTGCGATTGTGAATAGTACTGCTGTTGGGAATAGGTAGAGGGATATTTAGCCATGACTGGTTGCACTCCGGAGTATTGAACACCTGAGTAGTCAGCCTGAGTGTAGGATGGATTTTGGACATAAGGATGAGAGTAATGTTGGGGTTCGTAATTGGACACCTGAGCTGGAGCAGTGGGTGCTGGCTCAGATAAAACTGGGCTTTGGTAAGCTGTAACTGGAGGGGCATACGAGTAACCAATCTTCTTGAAGTAGCTATTGACGATTTCTTGTAAATTAACATTGTTCAAATAATGGGAAACTGGGTAATGGTTGTTATTAGAATATAGCTCTGCGGTAGGTTTCTTCAGATATGAGCTGGGAATTCTCAGGACCAAGACAGGCACGACTCTCTGATCCAGTTGAGATCCGTGATGGTTTTGAATATAGTCTTGGTTGAGTCCTGCACTCTGGTATTGTGGGTTTTTGATTAATTGTGAGGGGTCTACTAGGTAGTTAGACATAACAGTGGGAAATTTACCGCTCAAAGATGAAAAGTCATGACCGTTGTAGGTCGTGTACAATGTGGATGAGGGTGTTTGGTGAGAGGAAGTTTCCTCGTGGTTGTCACTAGCATAAGATGGGGGAGGAGAAACCAAGCCTTTTACATTTTGATAGTTGGAGTTAGAGCTAGAGCTAGAAGCCGGATTGCTGTATTGATACGAGTTCGGTTCTTCTATCAACTCATATGCTCTGGAAGGTTGAATTTCTACATTAGGACTGGACGTCGTATATTTTCCACCGGTGTTTTGAGAATGGTCTGAGTTATGCGACGATGAATGTGCTGCTGGAATGTCCTCCTGCGAATACGGGTATATCATAAACTTTCCTTTTTCTTGAGGCTGCTTACCAAAGTAAGTGTAAGTGTATCCATTATTTGTTCTATATCCGTAACCCAAATTGGCATCGATCGTTCTTTTCTTTCCTTTACCAGTAGTTTCTGTGTCATTTACGATTTCAATGGCGATCACAGCTGGGAATGGGGCTTTGACGGTGCTCGTCCCATTTTTTGGTGCTTCTGTTTCTTTCGTAGCATTTTCCACAGGGACGTCAGCCTTGATTCCGAACTTGGCTTCGACTTCCCTCAGGAATTTTCTCTCGTCATCTGTGAGACTGGTGTTGGAAGGTTTAGGTTTTACTTCAGTCTTGTACTTCTTCGGTTCTGGCTCGGCCCATGTCATCAGCACCACAGCAGAGAACAATATCTGAAATTGAGAGAAAATTCATATTACTTAAATGTTTTTTTACAATTATCCAGATAAAGTATGCAGTTACATATAATATATGTATGCAGATAAGTACATAAATTGGTATAATGTCCCGGCCTTTGCTACGTAAAGTAAATTTTAAGTGAATGAAGTTGCAAAATCATCGGCCGGTATGTTTCCAGTGATTAAAACAAATGGATTAAATTCTTAAAGCCTTTCACATATCGTGTTTGCTTCACATAATTTGCCTATTCCATCTTAAAAGAACTCTCGGATCGTCGAGAAAATTTAACAATGATAGTTAACAATGGTCTTGCACATTATTTTCACATACCAAGTTATTAAAATCATTGCGTTTATCGTAATTCGCTAATGTCGTTCGTGATGTCGTTTGGCCACTATAATAATAATAATAATAATAATATAATAATAATAATTTTTATTTCAGGCAAGGCCCATAAAATGTTAGTAACAATTTCCTTATGATACTAGTGTTAGTAGGTAATACATTTAGTTAAGTTTAGTTTTTAGCTTTCGTATGACATGCTACCCATTTTGAAGAAGGGCATGTCCCATCTATCAATAAAAACCCTCAGGATACTGTTGCTGCTACCGCGCAAGCGAGCCATCGCTGACGCGCTCCGCTTCCGAATTATTGCAGCAAAGCTGTCCACCCGCAACTGCGCGAACATGCCTGACGCACTGCAACGCCACGGCAACCCCAACAGTACCCTCAGTGCATTATTGTACTGGACTCGCAGATCGCTAATTGCCCGCTGGGTATAACCAGCCCATAGGCTACAGGTGTAAAATGTTTGGCAGTACGCTTTGAACAGAGTTAACTTCACTGGCTTTGTACACCTTGCAAACCTACGGGCAAGCATGTTGCAGCGGACAGCCAACGATCTACGTTCCCGCTCTATATCCATATTGTCCTTCATGTCCTCGGTGACCCAGTGACCAAGATATTTAAAGCTTTGAACACGTTTGAGAGCTATTCCACAGAGTTGTATTTCTGGTATATGTGAGTAATTCAGAGACTTTGATTTAAAAAGAAGCCATTCACTTTTTCTAGTGTTATACTTAAGTCCATGGGCCACCGCATAGGATTCACAAATAGACAGGAGCCTTCGTAGTCCGCTGACAGATGGACTCAGCAGCACCATGTCATCAGCATAACTGATGTTATTCATGCAAATACCATCAACTGAGCATCCAACATTGGCACTGTTGAGTTCACCTATCAGCTGATTAACATACAGGTTGAAGAGCCGTGGAGAACTTAGCCCCCCCTGCCTCACACCGCACTCCAACCCATACGCATCAGAATAACAACCTGACCATCTGACCTGATTTCTTTGGTTACCATACCAATAACTAAATATTGCAACTATCTCCTTTGGTACCGTAGTCTGAAAACATAGTTTATGCCACAATAAGTCATAATTAACCAGGTCAAATGCTCTGGACAAGTCCAGAAAACAAGCCAGCGTGGGTGTCTTCCTGGCCGTGTAGTATTGGACAACCTGCTTTAGACCAAATATAGCACTCTCAGTAGATAGGCCAGGCCTGAAACCATATTGATTGTCATGTAAGTCCATGTGATTTGATAATATACCATCCAGCAGACTGTCCAACACCTTAGATATGATGGTGGCCAAGGAGATCGGCCTGTAGTTGGCAATGTCCGAGGCGTCACCTGTTTTAATTTTTGATCACTGGCACAACAATGGTTCTAGTAAGTTCTTCCGGTAGATAACTATGACTAACACATAAACTAAAGAACATAGCCAATACACGTGGCAAGTGAACACCCGCATACCTCAGATGTTCAACGCTCAGGCCGTCGTGCCCAGGAGACTTTCGATGGACGATGACACTATACGATGGACGAAATATAAACTACGCATCATTTAAGTTGCGTGCCTATTGCCTGTGTAACGAGCATTAGGGTTGCCAAAAAAATACTAACGTTTTCGAACTAGGCATAAAAATGTCTAACAATCAATTGAAACCAACAAATAACGGAAAAACACAGACAGACTATCTGATCCACCTGTATGAGCAAGATGATCATTTGTTAGTATAACCTACTTCGAGCGTTAGTGCTAAAAAATATGGTAGTTTCAAGTATTTGTACGAGTAGACTTAGTGTGTAAAATACAATTTTAGTGTTTAATAACATTGTGGTCAGTATAATCGCAGTTTTTTATTCATTAAAATTATTTGCTTACAATACTACGTCTTATTTATATGCTCTAAAGCCTTTTTCAATGCTGGACTGAGATTTTGTCCAGGAAGAAATTGAAGCATTTAATTCTGCATTGGACTGTACGGTTAGACCAATATGTTAATACATATTAATGTTTATTTTATAAACTAGAGGGTAACCCTACCCGGGCTCTCTCTGGCGGTGCAATTAGATAACATAACGTATTATCCAGTTGCTGTTTTCTTTGACTGAGCGATGTTGTGAAATGCTAGCGCGCGATCTGACGATTATCACCATTCCGCATTTCATCTCTAGATGTCAGATTAATTGGTGTTTGATGTGCTATTATAGCGCAAGTCCATTAATTGCGCTCAAATAAACATTTATGTAGATATTGTTTATAACTTAATGGTTTTGAAATAATGCCATTAAAATTATTGTTTTTTTTTTTCAGGATCAGATAAGATTTTACCTACTTTAATGTTGATGTTCAATTTTTGTTCTTTTAAAAATCGTTTTAAAGGAACACGGTATTTCTTCACTTCGCAGATTTTTCATACCTTGTACCAGCTATATTAAGCCAAGCCGAAAATCAAATTGGTCTGACAATTTGTGATAGAAATAATAAAAGGCATACCTATAACAAAACAATCATAAACACAACATCATAAATCGTCTTTCACGATAAGCCTTTACACGATATTTTAAATGCTAGACCAACATTATGTTTACTGTTATCTTGATCTTAGTACCTGGTGGTGTTGTATCTTAATACACAGTGGTAATCAATATAATCATGTGCTGCGATTCTGAATGCTGCTTCTATTATCGGATGTGATGTAACAGGTCGTGGAAAGCGGGAGGTCGAGGGAATTCGCGGGCGCAAGCCTTTGCTTACGTAACAGAGTCACGTAGCGTGGATTTATTAGCAACTTACTACCGGCATTTTGGATATGATACTGGTGGGTGGATGTTATTAAGTGCTTTATGACATCAAACGGTATGAGTCCGACCATGTGGTTGGTTAGTTAATATTAGAATGCCGTCTGCTAATTGAATATTACTATAGCACGCCACATGATTCCACCTATACCAAGAAATTGAACCAAAAACTGCAATGGATTGCATAGTTTGACTAAATATTTTTTTTTATAATATGTTAACCTGACTCCGCCTGATGGTAAGCGGTAGTGAGATCCAAATATGAGGTTGGCAGGCACAATAGATCATAATATTGAGCCTGTCGCACTCACCATGAAGGCCTGCTTAAATGCCGTTTCACGCCCCGCCTGAAGAGTGTGAGTGTTTCGGTAATATACGTATTTAAGTAAAAAAGATTGCATGTACGCAAACAAATATATAGTAAACTCGGTAAAACTCACAAATTCCGAGCTGTGGTAGAGCAGGATACATTCAAATACGTCCTACTACAGTGCATTTGTACTATTCACAACCTACAATGTAGCAAATACTTGCCGCTTTTACCAGTAAGAAATTTACAAAAAACGAAAGCTCGATAAAAAGTTCGCAGTCACTTCGCCACTCACAGATACATTTCAACAACTGGTACAGGTACAGGTAGTGAAGTAATTTTTGAATACTGATGAACTATCCAAACAAGTCTCTATTACGCATTATCCCACAGATAATCTGCGAAGTGTGTGCTCATCAGCAATACCGGTAATACAGCGGTTACTGAAAATGAGGTCTAAGCTCTGCGCAAGATGATCATCGCGTTGGGCAAAATTTGACCGGTGAAGTAATCTGAGAAAATATAAGGCAAGCGTCCACTGCTTACTTTCCGAATCTGGCGTTAGAATCGCATGTAATTTTTTTAGGTAGTTATACTCATAGCATATCTAGAAGTAATTATATAAATAAAAAAAATATATGTAAATATTTCACAACATCACATACATTGATCTGATCCCGTGGTAAGTAGCTTAAGCACTTGTGTTACGGGTATCAGAATCAACAGTGGATACACAAATATACTTAAATATATTTAATAATACACCCAAACAGTACCTAATTATGTTTGTGTTTAAAGTTTTTAAGCAGAGTTTTCATAAACTTGACTATACGCGCTTTCTTCAAGGTTAAATAAGGACGTTTGATATTAATTCGCTCAATATAAAAGTGCGTGAACGCTAATCTAGCTAATTAAACGATACATAATCAAAAGAGTAACAAATTAACAAACTTAATAATTTAGAACATTGTTTAAATAAACTACCTGTTTTTTTTCACTCGTTTACCTAATAATAATCCAATCCAATCCGCAAATTGCAAAGATATAACGCATTTTAATAATCGTGCTCAAATGTTTTATACCTAAAGTGGCTCATATAGCTCAAAATCGACTATAGCATCAGTAATAGTGGACGCAAGCTCTACTATAGCTTCGCAATGCGGTTATGAATGTATTTTGCATACTTGCCAAATGATGTCATCCCAATCGCCATTTCAACTATGTTGTGATATTTATAATTTTTCAAAATGCCGGTGAGATTAATAATGCAAATGATTGTGCACTATTGAACTTGACTGACACTTCCTTGTCATTATAATTTTTATTAGAATATATATTACTATAAATATATTTTAGAGTTTTTAGGTCTTATAATCAGTATTATGAATTATGAGGTCTATCACGATCTTCCTTTGTTATGTTCCGGTGTTATATCGCAATATGAAGTGCTTAAATATAGCTTTCGTGCACTAGAACTTAGCACTTGATAGTTCAAAACATAATTAATTCATTTGTTATTATTTCAAAAACATTGTAACCAATTTTCCTGTTAGCCCTCTTGATGATCTTACTGTCCCATGGTTAAGTTAGTTAGCTCTCAAGGAATTACATTATAGTGCTTATATTTTTACCTGTATTGGGCATAGGTTATGGGCAAGCATATATTTCCTTAACTATGTCCCAGGTATAGTAGCATCCGTGGGGAGGATTTAAATAAATAATACATGTAAGTATCATGCAATCCGACCAAAGTGAAGCTACATTTGAATTAATCATCCAATTTGTTCGATTTATCTGGCCGTTATAAAAACTCTAATTTAATTAAGTACTTCATTACCCGATTCGCATAAAAATGACAGCGTTTTAAAATCATTATCTCGTAATTTAGCGGGATATTTGCAACTTTTACACAAGCGACAATAAATAAGATTATTGTGTGCAGTGTAATGCGAAAAGCGTGCTTAAGCGGCGCGCTCGCACAGGCTAAATGTCAGATGAAAGTGAATCACTGGCGCTAGGGCTGACAAGAATATTCCGATCGATTGTTATTATATCATGTTCAATCACTAACACACGTATTGATTGGGCCCGTCTGAACGGTGACTTGAAACACCGGTCTTATAGATATCGCCCCTGACTAGCTAAGCGTCAGAATCGGCTAATATATGTAATCGTAGAGCGATTTCGTTCAAATTATATTGTTTTTTTCCCTCACTTTATAGCATAATCATCTTCTACGGAAAAGTCTGTTTAAATGGCATTTGATGTTTTCTAACAAGTAAATATGTAAGAAAATGTTACACAACATGGTTCTAAATTAATTTGTAGTCAATTAGGTCCCAGCCTCTGAATATACCTCAACGACAAATAGGTATTCTATTGATCGATAAATAAACAAATTTAAAGTTAAATGCCCCTCATTTCCTAGCGTTTGTATTATTTTTATTTACCATTTAAATTTAACTTTAGTAAAGCTTCTAATAATCATATGTTTTTAGTAAAAATACACAATTTGTAGTTGTTGATAGTATCAACCCTGTAGGCGCATCGTATAGAGAAAGTCCACCCTGGACCTGTGGGATTGCGAAACACATTGTTGTTTCCTCCTCCAGCTAATGAGCTTATATATTATATCACTGGGCATCGTAGCGACTCCTCGATCGGAGGAACGTCATTACATATGATCACCTACTCACCTTGTTAGCTTAACGATACGTCATTTAACATTGTCTTCAAAACTAAGCAAGATTACGTTGTACGAGTATTGTAATTCTTTTAAGTCATGATAGACTGGCGCGCGGCAAAAAGCGTCGATGGCCGAGTGTTTAAGGTCGTCCCTGGTTCGAGTCCGGGGTTGGTCAAATTTGTGTGAGTTTATTTGTAAATAAATTACTCACTTACTCAGCCCGCCGCGTTAGGAAGTTGGCGGTTGAACGCCCGTGCCTCGGAAAGCACTTTAAGCCGGTGGTCCTGCGCCCGATATCTCATCGGTCATGTCATATTGACTTCTCACCGAACTATAAGAGTAAAGGAACAGAGGGTGCAATTGTGTTTGCGCGCATACTTGTGCACTATAATATGTCCTGCGCACTTGACTGAGAATCTTAATTGAGATCGGCCGCCATGGCCGAAATCGGTTAGCCACTTTATATATGTACAGGTAAAGTGACATGAAAGAGATAACTCAAACTCAAAACTCAAAATATTTATTGCTATTCCATAATGTACAAAAGATGTTCTTAAAAGTAAGATTCAATTATGGACCCTGTCGGGTACAGCATAAGTAAATCATAGCTACCAGTCGTCGGTAAGTATAAACATATTGTCTAGCCAATCTTGGCATTATTCTGCTAAGTCACCGAGGTCAAGTTGATGCCAAACTGTCATCAGTTTACTTATTCTTTACATCATCCTAACCTAACAAGACCCATAAACCTATTTTATATTACGTCACAAGTCGTTAACCCATTGTGTTAGACGAAATCATTCACTGTTGTGTTACAAAGATTCATCATTACCCGACAATGTGCAATCATGATGACTCTCAATATTAACTACCAACTTATGGCAAAATGAGTTATTGCATCGCTTTCATTCGATTCAAACACAGAGGTGTAATTTTAATAGCTAAATGATTATCTATTACTAAACATAACTATCATTTCATGATGGATTTGATTAATGCATTTATAGTTTATGTAAAGTTGAATAAGTTTAAATAGTGGATAAGACGACATAGATAATATCAATGAAATCGATAAATATTCAGTAATATACCGCTCTTATGAGTTATGCTTGTTTATTTGACACAATTGTATAATTTCTGAACGATGACTATTGACTTTATCAAACGATACGATTCCAAAATTTTCCATGTTTTTAATAATTTTTAGATTTGATGTTATAAATTTATTAATTTTGTTACGATATAATAAATACTAACCTGAACTAGAAGCCGCCCGCGACTTCATATGTGTCCAGTTAGTTATTGTAGTTATATTTCGGAAAATATACAATATTTTACAATTTTATCTTTATGTATGTTAGTGGTAAGGTAGCCTTTGTGTTAAACTGATACATGCTAGCACTATTATTGTAAAGTTTTATCAAAATCTAAATATTAAATAGTTGTGACAAACATACATTCATGCTTCCTTTCACACATACACAAAATTGCTTTTATACTATTAGTAAGATTCATGAAAGGATGAAACTAATGCGTGTGGCGTACTCCACTACTGTCTGTTGTATGCCATGTAAAATCAATCAAGTAAGACCCCTGTATGTTACATGCTGCAACATCAATCAAATACATTTTACGGCTTTTCCGAATGTCAGCGAATCTCTGTATAAGATAAATTAACCGATAAAGAGAATGTCACTGCAGTAGAAACTATAATGTGCAATAGGGTACCCGATAGATTGTAAATTTGCAATGGCTAAATATGGCTAAAGATATTCCCAGCCAAGTTAACCTTTGACATCGATACGTACGGACATATATGTACGTACATATGTATGTATGTATATAGCACATTTATGTAGCAATTCTTGTCCTCTAAGGCATTTTCAAAACAGATTATTAAATGAAAATAGTATATATTTTCATAGAAGTCGAAATTAAATGAAAAATAATAAAGGTTTATACAGAACTGACTACAACAACTACAAAGCAACTGATATTATTTAAAATTTTGTTGGTAAATACATTTTAGATTTAATGACTCTTTCCAAGAATGTACCTAGTACCCATATGTTTAAAAAAGTAACATTTGGGTTTGCTACCCCTGTCTTTTGAGCGAAGAGTCGTGGGTTTGATTCCCTCTCCGAAAAAATATTTGTGTTACAAATTTGTGGAACAAACACCGATGTTAGCATCGGTGTTTGTTCCGTGTCTGGGTGTGCTATTAAATATATTTGTGTATACCACTGTTGTTTATGATATCCGTAACACAAGTTCTTAAGCATCTTATATCGACTCGGAACAATGTTTGTGATGTTCTGTGATTTGAAATAAAACGGATTTTAACGGATAATTTTACGGATTTAACTCACGTGAATTGTTATTCTAAACATATTATTATTAAGAGACCAGAGGGCCTACCATGAGTTGGCTATCGAAAACTTACGTACGTTAAAAACCTATCAAGTTGTTTTTTTTCATACGGCCGATTTTAGTTCTTCGCGTAACCACCAGCGGCGCTGTACAAGTTTTTCATAGACATATTAATTACGTAGGCGATATCGAGTGCGTAAGTTTTAAACTCATGGTAGCCACACGGAAGTTAGCGGCGAGTTAAAGTAAAATAGTTTCCTTCTGTATTTTTAGATTGTGCTCGAACTGTGAGCCGCTCTATGTAAATGAAATAATGAATATTCTAAGCGAAAGGAAATTAGGCTCATATGAAACTTTATGGACTGTGATAAATAAGAGTGTTTTTTTGTTATGTAACTAGATTCGTAAACATTTTATCTTACTGTGTTGTTGTAACTTATAATTTTGAACTAGTAAAATACAATTTTGTCAGATAACTTTATTTAGCTTAGGTAATGCTACGAGTACTAAATAGGTACCTATTAAGTTTAATTTGTTATTTTAGTGCCCATTAGACCTCTCATGCGTGTATTAATTATAATTAATCGTTAATTATTTCATTGGCAAAAATCTTTCAATATTTTTTCTCTACATTTTTGAAAGATTTCTCTGCATCTTCATTAATCATTTATAACGTTATTTGTGTAACGATAAAATACAGAACAACAAATACATACACCCTACCGTACGTATTTATTTTGATATAAAATATGTACCGTAAAATAATATAGTTACTAAAAGTTTTATAACCACATTTACAAAGCTTAATTATTTCAAGTCGATATACAAATATAATTATTCGGAGGCTGCATATTAAATAACTTATTTTTATCACACCGGCTTTCGGCAAAGGACGCTAACCCTCATTGCGCAACGTTATCCGCATAATTAGTAACGGTTAACCCGTTACTAACCGGTTATTCAGTGCGGCATATACATATCCAGTATCGCACATTATTTTAAAAATCACTTTCTCGATTGGTGACGCTTTCAAGCTTTTCAAGTGTTGGTCCCAAACTAATATGGATGATGGCGGTCATGAATTTCTTAGAATGACATAATCATATTGTACCTTATGCGTCTAGTTTTAAATTATTTATATTTTCATTTGGTAGTGGTTATGATGATAGGAGATAAAACAAATCATGGTTGATTTAAAAAAAAATAAGAACCATTAATGTTTTATCTTGTAAAGACGAATTTCACATGGGCTGTTCATAACATTTATAAAAAGTTAACCTAAATATACAAAATGTTGCCATGACAAAATAAACTAATTAATTCATTTTATCTGCATTATGATCTAGATCAATATTGCCTGTATCATTAATGTTTTTTTTTTATATTGATTGTAATCTGTCGTGTGTGTTAATAAATAAATAAATAAATAAAAAAATTCAGTCAATATTCTGTAAAAAATATATTTAGTTCATAATATTTTTATTATGTATAATTAAATAAAAACAAGAGTGTAACCTTAATACGAAAGCTCTCGATAACACTTTCATCACTCTTACAAACATAAGTACATTCAAAACATTTGAAAACAATTCTCAGAAACATCAAAGTTTCCGCCTCGCTCTAGACGCTTGAGAACGCTCTACTTTGACACCAGACGGTTTTTGTGCATTGTCTGCCAATGTGAAGTTATTTCAACGTTTTCCTTTGAAACTGCTTAGCATCTAATTAGCATAATGGCTCGTTGCATGTCATATGCAAGAAATTAATTAAAGAGATACATGCAGTGTATGTTACCCGCTTAAGGACTGTCAATCTGATTACTAAACTGAAAAGTAACTTGTTTAAATATTCATGTAGCATGCCTATTCCTTTTTATACATTCATCTAATTGCTATGATATTATACAATTATATATCTATACTAATATTGTAAAGCTGAAGAGTTTGTTTGTTTGAAAGCGCTAATCTCAGGAAGGACTTATAGGCCTCCCTATAAGTCCTTCCACTGTTGGACGTTGGCCTCCCCAAGTCATCGCCACTGACGTCTATTTCTTGTTTATTTTATATTACATACGAGTAGCATATTATTATCATGTGCTCTAGTTTTTCAACCAACATACAGGTGCCTTCTGCAATAAGTTTAACTATTTACTCAATTTCTAGGCTTTTCTGATGAACTCATCAAACAGATTTCATAATTTCCTCATAAGCGATCGGAAGTTACGTATTTAATCAATCATTATTTTTCTTCCTATTTGACACCAAGTTGTTCCTGTCTGACTGACCGTAATCACTTTCGTTAATGCGATAACGGGCTTGGAGACAAAGCTAAATGCGTATTAAAATATCTAAATCGGTACGTTTTAAAAGAGTATAACTTAATATTGTGTTAACTTGTTTTTTCGGAATTTTACTATACTTTCTCGACTCCAATCGCTTTCTTCCGTTAAGTCTAGACTCAATTGTAAGATCTAGACACGTGCAACGGTTTTGTGAAAGATCACTTTCTTATTTTTGAGCCAGTGAATCTCAGGTAAATGGTGTCATTTACCTTAGTTGGATAAAATATAATGTATTATAGTCCGTTTTGGATTCTGCTTCATATTTAAAATATGCAACTAACTGTATCTGTTTATTACCAATCCTTGTTTAAAATACCATTATTTTCGATAATCTATTGTTATTGACTACGGAGAATATTGACATTACTGCTCTACAAAATGTAATCTGACAGAGACACTGATAAAACCTTGCAGCACGATACTGTAGTAACCAGAGAATGAAGATTATTCGAGACCAAACCTTTCGCAGTTAGGATGACGCGCGGCGTGTTATCTATCAAAATCAAAATCAAAATCAAAAATGTCTTTATTCATATAGGCAATTACATGCACTTATAAATCGTCATAATACTAATAATAAGATTCTACCACCGGTTCGGAACGCCGATTCTACCGAGAAGACTCCGGCAAGAAACTCGATAGTTGCTCTTTTTAACGACAATCATGTTACAAAATGTTAATGAGCCAAGTCATACAGTCTGGGTGTGCCATAGCAAAAAGTACCAGTTCAATATTTACTACCTTAAAAATAGCGATAATTAAAATAAAAAGCAACAGAGCAAAGATAACAACGTTCAGAATACCATAACAAATCCAGTCTGCATGACAAAGCTTACATAGGTAGAATTTTATTAATTACAGCCATTGCCTTATTAAAAATAAGACTAATATAATAATAGGAACAAAAAGTTCATGATAAATGTCAAAATTAATAACAATAGAATGTCATCATATTTAATGTCAAAAATTTAATTTAAACTATTATACCAGAGCCGCTCTAAGTTGGCCGATTTGCTACATGTCAGACTGACTGCACTAGTCTTTGAGTATAAAGCCACTGGAGATGCCTTACACGGGCGACCCCCTCCGGCAAAGTACATTGGTCAACTGTTCAAACACGTTTAATAAAACTACTTGTCGCTGCACCACCGCCATTTTGCATTGATCCCTGTCGCGTGACGTTACTCTTGAAAAATGGTTAGTTGTGCAGTATTCTCATGTAAAAGGCGATCGAGAGCTCAAATTCGCAACAAGAGCGCGTTTAGTATCATATCTAAGTGTTTTTATTAACTTTTAAACGTGTATTTAAGAAGAATTGCCATTTAAATAAAAAGTCGATGCGATACGTTAGCGACAGAAAAAAATAAACAAGAATACAGTAGTACGGGGGCTAGTGATGTCACAAAGTCAAAAAAGCGACTCGACATTTGAATGAATCATTCACTCCCTGCAGTTAGTTGTATAATCCGTTTTTTACTTTATTTTGAATTAAATAAAAGGTCTACATATGTTATATTTAAATCTTGTAAGATGAATTAGAAAAATTACTTTTCTTTCCTCTGGTCATACGATATTGAAATTTAGTCTGAAAATGAAAAGAAATTCTGTGACTCCCTTAGAGATATTTTTAAAGACATAGATATTTTAACCGTATCCTCTCAGTACATTTTGGACTGTATCTTATATGTTTACAAGAACATACAATCATTTAATATCGGATCCTCACCATTTTAACACCAGTAATAAACATAAGTTTGCCGTTTCAAGGCTCAGGCTTCAAAAGACTGGAAAGTCGTTCTTGGGTTTAAGCACAAAATTGTTTAATAAGATCCCACAAAATGTTATTGAATTACAATAATCAGTACAAGATAGTTCAGTTCATTCACCAAACTGATTTTATTTTATTCTTTGTGTCATCACTATTTTTTTCGTATGTGTGTTGCGTAGTTACGTGAAAACTTTGTTTGTGTGCGTGTATTGTTTGAAGTGTTGAACATTTTTGTAGTGTGCGTTTATCGTTACAGCAAAATTTGTGTCTGTTGAGTTATTAATTTTTTGGTGGTGTGCTGTACGTGTTTACCTCGCCCCCCGCTAAAAGTGGCGAAAAAATTTGTTAGAAGCGTTGACGTTATGGCATCTCCAGTGGCTTTATACTCAAAGGCACTAGTGAGGGACAACGGTAAAATTGCCGAAGTATATAAGTAACAGTTATTTCCACTTTATAACCAAGCAAGGTCTAATTATAACAAATTTTTATTAAAAACATTAATTCACATCCAAAAGATTGAATTTAAGTTCCTTATTTATAAATATATTTATTTTTAAAATACAATACTTATTAAATCCTTCATCCTATTTTTAAAAATACCTGGTGAGTATTACCCACTACGTCACTATAAAAACGTGTCAAACGGCGTAACCTTGTAAAAGCGTAATACAGAGTGGAAATTTTACGTTTTCTTTTTATAATTCAATTATTTTAGGTAATAAAAGACAAATAACTAGATAATTATACCGGAGCCGTTCTTAGAAGACTGATTTGACACTTTTTATTTTATATTTTGCATTTATCCTTGTTAAGAGGAACATATTTACGCGAATCATAAAGAACAACTTTTAAAAATAATACGTTATTTCAAAATTTCAAATGCACATAATTAAATAATTATTTGTCTTTTATTACCTAAAATAATTGAATTATAAAAAGAAAACGTAAAATTTCCACTCTGTATTACGCTTTTACAAGGTTACGCCGTTTGACACGTTTTCATAGTGACGTAGTGGTTACCCACTACGTCACTATGAACTCACCAGGTATTTTTTAAAATAGGATGAAGGATTTAATAAGTGTTGTATTTTAAAAATAAATATATTTATAAATAAGGAACTTAAATTCAATCTTTTGGATGTGAATTAATGTTTTTAATAAAAATTTGTTATAATTAGACCTTGCTTGGTTATAAAGTGGAAATAACTGTTACTTATATACTTCGGCAATTTTACCGTTGTCCCTCACTAGTGCAGTCAGTCTGACATGTAGCAAATCGGCCAACTTAGAGCGGCTTTGGTATAGTCCAGGCATTATTTATCATTGAGATAATCTTCTACTTTATAGTAGCCTTTCTTAAGAAGACCATTCTTAATACATGATTTGAATTGCTGTATAGGTAGTTTAGTAACACAATCAGGTAATTTATTGAACATTTTTACACCTAGTCCAACAAAGGAGCTATTAACTTTACTTAGTCTAAAATGTGAAATAGCAAGTTTATGTTTATTTCTTGTATTGAATTGGTGAGTATCAGATTTTTTAGGAATGTATTGTATATTTTTATACACATACATTAAGCAGTCAAGAATGTATTGGGAGGCCACTGTGAGAATATTATACTCTTTGAACCGATCTCTGAGAGAATCACGTCGTTTGAGATTATATATGGCTCTTACTGCTCTTTTTTGCAATACAAATATACTATAGATATCAGCAGCTGATCCCCATAAAAGCAAACCATAGGACAAAACGCTGTGAAAGTAACTGAAATAAACTAATCTTGCCGTTTCAACATCAGTTAATTGTCGAATTTTTCTAACAGCATATGCCGCAGAGCTAAGTCTTCCTGCCAGGGTACCAATATGGGGTCCCCATTGCAATTTAGAATCTAGAGTGATTCCAAGGAACACCGTTGAGTTTAGGACTTCAATGGGTTCATTGTTCATTTTGATAATGGTGCTGACTTGTCTTACATTGGGCATTGAAAACTTGACACATTTAGTTTTTTTGGCATTCAACATTAGATTGTTAGTAGTAAACCAGTGCAGAACTCGTGAGAGAGCCTTGTTTACGTCGTCAACATTTTCTTGCTGTCTGTCCATCTTAAATAGAAGTGATGTATCATCTGCAAACAAAACTATCTCACATGTGTCTTTGGTAAAGAAAGGGAGATCGTTAATATAAATGATAAATAATAGAGGCCCCAATATCGAGCCCTGGGGCACTCCCATAACTAATGGGGCGCCAGATGGACTAGTCCCATTTACATTAACTTTTTGGGTCCTGCCTGTCAGGTATGATTGAATTAGACTAAGTGCGTTACCCGAGATGCCATAATGGCGTAATTTAAGTAGCAGGGTTTGATGGTTAACACAATCAAACGCCTTGGATAGGTCGCAGAAAATGCCTATGGCATCCTGCTTATTTTCCCATGTATCAAAAATATGTTTAATAAGAGCTACTCCAGCATCTGTTGTGGATTTCCCTTTAGAGAATCCATATTGATTGCTATGTAATAAATTGTTTAAATTAAAATGGCTTAGCAGTTGACTAAATACAACTTTTTCAAAAATTTTACTAAATGCTGGTAGTAAGGATATAGGTCTGAAATTAGCTGGGTCACTATCATCACCTGATTTAAACAAAGGAATGATTTTGCTTAACTTCATCAAATCAGGAAAACAGCCTTCATTAACACATTTGTTGAATGTTTTTGCTAAAAGTGGAGCAACTGTGTATATTATATTTTTTAGTATGTCCACTGAGAGTCCCCATAAGTCCTCTGACTTTTTTAAGTTAAGTTCTTTAAAGGTTTTCACAACTACTTGCGCATTGATGTAGTCAAACTTGAAGGAAGACGCGCATTCACTTACATGAGTCTTTAAAAGCGATTGAGCAAGAATCGGACTAGAAGACAAACTACTTGTCGTTGTAACAGCTATATTTGAGAAATATGATTGAAATGCATTAGCTATATCAGCATCAGAATCTAATATTACATCATCTACTTTAAGAGAAATCTTGTGATTTTGAGTATTGTTTTTACAAGTCTCTTTATTAATGATTTGCCAGATGGCCTTGCTTTTGTTAGTAGCATTGTGTATTTTTATTTTTCAGATAGAGCGATTTAGCTACTGCACACGATTTTTTAAAAATTTTAGAATAGTTTCTAATATAATCTGTAAGGGCCGGGTCTTTAGAGTTGGCTTTGAGATCATACAGTTCAAAAAGTCTCCGTCTACTTGTATATATCCCTGTTGTAGCCCAATTACTAAATTTTATTTTAGAGTTATTGATTTTAATTTCTTTTTTGGTAAATATTCCGTTAAACTCTTTTTCTACAACATTAAACAATTTCTTATATAACTCATTACTGTTAAGGTTTGCTTGAAAGTCCATTACAGAAACTTTATAGCTAATATTATTTTTAATTTAATAAATTTTATAAATTTAAATTATTTGGAACAAATTCCAAAGTCTTAATAAATAAATTATTTATATTATATGCTAACAATGCTGTTAGCTGTTTTTTAATTTTTGCAGGCAAATAAAAGGTTTTACCAGTCAATAAAAACTTATTATCTATAAATTTGTTTGTGTCAAAAAACACAAATTTGTCGCTATGACTATATGATAAATTATACATTTGTGTATTCAATATGTGAATACTTTTATTTTGTTCATATGTGTAACATTTTGAGAATGGAATAGCACACATAATCACCTTTTTAACATTTAGTGCCAGAAGTTTAGAAAAGGCGAACAGTATATCTTTTTTACAAAGATTTTGGCCATTACCTATCATAAGTATAATTATGGAGTTATCATTATAATTGGAATTCTCAATATGTTGAGTAATTTTGTGCAATGAACTATGAGGGTAACAATGGTTTATGACACTATAATTAATTAATTGATTACTTAATAATGTACCATAACCAACCCCTAATTGGTCTGAGAAAAGTAATACACTGTCTCTTTGTTTTGTTTTAGTATTATTAGAGACAGATGTGCATGTGGTTATGACACTGTCTTCTTTTCCATTTTCTTTTATCATCATCATCATTATCATCATCATCATCACCCCATATATGGACATAATTGCTGAGGCACGGGCCTACCCTAAATAAGGGCGATAAGGCCTTAGCCAACCACCCTGGTGGCCCAGTGCGGGCTGGTTGACTACATAACCTAAGAATTTATCAATTTCTAATTTGAAAAACACAGTGGCGCGTGGCGGGTTTTGAACTGGTGACCTCTCGCAAAACCTCGTTTGAGCTGTACAAAAACATTAATACAGCATTGTTTACAAACACTTGGTGTCATAAACTGTATTAATCGCGGATACACTTTTTACAACATTTTGTGAAATACTGAAACAATAGCGTAAAAGTGTTTCATGAGTTTCCGTTTTTAGACGACTAACACAGGTTCTTAACATGGCTGAAACAATTGGTACTAAGAGGATTCACATGACCGTTCCGACAATCTGTAGAAAGCTAAGTAACTTGTAGGATTTAAGACATTATTGTTAACAAACTAACATAAAAATAATCATCTGTTCTATTGCTCATTCAAAATGAGTAAACCGATCTGATTACCAATAAATCACTGCTGAAAAAATATCAAAAGCTCATATGCTATACTTCTTAAGCTTTTGGTGTTCGATATCGGTAATTAGTTTCAATAGTATCAAAGAATTAAATATTCATATTTACCAGAGAGAACCACCGCATCTTGTACTGGCCGGCGATTCTGTCAAAGAAAAAAACTTCTTAATCACTTTTTAATGCACTGCACTGCACTACACACATAAATGCTTTGAATCAATTACAAGCTTGGTCAACCTATGAAGATCAGCTAGACAACAGACATTTCTTTTTTATAATAGGCTAACAAGATGACCTCACTCCACCTGATGGTAAGCGGTAGTGAGATCTAAATATGAGGTCGACAGGCACAATAGACCATATTGAGCCTGTCGCACTCACCCTGAAGGCCTGCTTAAATGCCGTTTCACGCCCCGCCTGAAGAGTCCGATCATAATGCACACCTATGCGTGCCAAATCAAGTGCACTTCCTTCACTTCATAGTTCGATGTGATGTCAATCTAGCTGGTAAAAGATCAGGTACAGGGGCCAACAACTTCTTGATACTTTCATGAAAAACTGGCACAACTTTGGCCCAGGCCGAGACTCGAACCCGGAACGACTTGGTCGGAATGCAGACCTTACCACCATTAAAGCAACAAATCGATTTACTTAATGCATTAAAATTACATTATTCGTGTAGTCCAATGTTATTACTTGATAACATTTATTTTGACTTATAAAAGCTTTATTAAGGTTTTGTATTTATGTATATTTGTAACTTTTAAAGCTTCAAATTCTGTTATAGATTTTATATATTCAGATTTAGTAATAACTACATAATACACTTTTGGATCTTCGGGAAAGCTCCAGGCAATGTCAAAACACAATGCGGTTGAAGAGAAAACCCTTGGTTTTCTCATGAAATTAAAAAGTTCCTCTAAGAAAGGATAACAAAGGGCGGAAAGCAACTTACGGCCGAATACTGAAAAGATAATTAAATATTTGACATTTATACTGCAGAAATCGGCTCAAATATTTGATTAATCTTTCAGTATTCGACCTTTCCTTATAACCAATTTACAGGTTCGTTAAGTTAATATCTCAACCATTATAACTACCTTATTAACTAACTGTATCCGGCGCCTAAAACTGACACCTGTTGTTTTTTTTTTCTCTCAACTGTCAAACGTCACTGCACTGTCACTGCACTAGTAGCCGAGTCCGGTACGGTCCGCTCGAATGGTCGGCCGCGGCGCCTCCGCCCGCACTTTTATACGGAGGAAGAGAGACATGGCAGCCTCTGACCGGAGGCATCTTCGTATAGCCGTACGGTTAGTTACGGTGCGAGCTTAGTTAAATGAAGGTTGGATGATGATGTATAATAATCTGAAGAAGTGAATCTTGACTCACTTTGCGGATGTTCGATACTTAACACGTTATGATTAAAGTTCATTACGCTTGATTGAATTAAATAAATTTAAAGGTTTGGGATACTCCACACAAGGAATTTCCAAACTAAACAGAAATTGTAAAAGAAAATGTCTTCAGTGTTTTTACTGTAAACTATTGGTCCGTCAGAAGTTACCACATTCACGGTAATGCATGATGTTCTATGAATCAGTGGGGGAAACTTATTGTTTCTCTTTTGTTTTATCCTTTTTTTACGTTAAGTAACGTGCAATACGTTTGCATAGTTTACTCACTCATACCTACCTACTTACAATCACTTTTACTTTCTTTGAATTGAAGATTTTGAAGAAACCAATAAAATGATTTTCAATTATTGGTTTTGCACAAAATTGTTTTATAAATAAGTATATGTTGAAAAATCTCGAATTCCTCATATTATATGCTCATATAAGGAAATTAAATATAAAAAAATATTTGTTCCTTGGATAGGTAAGATTAATTGAGAATAAAACTCGATATGATTATCTTTTATTTAAAAAAAATACACTAGCAGGCGCTATCGCAAAAGTCGCACCATAGTTCAGCGCGTGCAGTGTAAGAGCTTTCGTTGTTCGCAGCGCGCAGTCAGTGGGCCGCCACGCGCGTTATATTATCAAACTGAAGGGACGCACTACTTGCATCCTTAACTAAACTAGGCCATCGAATGGACTAGTTCACTTTAATGACCTAGTTTAGTTAAATAATAAGCCTATACAACGCAGTTTGCATGCACTTTTGCACTCTTTCTTTTTTTATTTTATAATGTTTGTTAGTTTCGCCTTAACTCGAGAAAAACTTATTTTGGCTTTTAAATGTTTGTCGTAATCTAGGTAAGGTTTAAACGATGAGAAAATACGGTAAAATAATTGTCAGGGAAGATTTTATTTTCAAGAGTGAAAAGAACAATTTTATTTTCTCATATACACAATCTGCTCAAATGATTATTTATTAAATAAATTCGTTCAGTTCGTGCCTAACTAATAAAAGAAAAAATGCGTATGCAATATGAAATTTAACGGGACCATAAGTTTGAAAAAAGCAGTAGTTTGAAAATTTTAATTTCGATTTAAACTTAATATGCAATGATTAAAGTCATAATTGGGAGAGGCCTTTACCAAGCAGTGGACACGATATGCTTGATGACTCTTATGCTTAGAATAAATGACACAATTTCCATGTGTTGAACATACATTAACGTTCCAAAGTTTTGAAATGTGTTCAACATAAATTTAGCGTATATTTGATTCTGTAGTCTATGCAGCTTTAAAACAATGATTATGACTTCTATGAGGCATAGACAATCTCTAATGCATAGAAAGTACTTAGATAGTGTACAACTTGATAGAGCTAATCGTAATGATTGATGAGATTGACAAGCTAAGTAGAACATGGTAAAACTTTGCCCTAGTTAGTTTGCGATAAAGCAATCATGTGGAAGTTACGTCATTACATCGGAAGTAAGTTGCTAGCTAGCCTTTATTTATTTCTCACAGCACGATATCTTAATTGTATCATGATTAGGCGATTATCATCAAACAACACACAATCTTATCTCGGTGTAGGATATGATGAAAGAATTAAACTTCCTAATTCTTAAACCGGCTTGCTAAAACCAAGACTCAATTGCGATGCGTGGTAATAAATTTGCAATTGTCTTTAAATATGTATTTTATTATCTAACTTATACTACATATACCAATACTAGTAAAACTACCTCTGAATGCTATTTTAATTAATCGCAGGTCATACCCCACGAATGGTGTTAGACAATAAAATTTGTATTATATCGACTTCCCCGACAGTAAATCTGTAAATAAAGTATTTTTTTACTTTATTTGCCGGCCATATGCTATTCGGAGTCGTAATGCCTTCGTGAGCACTTGCGCACGAAGGATTCCATACAGCAGATTGCGTTACAGAAAGCCCCGTTAATTTTGTTTTTTACTATTGGTTATAGAGATAACATAAATACATCGTTTGTGATAATTTCAACTGTCTAGTTATCGCAGTTCTTGATAATATACATCCTGGTTACAGACAGACGGACTGGCAAAGTTTTAATAATATGATCCAGTTTTACTCTTTCAATATTTTTGAAAAACGGTAAAAATTAAATTGCTCCCCAGTTACCCGGGGATTTGAACACCCGTCCTTCCTGACTGAGGACAGCAATTCTGTAGTTTAGATGTGGCTTATAGGTAATATGTGTTAAAACAATCGACGGCTTATATAGTTGTAGTTTGGTGTAACGGAATGGAACCCAGTGGAACCCTAATTGTGTTAGGTTGCGACGCTAAAATAAGTTCCACCATTATATCGCACGGCGTAACTTAGTTTGTCCAACGAATGGAACTAGTCTTTCAGTTTTCCACGAATCTGTAATGTCTTAACTTTTAATTAGTCGCATTAGTTGTTGCATAAGCGTCATTTAGCCGCGGGAAACTGTCTCTTTTCTCTGCTAATTGTTATGCGACCTCTTCGTAGTGTTGTACAAAACTAGATTGTTTATCGATAAGATCCTGCTGAGTATTGTTATCGGCACCAACCATTTATTTTAATTTGACACCATAGTTTCTGTTAAAAGCACCTTATTGCAGCCTTCCGCACCCCCACAAGGCAAGCATGTACCGTAGTGAGTTAGACAAAATACACCATCTATATTAGGAGTGAGAGCCATCCGCTCCCCCGCAGTCCGGTGATGATGACGAGGCTACTCTAATCCATCATCGTATGTCAGTTAGGTAAAAAACTCCATGTATACTCGCAGTTATGAAAGAGACTCAGGCTTTTAAGGCTTTTAATAAAGACTCACCTCCTTTTTGACGCCTCACGACTGACTCACTTTTTAGTCCCGAACCTTAAGTCATAAGACTTGCCTTACTAGTCCCGTCTTTTGACGTAAAACTCGTAGTTAAACTACCGATAACTGTATGTCGATAGTTAAACTACACTAGTGCGAGCCCGCATTCCCGTCATTGTTTCAGTAGTGAGCGGTTTGCGTCACGCCGTCTACTCCACTTGCTGTCTCGCGGTAAATATTGTAATGAGATGGGCGTTATCTTTGTTGCATCAGTTGCCCCGTGCTTCCGATTTAATAACAATATTTCTTGATTAAAAGTTCAACTCTCGGTCCGAATACATATACCTGGCTTGCTGACAAATAAGAAGGAATTAAAATACTAGGTTTCTTGAC
The DNA here is from genome assembly GCA_039566165.1 of Maruca vitrata. NCBI lineage: Eukaryota > Metazoa > Arthropoda > Insecta > Lepidoptera > Crambidae > Maruca > Maruca vitrata. The sequence continues at coordinate 2,686,681 of CM076926.1, forward strand.
ATTCAATCAATGATAGAACCACATATTCTTAATTAACTCTTATTTATAATTTACTAAGTTCTTACAACTTACATATTAAACTTAATAGAAATGCATAGCGTCTCAAAAATTTCTTTCTAGTTGACTGCGTTGACTCTGCTTTTATTTTCATCCGTGAAGTAATTAAGAAAAACATACAACGTAAAAACTTTTAATACTTATACAATTTAAGATCTATAAAAATGCGCACAAGACATCTCATTACTCAAGTTATGCCTTAAATCAAAATGTCACTTAATTTGTCACGTGCTACTTCTTTCACATCAAATTACTGAGGATTATTCAATATGCACACTTATTTATAAAACTTTAAAACAATTGCATTGGCCAACCGGAAATGGACGAAAAGACAGTAATTTGGCTGTAATACATTACATTAACGCTTCACACGTCGGTAGCAAGAAACGAATTGTAATGTTGCAGATAGATACAAATCTAGCTATTTCGCGATCTATCCAATCAACACATGTTTGATCCGGGAACAAACTAAATTTTGCATCTTAAATAAATACACTGATTATCCAAACCCTTATGTAAGGTGTTTTTCCCTGCACTAGATTTCAATGACCTATGAAGGTAAAGTGTAAATTTTTTTTATAAATTCTATCTTACAAGTTTAGGTTGGATTGGATTTGGACACTTAGCTAAGAAACATATAACGACGCATCGTTAATTTGTATGATTATATAGGGTTTTAGTAGTTTTCTATGATGCTATAAGCGTTTTGGTCATATTTTTACAAGTTTACTATCGTTTACTAAGTAGACAATATCTAGAAACGTTTTGATTTGAATTTATTCGCAACATAACATCGTATATCCGAGTATAAACATTTCCTCTGAAGCCTACCTACGTCACTGTTACGTCATGCGCATGCGACTGCAATTTTTTTATATATTTCTTTAGCTTTTACCTCATATCATTATATTTTATTAATATTATGATTTCATTGGCACTCCGAATGGCTTGTTATTTTTTTCTGTTCATTAACTTTCGTCCGCTCATTTTACTAAGTACCAACCACCATAAGTACTTAATGATATCCACAATAAGTAAAACTAAGATGTCCAACATTTCGTAAACCCATAAAATAATTTAAACAAAGAGCGATTTAACAGTTGCTTCAAGATAAAATATGTATATTGAAGTAAGAAGATATACGATTATGAACCACATTCATAAAAAATATAACTTAGTACGTACGTACATGTCCAAAGTTCAGTTCTTCAAACCAAAGAAAACCAGGAAGTAATAAAAATAAAGACGATTTGCCTCTTTCCTTTGATCATACACACGACGCAGACTTGCATCCATTAGCGGGTCCAACATCAAAGCTTATCTACAAACTCGTATTATGAAATGTCATTTTAACTGCTTAGAAGGGCTTGAGATATACCATTAAGGTTACCAAATACTATTAATGTCCATAATACAGATGGTAATCGATATCAATCAATATCTATAAATGCATCTTGCGGACTAAAGGTTGTTAATGAATATCCAGGTACGGTACATGGTTGTTCTATTGCTACATTCAATATGGTTATTTAACGACCAACTTGTTTTGAGTTATATATACCTACGTAGTTAGACATAATGCAAAAGTATAGCTTTGTATAATTCCATCTCACATTTCTGACTACTAGTTATTTATTACAGGCCATAATTCCCGAATGCCACTCAACTTACTCCAACAAGAAAGTTGATAGAATGAGCTACATGTAGATTGTTAAATGCAAGACTTTTATATCAACATTTAAAGGTACGTTATTTTTGTAGATAGAGATATACCCAAATATCTTTGACTGGCTCAGTGGAACAGTGGTCAGTGATTCAGGTTCATAACCTACGGTTCCAAGAGTCGTGGGTTCGATTCCCACTCGGGACAAATATTTGTGTGACGAACATCGGTGTTTGTTCCGTGTCTGGGTGTACTTATTATTAAATATATTTAAGTTTATTTGTGTATCCACTGTTGATTCTGATTTCTGTAACACAAGTGCTTAAGCTACTTACCACGGGTTAAGCTACTTACCACGGGATCAGATCAATGTATGTGATGTTATGTGATGTTGTGTAATATTTATTTTATTTATCTAAAACAATTGATAGTAAAAACTTCAAACAAAAAGAAACGCCTCGGAATATTGGATTCTACTCGGTGAAAATGACCATTCTCGTTATTCATTTTGATTTCGACACCAACTAGTTTCGTTTAATTTAAGGTATCATACCAGCGACCTCCGACCGGACTAATGTATGCGCATACATTATGTTACGAGAGTAAATCGTACTATATGGTAGCGAAAGTGCCCTATCGCCGCCTTACATAAAGACATTAGGTGCAAATCCGGTATAATCAAGTTAGTGTAGCTGAACGCGGTCCTGTCTGTGTAGGGAAATTATTCAGTTACCAACTAGCTTTAATCACCTACAGACATACTGTTCAGTGACGAGCCTCCTCAAATGGAGGAGTAGGCTGCCATGGACTGATGATGAAGACAATACTTTTCTAAGACAATTCATCAAACAATGCTGTATAATGTTTCATATTTCTTAGAACATGTATTTTCTTCACGTATCTACGCCGTTTGCTTGTGATAGGTACTCAACGCAGCTGAAATCACTGAATATCAATAAATGTTCGATAGTTTCAGAACCCTTACCTAAAGTCATCAGAATTAAAATTTTAATTGAGAAACTCGCATTGCCTCTAAATATATTTGTAAAGTTTATACAACGAATCCGAACTGCATTAACATACCAACTTTATTGAGTTGATGTTTAATTAATACTGAATATAGTATTTCCATTTATTGAAGCTAGCTTGTTTGCAAAAATAGCCAATTATGTTGTGTAATAAAATAAATACGTTTTGAATATGTATTAGGAAACCTCAATATAGAGCTAACATCGACGTATGGATGACCTAGAGATCCACAGCAATTATAACATATTAATTCATTAACGATTTCACTTATGACATGTCAAATTCTCGAGGTATGTATATTCATTCGGATTTCGTAACCTTTGTACTATGAACTAACGATTCTATAAGTATGTGACTATATAAATACATTTTACTATAACACAGAACAACATTAGGTAATAGTATTAAGTATTATTTCATAATTTGTTCTATAACCAACAAACAGATTACTTAGAACTATAACACTCAAGTCTACATACTATCAGCAACGCTGGCGGTCGACCACCTATAAGGTGAAAATCGCTTGGAGCTTACGCGTCTGTCAGAACAAGCCCCGCCCCATTTTGGTCAAGGAGCTAGCAAGAATTTTTGGGTAGATATTTGAAGCACGCTGAAAACTTGTCCTGTACCTCTCCTGTTATATCCCAACACAAAACCGCAGACCTGGCTGAGTAGCGGGGCTAAACCAACCCCCAATTTTGTTTATTTAAAAATATATTTTTATAATCCAAAAAAATATAATTTGTCAGTTCACCTGACAGGTAGAAGTTCCATCGAAATGATTTGTCTTAGTGAGTCTTATTTTTAGTTATAAATAAAAATTTGAAAAATATTCTTGGGGGTTTGCTTTAGCCCCCCTACTTACCAGCCAGGTCTGCAGTTTCGTGCTGGGATATAATAGGAGAGGTACAGGATAAGTTTTCAGCTTGCCTCAAATACCTACCAAAAATTCTTGCTAGCTCTCCTACTATTGGAACGTTTTTGCTTGGATTTTGACAGATTTTCTTCAAGTGCTCTTCTATTGGCCAGTGGGCGGGGCTAATGGCGTTTAAAGAAATCTGTTTGAAAAGTGTACTACCGCCAACATTTCCGGTTGTACAATGGATGATGTTAATCATATATTCTTTCCGTGAATTGGTAATGAAGCAATTTTTTAACGTCTCAATATTTGATTATTTCTATCAAGCGTGATGTAACGCAATCTGTTGCACTGTCATGTTTCTTAGATGAAACAATAGAACGTTCGCCATTTCACAAATGACTGTATTGTGTATGGTATCCGTATACCAACAATATGTCTGAGATTCTAGACTACCTAATATTTGTTTTAAAATGTACATTGTGTACACTCATCAACCCATAAAGCTGGTTATAAGTATACGTAATGTCAAAAATATAAACCGCCAATAGAGATTATACTTTTGCAACTGAAATTGATACACAAAACTGTTAATATAAATTTGAACCAAATAATTAGGACGTTATTTCAACAATAAACGTTTATAAAAATTTTGTTACGTTTAAGTTACTTCGTTGTATGGCACTCAAACTAATTCATTTTCTTAGACCCAAATATATCTTTTTAATGATATTCAATGTTTATAATAATGTTACCATTTAGGAGTTTATATCGCTGATTGTACGTACTCGTCAAGAACTTAAAAGTCACTTCAAAGGCTGGAGATCCGTTGGAGTGGCGGCAAAGAAGCCACACCTACGAGGTTTTGTAATGTGACCGATCTACTGCTCACGTGCTGGCCATAATGATAATCTTTTTCTTTTTTCTACACCTGTAATAGTGGGCCACGGTTAGTTGCGTTACGATGTTTCAGCAATGATTGTAGTGGCCGTATACGGTTGCCAAAAGACCTCCGTAATCTATATACCTATCATCGTCTCATCAAAGATACAGCCGAATTTCTAAAATGACAGCTTGAAATTATCAATCGAAACGAGGGTTACCTAAGCACGTTCGATATTATAAAACCTGGTTATAATATCGGAAACACGTATCAAATATGTTTCCTCATAGCTGCTAATAGTCAAATCATACAGCATGGTAAATGGCGCATGTAAACATTGCATTTTTTTTTTCTTTAAACAAGTCCAGAACGAATATGAAAGAACAGAAAACCTCCGCCGTGATTTCCACTTACACACACATAAATCCAGCTATTCATAGAAATACATATTTAAACAATCATCATCAATTTGTTACATATTCCCCACTAATCATTAATCATCATTACATCTCCTAAAACAAGAAACCAGTAGATCCGTCTTACTACCTAATCAAGCATACAAAATTCGACCATGTTCATTTGATTTAAGACTCATTACCATTGCCCTAATTCACAACGTTTATTTTCATTCCAAAACGCATGATCAGTCTTTAACTAGTGAAGTCGTTATTGTTGATTTCGACAGCTTCTCAACATTGATTATCCAGTTTCGATACCTCATGTTGTAATGAGTTATTGCGTGATTTTGGAGCATCCTTTACATTAGGCACGGTTATAAATAATGATAACATGTTAACTTAAGCTGACGTATCGATATAGCATATATTTTGTAACATACTTAGATCATTTGAATGTGTAATCGGGGACCGAATATGCACAGCTTTCATGTCAAGTTTATTCCCGGATAGAAAGGCCCACAAATATCGGTAAACGATTACGTTTAATATTTGTGGTGTATTGTAGAGCGTAAGGAAATACTGTCATTGTGTAAACTTATAATCGTATGGGATCATAATTACCCACTTTAAAAGGTTAACCAGAAGTATACTGTTACATTACAAGAAGTGTTGTAATGCATTACAACAAGTGATTTATTGTGATGTCATAATACAGGCTACTTTGGGCACATCATACTAAATATGGTGTACATAATGAAATACAACATATTCATACGCTGTACGCTAAAATGTATCATCTGCGTTGATGCCTGTCATATCGTAAACGGTGATGTATGTTTTATAGAGATTGTTAAAAACATGGACACTTTTTTTCATCACTCGTTCGACTCGACCCAACTTACTATAAATCTTAATTGTCCGTTAAAAACCTTGTTCGTTAAAAACCTAATTTAAAAACATTAAAAAGTTTTTAATCATCGATAAATCAACTAATGATATGTTGAGCAACGAACTGAATGCGATTTTAATCTGCCTTGCATATCGTTCGCTCTAGTGAACACAACCTGGAGCATGTAAATTATCTCGACAATCAATTCTTTAGTGTTTAACGCATGTCAAAAGTGATGATCATCCGTTACATAGATTGATCGATACGATCAGCTAACGTGCATTTAATTTATTTACTTTTTGTGATGATTAACAAATAACTAAGACATGTTGAATACAAATTGTCGTAAGTTTAATGTGTGTTAACTAATAATTCGTTAAGATAATGTTTTGAAAGATTTATGGTCTAATTTTTTTCTTAATTTTATAGAAGACTATTGACCCGCCCTCGCTTCGCTTCGGGTATTTTAAACATAAAAATTGATAACAATTAAATCCCTCTATCTATTAAGATCCGATCGCCGACACGATGGACAGACCAGATCAAAGAATCGTCAACCAGCAAGTACCACCAATTCGTTCATGATGCGATGGACAGAAACCGATGGAGGCAAATAATTCGCTCCAAATGCACATCCAATGATGACCACGATCCTCAGTCATGAGGGGCCGACTACAGAGAGAGAGAGATCTTTTAAGAAACCCCATCAAAAAAATGCGTTTCGTAGTTTAAAAGAATTAAGCATACATACCTACATACAGACAGATGCGGGAAGGGACTTTGCTTTAAATACTTACTATATAGTGATGAGTATAACAAAAGAATCTGGATAATCATCAAAATAATGCTATTTAAATCACATCAAGAATATTAAAAGATCTAAAAAATATTAATTAACTATTGTTATGTGAACTTAACAAAATAGGTACAGTAAGATTAAATCATAATACAAACAGCCCTTTCTCCCACACCAAAACGTAAAAACTATTAAATTAGTTTGCAATCTCATTTCAGATTTTGTTCATTTATGATTATCTCTTCAGAAATAATAGTATTTTTTCTCATAGCACAGTGATGTAAGCATAGCATACATAATTCCGAAAACCAGTGATTTCCCATACAGACAAGGTCAAAAAGCATTGGGGTGTGTATAACAAACAAATTATAAGATGTGTCTTATGTTCTACGGCTTTTCGTATGCAAAGAAAAACTTTTAGGGGTTTTACCTCCATTCAGCTTCCATTTCCATAACCCAAGATCAATCTATGAGCCTAGTTAAGATGCATTAGATGCAAATAGCAAAAGATGCATAGATAGGTTATGGTACGACAGCTAGAATTATAAGTTGAAAGTTATTTTTAAAATTTGAAATGTTTCGCATTCATGACCCTGCCTGAACGGGGACATGAACCACCGGACCTTCCGATATCACGTCAGATTGTCTTTCCTCTGAGCTATCCAGGTGTCGAGTCATCAATGTAATTTTTTCCATCACCAGGTAGTGATCAAAAACTATCGGTCCGCAAAACATTTCTTTACATAAATGTTATACAGAATGGTTGCACTCGGCAATTATATTTTTATTGTTGTTTTTAATGCTATTAAAGCTCAATGTAAATTTGAAATTTGAAAAAATTCGCATTCATGACCGCGCCTGAACGGGGACATGAACCACCGGACGTTCTGATATCGCGTCGGATGCTCTTTCCTCTGAGCTATTGAAAGTTATTATTTAAACATTAGGCATATACAATACATACAGTCGAATTTAATAATCTCCTCCTTTTCAATTCAGTATTAAGATCATACAATCTTACTACTACTCCAGCGTCAGTTAAGATTACGTATGCAATGTACGAAGTTTCAATTCGCGAATAAAAAATCAAGATAACAATTAAAAAAACCCGGCCAAGTGCGAGTCGGGCTCGCGCACAAAGGGTTCCGTAGCAGCAAATATAATAAAAATCAACCTATCTCAAAAACTATAAGAGATACTTTGATCAAACCAAAAATCGTTGAAAGAGTTAATTAGCATGCATCACCTCTATTTTTTTAGAATTTTATACCCCATAGTTATAAAAATAGAGGGGGGGACATACTTTTTACGACTTTGAGAGCTGATATCTCAAAACCGTTCACTTTAAGAAAAATGTTTTTAGAAAACTTTATATCATTTTAAAAGACCTTTCCATTGATACCCCACACGGGTATGTACATCGAAAAAAATTTCATCCCTCAGTTACATGTATGGGGGCCCCACCCCCAATTCATTTTTACTATTTAGTGTCATATTTTTGTAGCGGTTCATACAACACATATTCCCATCAAATTTCATCACTGTAGTACTTATAGTTTCCGAGTAAATCGGCTGTGACAGACGGACAGACGGACAGACGGACAGACGGACAGACGGACATGACGAAACTATAAGGGTTCCGTTTTTGCCATTTTGCCTACGGGACCCTAAAAACCATTTTAATAAGGTAACGTTATGAGACCGACTCGCATTCAAAATGTCTGAATGTATGTGTGATTTCTTCTCGCCAAAATTCTCATTGTCATTGTCAAGTGAAAGGCGTTGGTATATGAAACGTTAAATGTTATTGAAAACACGTAAAATGTAACGGCTAATGGTATGATATTTTTGTTGTATTAAATCTAGTGTTACATAGAATAAGGAATCGAATACTGATGAATTTATAGACTAGAGGTAAGTCGGTCTTAGATTTATTAATTCTAGTGTCAATAACACATGGTGTTAGATAAGTACTAGTAAGACATTTTCTTTCATAAGTAAGTCTTTTTACCCGACTACGGCAAAGCAAAAGGAGGGTTATGATTTTGACAGGCTATGTATGTATGTATGTATGTATGTATGTATGTTTGTATGTATGTATGTATGTTCATCTGTTTCCACATAACTTCTAAATTGCTTGTCAGAATTCGACAAATGACATATCATTAGAAGCGTCTTAATTGTCCGCTGGTTATAGGCTATATAGGGTTTCACAAAATCTAATGTGGCGCCCACTAGCGGACAAAACATACAGAGTAACAAAATAAAGTTAAGATAAATACGCCGTGTTTGGTATCATTGGAAAGCGCTTTACTTGTACATTTTAAATATATATATATTACTAGCATTTGCATGTGACTTTACGTATATTCATGGACTGATTGCATATAGTTCACATCTTTTACATGTTGGTTCATCAATTTAACTTTTGATAATATTATGCGCCACAAATACACTTTAACACCAAAATAGTACAAATAATAAAAAGTTAAAAACTAAAACCCAACTACGACAAAAAACGACGCTGAAAAAGGCGTAGTCACACGTTCCATACACAAGTACCTACCTACCGTAGCACTTTGACAACGTGTGACTGCGGTTTTCCAAACATGAAAACCTATCTCTACATAGTGAATATTGCATACTTCAAAATAGTATTGTATGACATTATTGTCAATTTTCAACATAAGCATTTTGGTAGAGTCTACTGTGTCCATTTACTTGGAACTACATAAGCAACTTTGTTCAGTTCAGTGTTCTAAAAGTCTTGTTTTATACTTTTTCAGCGTCGTTTTTTGTCGTAGTTGGGTTTTAGTTTTTAACTTTTATTCATGGTTTAACAACAAAATAACAACGTCATGTTAGTTGATCCGATTAGTTAATTTATTTTTAAATTGTATTTTAAAAAATGTATCTATACTTTATAGAATGTATGTCGTGGGAAACAAGATCAACTCTAATCTGACATTTACTTCTTGTGCAAATGGCATTTAATACCAAATATGTATTTATAATTACACGTTTCAGATTAATTGACTATATTAGCATAAAATGGTCGCCGCCCATGCAGCGTTTGCATAACGCAACTAATCTCAAAACGTTTTCATTCCCGAAACATTAGATCTTTAATTACACAGTTACATCAGTGACTGGTCGCTAGATTCTTTAATTAGAGATACCCACTAGGCTTGAGAACGTTTTTAACATGCGTTAACATTTGTCGAATACCGCACGTAGAAAATAGGGGTACTGCGATTCTTATTCGACAACCGATTGATCAAACTAAGATACATGGCAAATTGCTACAGCTAAATAGGCGGGCTACAACAATTTCTCGTGATAATATCATGTTCTTTATGTAGACTGACAAAAACACAAATAAAAATCGTCGTCATAGCCTGCTGTCATAGACATACGTCATAGTCAACAGATCAGCTGTTTTCGCAGAAAATTATAGAATAGAATCACACCACCTGCCAAAACTATTTGCAAGCGGACGAAGACGTGGGCGGCCGCTAGTACAAAATACAACACGAGAACGGGATCTCACATAATATAACCAGGCCCCTCTTTCCCAGTGCACTATCTATTCCCTTACTCTCATTATTCGGTGAGACGGCAATCCGACATGACCGATGAGAGATCGGGCGCAGGACCACCGGCTTAACGTGCTTTCCGAGGCACGGGCGTTCAACCGCCAACTTCCTAACTCCGGGCTGAGTAATTTCATTACAGAAAAACTCACACAAATTTTGCCCGACCCCGGATTCGAACCGGGGACCTCTCGGTCCTAACGCAGCACTTGCTACCAATAGACCAACGAGGCAGTTCTTAAATAAGTTATAGACGTAATAAAAAGCTTTCATACACTATATTACATACGATGATTTCATGTACAAAGTTAGTAATTTCACAATTGTTATCGTTGCGGTGATTCTGCGAAAATTTGCAATCACATGTTTCATTAATCACTTCAAATGAGTTACCTACTTTTTGATTCATCTTTTCTTGTTGCCTTTACATTATTTCTGTGTTACCTAACATGTCTATCACTAGCCTATTGTTATTTTATTCAGGTACACATAACATAGTACTATTCGAGCGATTCTAGACTGGCTATGCTAGGCTTTCGGAAGTTGATACCAGATTTAGTTTACGTTCAAGGTATACTTTTCTATTGCAATTTGTTATTCAACTTCGGTGGATATGTTGGATAGCAAATTATTATTGACATTAGTTCTGTTTAAATTTGTGTGATCATAGCTATCATTATTTAACGTAAGTTAGTACCTACGGCAGTTATATCTGTATCGAATAATCATTCTTCTGCTTTGACTAGCTAAAGGGGTAGGATAAAGGGTAAGGCAGCATGCCATTTTAAATTAATTAAATAAATAATAGTAATTTTTTAAACCATGTGACTGCAAATAAACAAATTAATTAACCATTTCCTTGCTTATAGATCAGTCGAGTAGGGATCTAAAGTCGTCACCAGCGTCCGGTGTAATATTTGTTGCAGTGCAAGAGCAGTGCATAATGTGTAATGCATCCAGACGGAGTTGCAGCGCGGGGTTGAACGCACGTAGTACGAGCACGCTTATCATTTTCACTTTTTTGGGGTTCCTTACAATAATAATAATTAGCTTCTTATGCAAGATATGATCGGCGACCCGCTAAATAAAGTGAACCAATTATTTTTATGTTAATTATCGTGTTGTATCAAATAATAGAGTCAAATACAAAGTTTTCAAATCAAAATTTCAGATCGGGGAAGGTTGTATCAAAATACAAAATGTAATATAAAATAACAATGTGTGGATCATAAATATGGAAGACCTTGTATGCTGATTATTCCTAATTATCACTTTTGAATAGCACATCTTTAAATTTGATTTGTAACTATTGTCAATATTAAAACTTAATTATTTTATGAACTGATAATGAAATTGAAATACTGTTTTCCTCTAACGTATTGCTACAAAATTAATAAAAATATACCTACGGAACATCACCGCTATTGTGAGTTACACGCTTGCCGTTTATCTCAGTTGCATGCGTGAATTCGGGTGTAACAACCCGAGAGCGTTGCATTATTTATGAGATCGTGCGTCTGTCCGTCCGATCTCACTCGAGCGACCTTACGCAATGTCACACATCACGCGGAGTATGATAAACATCATCATCGTCATTTAATGACTGGCTCGGTGGCACATTGCATTGCATAGTGCCCCTGTGTCTTGCGCCAAGAGCCGCGAGTTTGATTCCCACTTTGGACTTTTATTTGTATGATGATAAACATCGGTAGATTAGAAAACTAAAAGTGTCCGGGATATTTACCATGTTGTTTTGTTTTAATGAACTGTTGCAAGCGCCATTATCACGGGTGAACTGATGTCATGGCGCTTGCAACAGTGCCAAAATATCGGGAGCTCATTAAAACAAAACAGCATGGTAAATATCCCGGACACTTTCAGTTTTCTAATGTGTGTAACCATGACAGTTTAAAATTATATGATGAACATCGCTGTTTGTTCCGTGTCTCATCCATCATCATCAGCTCATACGCTACCACTACTGGGGCACAGGCCTACCCTCAACTAGGGCATTAAAGGCCATAGTCTCCGTGCCCGTGGCTGGGTGTTTTATTTATTCATTTATTTTAGTTTATTTATGTATACCTCTGTTGCATCTTATATCCTTAAGACAAGTCCTTTAACTGCTCACCTCGGAATCAGATCGATGTATTGTCATGATATGTATGTAACAGTTATTATTCTTATTGGTATTATTATTACTATGCTTTTCACGTAGACGATAAAGGCCACACTTGGGATAGTGTAATAAAAAAATCAAGCATTGAGAGCACATGAGAGGCCTATACCCAACAATGGGTGATACAGGGCTGAGGAAGAATATAAAAAAATCTTCTTTCCATTATCCATCCTGTGCCATGATGTGGCCAATTAGAGCAGTTGTCCTTATGAGATTTTTGTAGATAAAGAGTTGAGGTCGGGTAAAACAAACAATTTGGTTACTCTGAATGAGATAATCTTATAAATAAACTTAAGCATCTCATACCATAAATTCAATCATTTATATTTGGCATACGCACGCAATACCTTGTTATTTCGCAATGTTATTTTTTACGCAACTTCTTACAATTTTAATGAACGAATTCTTCAAATAGTCTACTCAATCGGACAGTTAGCTCGAAATCACAAGTAACAGTTACATAAATCACACGAATGTTACCGTTAGTTTTATCTATAATATTCCGCGTCTTGAGATATCTAGAAAGTCGGTGTTTCTTTGTAATGATGTTCATTAAATAAAGCTATAAAATTCAACGTGTCTAATCCTCTTAATAAATATTTAGTGCTCATTTGAATTACGAAATGAGCCTTTATAGCATCGTTAAGTTTCATGCAATTTGTTTGCCACGGCTTGTTTTCGGCACTTTGAGTTAATATTTATCTAAGTCTAGAACTAGATTAAGGTAGATTTCCGCATTCTTAAATTTGCCACCTGAACAGGATTGAAAATAGGAATTGCGATCGTAAGCTCTAAATTTAGCTTAACGAATGCATTACGAAATAATGATGCACATTTGAAATAAGCATGTTAAAAAAAACGTAACATTACAAATGTATTTTTTATTAGACAAAGTCAGAAATATTGAGCTTACTAGCTTCTTCATCATCATCATCAGCCCACATCCGTCCACTGCCGGACATAGGCCTCCTCTAAATAAGTGGTGAGCATTCGGGGGCTTACTTGCTTAGGAACTTTAGAAATTTATTTATTTCGTATTCAAAATCCACAGCTCTTAAATAAAAATAACAGATTATCTTCTAAATCATAAAGCAAATGACGGATTTTATATACATAGTTTTAAATTATTATTAACGAACAAACTCCTGTTTAATTTGTACCCAAATTAAAATCTTGGTCATCGTCGCAATATACAATGTCGTTCATTGCGCTCTCTACCGACTCTACCACATATTAAAGTGAATCTGTGCAAACAGCTACTAGCGACATCTGTTTGAATGGCCAGAGAGCGTGAAAGCCTTCATCGATACTCTCCGTTTGGCCATACAAGGCATGTTACGGTCGTATTAAGTTGTTCGAAATAACCAGTAGGTGGCGTACCTATAAGCTAGCTTTAATAAAGCTTTCAGGGCCCTTGCACCAACATCAATAAAAATATTGGATATAACTGAAATGTACAAAGCAATTGACTGGCTCGGTGGAATAGTGGTGAGTGACCTAGGTTCACTACCTACAGCTCCAAGAGTCGTGGTTTCGATTTCTAACCGGGACAAATATTGTGTAAACAACTATGTTAGTTCCGTGTCTGGGTGGGTTATTAATAATATTTAAATGTATGTGTGTATCCACTGTTGATTCTGATATCTGTAACACAAGTGCTTAAGCTACTTACCGAGGTATCAGATGAATGTGATGTTGTGCAATATTTAAAAAAAAAATCACGAGTTTGCGAAATTGTTTCAACTCATCACATCACCCACGGAAATTACTAATTACAACCAGACAAGTATTCATTAATAACATTTTACATACTTTTTGTTCTTCCTGCCATTCTACTATTGATTAATAGCAAATACTGTGATAAATTATGTTGTATACTTCAGTAGTATTGTAATGACCTACAGGTCAGATCTTATATTAAACCTTCATGCCGATATATCACCAGTATTGTGTTCTGTGTCTAGTATAGACGTAATAATTTGCCATCATTTTTATTCGTATTGAGATCTCAATGATCGAATTCACAATGATTAATCGTATCGATAAAAATGCTAATTCGATACTAATAGAGCAATCAAGTGTCAATGGATGGGGTACAATTCTTGGAAATGTTCGTACTTTATTACTTTTTTAAGAAAAAATATTAAAAATAAATTAAGTACATACTTACTGGGACTGGGACTGGCTCGGTGGAACAGTAGTTAGTGACCCAGGTTTACTACCTACGGTTCCAAGAGTCGTGGGTTCGGTTCGCACTCGGGACAAATATTTGTGTGACGAAAATCAGTATTTGTTCCGTATCTGTGTGTGTTATTATATATATTTAAGTATATTTGTGTTTGCACTGTCGTTTCTAATTTCCGTAACACAAGTGCTTAAGCTACTTACCACTTAAGGTAGGAAAAAAAGGAATCAGATCAATCTATGTGATGTTGTGAAATATTTAATATATTTAATCTGAAATTCTGAATTTAGACCTACGGTTATGCTTCTAAACTTTTAAAATAAATTGACTCTTAAACAACTACGACATTAACTTTATGTTATGCCGATTGAGATTTTTGTCATGGCCGCTATTTATTATACCTATCTGTGTTATGCTGCATCCGGCCTAACTTGCTTATTCTTACAACTTATTGATCCCCTGAGGTGACACTAAAAATAGTCAATGAATTTACCCAGAAATGTTAACAAATTAACAAAAATCTTAAAAGATGATCCATGAACTTTAAACTATGATGCGTTTTTAAATCTTTCAAGTCAAGCGATCCACGCTTTCCTCTGTTTTAATAAATAATGACAGGTGTCTGATTACGTAATATACTCTAAATGTTCGCTCGCAAACACCAGCGTTTACTTTTCTGAACGTATCTAATTTTTGATTGCAGCAGAGATAATTATTAATCATCAGACTTTAACTGATTCTTTCCAGACCACAGGGGTCCGAAAGGAAGACTCCGTGATTAAATCGGCGGCTGCAAAGGTTCCGTAAATATTATTTATTTATTGTATCTACAACATAGATGTATGTGGGACAGTAAGATGTATGTAACCTTTTACACCTATATTAAAGCATATTTACGGTATGCTAGGTTTAACCTAGGTATTGTGATATCTTTTACCTGTTTGTATAATGGAGATGCACAGAATAAAGGTTCACTACCTCCCTGGTAGGTCAAATTCTGTGTTACTTAATTCTTATATTTCAACTATTTTACTAACTCCTATTTTAACAAATGAGCAGATTTTTATTTGTATCAATAAACATAATATGCTAATACGATACAAATAAAACAATCATGTATCAATGGATGGATCACAATTCTTGAAAATTAGTAGACTTAAAAAAAACTCTATATAATGATATTATGACCAAACTAAGTTTGTAGAGTAAAAGTAAGCAAGGAACCCTAAAAACTTGAAAGACACATTCAAGTGTCGGCTTAGAATTAATTATAGATCTCGCGGTGCTTTTTAATTGCCATTTTCAATTAATATCATTTAAACACGCCTCAGCTGTCATGTCAATGGGTCGGAGTTAAGTGGTTTACATTGTTCAGGATTTAAGGCGGGTTAATTTGATCTCATCGTCGATATGATTCTTGAAAGTAAACATTATGTCAGCCGATTCCTTGTTCCTTCTTCAGTGTTTGAAGAAAAGATGCTCACCAGTTCTTATTTTTTTTAGTTAGTTAATAATAGGCTAACCAGATGACATCACTTCTCTTGATGGTACGAGTAAATAAATAAATAAATATCTGGAACATTTCCACACGCGGTCATCTGACCCCAAACTAAGCAGAGCTTGTACTATGAGCGACAGAGACTGATATACCAAATGGGAATCGACCCACGACTCTTGGAACCGTCAGCCAGGGTCACTAACCACTGTTCCACCGAGCCAGTCAACAGTAAGTGGTAGTGAGATCCCCATGTAAGGTCGACAGGCACAATAAACCATATTGAGCCTGTCGAACTCACCCTGAAGGCCTGCTTAAATGCCTGCTTAAAGGGAGGGAAAACATGAGCTGAAAAATCATTCCATGCCTGAATGCCACGGGGCAGAAAAGAGGAAGCTACCAGTGCATTGTTGTGGATCGCAGCGCTATCCAGCATTCTTATTTATGTTTATTTTATTGGTGTTGATTAAAATAATACAGACGACGTTCGTGCAAATTCAAATTGCATGCGCATTATAATGAGATTCATTCTAGTCAGTTCTCAGTCACTTGTCAGCAGTCCGCACGCTTAAAACTACATAGTACAAAACAAAGTTCCTCTCTCTGTCCCTAGGTGTGCTTAAATATTTAAACTAACGGATTTTTATGCGGTACCTTTTTTGATTAGATAGAATGATTCAAGGGAAGGTTAATTAATAATTATGTATGTCAACATCATCATCAGCCCAAATTCGTCCCCACTGCTGGGGCACGGGCCCTATCCTGAAATAGGGCGATTAGGCCTTAGTCAACCACCCTGTTTTGGTTGACTACACAACCTAAGAATATCTTGCGCAGGTTTCCTTACGACGTTTTTCTTCGCCGTTAAAGAGTTGAATACTTAATCGTATACCTATATGAATTTCAAATATGAAAACCACAGTTGTGCGTAGCGGGGTTTGAACTGGCGACCTCTAGCATGGCAAGCTACGACTTTAACCACTAGGCCATCGACGCTTTTTTATATGTATGTATGATTTATATAATATTTCCGAAGAGAAACGTCCTTTAATGTAATTCTACTTCAAATGCTTAGTATTCGCGAATATTATTATTTACTATACCTAACTTTTGTAGAGTCTAAGCCTATTGTCAGTTCGGTCGTGACTGGCTCCGGAACTCAATTAGCTGAGTGACGGCCCTAGCCCTTTCCCTAATAAGGCTTTCAAGTGCTGCATAGTAATCTAGTACTTTCGAATAATTGTTTGACTTTACCTCAGACAGACACGACAATTACATGGAAGCAAGTGCAGAGTATAACTTACAACTATAGAGCAACGATTTGCTGAGGTGAAGGAGTGAAGTTGAAGGTCCATAGAGATCGTGGGGAAATATAATAATGTATAAAATGAAAAAGAAAACAGTTTTCTTAATTATTTTGATAACTACATAAATTACTCGAATTGACCTTTTTTTCGTAAATTAATTAAATGCGTGAAAGATTTTCTAACAGGCAGTTTGATTTCTAAAAAGAAATAGAAATAAATTAATATTGTGTTTTATTTGCGCGAACACTACACATAATTTTACGGATTGAACTCGCGTGTATTTAAAATTTGTAAAAACTCGCGTGTTTTGTTATTCTAAACATATTATTATTTAGAGACCCGACGTTTTGAGTACCAAGGGCAGGGTCCTTGCCCGTGACCACGAGCGCTGTAATTTTAAACCGTTTAATTAGTTTTATTTCAAAAACATATTCTTGATAGATAATGTTGATTTAGGATCTCATTTGAATTAAGTTTACCAATAGACCAAAACACACTTTTAGTGCTATCAAGTAATACACAGTAGTTGGACTTTATTGGTTTTTTTTTTTATGTAAAATCCTTAAATATCACTTATTTTACTAGTATAATTAATTGAGTATACTCGCATAGAACCTATTTCAAGCTGTGCAAGCTACTACAGTAGCACAATATAAATCATAATAATTATTATTATTCGCATTGCGGTAGGCCTCAAGCAACTTCATTAAAAGCCTCTAGGAAATAATAAACGGTACTGCGATATAATCCAGGCTCGTAATAATTATGTTCATGGCGTCTTGCTGCCTGTCTGTCGATTGTATGGAACTTTCTCTGATGTAAGAAGGTAGATCGGTAGGGAACACAGATTCACCCTAATAGATTAATCAAAGCCTATATTTATTGATCAATCCGGTATTGGATGCGATCATAACTTGTGGTAAATTCGTTTATTTAATTATTTAACAAATTGTAGATTACAATCATTAAAGGACAAATAAAACATAAATAAGTATTACAAAGTTACGGTGTACAAATTGGTGTATTGTACTTATATTTATTGTGTATTGTGAGAAACATAATTATGAAAGTTTTACGACCTAACCATGATCGAAAATAAGTTGTATTCTATTAAAATCATAAGTCAAATTGGAAAATACTTATGGGAATTCTGTGCTTTAAATTACTTGATAGTGGAGTTCAAAAGAAGAACTGGTATTCTCATTAGAAAATCATCAAAATCATTTGTAAATCATTGTTTGTAAAGGGATAGATGATGATGATCACGACGTGATACTACCGACCTAAATTTAACCATATTATTTTTACTTACTATTGTTATTTTCATAACAGCCTTTGCTACATCCTTACTAATATTATAAATTCGAAAGTAATTCTGTCTGTCTGTCTGTTACGCTTTCACGCATAGAGTACTGAACCGATTTAAATGAAATTTGGTACAGATATAGTCCAGAGCCTGAGAAAAAACATAGGCTATTCTTTAACATACCTACTGCGCTATAAAGAAGTAATGTTTTACCCGTTAAACGTCTCTACGCGGACGGAGTCGCGGGCGGAAAACTAGTAGTAATTATATTAATAATACACACTTCAATACTCATAATCAACATTTTATTATATAAATAACAACTATTCTATTCACATTTCTAACATACTGACCATACTTCTAGAGAACAACCTAACTTATTGTAGAAAGTGAGTCTTAGTATCTATTAATGAGCTTTAATCTAATTTAATACAACCAAATATGTCAAATATTATTGATATTTAAAGAGATAACGATTTAGAAAACTGTATTATTGAAACAGGTTGCGAGACTGATTAACATTAAATGCTCACGGACTAATTAAAAATATCTAGTTTGTACACATAAAGTAACTTAAATTACATTAATAATCGTTGGTTTCGGATGTATTTATTTTTACGTCGATCGAAGATAAATAGCCTCTATTCACATACTTATGTTAATGAATCCATCCTGAAATATATAAAAGCTATGGTACGATAATTGCACTATGCATGTAACATAACATAAAAATAGCACTAAAGTACTTCTTTCAACAGCCGATTCTTAACAGAACCCTCAATCAGCGAATGATCTAGAAAGTAGATCAGCCCAATATAGACAAAGATGGATTTACTAACTATATTCACTGTAGAGTATTGACTTTACTACATGTAGCTCAGTTGGATGATTTTTCCAATTTCGGTGGTGACCGCTTATAATGACCATAAGTCACTCCGCCCCCTGCCGTATGATACATCTGATTAGGCAAGAAACCTCTCTCATAATGTCTCGGAGTCACGGGCGGATGGGTGTGATGATAATGACGACCACTCGCCAATGCATCGTAGATCACCAAAGGATCTTTAGTGTAACCCCTCTTTAAGTACTCTATCTGAAGACTGGAAGGTATATACGACTCCAGGAGCGAAGTTGGCCGACGTTTGAATGGCAGACCGAAAGCTTCATGCGGTCTTGGTGTATAGTTCGGGATGTAACCACTCCCACTGTAAACTGCTTTATTTAACGGACGGTACATTGGTAGAGCTTTAGGAATGTGCGCTAGATGTGGTGGTTGGGCCTTGAGAAGCAAAGGATTGGGCGGCGGCAGTTCAGAAACAGAACTATGCCTGTATTGGTCTCTCACAGGTTCCCGGGCTGTGTAATAACGTGTGTAGTCAACTGGTTTCGTGTATGTAGGCTCAGTTTGAGCTGCATAGTGCTTCTGTCCGTCATCCTCGTTTTCCTGGGCTTCTTCCTCAACTGCATTAGTCTCTGGATATTGAACGTTCTGATAATAACTTTTGGATACTGGTGGCGCTCCGATCGATGTCGGATAAACTTGCACAGGTACTTGGTATGCTACAACCGGTGAGGTTGTTGCGGTTGTATGCGTAGGAGCAGTTGGTTGGGAAGAATAACTTAGGTATGTGACTTGTGGAGTATACGGTTGCTGAACGTACGTTTTTGCCGTGGGCGCAACGTAAGATGGGACTTCGATGTAATTTGTTTGCGTTTGTACTGCCTCGGGTGCTGAAGGGTAAGGTACTCGAGAGAGAGCGGGGGCTGTGTATTGAACACCTGGCTGTGTATTCACTTGGTCAGGCTGTTCGTTATAATACTGAGGGACTAGATATATTTGCATGGGGACGTTAGATAGATATCCGACCATCGCTTGCTGGGCTGCGGGTGGGCCGTACTGAGGTTTCGGTTGGGCTGTAGGCTGCGGCTGAGGCTGAACCGGTCTCTCTGGAGGTTCCGTGACCGCGTACTGCTGAACATATCTAGGCTGCTGAGGTTGCTGCTGATGAGTAGGAGTCTCAAAGTACCTCAGGAGGCCGTTCTTCAGAAACTCTAACGGGAGCAATCCCGAGCTCTGAGCGTCCGATTTCTCGACATCCTTTTCTTGTTCGCTTTTGAGGTTGTCTTCCTCGATGTCTTGGAGTTCGATCTTCTTTTCCGCTCCCACGGCAAGGACGAGGAGTAAAACTGGTGCAATCTGAAAGTAAAAGCGGCCTGGTGAGTCGGGGTGGTTGTCCGCGCGTAGCGGAGCCCTATAAGGCGTGATGAGGTCGAAACGAACAGGTGGAGAGCAAAAAATGGTCTCAAGCTTATTATGAAACCGGTCGGATAGTTTGAAACGGGAGCTAGCTTTTACTTGTAACTCATGTGGTTAGATGTGAACACTTTCGTGGCGAGTTACGCGCGTGGGCATGAACTAAAGTACCAGCATTTTGTTACGGAATGGATAGATTTAGTACGTTGTTAACTGAGTGCCATAAATCGGGCTGCTTTCATGACTTGATAAAAATAGGCTTGTTTATTGTTAGTCACGGATTTACGCGCTTGCATCTTTGACAAGACAAACAAAATGCTTTATATTTACATTTCGTTTTTAAATTCAGATAAAATACGATTTAACTTATAATTTTAATGCCGTACTGAGTAGACACTTAAATAGTTGAGTACTATTTGAGTGCTCTCGAACATCGAATCATTGTTTCCGTAATTGGTTTATCTTATCCTGCAAAATCATCTTTATTATTGTTACCAACATTTAACGTTTATATAAGAAGCCAAACAATTTCCAGTAATTTGATAAGTTTAATACATTTCCAAGAACCGACATCAACATAATAAACATTTAAAAAAGCAAATGTGTGTCAGAAACCCGATTGATGTGCGAAATTTCATTCACTTCGGAGAAAAATAACGAGTGTCTGTCTGTGTGTTGTGAAACGGTATCGCCTTTTGTTTTGAATTTCACATCGTTTACGATCGGCGAGTGAATAAGTGATGTGCCTGATTGTACCTTTCGTATTCGTGAACGGTCCACTTACAAGTGTTATGACTTCCGTCATTGAAAACTATTTACATGATTTGACTTGTCTAATCAAATCTTGACTTTACAAGTAGCAGGTGTGCCATTTTTAATATTAAATTGAAGACGTAATGTTCCGGTCAATAATAGTTAACTTGATTTACAATAGATATATTTAACAAAAAATATAAATCAATATTACTCATTAGTAGAAAATTCAAAGTTTAGTTTCTTTAGTGGAACTAAAGTTATTGTTATATAATATGTGTATAATGTTACTCAGTTCGGTTTGGTTTAAACTCATTAACGCTTTGCTTATTGACAATAAACTGACAACAAACTCTAGCTCGAAAAGCTTTCTCAGATATGAAATCGAAACAATTACTCAAATAACGATAAAATATATAAATAGATGTATGTACAAGTACATACATTATTTAAAATTGGATTTCATTAATCTCTACCAAACAAGGTTTGAAACTTTGAAAGTCGTTGACAAACCGAGATTGATCCATGTGTCTATTAAAATGAGGCTGACTGAATAACAAACAAGAAACCCGAGCCAAGTAAATTCTGTTGCCGACTGTAGTCATTAATACATTTTATATTCATTGGCACGCTCTTGCATTGTCTTTATTTAGGATAATCACATACAAAAGATTAAGTCTATACTACGGTTAGGTAACCTATTATGTAACTTTGTTAGGTTTAGAAAAACAACTATTTTACATTGTATTTTCTTTTGTATATGTAACGGTATGGTAAAGTGTTATCAATAGTATAGTTCAGTTGGTTACTGAACCTATTAATTTTTTTTTTAAATCAAAATTTGTCCCTATAAAAAAATTATTAGGCCTGGTAATTTCAATACCATCAATGCATGGTTATGTAGGTGTGCCCATAGTCCGCCCATATAATTGCATGTTATTTCACTTGTTACATTAGAGTTACATGTCGTTAGGGTTGCCATTGTTTTGATAATATGAATTGGCTACAATGTTTGTGAGCTGTGTAAAAAATATTAAAAAAGTATTATTTCTGATAGTAATTTACTTAAATAGAGTAAAAAGTGTAGTTGCTCGTTGTAAGCCGCAATGCTGTTCATGAAAATACTGTTAAATTAGTTGACAAACCGCACTTGGTTGACTAAGGCCCGATCGCCCTAATATTAAGTATGTTTATTTATTTATTTTGTTAGTCCCTGTTCGAGCCCTTCTGCGGGAAAATATTGGTTACATAATAACATAGCAGATCAAAGTTGAACATTCACTTTCAATACAATAACCAATAACGTTAGTTTTTTATCCAATGGATGCATTTTAAAATTATTAAAAAGTCATAGTTAGGTGCGACATAGACACAACCCTATCAACATATAGGCATCAACACCAACATCAATTATATGCTCTTCTTATTCCACGCACATTTCCATCCTGTTATTACGACTCCATAACTAGCCACATTCTACTTTTCAGCTTTAAACATAAACGAACGAAGTTAAATAATATCTTACGTCACTTTTGACGGGCAATCTCCAGTCTTGATTAAGAACTAAATCACGAGAAATGAAATCGAAATCAAAAGGATTAATCAAGACCTTTCAACGGCTTAGGTATATCACTCTAAGTTATTTTCCATACAGAGAATGACTGGTTGGCCTCAATTTCTCTGAATAGCATGATGAAGTGTATTAAGAACAATAATGTCTTTATCGAATATTTTTGCTATAGCAACGGAACTGTATAAATAATATTGGTGAGAAGTATGATTTGCACATAATATATGTGCAAAAACCCTAGTGCACACTATTGGTGTCAATCAATCAAAGCTAATACCAAGTATGTTAAAAAGTAGGCATTCTAATTATTTTTTCAGAATTTACGTATATTCGTTATACGAGTATATAAATTATATTCATTAGTATAAGCGGCTACATCACAGTCATATTATGATTACGTTGAAAGAAGTTACAGGAAAAAAAACACGACCTGTCCTTTCATTTGCGTATGTGACTCAGCGGGGCACGCAATTTCGTTAATGCGAACATTACCGACTTAATGCGTGTTGTGACATCCAAAGAGATGTGCGTTTCCCACTTTTTATTCCGCTGAACAATGTTACATGCTCTTACATTGAACGAAAGTTCTTTGGGCTCCGATACGCGTAAAGGAATTAGTCATCGTGTTCTTGTGCGATTCGCGATAAAATCGATTTGACTTAGTATTCGGTGCCATTTCTATTGTCTAATAAATAAAGGAATAGCGTGTGCCTAAGTCGTATAGTTAGACTTTACTGTACCCTGTCATTAAATGTGCTAAAAACATTCGCTGTTGGTCGCGCTTTATAGTGTTTTTATCTTCAAGCTTTATGTTAAATTTAAATGTAAACATATTTGTAGATATGTAATTTAAAAAAGATACAAATGTTATTCGCATACCAAAGAAAAATAATCTTCAAATTTACGAAAAGTGAACTCGATATTTCATAAATTACATCGATATTGACATTAATCCTTGTCATAAAAATCATATGACTTAACTTTACATGCATATCGTTTATGTTTCTGATCTTTAAACGCAGTACTTTCACCTCATTTGGCGTATTATGTACTTTTTTAAAAACCATAATTGTGGACGAGCACTGGAATAAAATCTCGCAATATATACCTTGTTTTGTTGATGACAAAAAAAGTTTATTCGTTTGTCGTTTTGCACGAAATTTGCACTCAATGTCGCTACTTGCGCAACTGTCCAACAAAGTAAAATGCTTATTAGCAGGAAGCTATGGCTATTACATGTAGTGAAAGAGACTCATATTTGAGACAATGGTTAAAGATTGGATCAATTCTAGCGCGGAGAAAGGCGATGGATCACAGTGCCTATCTATTTTGCATGTTCCTTAATAGCCACCATAAATTGATTGGTAATACACTGCAGCAGTTATGGTTTCGGACATAAATTTTAAGATCGTAAACTAGATCGGAGGATAACAAAGCAATTGTTAGGCACTTTCGTCTAGTAAATGTTCGATGGTATCTGATCAGACAACTTGCTATTAATTTATGAATCAGACATGGCATATGTGCGATAAAGTTTAAAATTGCCACAATATAGCCGAATAATGATATATTTTCTCAAACCATTAATGTTTTATTTTTATAAAGCGTTTCAATGAGATCTCTCTCTCAAATTTTATTACGCGTACTCAGAGTTCGTACACCCACATGTGACATTTACAAACACAAATAATATTTATTGAAATAATCTTTTGATATTATAAACACTTCTATTTTTGGGCGTTTCCTACTTAAACATTAGATTGACTAGAGGTTAAAAGTCAAGTACGTAATGATTGTATGATAGTCCAGTCAAAATAGACAAAAATAAGTGCTAACTTAGACAAAATTCGCATAGAGCTGAAAATTGCCAGAGACGTTAAATACATCATAATAAACGAAATATCAAAAATCCCCATCAATCCTACTTCTGCAAAAAAAATTATTCAAGGTCAAAAGTATAAAATTAAGGATTTTTCCATTTTTCTCGAAAATAGTAAGTATTATCGTAAAAATAGGTCAAACAAAAGTTGTAGATCATACAATTTTCTACAAAAATGGTCTAGTCACTTTCTCTTTTTCGACTCACCATTCGCGAGATATCGTGGTTTTAATCATTAGAAAATTCATATTTTACATAATATGCATTCATCTGTTGATATCGTTTTTGATCGATATATGACCTGGGGTAGGCTCATTAGGGTAGCCCCGTGAAAAACCGCCCAAGTGTGAGAAAAAAAAACATAGGTTTTGTATGAGAACCCACTTTACACGTCGGTTTCATGTTGTTTCTAGTATTAGATGTTATAGAGGCAACTGAGATACATCATTCGTTAAAATTTTAACTGTCTAGCACAATCCCATGGGGGCCTGGAAGCGTTTGAAAATACAACTTTTTCAACTTTGTGCATCGCTATATCTCTGAAATGGTGAATCTTAGGAACAAAGTGTTTAGACATTTTTTTAGATAATTACGTGATAAGTAATTTTGTCATACATACTTTTATGATTAAACTTACTGTTTCGCTCAAAAGTGCATAAAACTGATATTTGTGACATTTGACCTTGATTATTTTTTTTTGCAGACGTGGGATCGATGGGGACTTTTGACAGATTATTTGTAATAGTGTTCCCAACATTCATGCCAATTTTCAGCTCTATGCGAATTTTTCCTAGGTTAAATGTCTATTTTGACTGGACTAATAGTAAATATTTTGAATTGTTTCGATCATCAGAGATATTGTAAAATGAATATGAATATTCTACCTGCAATTTGATTAAAATTCAGCTTTGCACAAAACAGAGACATGTCAACACGCTTGAATAGTAATTATATTCAAAAGTTAATGTTCAAAAGTATTGCCTCACCAAGGACAGTTTGAAATGCAATATTGTAAAAATGCATATCTTTTCATTAATAATTCATGTTGTGATGTGCTTATTTTTGATATATAAGTTGAGTATGATCATCTTTTATAGGCAAATCACTAAAATAATATTTTAAGTCCACATTGAAATCACATTATTATTTTACTGATAGATATTGCGCAAGTGGTTTCCTCACTTGGAATTAAAAACATAGAAAACTCCATAGTCATTATCGGTAATGGGGATCATTATGTCAATTATTTTCTTACGATAATAATTTGAAAAATTATTCTTTATTTTTCCCCAGCTTAAGTAGCATATAATGGTGGCTACTTAGCATGTAATTTTCCAAACTCGTACTGAGGTGGCAAACTATCATTCAATTAAAACAACATTCGTGATATAATGATTTAAACGGAACCATGTAATTTAATGCATAGTACACGTAGTCTATGTAAATAGATCCTCATTCCGATCAATTACTTTTTACATAAGCTCACCGAGGCGGGCATTTTTTGAGCAATCCGTCGTATGCTCCCAAGTTTTTATTGGAACCTACATACTAACTACATGTTAACGGTAAATAGTGTTAGCTTTTAAGGTTCGATGGTCATAAAAACCCTGTAACATTAAGTCAACTTATACTTAATTGCAGGAAATTGAGAATTAAGAAATAACCGAAACCATCCATTTTATTTTAAATCTTTTGAAAGAATATTAATTATAGGATTCCTATACGATTTATGATTTATTGTTTGCACATTAGAAAATAATAGACTTAAATTTTCATATTCTTCTGATACAATGAAAATATTATTTCTGGCCTAGTTTGGGAATGTCATGTTTGGGTTGATACTTACAACCACAATATTATAATTCCTTGTTTCTAGAAGAAATAATAATAATTTAGATAACATATCAAATTTACACGTAGGAGACTGAATAGTTAGTAAAATTGTAAGATACTTTCAGTACTACTACAAAACAGATAATTTCGAATTGAAAAATAATATTTTTCCATGAAGGTATCTATGTAGTTTGAGACTATCAATAACAGACAAATTTTTATTAATAACGCTTGAAATTTGAGTTTTATTAAAATCATTAACAAAAAAATTAATCAAGTATAAATTATTATTAATATTTTGATTATATGAGTATATGGTACCGTATATGGTAAATACCTACCTTTCTATTTTTTTTTTTCACATATATCATAAGGGCACTAGATCATGATCAATTGGCGCCAACACTCGCTAGTGGTGATTGCCGACTAATTTATTCAACGACCGATATTAATTTCAATCAGAGTAATAAATGTCATGTTATTAAGTTAACACGCTTGTCTTATGTAGATCAGCGTCTGCGCCCGTACCCATACATAATATGATTATTATGTAAATTCATAACTATGTAAGATTGTAACTATGGAAGTTAGCTCGCGACCACGATTGGTGTAACCCAGTCGAAACGTCGGGCAGTAAGTAGCTATGTAATTTGCTACTCCTAATATCGCGTGTAGACCCATAAAGACTAATTTTAGTAATAAGTATGTAGCCTAGAAGAGTGTGATCGAATAGAACAACTTCTGGTAAACTTTGATGGATGACATTTAAGAAATCGAACAATCACATTCATTTTATATAGTTGTTGATATGTAATAAGTCTGCCGACAGCTGATTATTTTCATAGAACTCAATAGAAACGAACATTTACCTAATGAAATCAAGATAATATAACAAGTTTACATTAGGTAGTCTACTTTTTAGGGATTATCCTTCTTTTTATTTGAAGTTTTGATGAATTCCAATCGTTCATTGTAAATTTTGTATGTCAACTAATTGTATGTGCAAGACAATAACAAGACAATAAAAATACAATGACATAATTTTACTTTAACCTCTAATTCGGCCGGTAACGCGTTGATGTCTAATGTATCATAAGAGTTATCATACATTTATAAAGCGAAGTCATTACGCTTGTAAACTCCGTTGGTCTCTCCGAAATGAAATAAATTTCATTTTCTTAATTTTAAATTCATAATTACAACCCTAGAACTATATATTTTGTTTATTGATGTAATCTTGTATACTGCAACAAATATGTTCCTCGGCTGTTCTACAGAATAACAAGGAAACACTATCTATTTATTCTTTTTAATATTAGTAATCCTTATCCTTATTTGGTATTGATATAATTATGTACTTAACTAACTCAAAAAAAATCAAAGGTTTGAGAACCTTAATGTCGAATTACATTACCAAAAGCAGACAACACCAGCCCAAAGGGGGTCGGGACTAATATAGACTTATTCTATGTTAATATGTCGCTTCAAAAGTAATAAATTCTCACCTTTAACACTAGCATTGTGACGTCACACTGGTCCACCAAAAAAGTCTCAACACACAATCAACTGTCACTGTCTGTCCACGCGAGGCCACAAACACCAACAATATTACCGCATCTTCACAGGTTTCCACACATCCGCTCTTGCCGACACCGTCCACCCCAATGCGCCCGAAGGAAATCCTATAATTTGAAGAAACCACAGGTTAAAAAGAAAAACTTACTTCACCAACGATTACACTCGATAATTGACCGATCGCGACAATGCGTAACTTTTTTCGCGCGGGAAAAGTGACGTTTCGAAAATCAATATGGCGTCGCAGTTTTACCACAACAGTACCAATATTAGAACAATTTGCATGATTACATGAGTTCATTTATTATGCATAATTCATATTAATCGAAAAAAGAGATTAAATAAGGCCTAAAATATTTCAAATTGTAACAGAAAAAACTGAGCGCAAAAACTGACTATCAATTTTTCAAACATGGCGGGCGTTTTGTTTTTAAAGCCACCAAAAAGTTTACGTATATTTCCAAAAAGGCCAAAAGGATGGGAATACGAACTTTTTCGATGATCGCGTTTGGCGCAAATGCGTTCGGCCGCGTGGCCGGCGTGAGAGTGGTCGCGCGTATCAGCTGTTTGTTGTTAAATACGGACTAGTCTACATATCGCAGGTGATTGTCGTATCACTGCTCTTACACCTTGCGATGGGCCGATGAGAGTGAGAGTGCATCGATAGATAAAGATGGGCGTAACTCAATTTCTTATGTTGATTTAATAATGCAATCTTGAGTACTTTTAGGTGAGACGAGAATGACATACTCATCTCATGTCACAACAGTTTTGATGAATGATAGGAACATCTTAGAACGTGTCCCTTAAGACGAATGTATTTTTTTAATTGTTTCTCTTTTTAAACATTAATTGTTTTGCATAATTTAAATCAATCTTTAGGTTGTTTGTTACCATTACATGTGTGATCCTTGTCGAATATATATAAATTCGTTAAGAATTCATACAGAGGTACTACATATAAAGTTTATATAAACTGCCAAAACCTCTCCTTCATAAATAAGACTTGGGATCTGGAATTTAGCGCTTTCTCCAATGAGAAGTGAGGTCCAGAATAACAACACCTCAGCTGTATTGCGCCCACTGTTTGATAATGGGCGTGAATTGGCCCACGTCTTCTATCTGACCGTTTTCCATCGATGTTCGGGCACCGTAAAGTCCGTCCGCATTTTTGCAACAATAGAATTACGCGTTACGCCTGCAAACGTAAGCGTTACATTAAGTTACGATGCGTTTTTCGGCAGGCAAATTGAATCTTCATGGTGTTACGGTTTTCGGATATCGTTTTCCTCGTCTACATAATATGTTATTGTGTACGCGAATAGATAACACGGTCCCCAAATGTTCTAAGACTTATCCTCGTTTCTAGTAAATAGGTTAAAAAGTAAATAGTACGTAGGTATTGGTTTAGATCAAAATATTTGAACATAAATTAAAATCAAGATTCATGCGACCTAAACTCACGATCTTGGGTAATCATAGGTAAGAGACACAGGTCATATGTGCATGAGTCTTTAAATCTACATTAGAACACTATCTTTGTAAAGCATAACATGGTATGCCAATAGTATAAATTAAATTTATGTTTTTCTATCAATCAAAAGCTTCAATTCCATTTGACTTATAGCATACACAAAGTAACATTAAATCATTGTAACAGCAATTATGCTACAAATGTCAAAACTTTTAGAAAATGATTTAAATAACATTTACGAGCGTATCACTAGACGGTACTACGGCAGTCATTACCTTGATTATAGGATAATTTGGCGAATACTCACGTCTGCCATTATGAAAGAGAACTGGGCTGCAGATCGATCGGATTCGTCTTAATGACGGGCTATTAGGTACATCTGTCAAAATTGTTTTTTGGTATGCGAAATTTCTCAACTCCGTTTCACTGTGTGGGTTGTCTTTAAATATGTTACTGGCTACTGGTTGTAAAAGTACATTTCGGAATCATTTTATTAGATGCACTTGAGATTAGCTTTCGATTTACACATACCGGTTAAATCAAAATGTTCACGCATAAAGCGTTTTACACGTCTCAGCTAAAAACTTCTAATCACTCTATTTTCTTCTTGTCTTCGTGGTTTTATCATATTTTTATATCCATAAAGCAATTGATTGAAACTGCATTTATGTATTATATTAAAATTTAATTTATTTTGCCGATCGATAAACGAATATTTCAAATCTCTTTTATTATATCGGTTAGTCATGATTTTGAGCCCGTCTTATTTGAGAAATGAAAATTTCAAAAGGTCTACGATTAGCGTACATCGAGCTTACGTAATATAAGTTATATATTTTCGATCCGCCAAGTTCTCACGATGATCCCATTTTTTATTGCCATGATTTAGTAAACATTCTAATTGCGATCATTTGTAAAATTGTACGAAATTTATAGACCATCTGTCAACATTATTATAGCTAGTTTTCAGTTCAAAATTATAGTGTACTTTTATGGTGATTGGCTGTTTATTTTTATATATTTTCTTCATCTGGGGCTACAAGTACTTTTGAATTTCGAAAGTAAGCATCAAGTTCAAATTTAAGTTAAAACAAAATTAACAAATACCAAATTAAGACACTTTACTCAATGAACCATCATTGTCGATTAATTTTTGCAATAACTTCTAGTACCTATCTTCTATAACAATAGATATTAATAAACTGAAAATATAGAAAAAGTCTGTGACACTCTGTATTGAACTATAACATAATCTGCATTTCAAAATACACATCTTTCAGTCTATCACATCACTTCAGTCTATCACAATCAACAAAGCAAATTATAAGTTGCAAAATTGTATTATACCTTTGTGTTTTTATTTTTTAATATCGTCGTTAGAATATGTTTGTGGTATCCCATATCTATTTAAATAGTAGGTACGTTTCTTTTATTTCAATGATGTGTTCATGACAAACTATAGACGAAGCCAAAATTGGATCGACGAGGTCGTTATTTGGGATAACCTATTCTGTTCAATATCAAACACTCAGTTATTAGTGACCTTAGCAAATACACAAAACCTCCATATTTAGTAAAGTACATGCACTTGGTTTACAGAACGGGTTCTCCTTTTAATATTACTATACTCGTAAAAATATTCAATAAAGACTCTATATACAGTTACCGCCTTCTATATACAGCAGACCAGAGAAGCAAACTCATTGCAGCCATTTGAAAAAAATATCTATGTTTTTATTTTCTTTTATCCCATTTTGACACAATTGTAGTTTAATTTTATTTGTGTCAAGTAAAAGAATTTGTAATTTCAACATAAACAAATTCTAAATCAGATCTAATTCTATCAGTTGCACAATAAAGAAGGCTCTTGAGTGGCCGATACGTACTCGCCCACGCGTGCAAATGCCATGCACTTGTTGTGATTGAACGAAGCTAAATACGAGTGGTCACGCTCCTGGACTGTGTGTGGTCTTAAGCTGTCGACACACTGAGATACTTGCGATGAAATACCGCCTTGACGGATGTTATCACTGTGTTTGCACGTTTACAAGCAATTCACATATTTAGAAAATAAATTTATTAATTATGTGAATTAAACTACCTCATTTAAACGGATCTCTTATGTGACAAAATATTTTAAAATAAAAGTATTCTCCCAATAGGTCTTAGTCAACAATTAGGTGACGAAGCTGTCGCCATAACTTTAACAAACTAAAACAGAAAAAAAAACTTAATTTGGTCACACCGCCTGTCAATCAAAAGGTTTAGGTACATTTATAAGAAGTACTCGCCAATAAAACTGCTTTAGGATTGTTCAACACCATATATTTCTCACTCACTTGTTCACTTTACACTTTTTATCCGACCGTTATGCCTCCTCGAAAAACGTCTGTGTCGAGTCAACCTGCCGAGCCGACGACACGACTCCCCAGTGTTGCTACTTTAGAAAATTCATGTTTCCCATTATAAATTTAGTTTATTGTTTTTCGTTTAATCTGTCTTTAATAAAAATTAGAAATAGTATTGTAAATAAAAGAACCTTACACTCGACCATCCTGATGACGTGTATGGCCCCATACACGCCTCTGTTGAAAACCTTACACTCGGCTGATTGACTCGCTACAGCAGAAGATCACTTTACTGGTATATCTCTTAGACTAAGTTTACGCTTGTTCCAACCCTAACCGACCCAACTCAAGTAAAAGAACAAGCAAGAAACCTCGGCGGGATTCATTCTTTTCGCGAGTGATCTTATAATTATTACCTTACTTACAATTATACTATGTAGAGAGCATCACTAATTAACATTAACTACTAATCAACTCTTATGCATAAATACACAACGAATATTGAACATGACTTTAAGTAAACCAGTTACATAATTTTAAAATTCTATATAATCAGTCAAACAATTTTCACCCGGTTACATAATGTTTATATAATTTTCTCATAAATCTCAATTGTAGCAATGACATAATATATATATGTATCCACTCACTTAAATACCTAGTTATGAACCCGCTCGCTCACGAAGTCTCATAAATCTCAATTGTAGCAATAACATGTATATATGTATTCACTCACTTAATTAACTAGGTATGAACCCGCTCGCTCACGAAGTCTCATACCCGAATCTCTTTGTCTAATTAGTGACATTTACAAAATAACGCCAGAACACAAACTCCCTCGCTCAGTAAGTATTGTGACTGACTTAATAATAACATATCAGCTAAATCACGAACTCGCTCGCTCACGTAGTCTCGTGTTTAACTCGCTAATCTCTTAATCTAGTCTCTTTCCCTCTAAGTTTTCATGAAAAAGGCCAAATCACGAACTCGCTCGCTCACGTAGTCTCGTGTTTAACCCGCTCAGCTCTAGTCTACTTCTCTCTAAGTATTAATGAAAAGGCCAATTCACGAACTCGCTCGCTCACGTAGTCTCGTGATCGACCTGAAACAATAACAACATTCCCTGCAGATACACATATCATAAAATCACATGAAATTACCAAACGCCTCTAATTATATATTTATGTAACCTCTTAATATTTCATATTAATTTATATTTCTCAGTTTTCATCTACGTCAGATAAATCGCTTTTGCAGTCCATTATGTTAATATCATCACTATCCAACTCTAGAGAAGCTATATGTATCCACGGCTTCATCCGATCAGATGCCACAGTCGTTTTGCGTTTATTCTTCATCCCTTCAAAACCAGGTATTGGTGCAACCTTATAGCGGTCGTTACCCATAACCTTTACCACTTTGAATGGACCTTCATATGACGGCAACAATTTAGTGCTCTTGCCATCGTTTTGGAATGCCGTTTTAGTTATCTTTACTAAGTCTCCATTTTTGTAAGTTCGCGCTGGTCTACGTCCTATATCATAATTTTCTTTTTTGTTTAATTTGCTCCCTATCAATTTTATTTTTAACCTCCTTGCGCAAAGATGATATGTCACAAGATGCACGAGTTAGATTGGTTACCTCGTTTAAGGTTGGCTTACTCTCACTACTCATTAAGGTCCCAAACATAACCTCAGCAGGAGCTCGACCTATTGTCTTTTGTAAGGTATTATTAAGGCCCCATTGTATTCGCCCTAAATGGTTGTCCCAGCCTTTCTCATCACATCTTAAATTCTGTGCAGTTAGCGAGTCCAAGATAGTGCGATTGTATCGCTCCACTTGGCCATTGGATCTTGGACTCGCAACCGCGTTTAACACATGCTTGATACCTCTGTCCAAACAAAACCTTTTTGAAAGCATGAGAAGTGAAACAACTTCCGCGATCGCTTATGATTCGGTCTGGATTCCTAAAAGTATCAAATATCTCTTCAAGTACTTTAATTACGTTCTGAGTATTGGTATTTTTGACGGCCTTAATAAAAACGAATTTTGTAAATGAATCAACAGTCACAAGTATATGAGTATTTCCCCGCTTTGACCTTACAAAGGGCCCGAGATGATCGGTGTGCAAGGTATGGAAGGGAATTTCAATTTTAGGTATCGGATGCAGCAGCCCTTCGTTCGTGAAGGTTTTCTTTGCATATGTACAATCAATGCACGATGCCACGTACTTTTTGACGAATCGGGACATTTTGGGGAACCAATAGTTCCTTTTTATGCGCTCTAGAGTTTTCTCACTGCCAACATGTCCGATGTCGTCGTGGTTCATTTTGCACACCTGCCACCTCGCACCCTTTGGTACTACCCACCTGATGCTAGTTTTGTCACCGTCCTGATATCTGAACAATTTATTGTCTTTAATGACGTAATTTTCACGAATATAATCGAGTCCCTTTGAGTCCAAATTGGTGTTAACGATATTCCGAATCCTTTCGAGCTCTGAATCACCTAATTGCAAAGTCAAGAGCCAGTCCTCGTCACTGATGGCGAGAATAGACGAAAACCGCTCCGAACTCAGCGCCTCCCCTTCTGTAACCGGATTTCGTGACAAAGCATCGGCATGTGCCATTTTTCCGCCAGCTCTGTACTCAACCGTACAGTCAAACTCCTGGAGCGCTAGCCACCAGCGAGCTATTCGAGGAATCAAATCGCGTTTTTGAAACGTAGAGCGTAAAGCACTACAGTCCGTGACGATTTTGAAATCTTTTCCCAGTAAAAACACACGGAACTTTTTCAGCGCACAAACCACGGCCAGGGTCTCCAGTTCGTACGAATGGAAGTTCTTTTCTTCTGGAGTGGTTTGTCGACTGTAGTACGCGACAGGTTTAAAAGCCTCCGTGCTACCATGAGGTCGTTGCAATAATATACCACCAATGCCTAGCCTACTGGCATCCGTATGGAGCTCAGTTTCTGAGGCATGATTGTATATCGCAAGAACTGGCCTAGTTACCAACCTAGATTTTAATTCCTCAAATGCCCTCTGCTGGGCATCTTGCCAATCCCATTTCACATCCTTTTTTAAGAGCCTTGTAAGCGGTGAGGCAAGTTCAGCAAAGCCTTGAATGAACTTTCTGAAGTAGCTTACTAGTCCCAAGAATTGCCGCACTGCATGGACGTTTTCAGGCTGTGGAAATTCAGACACAGATCTGATTTTCGCTTCACCAGGTCTCATTCCCGTTGAACTTATTTCGTATCCTAAATACTCAATCTTGTTTTGCAAGAAGCTACACTTCGATAAGTTCAACTTGAGATTAGCTCTGTCTAACAACTGTAAGACCTCCTCCAACCTTGTAAAGTGCCTCCTCCGAATTCGTGCCGTAAACAAGCACATCATCAATGTACACGGTGGCCCCGTGGAACCGAACCGGCCTAATACACGGTTCATCATTCTCTGAAATACCGCGGGAGCGTTTGCTGGCCGAACGGCACACGATTAAATTCGTACTGCCCGTCCGGGGTAACAAACGCTGTCAGGTGCTTATTTTGGTCTGCAATGGGCACCTGGTAGTAGCCCGACATCAAATCCAATGTGATGAACCATGCTTGCCCAGCTAAACGACAAACCTCATCCTCGATGATTGGCATAGGGTATCTTTCTTTTACGGTAATCGAATTGAGCATCCTGTAATCGATGCACATTCGTACCTTTCCATCCTTCTTTGCGGACCAGAATGATCGGACTGGCATAATTCGACACCGACTCCCTTATGATACCCGCCTCTAACATATCGTCTACCATACTGCGAACCTTCTCACGCTCATGGTGCGAAAGCCTATATGGACGGTAAACAACAGGGCGATCACTGTTCAACTCTATCTGCATTTGTGTTACATCCGTACAACCTAATCCAGCTAAATCGAAGGCAAAACAATGTTTGTAACGATGTAATATTTTGAAAAGCTTAGTTCTGTCCTGTTCAGATACCATATCACCCAGTTTGACTTGTTGTTCGTCAAACTGATCCACTACTTCTTTCCCACAGTCAGTTAGATTTGTTGGAACCGTCTCTACCCTCCTAACAAGTTCTATCCTTTCCGCACGAGCAAACACAAAGTTCTTTTGAAGCAAACATGGAATAGAACACGGTGTTACCGTGATATTGCATCGACCTTGTTTAACTTCATGAATACCACCGAGAATAACATATTGTTCATTAGGCTTTCCCACTATTTTCGTTTCTAGAAGAATACATCCACTTAATTCCGATTCCGTCGCTGCCCTAACGCTAGCAGAGCCGTAAAGGCGTGTAAATTCCACCACACTAACCCTAATGGCTTGTTTATCTTCCTCATAACAATAACAAGGAATCTCCGTGCCAACATCAAGAAATTGCAACTTTTTAGTATCCTTAACTACAACTATGTGTGGTTGTTCAGAATATGTCTGACCGATAAGCACTGGTTTATCCAGTAAACGATCGGCAACAACCTTACAGATAACGTTTGCTGCAACCCCATCAATTGATAAAGTCAGTGACACAGAACCTAGGGAGTGGACAAGGGCATTTCCAAAACCTTTCATTATTGACGACACCCCATCATGTTCGTACCCAAGCTTCGTCATAACGGATTCTTTAATTAATGTGACTTCGCTACCGAAATCAACAAAGGCATCCAATGATGTGCCATTAATGACAACCTTCTTCATGAATTTATCATTTGGCTGCAAATTCGTTATACACATTGTTTTGTGCACAGTATTAGCTTTTACCGACTGAGACTCTGGTTTAGCACGACAATGTTCAACCGTATGACCTACCTTTTGACAGTAGTCACATTTAAGTAAAGGTTTGGTACATTTGATATAGAGATGCCCCTTTTCTTTACAATTGTAGCAAAATTGCCCCGCGCTATGAATGTTAAATTTATTATTATTGACTCGACTCTGTTGCTTGTTTTCGTAAAAGTTTGAATTCTCTGTAGTATTTCTGTTTCTAAATGCGGATTGAAAAGGGTGTTCCTTATGACTAAGTAAAAACTGTAGCAACTGATCGGGCTCGGTACACCGCAACGCCAAGGCACTAGATTTAATTGTTTTGTCGCTCAAGCCATGGATAATACAATCCACCGCACGCTTGCCAGTGATATCACATTGATTAATAAGAGCGAGTTTTTCGTAAAAGTAATTTTCAATAGGCTCATTAAATCTAGTTCTACGCCTCAACATATCTTCCAGGGACTGACCATAATTCTGTTCACACGGAAAAGCTTTAATAAGCTTCTCCTGCCATTCGGGCCAAGTAAAAAGAATCGTACTCAAACTCTGATACCAGATTTTGGCCAGTCCCTGCAGTTTTTGCATGGAAAAATGTATTGTAGTTTTGTCGTCCCAACCGTAAACAGAGGCACATTCGTTGACCTTCTTCAGCCATACATCCATGCGTTGACTTTTATTGGATGGATCGAATTCCGGTAAAATATTTTTATAATCAAGTTTGTTATTTGAATGTGTACTCTGCTCTGACGGTTGCGGCGCAAAACCAAGCGATTTTATAATCTTAAAAATATCTCTAGATGAAAATGATGGACTACATGACCTTGAACGACGCCCGGAATTAGCGTCGTGATTCCGTTGACCCTCCTGCTGTCTCGACGCTCGCCGTCCACCATGGTCTCGATCTTCGCTGTCCGGACACGGTTCGTCGTCCACGCGGCGGTTAGCTGGCGTGTGGCGCTCGTATCGCCCGCTGCGCGACCCCCGCAGCTCCAAGTCACGTTCTTGTTGAACTGCGCGCTCCAGTTGGCGTAGGCGCTCCCTCTCACGCTCTAGGTGTGCCTCCCGGTCGCGCAGGCTTCTGCTGCGCCTTTGATGATGGCTATTGTGTCTGCTGCGTGGTCTACTTGGTCTGGAGGAACCTTGTTCATTCTCAGGATACCCCTTCTCAAATCTTCCGAAACCCGCAATGGTTGATGCTCTTGTTCTCGTAAACAGCGGCTGTGACTATCCCGGTGACTGCGACTCCGGTCACGGCTATTGCTTCGTCGTGGAGTCCTCAATCTGTGGTGGTGACTTTGCTCACGACTTGTTCTCTCCATTCCGCATCTCATAGGGGAAAGGCAAAAGTAAAAGCATAAATAAGGTTATTAATTACAACAAGTCATACAAAAGGTTTGTACAAAGCAAATAAAGCTCAATTAACAGGGCTGTACGGAGTCCCAAGTTATATCATTCGGGCCCCAATGTAACAATCATAGGCAGGCCCGCCAAGACTACAAAGTGGTGATATTCTCTTAATAATGTTTAACGCATACATATAAATTAATATATTTCACAACATCACATACATTGATCTGATCCTGTGGTAAGTAGATTCAGCACTTGTGTTACGGGCATCAAAATCAACAGTGGATACACAAAATATACTATAATATATTAATAATACACTCAGACACGAAACAAACACCGATGTTCGTCACACAAATATCTGTCCCGAGTAGGAATCGAACCCACGACTATTGGAACCGTAGGTAGTTAAGCTGGGTCACTAACCACTGTTCCGCCGAGCCAGTTAAACACAATGTGATAACATTTATATACTGTATAAACACAAATAATAATAGTCTTATGAATGCTTGCCTTGGGCGGGAATCGAACCCACGACCCTCTGCACAGTAGACAGGATTATTGCTTTCATACATTTCATTACATTAATTACACTACATTTTACTTTTACTTTAAACAAAACAAATAACCTGCTTACTATCTCTAAAGTAATCATTACTTTCGTATTGATTCAGACAAATAAAAACAAAGACTATCTACCAATATTTACAAATCAGGACTAAAATGGATTAAGTAAACTTAATTAGTTATTTACCCAAATGAACTGTGATCGTTAACGTGTCCATCCAAGGTCAAAAATTCTATGAAATATTATTTAAAATTGTGACGGTACTTTTTTGCACTATTTTAGTATCTAGAAATATCGCGATTGTAACAAAATTTTGTAGATATATAGGTCAGATACTAGATCTTCTAACATAATAACCGAACTAGACTTTCCGTTCACAGTTCAATCGTTAAATATCATGCGTAACAGAAAGCTAAATTTTTAAGGTTATTAATTTACTTACGCGGTTATCCCACTTCTGAAGTATAAGAAGTACTCGCCAATAAAACTGCTTTAGGATTGTTCAACACCATATATTTCTCACTCACTTGTTCACTTTACACTTTTTATCCGACCGTTATGCCTCCTCGAAAAACGTCTGTGTCGAGTCAACCTGCCGAGCCGACGACACGACTCCCCAGTGTTGCTACTTTAGAAAATTCATGTTTCCCATTATAAATTTAGTTTATTGTTTTTCGTTTAATCTGTCTTTAATAAAAAATAGAAATAGTATTGTAAATAAAAGAACCTTACACATTATACTGATTAACTTTACATTCGCAACTGGTTGCAAAGATCATTGTTTATAATAACAAACTTATCAGAAGCAATCAAAAAGACTCATTAGCCAAACAGACCGCCATATTGCCTCGGATTCTCTGATGACCGTTGATAACCTGAACCGATTCACTTCTTACATTTCTTTCGTTGCGTAACCAAAAAATGAACCAAATTAGATAAGGTAAGCCCTGAGCCTTAGGGTGACCACATAGTAAAACATGAAAATTATGTTATCCCTTTTACCTGTATTAGCTAGGTTGTTCTCGATTTCCTTTTGAAATCTTACTAGTCTTAGATTATATCTTGAATACATTATTTCGACTCTGGCCAAAAAATTAAGTTTAAATATTACCTTTGTCCGTTTCAGTCAGAATACAAAGATTATAATTATCAAATCAAATATATAATTTGCATAAAATATGTTAGTAAAATTTAAATTTATGTTAATGACATGAGTATCACTTAAATGTTGCATCTTCCTAACCATTCACATCTTAATTATAAAGTTTATGCTAT
Organism: Maruca vitrata; assembly: GCA_039566165.1. NCBI lineage: Eukaryota > Metazoa > Arthropoda > Insecta > Lepidoptera > Crambidae > Maruca > Maruca vitrata. The sequence goes on from CM076926.1 coordinate 2,726,973, forward strand.
TTGTAAACTTTGTCTCCGTCGGTTGCAGTCAAGTCCTTATCGCTCGTAGTGATATGGTTGATAGGTCTTCTAATGAACTACAAGGGTAGTCTCCTTTAAGGTTCTTCCGCATAAATAAAATCGTGATTAAATATCATTTGCTTATATTTTGTGTAGCCCTACACTACGTATCAACTTTAGACAGCAGCATTGATGATGGTGCCCTAATTTAACTATTTTTTTAACGCACATTCCAATGCCCATGGAGGATAGCCCTCCTAGTACAATCAATCTGAACCCTATTTCATGAGCAATATGGCTCAAGAAAATTTGAACAATATTGTTTTTGGTCAAGTAAAAGCTTGGTGCCGAAACTTTTGGAGTAACTGGTTTTATTTGATTCTATTGTTTACGCAGCCTTTCACCAAATAAGTGGGAATTATCGCTTTTATAAACCAATTGGAAAAGCAACGCCTGAGCTTTTTAGACAATGGTAATTTGTCTTGACAACTTAAGTACCTAGTACCTACTGACTTCGCAAGCTTGTTGTTAAATTTAAGCATTTTGTTGAAATAATGATTTTGTGATTAGTTGATTCGTTTAAAACGGTTTACAACATAGTCATTTTAGGCAAGCATCATTCCATCTGCACCTATTAAACTAATAACGATAATTCTAATTGATCATTTATTTATTTGAGTAAAAAAAATAAAAGCAATCAAATTTGTGTCTAATGAGCATAGGTTGATAGTTATTATAAAAAACGGATAACCGAGTGTTCGCATGGTCTTACAGGAAAGTGGATCAAGTTGCTTTGCAGACGTGTCGCAATTCTAGTCCATTTAACGATACTACGAAACTTCCATTAAAAATTAATAAACTGCACATCTTCTGTCCCAACCCATTCGTTTAGTGGCTAGACTGCTTTTGCAAAACTAATAGTGATGCAACTCTAGTCCAAACTGCACGCGGTCGCCGGTTCAAGACCAGTAAAAAGGGATTATTTTTTAAAGATTAAGCTATAATTATGATGATGAACTAGTTATTTATCAGAATAGATAACTTATAATTACCTTCTATTAGATTCTTTATAATTGGTTGAACGGAACGCTGGTTTCCGCAATTGAACGACCAGTTCACTCATTTTGTGTGGGTGGAAATCAATCGAACCATAATATCCCAGCTCATTACGATACATTACAATACAATGACTGGTATTTATAAAACCACGAAAAAGATATCGCTAAGATAGAAATTAAAATACATTGCGGGATATTGTCCCATCTAGACTAGACTTATGTCGAAATAAATTTATTATAATGCTACATTAATGCAATTCTGAATCAATTATGGCATTATAATAATACCTTGTGCAAAAAAGGCTATTATAGTTTATTGTATGAAATTGGTCATTATGCTTATTAAATATATTACCTAGGTAAGTAAGTAATTACTCACATTGCGTGAGGCTTATCGTGGAACTAGAACAATGTAGGGAGATGATCTTTCACATCTTCGTTTCAAAAAAATACATGGTACCTTAATGAAGTTGAAGTCAGTTCAGCTGATTGTACATTACAATTTCCCAGGCATTGGAAATGTCGTAAACAGTGTTTTCTATGGTGGTTACAAAATCAAGATTTAAAAAAGTAGGTTTTTTGCACAACTAGTGTGGCCCCACTTCTACCTACTTGAATATTATGCAGGGCTATTTCTGACCTACACGATAGTCTTTTGTTCTTTGCTATAAAAGGTCAGACCGATCTCAAACCCGGCCAAGTGATTCGGACACTCCGTACCCATATTAAACAAAATCAACTTTGTTGTATGGGAGCTCAACGTAAATTCTTTTTTTTTATTTCTTAGTATTTGCTGTTATTGCAGCAATAGAAATACATAATCTGCTAAAATTTCAACTGTCTAACTACATCGTTGATAAGATACAGACTGATAACAGACAGACAGACACGAAGTCTCAGTAATAGGGTCTCGTTTACTCTTTGGATACGGAACCCTAACAAGATTGTGATCAAAAATAAACAACTACAAGTACCCATAAGCCCACCGATAGTACAATAAGTGCAAGTGTAGCCTTGGCTAGTTTCTCTGAGGCTTTCTAAGTAAGTGGGCCGCGCACCCTGGTAATTGATACTTGCCGCTGTGCCTCATTAGCCGCTGTCCAAGCAATGCTTTTGTTTTCTTTTACCTAGACATAGCGATATCTGTAGTCGCCAGTGCGAGCAGGCCAAGATGCTGACTCATAATTGATAATGCAAAATACCTGCATGGGAAACATGAATATTAATATATACATGAATTTAAAAAAAGGAAGAAAAGTATGTATTTAGTTACATAAATGACATACACACCTAAATTAAAATAGATTTAACGAAAACAAAAAAATTAAGTAGGTAACTCAGGAGGAATTTGTTCAGCATGTATCAAAGAGTCGGTAGACACCACGACACAGGACTTCCGTAGATATGTAATTGGGGAGAGCACGCAGTACGCACTTTTAAGCATGTTACTTTAAGTATAATAACATAGAAATAACCTAGGAGTGTAGCTATTCTGTTACGTGTTAGGGACAGCTATTTTGATGAATGTTTCCAATCATCTTTGAAGCTACACGCTCTACATATAATAACAGGATATTAAAAAAGAATTGCAGAATTAATAAAAATGATGGAAATCTAATTTAACCAACCTTTTACGGAATACGAAACTATATTTACATATGAACACCCACACAGATCGTGGCGAATGCAACTTTTATGACGGAATCATTGCTTTGACCGCATCTTGCTTAAGAAATGAAGCGAAATATTTATAACCAAGCATCTTTAACTACAACATATTATATTTTGTTTTATATTGTTATCATAAAAAATACGTTCCAATGGTTACAACGAAAACTTAAAAATAAAACCACAAACCACAGAATTGGTCAATCCTTCTGTACCCTGACATCTATAAAGGTATTCCGAAAATAACTGTATATGATGTTTGTTTGTTCATAAAAACGTTTGTAGGTATGTATGTTTAAGAAACTTATACGTCTTTTAGACTAATTCTATTAAAAATATAAAAATAAAGAAACTAAGAAAGCGTGGCCTAGAGAACTAAATAAGATATTTAAAGTGTCAGTAAACTTAAAAATTGCTTTTTCAAGCCTCTACAGAACAAATAAGACAATAGATGGCATGAGACAGGTATTCATAGCCCTATTACTGTCAAAACGGTTCCAGCATTCGTATAGCGCGACTACCGAATCGAAACTAAATAGCGGAACGAGTTATGTGAGTTCAGTGTGCGTTATTGGACATTACGCAATTTATATAAAGGAAAGAAAGAAAGGAGATATTATTATTCTCTCATATAAAAACAAAAGAGTACCAGAATAAAAAATACATCAATGTAACTAAAAAAACATTGAATACCTTTGTCCTTTGGATGATCGTTCAATGATACATTCGATTATAATACAATGCTGTATGGTTTAGAATAATTTAAAAAGCTTAGAATCTATACCGGGACCCACTAAAGTTTCCTAACTTCGTAATTATAATTATAGATAGTTTATTGTTAAGATCAAATGTCGATCCAGTAATTTTCTTGTAGGTGGCATTACACTTATCAAAAGGGCGAAAAATTTAGAAATCTATTGAAGGTATACCCCACTGCTATTAACACGCCTAATGTGCATTATTTACAAAGACATTACTTGGCACTTCATTGCAAAACAATGATCGAAAAGAGGAACAAGTATGAATGAAATTATAGCAATGACTGGCACTTTCTATGCAGCATTCCGGCAGCTCCAATAGTCATGCATTATAGTCAAAAACAATAGATGTTTCGCCCTAATTCTTTAATAGAAAAGTTTATGATATCGGTGACATAATTTGCAACATAAATCTGTTAATCGAATTCCGAGTTAAGTGGTATTGGATTCCGTACTTTTGTTAACAAATGAGTACAGCCTAATTAAGTTATATGGTCACAAAGGAAGAAAAAAAGCATAAGAGACGTAATCAAAATACGACTATTTACGCAAGAATAAGTTAACTCTGCTCATAGTCCGGTGAGTAGGTAATACGATAGGACCTGAAAGGCATCCAGTGCTGGACCGATACTAAGATCCAGTTTTAACACAATTTACTTCCTGACTGGCATAATATAGTTTAAATTTCATGAAACATTATTTCATTTACTCACTATGTTTTAAGTAAAGAACATTTAAATGTTTTGGTTAATTTAAAACAACGTATTTTAGTATCATCATCATAATCAGCCCATATTCGTCCCCACTGCTGGGTCACGGGCCTACCCTAAACTAGGATGATAAGGCCTTAGTCGTCCACGCTGGCCAAGTGCGGGTTTTAGTATCAAGTCTATTTAAATGAATATAAGGAGCAACATTACAATACCAATTTACCATACTGTGCTAAGAAGCTTAGACATTGTATTATTGACAATAGAGCCAACAGTGCTATTAAGTAACATAGAGATCTAGATCAACAATCTATTTAACACCGAAACACGAAATAAATAAAGAATATTCAACACAATTAATAAAATTTTACCAAAAATATAGCGCAACCCTATTATACGATTTCGCAAGAATCAGCGACTTTTGATGCGTCGTTATAAACAAAACAAAAGAGGTGGTGATGTTGGTGGTATAATTTATGGAATCTGATCGATTTCAAAACGATTAATGTGGTTATTTCGCGCTCGTAAACAAACTCGGACCAAATCGCCAGAGGCGAGGTGAACATACCATCTGGTCCTCATAGGCATATCTTGTTTGTATATCATATTTTGATTTCATAATGTTCTTTACATATTTTATTTGACGATGTTTGTGTACTTATTGATTCCCACGGCTTGACTTGCCATAATTGAAATGTCATTTTTGTATGACGGATTACTATCACATCATGCTACTTGTTTTTCATCTACTTTGACTTGCACTGGAACCTATGGTTACTATCTAAACAAACATAAATATATAGGTAACTTCAGTAGCTATCTAGCTATAAACTTAAAAACTAATTTGGAATATCATGATAACCATCTTCCGTCATCAATAATTCTACCTCTCCAGATAACGATAATCTCTCCTCTATAAGAGCAATTTCTCAGAAATTAACCTTGACCTCGGAGGTTCAACGAAAAATAATAAAACAAAAAATATTAGTTTATTTAAGTAGGCTTCTGTCTACCCTTCAAAAGCGTCAAATAACGAAAGCAGTCCGATTCTTTAACTGAGCGGAATGCTGTCTCTACCGAGAAGATGCTGTCAAGACACACAGCTGGTGCCGTAGACAAAGTAGCAATATCGAAACGATAAAGAAGTTCGAAAAGAATAAAATGTATGGGATTAACATTAGACGCGATAGATCACGTGGTCAATCTCATACATTTTATTCTTTTCGAACTTCGTTCGTTATCGTTTCGATATTGTTACTTTGTCGAAGCCCCCAATTACTCTTTTCAGTGTTTGTAGGTAGGTTAAAGATTGAAAGATACCATCACTCTCGTCAATCTATTCGCGTTACCGCGCACACCCATCACGGGGTCACTTTTACTTCGGCTCGTGAATAAAATGCATTAGCGGGTAACTAACACAGACATTAATTACCGGTAACGATGGGAACGACGCTTCTGACAAGTACAAATCTATATAAATGTTTATATACGGATTTGTTAAGGCGAAGGTTGACGGAAGAAATTTTAATCAGTAGGTAAAATTATACTTGCATGACTACTGAAGACGGAGTAAAAGAAGTAGAGATAAATGTATAAATATTACACAACATCACATACATTGATCTGATCCCGTGATAAGTAGCTTAAGCACTTGTGTTACAAATATCAGAATCAGCAGTGGATACACAAATATACTTAAACATACTTAATACACACCCAGACACGAAACAAACACCGATGCTCGTCACACAAATATTTGTCCCGGGTGGGAATCGAACCCACGACTTTTGGAACCGTAGGTAGTGAACCTGGGTCACTTACCACTGTTCCACCGAGCCAGTCAAAAATGTATAAGTATTTATATTAATATTATAAAAGTAGTTACCTACTCTACATTGCGAGATTACTACTACTAGCTATACCACAGTAAACGGTCACTTAGCACAAAGTACTAACATTAGTCACGCAAGCAGACAGTCAAGTGTAGCTACTACTAGTTTCATTGCACATATTATTTCAGCAAATCTACAAACATCCGTTTACTTAAAACTTTGTAGAATGACGCATTACACAATAACTTCATTAAGATATCGAAAAACGTATATTTTCATATATGTATTCTTCGCAACGATTTCTCAATTGCAACTTAATATATATTTTTCCTTTATAAGTTTAGCGATACAGAAAGAAAGCATAACAAAAAAATTATAATAAACTATACACATAACGGTAGCTACACAGCCTTAACCTTTACGACGAGAGCGTGAACAATTAATTTGGGCGTTTCATGCGTTCGGATTACCTCGGCCAATTATGCAAAATACAACTCCGACCGTTCAGCATAATTAGTGACCAGTAATAAGCCTCTCGTTTTATTATGATTATCTGCTCGTTCTTCCCTTGCATAACTGTCTGATAGTTGTTTATTTTATGGTTATTTTTTAATCTGGGATATTAATTTACCAGTGTATGCTGATAATCGGCACATCCGGTTTCTGATGCTCTCATCATTTATATATTTTATAATACATGTTAGGACTTATTGGGATCGGAATTTGCACCGAAACAAAAGGGCTGTAGCAAGGAACGACGGGTCAAACTTGCTTACAGCAGTAATACAATATTTATTTTAGATTGATATAAAAAAAAATATTTTTAGTCTCAATGAATTATTATGTAGTATCAAAGGATTCGTACCGTATTCAATATTTAGGTTAAGGGTTATTAGAACCTATAAATAAAGATTATTTGTATTACGTGACGTCTTCAGCAAGTGTGAAACGATAAATCGTGTTAACCTAATGGGACCATCTTAATGGTACAATCTCGGTGAACGAGAAAAACAAATTAAACTTTTTAACAAATGGTAGACCATGTATTGCGATTACGTCATCATCACATAAAATCTTCACGATTAATGGTGTAGGGTAAAAATACCATAAAATTGTTAGAGCGATTTCACGTTGAAAACAACTTTTGATCAAGCAGTTTAACACTTTATCATAATCGGTTTACGTCACCTATGATATGTAAGATTACAGGCATGTAATTTTTAGGTAATTCGATAAACACAGTTTAAGAATATAGGCTGTCTTCAACTAACTGTAAAGGCAATTGTTTAGATGGTTATTATTTAAAGCAAAACGAGATATGTAGAATCCAGATAAAAAACGATAAATTCGCTTATGACTTCATGCCAAAACAATAAATTAATTTTTAGGTGATTTTGAAGTTATTAAATTACACTTCTAGATAACACATAAGCGAACAACATTTAAAACATTCTATATTATTCCCCAAGTTTGATATTGTAAAAACCTGTTGCAATCGATGGTTCTTCACAAACTAACGAGGATGTCATAAGTCGTCGTACATGGTTCAAGCTATTAGATGATTATGATATAGCTTGTCATGAAAGTAGAGCAGTCGCGTTACCGACCGTCTGCACTCCATCATAGCTGACACGCATTAGCACACGATTAAGAGGTTAACAACGAAATACTTAAGCCCTTGAACGTAAGAAAAATAATAATTATATAAGCTTTTTCTGTTAGTTTAAATAAGTAAAGCTTTAACTTCATGGATTTAACTCTACAATGGACTCTGCCTGCTCCCTAGGGAGGCATATTACAGTATTTAATTATTATTAGCTTATTATTTATTGTAATGAAAAGAACTCGAACAACTGTTAGTACTGGTAACACATCTTACTTAAATATATTGAGGGCAGTTACAGTTGCTCGATAAAGATGCATGCATTTGTCTGTTTGCTGTTGTATCTCTAATTATTATCTAATGAAAATCTTTATTATGGGCCTACACGCGGAAAATTCTTACTGCCCGACGTTTCGGTAGAATTGCGTGAATAGCGCGTGTAAACCCATAATATACTTATAGTTTTTAACGCAATGGAACGCAAAAAAATCTATTTATCATTTTAACAGATATACATATACACATTACATTCGAGATCTAATTTTAAATTATTTACTAATATTATCATTAATATAAATTGTGGTTATGTTGCTTTCTACTTAACATTTGCAAATCAGTGGTTAGAAGCTACTTGAACGTAGGATATAATTATACCATTTAGATATAATGTATATCATGATTGACGCCTACTGTTAGCCATATAATAAGTTTAAACTGTTCACGCAATCAAAATATATTACTACCTGAGCATAGTGAGGATCATAGTGATTTGTTAACATGCATATTGCACAGTATTCTTTATTTAGATCAAGGAAAAATATAATGATTTTAAATTTTTTTGAGCACTTCATTTCATTATGTACAACTAAATATTAGCAAAGGAACAGCGTTGGCAGATATGTAAGTTAGTAACTCAACAAAAAACCACAAGTTAAGTACAAAAAAGTGCTGAATAAGAAATAATATGAACTAAAACATTAGAATTATGAAGCTGATAGGTAGGCGATAACGGAACCTGCATACTGGTTTCCCTTAGTGCACGGTGTAACAAGCCACCCTGCCTTATCATTAATCATCAACAAGTTGTAAAGATCGATCTAACAACGTCCTTCCCCCAAAGAAATGCGGCAAAACAGATCTAGAAATTCAGCTTTCACAGTAAAAGGCGTTTGTGTGGTACAAGGGCTGTGACGCAACCGTAGTTAATAGGTAATGCTAGGAAGTGACGGAGATCGGACACTGCCGACGGTGGAGCGTGGATAATGTAAGTGACCAATGGGAAGCACAGGAATGCAATAATCTGAGTATTTCAACCGTTTAACAGAACAGTACCTACTACAGAATTCAACCGCCATAGAAATTAAGATTCCATTTCAAAGATAATTAGCAATACATGCAAAGATTTCATACAACTCTACTACATTTTAAAATTATTATCGACATACACTCTACTCTTACGACAATTAATTACGCATTGTAATTAATATTTAAACTTACTGTTCAAGGGAAAAATATACAAAACGCCGCCATATAGACCATAGATTGAAGAAAATTTCTCTATTTATTTTACAAACTCAATTTCAACAAATGTTGCAATTTATTAAATCTGAAACATTTAGTTCTATCGGTTAAATGAGCATAGCATCAATAACGTGTTAATTCGTCTCTCACTTACATGGCAAGTATACAATTTGTCGGTGACAGACAGCCTCAGTCGAACAACAGTTGCCAACACCGGAGTAGATGCTATCTACCTGATGTCAATTGATAGCATCTCTGTACGTCAACTCTGGTGCTATCAGCTGATCTGAACTTTCAAAGCTTAATCTCAAAGCATCGAACTAGAAAGGAGATTCCGTGTGCGTATATTACAAATTGATATGTCTATGAATATTTTTTAATAGTTAAAAATAATATGTTATTACACAAAGTTAGACAGTACGTAAGCCCAATTTTTAATGATTAACAAAATTAAATAAAAAAGGTTTTTACATACAGTTTCCACTTACTTGTTTAATCTTAGTTATGTGTCAAAAAGACGGTTACGTAATTATGTCAAAAAACAAAGTAAGAAGGTTTTACTTCTTGATCTAAAAAATCTAAATTTGCAAACTAAAATTGTTTAATAACGTTTGAATCAAATTATTGAAATTACACTATATATACTGTTACTTAATATTATGTGTATTCTACTGTAAAAATTGATGACGTTTAATACGGAAATATGTATGATAAATTACAATTTTATACGTATAAACTGCAGCTCAAAGCGTTGCTAATGCAAAAAACGAATAGACATTGCACAACCACATCATAAAATAGCAATAAAGTCCAAAACTGTAAAACCAGACCACAAGTATTATGTGACACCGATTTGACTAGAGTCTATATGAAGTGAACAAGTTATTATTTAATAACCAATGCACATCTTCCCACGCTAAATAGCGGAGCCGTAAATTTGCCCATGTAGGGATGCCTAAGTATTTAGTGGTTTCATTGAACCTTTACTTTTTAGGTTTGAGAGTACTTTCATTGGAATATTAGCCCAGATTCATTTAAAAGCGGAGGATGTAGTCATTCAACCTTTTGAGATTTTACAAGAAGGACATATATAAAAATAAATTGTTATTGATAAGACATGTGTTACAAAAACATCGGCTTTACCGCAACTCAAAAATGTAACTGACTCGGAAGATCAAAGAAAATAAGTACGTTTTCAATCTTCATTGGTTTATTGCTAATTAAAACACGTAAATTGGGAAATCAACGACTGAAATTTACAAATATCAACTCGTAAAGAATGTTTGATAATAAATCAAAATATAGTCCAAACTGAAAAGTTTTTTTTATGTGGTGCTTGTTAAATTAATAAACTTTTAGGAGTAGATATTTGTCATAACAATCATTGTTTTCCAGATGTAAGTGCCAGCCCTATATGAAACAAGCAATAATTTGGCAACGAACACTATCAAGCAGTAGTATCGACAACGTCGCGTAAAGCTTCCGAGTCCACTTCCGCTGCGTGTGTGAATTGTGATAACACAACACTCACAAGTCACTCGGACTGTCACCGACAAAAGTTAATGCTACTTGTATTACACCTTAAATGTGAACTTTGGTACTTTACGCCTAACAAGCGTTTCCTAACCGACTATTTCTTGTTGCCTTGTCATCAACACCGGCTGAGGCTCCGGATGGCTCATCCCCCAAACACCTAAGGCCTACACACCTAAAGCAGGATAAATAGAAAAAATATATAACAATTTACTGCCCTAAGTTTCGACAGATACAACATTAAAAAAAAAAACAAATCATTTTATTAGCTTATGGAATATAAATAAATAAAGATAAGGCTTATTATGAAAAGTTTATTCTAGCTATTTTTATCCCAATCTTTATATTAATAGGCCAATGACAGTAAATCTTTCGAAATAAGTAAAACGATATTTTTGATATTAACAATAAATTATGTCTTCATCCTATTGCTATAAAATACTTTACGTATCTAGTAACTCTGACAAGAGTGTACTGAAGGAGAAGAGACTCACTTCTGAGGGCCTACCATGAGTTGGCTATCGTAAACTTACGTACGTTAAAAACCTATCGAGTTGTTTTTTCATATGGCCGATTGTAGTTCTTCGCGTAACCACCAGGCGGCGCTGTACAAGTTTTTCATAGACATATTTACGTAGGCGATATCGAGCGCGTAAGTTTTAAACTCATGGTAGCCCCACTGTTGGCGGTTATACGTGACCTAACAATCTACAATAGCCCGCGCTTAGTGACCGGTAGAACCGGTAGTGTTTCCTACGAGACTAAAATAACCGGTCATTTGGTGTCTCGCACCATTAGTCATTGGTTAGATCGCGATTCAGATAAAGTCGTCTCAGATGGGCTTAATGTATTCAAAACTACGGCATTGGCCTTGCCTATGGGCACTATTACGAAGGCAAAAGGTCGTTTGGTGACACACAGACAGTAAAACATCTTTCTTACTACATAACATTTGAAGTTCAGGGTTCCCTCGCGTTGACATACTCTATGTCGTATTTAATAGCCTGAACTAAACTAAATTGCATAATTTTATATAATGTTAATTTTTTTTTACTGATGATGTGATTAAAAGCAAAGCATACAACAAGTCAGCATCTGTTGAAACTTTTTTCTAGTACAACAAAAGTAATTCACAAAGTAATTGTGGATGCCCAGATTTGTGCAATGATAATGAAAAACGATGTACTTATCAAGTCATTGAATCATGAGTATCTAAATTATACAAGTTAGAAACTGACTTATATTAGAAATTTTACTTATTTACCTTAATTGTCCTACCTACTTAAATAATATTATTTTTCACCTACTTTCAATATTCTTAACAAAACTACCTCTCTAAATTCGATTTAAACATTGTGACCAAACCGATGGAGTAATAACCAATAGACAATTAATAGCCGTTACGTATCTCTGGATGAGCAAACCGGTTAAGCCTCACAGGATGTTGTGATACCTCAAGATTTATGCCTTGAGAAATTGCCGCTGACATACGCCGACGTACAATTAGATGCGAGGATGTTACATAGACGTAGGTGCAAGTCTCGCGACGGTTTGTGGATGTGAGATAAGCGGACGTGTCGCAGACAAGGCCTAGATTTATGGTTCCCATGGTAACTTAGCTAGAATCAATTATGCAAAAGGATACACAACAATGTCGATTGGCTCGACAAAAGTTCATTACTTGATTTAATGGTTAGCGGTTGTGTAACTGTTAAGTATACGACTAATAAAAAAAATATTAAATAACCTTAATTAAAGTAGGCCTTCCTAATACGAGAGTACAACCGTGATAGTAGGATTTTATGTTGGTGTATAATAGAATCGTCTTTTGTATCAGCTAGATTACATGATCATCCAAGATGATCGAGATATAGATCAGATCTTAATCTAAACTTATATCGATCAAGCCCAGGCTTAATTGTCTTTTAATTTATTCAATAATTGAAGATACTCTTTAATTACCATGCAGAATTCTAAATCATTCAGCAATCCACAGATGATTGGCAGCCAATCATAACGCAAGCGTTACGAATGCCAATTAGCCAATCATATGCCCCGATAAGTCCAATAAAGCTAGAGAGTTACAACTATGTATGTGGGATGTGTTTTAGTAATTATAATAAAAGTATCTTATTACACCACAACAACATTCTGATCCCTAAATATGTTGTTTAAACCCTTGCTGTACGGATATCAGACTCAACAATTAATATAAACACGTATAGATAAATATCACAGACTCGGGCCGAAGGAACTTATAAATATTTGTCCCGGAATTGTCTTTTAATATAGATAGAACTCGTACTTTCAGTAATTTGCATTGTATTTCTTTTTAGTCCATAACAACCTTATAACAACTTCTGCATCTTGTTAATCTTGTAATCATTACACGGCAACGTGTATAGGTAACCAGCCATCTGATGCTTCGCGCTGCCCACTGCCCGCATGAAATCGTTTAATCTATGAAGTGGCTTATGAACTAGACTGTGTACCAAACTAAATTTAAATAGATTTACTAACTTCAGCATTACTATTATTTACTTACTTTATCAAGATTTAATATCATATGCGAAAGTAACTCTTGGTTAAACTTTCGCATGTGATATTAATAAGGATTTTGCCGGATGCAAACCGAGTTGACCAATCTTAATAGATCAATTAGTCGAGCCAATTAATCCGCAACCTCTAAATCCGTGTCGGAATCACCCTGTATGAGCCGCAGGTGCGTCCAATTGCGTCCCGCAAATGATACGAATAATATGAGGCAATTAACTACATGCTGTTTCCTTTCACTGCCCACATTGCCACAGTATGGGCTACAGTCAGTAGCACTACTCGGTTGTATATGCTATTTATATTGATTGAAAATTATAAAAATATCGTTTAAAATATGTAGCTTTCCATGTATCATTAAGTGGTCTGACTCTGACATGGACTCGAAATAAGAATTAAACAAAACCATCGTTAATAGGTAATAATTTTGATTTTTCGTACTCAAAGCGTAAAACGGAACCCGGAAAATGAAATGTATCTGAAGAAACAAATTTTTCACTGTTCATGTAAATTTGTACATTAATTTATTCAAGTATGTTTTTATGGCAAATCAGACCAATTTGACATAATATTTGGCTAAGTGGGTAAGTTTTTTAACCGCAGCACGGCACATAGATCGTTTACTAACTCTAACATCTAACATTTACTACAATACTAAAGAGTGTTGAGGTAAATCATCATCATCTCAGCGTTCTCCCGGTTGCATCCTTGCGGGCCGGGGTCCGCTTTCCTGCTCTAACTCTCCACCTCGCACGGTCTTCAGCATCCTTCGCGGAGAGTTTGTTGGCACGCATGTCATCCACTACGACGTCAAGCCAGGCCTTCTTGGGCCTTCCCCTTCTGCCGGGACCCGGCGGTAGCGACATTGCGAGACACTTGTTCCCTACGTAGTTTGCCGGTTTTCGTAAAACATGTCCGTACCAACGTAGGCGGCACTCTTGCAATTTATCAGCGATGTCTCGGACATGAAGGCTGCCGCGAATACGGGAGTTTTTACGCGATCTGCTCGCGTAACTCCCGACATCCAGCGCAGCATCTTCATCTCCGTCACCCGCAGTTCTTGCTTGTGCCGCTCAAGTATTGGCCATGCTTCACTGCCATATAAGAGAACAGGCCTAGTGATGGATTTATAGGCTTGTCCCTTCAGCTTAACCGGCATTTTAGGGTCGCAAATGACGCCGCTCACCTCCCGCCATTTATCCCACGCAGCAGCAATGCGTGCCTTGACGTCGGAGTCGATGTCGCCGTTCGCGTGGAGTACAGATCCCAGATACTTGAACCGGTCCGTGCGCTCGACCGTGTCTTCGCCTATGCGGACGAACATGGGATTTGTAGTGTTGCAGGCCAAGTACTCTGTCTTCGCCACGTTGAGTTTCAGACCCCCGTTCTCAAGCGATTCCTTCCATGTGTTAACACGTCTCACCAGCCGTCCCCTGTCCGAGTCCACCAGCGCGATATCATCAGCATACATAAGTAGCCATGGTGGCTGCTCATGTTGGTCTCTGATGCTGTCTGACAATACGTCTAATATCAGGCTGAAGAGAAACGGACTCAGGACGGAGCCTTGGTGTACTCCGACGGTTATACGGAAGGGCAAAGTGTCGCCAACAGCGGTCCTAACTACAGAATCGGAATCACAGTACATGTCTCTAATGATATCAACATACGTTTCTGGCACTCCCTTGGACCTCAGGGCCCACCAAATCATCTCACGCGGAACACAGTCGAAGGCCTTCTCCATGTCCAGAAATAGGAAGTGGAGAGGCGTGTTCTTCGTCCTGTATTTCTCCATGATGATTCTTAGGGCAAAAACGGGGTCCATAGTCCCGTGACCGGGGCGGAAACCATATTGACATCCAGAGACAGTGCACTCCTGACGGATTCGAGAGTCCACTATCCGCTCGAATAGTTTCATGGTGTGGGACATGACCTTTATACCGCGATAACTACCGCACTCCTGCACTGATCCCTTGCCCTTGAAGACTGGGGTGATAACACTCAGTCTCCATTGGCGAGGAATCCCGCCGGTGCTTAGTATGCGGTTATAAAGGTTAGTTAGGATGCCCACACCACGCCCACCCATTGCCTTCCAGGCTTCGATGGGGACTCCATCGGCTCCGACAGCTTTCCGATTCTTCATGCGGCGAAGAGCCTTCTCTACTTCTTCAGACGTTACCGGTGGCACAAGTCCAAGATTCGGAGGGAGGTCCGGTGGCTGCACTTCTCTATGCTGTTTATTTAACAGCTCGTGGAAGTAAGAGCGCCATCTCTCCTTCACCGAGGTCCTCGCATAGTAGGTTACCGTGAGAGTCTTTAACACAGCGGCACTTGGAGATATCCTGTGCCGCTTTGACCCTCGAACGTGCCAATCTATAGATAAGCTTCTGCCCCTCAGACGATTCCAGCCTATCGTAGAGCGGTTGTAGGTGGGCTCGCCTGGCTCTGGCAACAGCTTTCTTAGTAGCACGTTTTGCGGACCTGTATGCGTCGCGATCTTTGGGAGAGTTGGACGCTTGCCACTTTTAAAGAGGGTTTTCTTCACCCTCGTCTCCCTCTGGACTGTGTCGTTTCACCACCAAGTCTCCTTGTCAAATTTGCGTCCACCCTTAGACGTGCCAAGCACTGACTTCGCCGCTTCGGTTATGGTTGCCTGAATCCTGTCCCAGTGGTTCTGAACTGGTTCGTTCTCAGACTCAGCGCACTTGTCGCCGATAGCTGAGACGAACACCTGGGATGGCTTTGGGCTTCACGCAGAGATCCATGACAAGTAGACGGTGTTGTGCAGTGAGACTCTCTCCGGGTATGACCTTGCAGTTGACTACTTTGCCGATGTGGTGCCTCCTAGTGAGTAGGAAGTCGATCTGGGTAGCGTGCCGCCCACTCCTGTAGGTGATTAAATGTTCAGGCCTCTTCTGGAAAAACGTGTTCACAATAGCCAGGTCGGCAGCCGAACACAACTGGAGGATGTTCTCCCCTTCAGCGTTGCGTCTGCCGAACCCATAGCCACCATGAACACGCTCGAACTCCTCAGGCTCCTCACCCACATGACCGTTCAGATTGCCCCCCAGAACGACTCCCTGAGATGGTGGGATTCCACGCAGCACCTCTCCAAGTCTATCCCAGAATGAAGTTTTTTCGGTGTCGCTGCAACCAGCCTGTGGAGCGTATGCGCTTATCAAGTGGGTCGTAACCCCTTCGATAAGCACCGTTACGTCCATTAAGCGGTCGCTGTAGCGTTTCACCTCCAACACGTCATCCTGCAACTCCCCGGACAGCACTACCGCAACCCCGTTCTCTCCACTAGGTGCTCCTGTGTAGATCAGCTTGTAGTCATTCCCAATGGCCCGGGATCTGCTGCCTTTCCACCGAGTCTCCTGCAGGAACGCCACTGCCACCCTCCGCCTGGTGAGTACGTCGGCCAGCTCTCTCGCGCGACCGGTAAGCGTGCCCACGTTCCACGTCGCGAAGCGGAGTTTCCGTGGGGTTGGGGCTAACTTCTTTAGCCGCGTCCGTCCCCAGCGCGGTAGCCCTTGCCCACTTGCCACAGGAGTCGGGCGAAACTCCTGCGCGCCGTTTTGCGGCGGCGCCCTATTCCTGGCACTTTCCTTGATCTTACTTTCCATTGTTGAGTGGCGTGTTTCACTTTTACGGGAGCGACTGCCGTCCGACCAGTGTTGAGGTAAATGAAAAAAGTAAATCTCACCTTCACTTGTCAATTGTTTATGCTACTTAGCTGTCAAATGAGGCGCCACTTCTGTCTTTACCCCGTACCCGCCATTTGATATCTGTACAAGTTTTATTTCATAAAAGCCCTTACTTACCACAATTGCACAGCCGTATTATAAAACTATACCGTTTTAAGTACAACATTTACCATAACTAAGTACCTGGAAGACCAATGAGTACCTAAGAGAAACTTACTGCCTAACATACTGTGTCCAGCGCATCACCGCTAATACACTTAGCGTATGATATGTTACGTCACCGGGCGAATTCTCAGCTCTATTAACATCGACTATTTTCTTTGCACATGTTCCACTTGCGTTTTATAGCACCATTAGAGTTGGGCAACCAGCGTGTAACGCCATGCTTCGTACATTTCTTGCCAATACTTTGAATTTTTGTTTTAATACTATTTATTCCTATAAAAAATACACAAAAATGAAAACAAAACTTTTTTACCTATCATATAACTTTTTCAACGATCACTAATTGTAAAATATTTTTATTTGTATCGATATTCATATTTTTTATTATTTTTAAAAGCAGCAAATTTATTTATTTGGTAAATCGGTAAAATTAATATAATTCAATATTTTCAATCGTACTTTTCAAAAGTTACATTTCTGAGTGCTGTTTACCGTGAAATCATTTTGTGTGTTTTATATTTAACTAGAGACCCGCCCTCGTTTATCTTTGGGTGAACTTCAGATGAAAACCTTCTTTGTATCTAATCTTTATCTATTAATAAAGCCGTATCTAAATCCGCTGCATTTTTAAAGATTTATGCACACATAGGATATTGGGACAGAGAAAGTGACTTTGTTTTATATTTGACATAATTACCAATTATTTATTTAAAAAATAGTCAGGCAAATAAAGTAAGGGAAAATAATATCACACTTACATAAATGATGTTTTTAGTGCATGGTCTATTAGTTTGATAACAGTGCTATAACGATCACTTATAACATTAACTTTTTGCGGTAAAAATGAGTTACGTCCTAAAACCGATAGTTTCGGGTAAACAAGAGAAAGTGACCAGCTAATTTGACGATTCCTAGCTGCGGTTACGACACACAGACGAAAATAAGTCTTGCGATCGTATCTCCCGTGAGAAATTACGATCGTAAATTACGTACGAACTTATATCATTACGGGTTCATTAACATCGTGTATGGTAAGATTATTTTGTATTGAACATCAATTTAACAATTCTTATGATATTAAAAAAAAGATCCCGACGAATTAAGAACCTCCTCCTTTTTTGAAGTCGGTTAATTAATATTATAACCATTAGTATGTAATATTATAAAAGTATAAGTAAATTAATCATCGTATCGTCTCGTATGAGTAAAATTGTATGTAAAAATATCATCTTATTAATTGTGGATACTGGTTCTAATCATTAACATACGTTTATTAAACTGCAAATACTGTAGATAGCCTATGGTGGTAGTTCTCTAACGGGTATCCTCATTGTATACTTGCTTTCCGCCAGAACCATCTAAGCAATAAGTAGCATTGATGTGGATGGCTATTCAAACAAGTCAGGCGCTGCAGAGCATAATACCTACACACCTTTGAACATAAGTTTGAGCATTTGCATAAATTTACTGCATCTTCTAAAGCTTTTTCTTACCGAAACCAATTTTGGCACACATGAGTAAAAAATATTCTTAAACAATAATATTTCAAACACATCGATATGTATCAATTATATGATTATCTTAAAATAAAATAGACCTAAATCAAAATACATTATCTATACAAATATCTAAGTAAACGTCCACAGGTCAAACCAAGCATGTTATCGATTGGGAGGATCTTAAAATCATATTCTAATTAGCGTAAACAATATTAAACGTTCGCGCTACTCAGATATACAACAAAACGCCACACATATAATACAGGATCTGAAAGAAAAAATCGAAATACTTGAAAAAAAATTACAAACTGCTGAAAACGAAATAGATAATCTGTCTTTAGAAAATAGTATGTTAAATAAAAAAATAACAGAATATCAATTACAAGTAAATAAGTTGACACATATATGTAAATCTACGCCCAAGAAAACAAATAAAAAGGAGCATAGCAAATTAACGAGTACAAAGATGGACATCATAATACTCTGTTGTAATTGAAAACAACATCTTACATGAAAGACTGGCGTGAATTTATGAACATACAAAATATGTCTGATGTATGTGTAATTAGTTTCGAACATCTCCGCAGACAACCTAGATGATACATACCATTTATTCTGGCATTTTATCAAGGTTTGATTGATAGTCCACGTATATGTAGCATTGTAATTTGATTTTTATTAGCGATGACCACGTATGGTAAATCCAATAATCTACGATATGCGCCTGCTCTAGTTATGGATAGAAGTAATTGATATAATAATATTTACTTTTTTTAAGAAAACGAATTGGACTAATTATTGCATAAACATATGTAAATCTTGATTTCCAGTTAGTATTTTATTGTAATATATGTAATAAGATATTTCGGTTTAAGTCGCTCCTAATCGATGTAACTTTATTTGTTTTAGTGACAGCTGTTAAGCTGAGCAATTATCTAAAGATAATTTATTAAGTAAAATTATGTAACGCTGTTCATTCACAGTCCTGCTGAAAAAGACATCAACGCGCTGCGTTGCGCTGCGTTTCAGCAGCTAATCGTTAAACTATACAACTTTTGAAAAGTCACAAAACCCAAAATTTAATGAATCTTGTTCTTCCAAAATTATATAATTTCCATTGTTCCAAAATTCTAATTAAATATTAGAATTTTTATAACGTTATTCAATAAAATGAAATCATTGTACATTATTAATAATCTCTAATTTGTTATTATAAGATGGATAGTTTTTTTAGATAGATATATATTAGGTAGGTAGGTATTGAAACAACAGATCAACCCATGTATCATTTATTTGACAACAATAACATATCAACAATACCTCTTACAACTAAAACAGTCTTCCTCGTAATAAATAAGATTAATTACATAAATGGCAACACTACTCGCTAGATTATTAATGGTTTATCATTTTAAAGCGTAAAGCACACATTATTAATAACATCATCGGTGTTTTTATATAATGTTAAGTCATTATAAATCAGACGATTAAATGTGTTGTATATACTTACATACATACATAAACAGGGAAAAATTCAAAGTTTTATTAAAGCTTAGTTAATGCTGATTTTGGAGATAACTAAAGAATACTTACATCTTTCATACAATAACAAAGATACATATTGATAAATAAACGTTTATATATTTTTGTATTTTAACTCTAAGTCAGATGCAAAATCAGAACTGTTCGAAACAAATTGTGATTTTTGAAAGGCAAAGCTGCATTACCTGAACAAATGCTATAAATAACAATTACTTCGATTCAGAGTTCCTTGGTCGATACAATCACGGATATGTGATACCATCTCGATACGAAAACGGGGCAGAGAGAGTGTGCCTAACATATGTGCCATTACATCAATATATAACCCAAGTACTGCCAGCTTCAAAAGTCGATGCACACTTTACTTATATTGAATCTTACCACTGGAAACTGAAACGCCACTTACATATGTATTCGATAACATTAACGGCATTCTAACGGTAAACTTTAGGTATAAGTAAGTTTCGAAAGTAATAGGTCCAAAAAGATGTCTATGTTGGTGGTGTTTCAGTATTCGCCTGTGAATCCTTTAGCAAAAAGATTAAACTGTCAAACATGCTAAACTACTTTTGGAGCTGTCTTTGTACTAGAATACTATAGCTTAGAGTACGTAGAACTGCGGCTGCTCGCATAAGAACTCTTGTAGCTAGTATCGCTCGGGGCAGATGCGTAGTCGCTATGGAGACTTATATCGTTATCTTCCTTATTCACGCTCTGCTGAACCGACGTCTTATCATACTCCGTCGTCTGTGACGTGGAAGGATACGAAGCGGCGTACTTAGCTTGAGAATTCGGGTAGTAGTTGTACAAGCCTTGCCCCTGATGAGGGTATACGTAGTTGTTGTATAGAGAAGGGTTCGGAGCAACTAAGAGCATAGGCGACTGACCTATGTTATATCCGCCGAGTAAGGATTGGTAGTTAGGGGCAACATTGTACGGAGATTGAGGGGGTATGGGGTTTATAAGGCCTTGTTGGGGCTGGTAGTGGCCCTGTGGTGACGGCTGGAGGAGAGTCTGAGGATACTGGAGTAGTGGTTGTTGATAACCTTGCGGTTGTTGTAGGACTAGTTGCAAGTTCCCGTTGGCTTTGGACGGCACGAGCTGGTACTTGGCTTGGTAGCCAGGGTTTGGTAAGAAGTTGAGTGGGACGAATTGTGAGGATGTTGTTGGTGGGATAAGGTAGTTTTGTGGCTGCTGGTACGTTTGGTCTGGTGGCGTAGTTGGGGCGTAGTACTGCGAATTCTGGTTCGGGTAGAAGGAGTTCGGCGGTTGCGCCTGGTACTGCGGCCCCTGGCTGGTGCTGGGAGCCTGGTACAGGCTGTAAGAGTAGTCAGGCTTCTGCGCGCCGGTGGGGATGGCGTTGAGGCTGGTCGCTTTTCCAGCTCCGCGCTTCTTCTGTTCTCCTTCTTCCTCGCTGGCGCAAGCGAGCGCAGCAAAAACGATGAACACCTGGTAAAAAAAGTCCAAGTTAGGGATTTCATAAAATATTAGCTGAATTTCTGATCAGGATGAAAAGTTTTATAAATTGCAAATAAATGTAGCTAAGTATTGTCATTATAATGGCTAGAAGCGTAATTTCGTAGTTCCCTAAAGAAAAGCTTAAGTAAGCTTAGTCCCCTCTAAAAACATTTGTCGAAGGACATGTGTCACACATGGCTTAAAATACTTTTTTATTCGTTAGTAATACTTAGTATTAGCAATTTTCAGAGTTTCGTTTCTAGTTCTTGATTATACAAATACTATACCTATTAATCAAGCCCTCGTCTATGGTATTCATGGTTGGCAAAATGTTTTAACTATGCTTACAATAATTAATCAGTATGTAGTATGTATAGTTCCGTATTTTCAATTTGCCAACAATATTGGAGTCGGTATCATCTCGCAATTTACGTAAGCAAACACTTAACGAACTATGATTGATTCGCTTTACACGTATTAACTGTGATGGATGGTCCGATCACTTTAGACAAACTGTTTAGCTCGTCTCAGTTTTACTAGGATGCGCTTTGATTGATAGCCAGAAACGTCATTTGAAATGTTTACAATTCATTATTGGGTTTGCAAGACATTGACAAGGTTTGCTAATGTAATGCGGAGTATAATAATATGTTCTTCTTTATGCACTAGGTATCACCAGATTCAATGCTAAGATAAATGTATCCCTTTCAATAATGAAGCGTCTATCTTTATTTAGGAGTATTCTAAATCATTTAAGAATGAAGATTCTTAAATTAACCAATTTCACAACCATTTGAATCGGAGATAGTTAAATCTTCATACTTAATGAAAACATACTATAAACTATTTACCCGTACCGTATTTGTGCAGTTAAACATTTTAGACATAGAAAGTTAAGGAAAGTTTCGCTTTGAATTTATTGTAGGGTCATAATATTTCAAACATTTAGCATGCAATGAAAAAAGGTTTAATTAGGGAATAATAACTTAAATACTAAACAACATAAGTGACTCACCAAAAGCTCAATCTTCGTCATAATTACCAGCGTTATTGAATCGATGTCTCAAATGCACATTATTTTTACATAACTCAAATAAGTTCTAATGAGAAAACGGAAAGGAAAAGTGCTCTGCAGTCCGTTCCGCGGAAAAGTGGTAACACTGTATCAAGTTCATGCATTTATATGGGCGGCCGTGGACAACTTTCCTCGCGTCCAGATCTCGCCGGGAAGTGACCGATCTATAGGTCTTTGTCCTTCGTAGGGCTGCCGGTGGCAATGACCAATCAGCCCCTCTTAAACTAAACATATCCTCTTTTCGGCATTCGGTTTTGGAAGAGCTTTGTCACTGAATCTTATATATAGATATAAGATTACTTATATATTATCACTTGTTTAGGATAAGATAGATAGCTATCTTATCCTAAACAAGTGATAGTTCAGTTGATTAGGATAAGATAGAGATTGGGAGAGAATCTGTTTCTTTCATAGAGACTCCTAGGCTTACCCAGGTATTGAAACTGTCCAGATTGAAATTCGCGCATCATCTCAATGACTTGTATGTGACGAGATACATAACGTCTTTCTAACAGTCAGATTCGTAAAATCTAACATTGACATTATGACATTGTTCAGGTTGAAAAAGTTTCCGGGTACGAATATAAAATTTTCTAATTCTGCCATATCGTAGCATTAGTTTCACGAGTAGCATTTGCCTCAGCATATAAACACACGACATTTTTTTAAAAGCTTTAATTTAAATTGCTCTGTATGTTTGTTCGGGTGGAATCTTGCAACTCATTTTTTTACATATTAGCATTGCCATGATCAACTTCAAGTTCACGCATCATCGGAGATTAGCAACTACCTTGCAAAAACATAATTGAACGAATATGTGCTAAGTAAAGTAAAGACGCGCTTTACTCTAATAGCGGAATCGAGTTTGACTTAAGATTCTTTGTGTGAATACAACCTGAAAACCATAGCCTTACGCAGGACCGATGCCTTGTCCCACGCTAAGTGGTGTCGGGCAATATGAAGATGGAAGATTATACGCCGTGAAATTTTAGTGGTTGTTTTCCAGTGGCAGAACGATTGGCCTTTAGTAATACTATCGAATCATGCAAATTATTCCGCAAAAAAAAATTTTTTTTTTTTCAAATTTTCAAAATAATAATTTTCTAACTCGAAAACGAGAGAAGCTATCGTTCTTTTATAAGATGTGACGTAATCAAGTACTGCTTTGCATGAAATCGATGCTTAAAGCTACAAGCTCGACGCCCTGAGTCATAAAGCGGCTCGAACGTGCTTTCGAGTTTCAGTTAAACCTTTCGTAAAACCGGCATTTATTGATTTTAACAAAAAAAACTGCATAAATCTATTGTACTACTAAGATAGAATCATTTTACTGCAGGAAAACAACCACTAAAATTTCACGGTGTAAAAAAGAAGTTTAAAAAAGACTATTTTCCTAAGCCGTTTCCTAATTCCTTGATACATGCTCCTTAATACAGTTGGTAGAGCTAGCCCTGCGTGCGTGGCCAGAGCCTGAACCACTTCCTAGGAGGTGGCGGAAACGTTGCGCAGATAACCGTATCTCGACTTACAGGCTTCCTATGCTCACGCGCCGGTTCGCCCGCCAGGTACCTATTGCCAGTTAGATAGAGATTGCGTGTTCATTTATAGGCAATAATAACATTATCTATAACGTGGTGTTATCAGCACACAATAATTGGCTGGGTGGGGATCGAACTTGCGATAATGCAAGAGACAGGGGTACAAACTATGTGCCATCTACTGTCAAACAAATAATTATTATTAACCGTGACCACGAGCGCTCTAAAGAGCTCGAAACGTCGGATCTCTAAATAATGTTTAGAATACCAATACACGCGAGTTTAATCCGTAAAATTAGTTCTATTTCAAATAATTATTATTATGCAATATTTGTCCCCTATCCTTCGATATCAGATTTGAATGATGTATAAGAGACTAGTAGAGGTCACTAATAAATACATCATTCAAATTAATAATGTATTGTATAATGAAGTTTTTCCAATGATTACCATCTTTTTTTTTTTTGTTTTGATTTATCAAGACCGTAAGATTGTGTTCTTGTGGTACTTAATTTCATCATGTACGAGTATTGTAGGAACGTTTACCTACTATTCTCGTACATGGTAAAATTTATAAAACACAGACCCAGGATAATTTGTTTTGTATCAAAAATACAAAGTACTTACCTATTACTAAGTATTTTAGTGGTGAACTCGAGCCTATCATATCTCCAGACATACAAGCTCTAAACAAAACAGACAAACAAACCTTTAAAATGCTTTAGATTCTTCATTGGGATAAGTTGCTCCTACAAAGATTAAACATCATATACGGGTTAACAATTACACCGAAGGTCGTTAGGTTCACCGCACACTGGATCTAACTCTTAAATTTCTAAGATCATTACTCCAATGCACCTCAGTCTGAAGTGCCACATGAATTACGCCTAATTACAGAGTAATGCTGAGAACTCACGACCGTCCGGCACCTGTGCATTAATCTGAGCCGAGATTATGAACGCGGGTCTAGCTTTCCGTTATTCAGAGCCTGGGAATTAACGTCACTTTTACATGTTAAAGTGTTTGCTGCGATGTTAGATCAAAAGTATGATGGACCCACATGGAAGATCATCTAAGTTTAATTTCTATTACTAATTGAAACTTATTGAACTAATTGAATCTGTAGAGTGTAGAAGATAAGACGAAGGTAATAAAAATAAATATCTTGCTCAATTCCAAATACCATTTGTATATATTCAGCACTATAATACATATAGACCCGAGAGATTGATCCTACCGCAGATCTTTTAAACCTATTTTTTTAAATTTCCTTTTTGTTATCGTACAGACACAGTAATAACATAAAAAGGAGATCGTTTATGATTATCTAATGTACAGTAGAGCGATGAATTATGTAACTAATATGCCTATTTGCTATAACATGCTATCAACTGGTAAAATAAATTACATAATATCTACTTTTAAAGTAGCATTTTGCAAAAAAACATTACCTACTAAAACACCTAGGTGATAATTCTATATTACATAAATTTCAACTTAGGCAAGTTCTCTTAATAAGCCTTAACCGCTTTGCCAAATAAATTGCACGTAATAATTTAAATGATCTCTACGTTTAGCGTGATCCGCATTCCACTTCGGTTCTTTTTTAAGCAAATTATATTTTATTTTACATCTCTCTACTAGCGGATTTATAACGTCACATTAAGTTATATGACCACTAAAAGCTATGATTAGCCAAGAAATAGACTAAATACCAAAAAAAATTAACTAGACCAACAATAAAGTTTTAGGGGTACAAGTTGAAAATTTGCCACTTTCAGTTTTAATTAAGACGTCGTCAGTCAGAGCGGATAAGGTAATTTTTTGGAATATCACTCTAAATACCGATTATGCTGCTCCTTTTTCTGCTTAGCAAGGCAGACGCCTTCTTATTTATTAGTTATTTTTGTTGTCACTAAATAATCGTTTTCTTGCGCACAATCTCAGAACATGTCTGCAGATTAGAGAACAGCCCCAACAGTTCTCTGAATGCAATATAAATATCTTCGCCGTCTCTTCTCTTTGTTGTTAAACAGTCCTTACCATTCTTGGTCGAAGTGACTATTCAACTAATGACCACGGTCAGCACACAAATCAGCACGCATTTGCTTGTCCCGACGGATTACTTTGCTGACCGTAACTAATTTAGAAACTACATAATGGATGTGTTACATTATGTTATGCTTTAACTTATTATCTAATGGCGGCTATGATTATCGCTTCATTGCTTGATTTAATTGATTTTGATTGGGACTAATACACAATGAGCGAGGTGTAATCCAAGTTTTGTAATGGGTATTGTTATAAAATTATGTTATTGTCTGTCTTAAATTTTACTGGTTATGAAACCATTTTGACAGTATCTGCTTATTATAGTAAAATTCCTATGTATTAGATTTATATTTTTACGTTATGAATAAAAACTGATGTAAATGTACGACTGTTACTAATATATGTACTACACCAGCTGTGCTCGCGACTTCGTTCACTTGGACTACAGGATTTTACATACAGTAGCGGTACCATGAGTTGGCTATCGTAAACGTACGTACTACCGGCAACGCTGGCGGTAGTACACTTTTCAAATAGATTTCTTTAAACGCCAATAGCCCCGCCCACTGGCCAATAGAAGAGCACTTAAAGAAAATCTGTCAAAATCCAAGCAAAAACGTTCCAATAGTAGGAGAGCTAGCAAGAATTTTTGGTAGGTATTTGAGGCAAGCTGAAAACTTATCCTGAACCTCTCCTATTATATCCCAGCACGACACTGCAGACCTGGCTGGTGAGTAGCGGGGCTAAAGCAAACCCCCAAAAATATTTTTCATCTTTTTATTTATAACTAAAAAATAAGACTCACGTTGTAAGACAAATTATTTCGATGGAACTTCTACCTGTCAGGTGAACTGACAAAGTATATTTTTTTGGATTATAAAATATATTTTAAAATAAGAAAAATTGGGGGTTTGGTTTAGCCCCGCTACTCACCAGCCAGGTCTGCGGTTTTGTTTTGAGTTATAATATTAAAGGTATAGGACATGTTTTCAGCTTGCCTCATATACCTACCGAAAAATTCTTGCAGGCTCTCGGACCACAATTTGGGCGGGGCTTGCTTTGACAGACGTATAAGCGCCAAGCGATTTTCACCTTATAGGTGGTCGACCGCCAAATACTCCGATAGTACGTTAAAAACCTATCGACTTCTTTTTTTTCATACGACCGATTTTAGTTCTTAGCGTAACCACCAGCGGCGCTGTACAAGTTTTTCATAGACATATTTACGTAGGCGATATCGAGTGCGTAAGTTTAAACTCATGGTAGCCCTACAGAAGTAGTTTGCCAATAACTACCGTTTCCATGGGAATTTTGCAATATTGCGTTGCAAGTAAGCTTTAAGTTCATTAAGATACCTGCATGCCAAATTTCAATCATCTATCTGACGGGGTTTAGCTGTTTTCATACAAAAGTTTTTTCCCGCTTACTCCCGTTCCGGTAGCAATTTTGCAATATCCTGTTGCCACTAAGTTTAGTGTTTACTAAGGTAACATGTCTAATTTCAAGCGTCTTAGTTAAGCGGTTTAGAATTTTCATACAATAGGATTTTCAAGCTAAATCTCGCTCTCGAGGCAATTTCGGAAATTCCTTTTTACACCTCTACGGTACTAAGCTACTCGTACGTTCGTTCTAAATTTCAGGTGTCTACGTTTAGCCGTTTACACTGTGCGTTGATAAGTCAGTCAGTCAGTCAGTCAGTAAGTCGGTTTTTCCTTTTATATATTTTGATAGATTGTGTTAAGGAAGAGTGGCCCCTTCTGGCACAGGTGCTTCCTGCACTTAATAGAAGAGGTCAACTTTGATTATTGTCAAAGACTGTTTGTGATGAAATAAACGATTTATATATTTAGATAATATACTATAATGAGACGTATAAAACATTCGTATACATTTACATTATTTGTTACTTGAAAGAAGCGGATGGGAGGTCGCTGGATGGGACTGACACAGGACCGAAGTGTATTCTACAGAGAAGGCTGGCGATAGACCCACAACGCAGATCCGTATCTACAAAACACAAACATCTCTCTCGACATGCTAACAAACCTCCCTGAGTAGTTTCTCTTTCCAATAGCACTAATTAGAATCTGTTTCATCAGATAGCTCCCAGGGCGT
The DNA here is from genome assembly GCA_039566165.1 of Maruca vitrata. Taxonomy (NCBI): domain Eukaryota; kingdom Metazoa; phylum Arthropoda; class Insecta; order Lepidoptera; family Crambidae; genus Maruca; species Maruca vitrata. The sequence continues at coordinate 2,755,357 of CM076926.1, forward strand.
GATTAGCGTGTTACACATATAAATGAGTCTAATCAAACTTTACGATGCCTAACCTTGTTCCCACGGCTGTAAATAAACATTAATATTATAAATAAATACTACACAACATCACATAGGTACATTGATCTGATTCCGTGGTAAGTAGCTTAAGCACTTATGTTACGGATATCAGGATCAACAGTGGATACACAAATATACTTAAATAATATTTAATAACACGTCTAGATAAGGAACAAACACCAATGTTCGACACACAAATATTTGTCCCGGAATCTAACCCACGACTCTTGGAACTGTAGGCAGTGAACCTGGGTCACTAACAACTGTTCCACCGTACCAGTCCAGCCTGAATCATGAATATGTGTTTTGATTAACTTTTTAATAAAAGTGATTTAACAAATCCCGTGTCTATTTTCATCATATCTTTAAAAAAGATAATCAAATCATATTCATAACATCACATGTGTTATAGCAGACAGCAACTATATTTAAAAATTACTTTGACGTACTATTGTTCGCGGTCAATAATACGACCCAATAGTTCAAAACACGAATTCGTAGATTTCTTGTACTATTCAATTAAAAAAAATACCTCAACAACTGTTTGATCTTAATTTTAAACTGTCATGGTTACACACATTAGAAAACTGTAACTGTCCGGGATATTTACCATGTCAGTTCACCCGTGATCATGGCGCTTGCAACAGTGCCGAAATATCGGGAGCTCATTAAAACAAAACAACATGGTAAATATCCCGGACAGTTTCAGTTTTCTAATGTTTGATCTTAATCTAAGTTTCTTATCAGCGTACACTGCCATCTGTGTTGCTAGGTAGCAACGAAGTTCCTTTCACTAAGAAAAGAGTTATAGCACTATTTTATTGACGTAAGTTAAGATGTTTCTTGATGAATAGTGTAGATGGAAGTATGTACCTAATTTATTTACCTTTCATATTATGAATGATATATTATAGTTATGACATATAATAATTAATAATGAATAATTTTTACTTAGCATCAATCAGAATAAATGAAAAATATTATAAGAAAACGTCTAAGTGTGCTATCAAAAATAATAATCTGACCAAATTCATGGATACGTCTTATCTAGTATTTTGTTCATTGATTGATTCTCATTTCCAAATATGCATAATGGTTAACTGTAAATCTAACTACACAAAGCGTTACATAAAGCATTATGTATTCTTGTTTATCATTATCTGAACTTACGAGGTGGCTCGCATTGAACTTCAAATTTGCATAATGTTAATCCATATTACATTGTCCTAGATAATAAAATTACCATTTCTCTGCCTGACTTGTCCTATTAGACTTTCAAGAGAGTAAACTAGCTGATCTTATCTCTGATTCCGTTAATAGCGTCGTTAAGGGCGACTAGTTTACTATTCGAGCCTACAGTTAGGTCTGGTAAAACTAATTAAGCTATAATATAATCTTGATAGTTATAGTACCAAGGCTAAACTGGAGAGTAGACTTATAATACAAACATACTATAATATCTTTTTATTTGTTGTTTTTGGGCTATTAAAGCTCAATCTAAATTTAAAACTTGAAAAAATCGCATTCATGACCCTGCCTGAACGGGGACGGGTGGAATTTTTCAAATTTTAAATTTACTATAATATCTTCAATAACGGAACAGAGTGACACTAGAAAAAGCTTGAAAAACTTAAGACCTAGAGATATTATTGCAAAAATTCAACTAAACAACTCTACATAGAGGAAATTGAAATATCTCTAGGTCTTAAGTTTTTTAAGCTTTTTCTGGTTCTGTTCTGTTTCCACTCTTTACGACTCACCTTAATGACTCGGAGCAGAAAAAGTTACTGAAACTCTACCTATATGTTACTGTTGTGTTTAATTTTTGTTATCCATACAAATTATTTTGCCTACGTAATCAACAGCAATAAAAATAAGCTGTTTTGACATTTGCAATGACATTTTTAAAAAACAATTTTGAGATCGATATTATAAAGATAAAGAGAACATTTTCATGCGCATAGCGATCTCAGATAACAAACCCATATTATTGGTCTGATAATTATGAAGTTTACGCATTCCACACCGGAACGGGCGACTGCTTAATCAAACCGGATATTGGTGAATATTTTAAGTTGAGCCATTAATAAAATCAACAATTAATGATAAGCTATTTAAAATATAAAGTTTCCAATTGACATTCAATTAGTACTTTTTACGTAAAGTACTTTTTTATTTTATTCTACTAACTAAATAAGAAATAACGTCAATGGTTTAATGGTTAACCCCCTCGATTAAACCCAGAATGTGCCAAAACATACTGAGAGAACTATCGTTCACCCCACACTTTTCCAGTGATATTGATTAAGGTACCTAGTTTCAAGGTTTTAGGGTAAACCCGTGCTCCTCTAAAACAAAACAACATAACAAGCAGGTATCTCTATTTATGCGTGTTTATATGTAACTAAAAACTTTTTTATGACAGAAAGTTTTATGATAGATACTTTATGTATTTAATTCAGACTTCGCAAAATTAGAACCTTTATACCTACCAATGTCACATGTTATATAATAATCGTTTCGGAATCCGGCCGTTCGTGTTCAATCATATCAGTCAGTCAATTTTCATATTTGTAAAACAGGCATTAGTTAGAAACCCAGTTAGAAACAAATGCAAACAAGTCCAACAAGAAAATTTGCATCAACATGTTTTACTATCACAGTGACAGGTCACGATCGAGCTTTCCGCCGTGTTTACTTAAGCAAAAAATGCAATTTACTATGCATCGCGTGTTCACTTGACGAGCGCGAAAGGATAGATTATTATCTAACTTAAGTAAAAAGTCTATCGTGTTGTGAAGAAATGTCACATGCATCATTTCCTATTTATCAGTCATGAATCAGATTTTTCCTGTGCGTGTGAATGATTATATTACCATCCTCAATCCAAATCAAATCAAAATATGTAGTGTTACATTAACCACTACAAAAAATATTTTTAGACAAGCATTTTCTATTCATAGCTTTAAATTAATGAAGTCCCAAAATATACGATTAAATTTACTTTTTAAAACTACGTATGTAACAGTTGAAACCATGAACATACCCCACGCATTCTTTTCATAATTTCAAAGGCACAATAGGAAGTTTTGACTCTTTCACTCAAACAAAAACGATTGTCAATTGTTCGTTTCTTAGAGTTTTACGCTTCAATCCGACCAAGAATGTTACTGACCCGCTAAAATGTTATCGCCAGCCATTGAGTTCCTATTTGTACGGGGCGTTCACCTTTACCTACAAACCAAATCGTTGTCGCACGATTATTACCATAAAAACTGCATTATAAAAAATAAAGTATCACAACAAAATCTTTGTTGCTTTTCTCCTGACGCACAATGGTGGCAATTGATTCCTAATCACATTTACCGACCTTAATAACCTATTTATTGATATTATTACGTTTTGGATCACGTAATTGACGTAAAAGTTAGGTCGGTGTCAAAATCTATAGCATCCGGTTCCGGTTGATGAATTTTAAATTGAAGTCAAATTATAACGTTAGATTTTAAGCATTAGCAAATTAATCGAAATATAATATTATTGTATCAGTTGCCCATCTGGTGGGCAACTGATATAAAGAAAGCTGTGGCAGGTCTCTGGATGAGATTGGCGCAGGACAGAAGGGCATGGCGTTCTACGGAGGAGGCCTATACCCTGCAGTGGGATATAATAAAAGGCTGATGATGATGAATATTATTGAATTTTAAAGTGTCTAAAGAATAAAATTTTACAGTTTCTGTAACTAATACATTATTATCTTCGAGAACCCTTTAGACCTATACAGGATAAAGCTCTATCCTAAAATTTGAAGATACTAATATACATAAGTTAAGATGTGATCAAGCAACATAGTTCGCATCTTAATTTTATTTACGTGCCCCAATTACCTTACAACAGAAATTCGAGTGCATCGTGAACAAACACGAGTCTAAAGACCGCAAATAATGGAATGCGAATGGCCAAAAAAGAGAGAAAGACACGATATTTCTTTTTAAACCGCGAACAATACCGACAATGGAGTTCCAAAACCGAATTCCACAACCTATTAAATCCTTACTAATATTATAAATGCGAAAGTAACTCTGTCTGTCTGTCTGTCTGTCTGTCTGTCTGTTACGCTTTCACGCAAAAAGTACTGAACCGATTTAAACGAAATTTGGTACAGACATAGTCTAGAGCCTAGAAACGGTTATAGGCTACTTTTTAACCGACTGCGCTATAAAGAAGTAATGTTTTAGCCGTTAAACATCTCTACGCGGACGAAGTCGTCACAGCCACTGGACGGATCGAGATGAAATTTAGCATGCAGGTAGATGTTATGACGTAAGCATCCGTTAGGACAGGATTTCCCGAAATTCCCACGGGAACGGGAAATAACGGGAAAATCCTTTTGTATGAAAAATACTAACCGCATAAGTTAGACGCTTGAAATTTGACATGCAGGTACCTTAATAAATTAAAAGCTTAGTTTCAACAGGATATTGTAAAATTCCCACGGGAACGGGAGTAATAGGATAAAAACTTTTGTATGAAAAAATCTAAACCGCGATATAGATAGACGATTGAGATTTGGCATGCAGGTACCCTAATGAACGTTAAGCTTACTTCCAACGCTATATTACAAAATTCCCATGGGAACGGGAGTTATTGGGAAATAACTTCTGTATGTAAAATCCCTTACGGGGTTGAAATATATTATATAGAGATAGAGATATACCCGAAGCGAAGCGAGGGCGGGTCGCTAGTAGCTTCTATTTGTTATGTTCCGTGTTATACAATTCGGAAGTGATCACGGCGACTTCCACGGCTGAGCTACATAGTCTTTGGAGCGTGGAGCGTTGGGCAACTGCTATACGAACGTTGGACTGTCAAATTGGGCTATGTTCTACCTGACACCTCACTTCTTATACTCTTTTTCACCTAAGATGATCCCTGTGACACTTCATTGTGTTCTAAATCACGCTAAATAAATATTTTTATACTTTTAAATGACAAACAGTATCGTTTAGTTTAATTTAATGTAATAGAAAATTTAAAAAAAGTACCTATGCAGTTCGTATACGTAGAATGGAACTTACTACATTCCATTCTACGTATACGAACTGCATAGTTCCCATTTTAAAAGTTTAAAATGATTTATTTTAATACTTTTCCTAATGACGCCGCAAGAAAATGAAAAAAGTGTGCAATAAAATTATTTTCGTTTGTCAAACGTAAAATGCGTGATTCAGAACACAATGAAGTGTCACAGGGATCATCTTAGCTGAAAAAGACTATGGTTGGCTATAGAAATTCTGACTGAAAACTAAGAGCTACGATACTAATTATACCAAACGTGAACATGCTACGAAAACTGTAAATGTCATCAGTAAATCATTCAGATGCTGACTAAACTTTAACCTATCAGCATACCTAGTACCACGCGTGTAATCCCGCACCGAGACTACTTAGTGAGCTATGTGGAAGGAAGACATTATGAACTCTTTCTTTTACCTTTATTTTGCGAAAGGCTAGCTTGTTGTTCACAAAACTAGAGCATTATTAGTCGATTCTTACTATGGCAACGTATAAAACCACAAAGCCTTTTTTTTACTTACACATCCACCTTTGTTGCATGGCAAAATAATCACACAATTGCTCTTTTTAATCGAATGTTACAACAATGTTTTTCGCAAGCGTCGTCCGAAAACAGAATTGTATGTAAATTAGAAGTTTACGTGTATTGGAAGTTACATGACGTTATGAAAAGCAGCTGTTACTGTGTACCTATTTGTTGCAAATGCGGCTTCGGCGGACCTCTGTGGTGCAACGGTACTTTTGACCCTAGCAGCAAGGTCAGGTTCTGAAATTGATTTGCTAAACTTCTGATGTTAAATTTTTTTTTTGGCTGTTGTGGAACTTTTTTCTGTAGTTAAGTAAAAAAATGTTTTGTTTCTTATACTACTCTTTTAATTCACTAGGTATTCAACGTTGACGGTAAATTAACATTTATTTATTTATTTATTTATTATATATAAGAATACATTACAGGTAACAGTTTATAATATTATACAATGGCATGCAATACTTAAAAACTAAACTATTACCTAAGGACATGTATTCCTGACATGTTTTGGTGATTATCGTACGCCTTAGGGGCTGTTAATTAAATTTGAATATGTAGGTACTATTTGACGGTAAATACATTTGTGTCACTGACCATTGGATATAATTAAGAGCTTACCCTCTTTTATTACACTATGTATTAACCCAGAGGTGATATTGTGGTTCACACTTTCATATATTTAAAACTATGTACTAATTGTTTTATGAACGCCAAAGTTGTAATTACTATCTAACTACCTAATAAATGTTTATGAAATGTTAATTATCAGATCATACAAAATTAATTAAATTACATTTTTATTTCATAATATTTCGAAACAAAATCCAGTAGAACTGTTTTAATGTATATTTTGTGTTAAGTTAATTTTGAATACTTTGAATCATTCGGTGATATAATATTTTGAATTAACCGTATTTACTTACAATTTTTATATACAATTAAATTCATATCGACTCGTTTTGATCATTTATGTAGATATTGGGACATAAATTGTATTAAGAATCAATCCTAAACATATTCCTATGCTCATTTCAATACATTCTAAACATATACCCGTTTAGAATACCATAAAGATCCAAAGACTTGATATTTCGCGTATTTGAACCGATCGTATTCATAGCACGTGATGAGTTTCTCCCGCGGTCTTAACACTCAAATACATTCGCTCACAGTGTATTTTCTATTGTTTATTAGTAAACACGCGTAACATTATGTAACTAGGAATATTATTTATGTACAACAAACGTCTCTACATATACATAGATAATTTCAAAGCACTCCGGACACCTACTACACTTATAATACTTTACTACACTTATACTACTACTTATAATACTTTTTGTTATGGACATTCGTTAATCCCAGATTTAGCAGGTGCCCTGGGAAAATTATCCATTATTTGCCCCATTCTACTCATTTAAGTTATTTGTGATGCATACTTAAAAATCACCAATGTTATGCTCACTCTAACTTTGGCCATATTATCTCTGAACGAAGCTATGAAAATACAGGAAATAGTTTGTCAGGAAACTAGCGCTATAACTTCGCTCAGTCAAAACATCTCCTTGCACATATCAATAATCAAATACATTTAACACACTACTTATGTTTGTTTACCTTGATAGCAGAAGTAGTAGATATTTATCTAATACATAAATGCTAATCAAAGAACACTCCCAGCCCGCATTAATATCAGTAATAAATCGAGACATGGAATTAACCAAGCTCTGAGGCCTCCTAACACGTGTTTACAATTTCCTCCACTTTCTTCTTAGTGAAATTGTCATCGTCAACGAGTGGATTGCCCAAGCAATATCGAGTTTCCTGAGGATACTGGTCAACGGCATCATCTTATATTACCTCGAGTAAATGACTATGATGTTTCTCTAATAACCTGTCACTACGAAGACTGTAGGTACGAGTATTCGTAGTATAGAAGCTGATTATTCGTGGAATTTTGTTTAAATTTTAATACCTTATCAGTTAAAAATTTTAAGCGTGGCTTTTTACAGACTTGCCCAATCAACTATCCTTACTAATATTATAAATCCGAAAGCAACTCTGTCTGTCTGTCTGTCTGTCTGTTACGCTTTCACGCATAGAGTACTGGACCGATTTAAATGAAATTTGGTACAGATATAGTCCAGAGCCTAGGAAAGGCTATAGGCTACTTTTTAACCGACTCCGCTATAAGGAAGTAATGTTACCCGTTAAACGTCTCTACGCGGACGAAGTCGCGGGCGGAAAGCTAGTTAGATATAATACCTATATCGGATACTTAGTTAGCGTGACTTTTCGTGTGGGTGATATCATAACTAAGAAATACAATTTTACGGCGCTGTATTAGTAACCAGATATGCTACCTAAATTAGGTAATGCTTATTGTAACAAAAAAATATTCTATTACGTTCGAGTAGGCAAACGCCTTGTTTAGAAACTTTGTTCTATAGTAATTTCAATTTATAAGGTAAAATTAATTACCTAGGAGGCTCTTACAAACCTCACTCAACTCAATTTCATCATCATCATCAGCCCATTCCTGTCCACTGCTGGACATGGGCCTCCCCAAATGCACGCCACTTCTCTCTCTCAATTTACTCAACGTGAATTTCCTTCCTTCAAACACATGTTCATAACATACTCTGTTACTATGTAAAGTCACATTATATGAATGGGGTATTTTATAGTCTTAACCATATATTTGGATCTCTTCGAAACTGGTGTAGTGTATCAGTTATCGTAATAAAATTATCTCGTTGTCTCGAGAAATAAATAACATTTCTTAGCGACCTACTTTTGTTTTAAATATTGTGTGTGTTACATTCCAAATATTTTATTACGTAAAGTATGAGGACATGTGTCACTAAAGACCATAGTAGTAATTTTGCATTCTTAACAAATACCTTTCTTCATTCACAAAAAAGATTGTTAGATAATCATATCTAGTTTCTTACTCTACCATTATATGTTAATGTAAATAAAATTATGTAGGAACACCTACCTACGTAATATTACAACTAATACAAGAAAGTTAGCCATACACTTGGTTACTTCATAGTCATGTCAATCATAGATCTTCTTCCTCAGTCATATAAGAAATTATATAAAACCTCATGCTCTGTTGGTTGACGGCACTGAAGGAAAACTGAGTTTACGGAGCATAAAATAACACAAACATTATCACAATAAAACGTTTATTGATAACAACAACAAACTTACAAACACTAACGGCGGCAGATAATAAATAAGCTATCTTAACCTATTATTTACAGAAATTCACGGCGTCTGAGAAAGTGACAGATGGTGTTTCACGTTATAAGTATAACAAAGTCATAATTTAATTTATACAATTTACGATGGAAACCTGTTCCGAGACATGCACAACATAATAAGCTAATTATTACGCCACAACGAAATGAAAGCATTCCCTCAAGTATCCGCGGCATCCACCGGGCGCCGGCAAGAATCAAAGTCGCTCTCGAGCACCTAATTAGCGGAACGGACGTAAATAAATAGTAACAAAGGCAATACTTTCGCTGCCCGCCGCTATCGCCGCAGCCTCCACACGTAATGTCTATATTTACAACTTTGTACAATCAACTACTGTCCGGGTTAGTGCACACGCGGCTTCAACTCCTCGCTGTATTTAATCGTGTTGTAAGAAGTCTCGCTGTGGGCACCCTGGATGTCCCTAGGGGGTCCGTAACGGTGATGGCTGTGGCTGCCGTGTCCGCCGAAGCTGTGCTTAGGGCCCGAGGAGAACGAACTCAGAGAGTGTCCAGAATAAGGCGCCTTGTACGCGCTGCTACCACCGAAGCCAGGGTACGAAGACTTCGAAGGGAGGTAATATTGAGGGTTGGACGAGGAAGCAGCGTGAGCAGAGTTGGATGGGAGGCCGTAAGAAGCAGTCGGGACGCCGTAAGTTGTTCCAGGAGGAGAAGCGTGTCCCTCAGACGCGAAAGAGGCGACAGATTCTAAGGTGGAGCCGAAACCTTCGGACTTGGAGGGCAGGTAGTGGGGTGCGATGTATTTGGAAGAACCACCGCTGAAGCCCCCGAAGGAACCGCCGAGACTCGCGCCATGACTGCCAGCGCTAAGCGCCAAACCGTCGTGGCTGCCACCGCCGAAGGAAGCGAAGGATGGGGCACCATAAGAACCAGACAGACCAGACAGACCTGACAGACCATGGCCTTCACTTTGTACAGACGAAGCGCCTAAGAAAGCGGAAGGCTTGAAAGATGTCTTCGATGGCGCTCCATAAGCAGCTCCGAGGCCTTTGAGTCCGCCGAAGGAATGAGCCGCTTCACCAAGGGTGATGGGAGGGAGGGAGTGACCAGCGCCGAATGAGTGACCGCCGCTAGAGAGAGCACCGGAGAGACCGCCGCTGGAGAGACCACCGGAGTAACCGCCGAACGAGTGACCACCAGAGCTAGGAGCAGCGTGACCAAAGGAGTGACCGGAGATAGGTGCGCTAGCGAACGCGTGTCCAGCAGACGATCCGCCCAGAGAATGACCAGAGCTAGGAGCGCCGTAAGTCACCTGAGGGGCATTGTTGTGGGCATCAGAGGGCGAGAACAGGACGGGGCCGGTCGAGTAGGAGCCGAGGCCTTTAGTTCCAGCAGCGTAAGAGGGTACACTGCCTTGCTGGATCTGAGGAGCGCCGTAAGTGTACTGAGGAAGAGACAGTTCCTGCCCGCCGTGTTCTGCTTGAGCGGATGGCTGGTATGACTCGCCAGTCTGCAGTGTGATAGCTCCGGAGTTGAGCCCGTGGGAGAGTTGGGACATGAGTTGAGATAAATCAGCTGATGCGAGTCCGTGGTTCGGCTGGAGGGTGATGGGCGCGAGTTGGATGGTGGCGTGTCCGCTGGCGGGGAGCCCCTCGGCGAGCTGCAGGCCCTCGCCGCCGTGCCCGCTCAGGCTGTAGCCGGGCTTGGCGCCGCCCACGCTGTAGCCCGCGCCGACGCTGATGGCGCTCGCGTCTCCGTGCCCCAGGGAAGAACCCTGGTAGTGGGACGCGTGCGACGGGTACCCAATAGGCGCTTCCCTTTTATCCTTAGGCTCATCTTCTTTCTTCACTTTGACGGCCCATGATACTGATACGCTCAAAGCGGCGATGAAAACAACCTGAAATAAAAACAGAACGTTAATTATCGCGCACCAACTACGCTAACTATTTTTGACTACCTAATGTTTCAACTTCAGTTAAAGTACCGTGACCCAAAAAGAATACAAGTTTCGTAAAAAGCGAATCTCTTTTTGTTTTCGTTGATGCAAATGGCTCTTTATGAGGACGCGGAACGGGTTTTCGGTAAAAAACGGAAACATTGCAGCCGGGCGCGTCCCGCATGTGCCGCACCGCACCGTGCAACATTACAGCCCACATTATAAATTTGATTTCACTTTTACTACTTTTACTTCGCTCGGAGACATGTGTAACTCCGTAGCACGTGATTGTAATCACTGTTTCGAGACAATTATTTAGATCAGCCTCCGCCGTTGCCGGCATTTCTAGCGGTGGGCATTTGCATTTCTCGCATTCCTACGTCGAGAGTCCGAGATCACTGTGCCGGTCCTGGGGTGTCACTGAGCACTCACATCACTCCACACACGCACTCACCGTGAATTTCATTTCGGATGCTTATTAGGAATGCCGGAAGCGTTGATGGAACTAAACCACTCGCGGGGTTCGGGCTACGCAACAAGTTAGAGTGATCGGTCGGCTGCCTCGTACAGCCGCCGAATTCGTAATGTGTCGTCGCTGTGTTTTCACCGAATTTATAAGTGAGCGAGCAGCACCCGGTCCGCAGGGAGGGTACGAGTGTCGGAGGACCCTTTCACTGGCTGAAAGAATGGGATCGGGCTGAGGCTGCGCCGGAAGAGGCGCGTCACGTGGGCTGCGCGGGCGCGTCGCCGCAGCGACAGTCGCCGCTGAAGCTCGGGAACGCTTGTTTGTAAACTAACACGATCTTCATTGTGTGGATGAGGTGTTAGTGACTTGTGATGAGTTTGTTTTGGATCGGAGATCGTCATGCGCATAGAATGTGAATAATGAAATGTGGACCTATTTATTTTTGTAGGTAGAGTCTTAATAGATATCGTAAAACTATTTTAAGGAAAAAATTGTGAAGTGTTGTAATGATATGTAATGAATAAGTCGCAACCGCAATTTTTTTTTATACATATTCGATTTTATCAGAAATTTTGTTTGCTTAGCTATGCTAACTAACTGTTTAGTATTTGTAAGTAATAAGTTTACTTACCTACATAATATTAATCACTTACAGATTTACATAATACTCGTACATTTTATGAGTTATTACTTAATCCGTTGTTCATTGTTTACTTTTAATGTTTTATTACATTCTAGCTGGAGAAACGTTTGTCCAATGTAACAATGATTTCAACAATACAAATAGTATTTCTACTAAGTACTTAGTATTGTATTCATGCAATAGGACAAAATAGTTTATTTACTTTTGTCTAGAAATCATTTCTTATATATACCAATTTTAATTTTATATATTTTGAAAAATTCTGCATGTATGCATCTCATCTGCAATGAAACGATTTATAGAAAAATATTGTATTAAACATTTTTTGTAATGTAGTGTCTGTGTAAATCATAAGTTAAGTAGTGTTCGCCATCTATTGGCGCTTATTAAGATTAACCTTCATAATGCCTGTACCCTTTAATCGTCAACCACGCATTTTTTAGAACGTTGTAGCACCCACTGGCAAAAGTTGTGAGCATCAAATTTTCCAAACTTCCGATATAACACTCAAGTACATTTTACGAAACCCATAAACCTTTAACCTTCGACCAGGAAGTGAGTATATTAATATACCCATAATATCTCCAACCGGTTTATAAACCTAAAAACTGCATGTCATTCATACATAAACACATGCCAAAACTTTTTTCTTACACTTCTATGAAGCCATGACTTTGCCCCGTACATATGGAGAAACACTTAAAATATATTAACTTTTATCTTTGAGTGTTCATAAATATTTTATGTTACTACCAGCAGTATCGTACCATACTACGGCGATTATCTTAATTTTATTCTTAATCACTTAAGTGATGCATTTGAAATGGATCTTCGGATCTCTCAATTGAATATAACCATTTCCGAAATGTCTCAAAGAAAAGTAGCAGAAATTAACATCATATTACAAGTCAAATACTTTTTTCTACATAACACACGAATATTTAATAAAATAATTATGATCATATTGATGTTCAAGGAGTCGAGTTTAGTAACAACGATAATATCTGAAAATATTTTTTTAATAAAGTAAGTTTTTTATCACCAATCAAAATATTTTAAAAAATTACAATAAAATATTCAGTAAGTTAGTAGTAGTTTATCAGCAAATGAACAAATGAACACGTATATCTCCCATAATGATCTCATTTCACTTTCAAATCACTTTAATAAACAGTTATTACTCCAATCTGTTGCAATCAAAAACATTTCAATGTGTAAATGATTATACCGACTCTACAAATGACTAAACCCATAGACGGTTGTAAGCTATAATTGAAACAATGCCCGAAATTGTTTATCTATTCAATTGTGAGTCATTAATCTTTACTTATCATCATTAATAAACCCTTTTCTACTTCGCTCTCACCTTTAGCATAAGAAAGTGCAATAAAGTCACGAAATAGCTCGACTTAACAGACCGCCGGGGTCTATGATATGTATGATTTTCCTCTGTGACAATTTTGACAAGAAGCCAAGAAACATTCAAGTGATGGTATTGGAGCGGTTCCAAAAGTATGATTTTCTCTTTCTTGTTCTCTTTGTTTATACGTTTAGGCATGTGCATAAGACTTTGAAACTTAGGGGTGAGAGCCATCCGCTCCCCCGCAAGCCCGGTGATGATGACAAGGCTCCTCCAAGCCATCATCGTTAGTCAGTTAGGAAAAAAAAAAAAGACTTTGAATGCCACTACCTCTGTGATAGGCAAACATCATAAGGAATTCGGTGATCAGAACAACGTTCACTCCTTTTTTCACGCGGTTACGTAGTGGTTTATCACCGGGGCAACATAAGCCAAGATTTATATTTGTATCTCTGTCTTAAAGATCAGGATAAAAGGACGAACATTCGCTGTTAACGTCAGAAAGGGTAACATGCAGACATTGAACATTTATAAATAAGAATGGATAACGATTGACAAAAATGTGCTAAAATTTTGATAATCGCGCTATCCCAATCCTGAAACATGTATACGCTCAGCTAACTCTAAGTCGGTTCAAGACGATGCAACGCAATAATAGTTTAATCATAGCGTACTGCACATTCCGTTTTGCACTACGAGTATTATCGCTGCATCTACGGCACGGCACAGGGGCGTGAAGAGACTCGGGCCTGACGCTTACGTCATCCGGACGAAAGTGCAAGTGCATCGTATATCGTATATGTTGTGTCTTCAAGTTTGTTATCGGAGTGACCACTCGGTTACTTGATACTTGTCAACGTCTTCAATACATAATCATGTATATACTTACTTACTTAATAAGCAGGCCCGTGTGACCCGAAGGATGGATCTTGGTCTCCAACACAACAAGTCACAATATATATTAACTATATAGTATGACGAAGTACGTTTTACTCAATTTTCTGTTTTATTTTATATTGAACTTACAGGTTTTTTCAAACTCCGCGATACAGCCTTTAGTAAAAGTCAAATATTTAAATCTAAGACTGATAACAAAAGAGTAGGGATTCATAACTGATTTAAACTACAATGTCTTGGCCAAAATACCTTAATGCTTACGCAATAGACTATCAACAATTGACTTACTTTTCAGAGTCTAATATTGCAGTAATTAGATCAATTCTCTGCTAGACTAAAATTAGCTAGCAGGTAAAGATAAAAACTGTTTCATTTCATGCTCATTTATCAACATAAATAAAACCGTTTAAAAACAAGAGTATTTTCATCGGCGTAAGAAGCATTCTCTCCATTTAATTTACAGGCTTAAAATATGATTAGGAAAAGAAAACACTGAGAGACCGTCACGTAACATAATTAAATGCCAATCAAAGATCAATTGTTACAAACAAAAAATGCAGACTTAAATCTTCCACACAAAATTGTGCACCGAGACAACAAAATTGGGGATCAAGAAGTTTGTTCCTTTTGTTTTCGACCGCAAATCTTATTGCAATCCTTACATAACATTATAGAATAAAAACACGCTGATTACGCATTAGAAAATAATTTACACAATCATCACCGTATAGCATATTAAATATTTAGGTGGTCACATCTGAATTAGATTAGCAGTAGATTATAGTATAATGACGAGCAAATTATATGTAAGTAAGTGTATGTTAACGTCATAGAAGCATTTTTTTTTTTGTGTTTTTTTAATGTGCGTTTTCGGTAGGTGGGTTTTATAATTAGTTGTACCTTTTACTATCTTTTCTCTTGACACGTGTTTCGTCAGACGGCTTTTTTGCACAAAATGTTCATAGTATAACATTACATAGGTGTCTGCATTCGCTCGCCCGCATGTTGTTTCTATTTTACCTACTTAATTAAATTTAAATTGGTTTTGCTGGTTGGTACAGTACAAAACTAACTGATTAGCAAAAACATAAACGTAACTTGACGCTTATTTGACATTTTGCCTCATTTATTATATTTTCAAACATTTCTCAAGAAGCAAAGATTTCTGGCAAAAGGGTAGTAATTATAGTGAGCACTATCTTATTCTAAGCGACTCTGCATGAGGAATATCGACGTTAACTGATCAACTCCCAAAAGCTACATAATAGCCATGACCACTCTGACAAGAAAGCTGAAGAAAAAGACGTGTGGCACTCGGGGACTGCCGCGGTATAGTTATTGCATAGCATCGTCCGATTTCGGAGCAGCTCGTCTCGATTCGTGCGAGTTTCGTAGAGTCGTACAATACGTCTAACCGCACGCACACAAACACCGTGCCGAAGTCTACCGAACTGAAACGACGTTAGACGATTGTGAGGTTTTTTTACGGAATTTCTTGGTTCGGTCGCCGCGCTCAAAGCCCGCGATAAAAGCTATGCAATAGCTTAAAAGAAGAAGAATTCTAATCTCGTGCTCTTGGTACTTTTACTGGCTTTGAAAATGAGAACCATAGTAAGTAGACCCCTATAGAGCGATGAGTAATACCTGTAAGAGTAAGAAGACACAGCTATCACGTGTCTTAGGTACCTTAGTGATTGAATCCACTCTAAATTGATTAACTTCAAGTTATTACACCTGTATCATCCGCTCAAAGTAAGTAAGTTACGCTCGTCATTACGCTGACAGCATTACGATCGGTTACGTCACGCTTCCTGAACAGGTGCACAATATCCACATTATATCCGCAAATAATGATCCGTTATTATCTTTCACTGATCTTTTCATTGCATTGAACTATATAACCTACTCCATTAAAAAGCTCCTGAAAAAATATTTCATGCTTTCCTTTGCACGCTAATAACTAAAATTCTAGTGTAACCCCAACTTGACAATAGCAATTGCCATTGCATTAAAGAAAATGCCTAAACGATAAGATTACATAAAATATATCAACGCATCTGTTTTCATTTATTTGACGGAATATATCTGCGTATATATTATCTTCATAAATTTTAAATTGAAAAAAAGATATCACGTGCGACAAACGTGGTTCTGAGTGCTAACTCGTTCCACCGACCACACCCACAGTCCTGATTTGCCTTTTTCCAATTTTATATTACAGCTGAGTGTCGCATAGATTTTTTCAGCTTATTTTCACGAATTGTCAAAGGCCTCTCCTAACACACTCCACAGCTGTCGGTCTCCAGCCAAGGCATTGTAGCATTAAAAAAAAACAAATATAATGCATCTTTTAAGCAGCAGTGCCTCAGCGCATCGCTCTGTTTCCCTGCACCTCGTGAAAGCACTGCATTCGTGGTGAATGCTATTATTTTGACAGTGATCTCTAATGGCACCATTGTTGTATGCACCCGCGTGTAGGTAATGTATACCTTCAGCTAGCGGTCCGTTTACATAATGCACTTGAATATAATGCTTGTCATAGCTTATAAAGACAACCAAATAAAATTGAAGTGTTTGTTTGCAATATAAAATAGTCGATTTATTATTACATGAATATGAATCAAATAAATAGCGATCAATAACAAAAACACAAATAAAACAAATTTTGTATGTCTGACGGGACGGGAGTACATAACTAATTTTACAAGATAGATTATAGGCTATTTTAATTTCCACATTTCCATGCGAACGAAGTCGTGGTGCCGCGATTTCGTTTGTATTGACCTAAGAATACTGCAGAATATGTAAAATGTACATAGTATGTATGTAACGCCAAGCATAACATAGTAAGGAGGATAGCGTAGTAGATTGAAGGTCTGATCATATCGAACTGAAAATAAAGTTGAAAATCCAACAAGAATCTATCGAATTTCTGAACAACATATATTCTGATTCTAACATCTAATACAGTAATTATTGAACATATCAGAACCGACTACCGGCGTCATTTTAAGAATTGTTGCCAAATTATTTCAATAATTGTAACAGATACTGTTTGAGATCAGTTTGGATAACACTTAGTCCAAACTACGGTAACTAAACCCATTTCCCTTCTACATACGACGTATATGGATAGACCCTTAGTAAATTACTTAATTACACTGTCACAATGCAGCAAACACCGATTACATAAAACGCGGTGTGTTGTGACATTGATCGCATACCGCGCATTCCTATGGCCGTGCCACTGTGACGCCCCGCCATTGTCTCACTTCTCGATTAGTTTTATTGTGTCTGTCTGTTCATTGCTCCATTTAAAGTGAAATAGTTATGGGCGGGTAAGACGACTCTTATTTTTGGAAAGTGTTGCAGGTGGTATATACTGAATGCAATAGTTGACCTAATTACGGTTTATTTTCCTATAGTATAGTTTAGTTTAATTATTATTTTTTAACTTCCGGAAAAACTAAAATTAGTCTTTATGGGTCTAAACGCGATATTAGGAGTAGCAAATTACATAGCTACTTACTGCCCGACGTTTCGACTGGGTTACACCAATCGTGGTGGTGTTTCCGGAAAAAGCTAGATGTTCGCATTCATTAATGTATGATATGTAGTTTACAGTTAGATATAAAGGATGAATACCATAATCTAACTTAATTTGGCTAAATAGTATCCTATGCTATGCGTACACAGCATGTATAATCAAAGTTACATAGAAGTCTTTACACAGGCAATTGTTTTACAATTGGTATAATGCAAAGATCTATTTATGGAATGTTTTCTATACGGGCAAAAAACCCAAGTAATAGTGGTTAAATTCAAAGGTGTAGTTCTGAGTAGGTACTGGAATCTTAAATATTTAATACCTACCATTATTTTTTAAATGTAGGATTGTTCCCTTACTTAGGAGTTAACCCCATGCCTATGAATTTGTTGATGCAACTAACAACTCTACAAGCACTTTCAGTGGGCTGTAGAGTAGTAGTATTTCACAAAACACTGCCTTTGAAGAAACAAGTTTAAACACACTACATACAATACAACTAAGTACAATGGAACCTAAGACTAATAACACCCGATTGTACAACAGTATTACATAAGTCCGGTACCAGACTCCTAAATGTATCGTAAGATGTATTGATAAGACATAGGGAACTAAGTCACTGTAAGTTATAATGACTGTACTAATGTTTTATTCAAAACGAACTGCCTTATCGACTACGCATGGGAAGCTTATTTGCATGGGATTGCTATAAAAATATTTTCACCATGGCACTTATAGTCAACTTTACATAATATGTAAAGATTATTTTAATACTTCACTACTTTGTTACATAGAATTTAAATTCTATATAAAAATAATGGAACTATCGAGTTCAAGTTTTTAACCGGAATTCCTCCAAAAATTTACTTAGGTAAATATTTAAAAAATGTTTCAGCATAATTTCAAATTTGTTGCGCCTCGATGCTGCGCCGCACTCGTGATAGCCCCAACACCATCCTGGGCGTGTGGGCGGACAGGTGGGACTCGCCGATGGTGGGTCGCTGGATACGGCTACACGCGGTCAAGTAGACATGCTTCCCGCCAGCGAACGGGTCAGCCTGCCTGTCCCCTTATTTATTTATTAATTTTTTTGTATGCTAACTAACATTAGTTTTTTAAGGTTACAATGTTACTAACAAAATATGGATAAAATATGGACCTTATCAAATCAAAATCAAATCAAATCTGAAATCTTATCTGAAATAAAGATTTATTATTATTTTTGTGTAATGTTTTTTTCCTCAGACTATGTCTGGGTCAGTCTTACTACATCTACGGGCATAGCCAAGTAAATGCAGCAGTCTACGAGGGTTGTGAGGCGTTATCTTGAGTGTCGGTTCCGTCTAACATCATAAACCTTTGGACGATTCTGCAGGTGTTTAGGATTGCGGCTTTTTGTAATGGAATGTAGAGGGATTCTGATAAATTTAGCATCTTTAAACTATTGTGTAATGTTTTAGGGACCATGCCAGTTGTGGATAGTACTATAGGTATTACAAATACTTTATTCTGTTTCCATATTCTGATTATTTCTTCTCTGAGGTCTGCATATTTGGTAAATTTTTCGCTTATTGTTTTTTGTATATTGTGTGTATTAGGGACTGCTATATCTATAAGGTAGGGAATTTTATTAGTTTTTCTTGTAAGGTAATATCTGGTCTATTATAGTGAATGGTCCTGTCAGTTATTATTATTATTATTATAATGCAATATATATTTATATAAGTATGTTATCGATATTACTAATTGAAATAAATTTAAGTTTATGCAGGTTGCAGGTTTCCTCACGATTAGATGTTTTCCTTCACCGTTAAAGCGTCGAATACTTAATCGTACATATGAATTTAAACTTCGAAAAAAATAGTACTTGGCGGCGTTTGACCCGGTGACCTCTTGCATGGCAAGCAACGACCTTAACCACTCGGCCATCGACATAAAGATAAAACACATTAAGCTTAGTACCAATACTCAAACATTCCAAAAGGTATACCATACATACTTACCTGCATCGGTACTTTTTACAGCACAACTGTAACATATACGCGTATTTTATGCTAATCCGACTAATTATATGATCGTTATGTGGCACGCACTATACATAATTGCGATTATTTATGTACAGCTCAAAATGTTATGCGTAGCCAAGTTGATTGATGGTACGGATCTAAACTGCCGCTGTGGACAGGAAAATTGGTGAAATTAAGTTCTTTCACTTAAATATGCTTAAAAAGTCTTATCTACATTTCTTTTTGCTACGTATATTTATTTATATAAGTAGTAGGTAATCGGAGAAGAAATTAAAAGAAATTGAGGAGTGTGTTTATTTTTTAATAAACATTAATAAAATATCATTTAATCAAATTCCTCTTTTTCCGATTCGCTTAGATAGTGACTGGAAAAGAGTTGGAAATAGGGTGACTGAATACGTTAAAGCTGTATTTCTCCCTGTCCTATCATTCACCACCACTCATAAAGATTTAAAGGGCAGCTTTTTTGTGAGCCATCTTATGTAGATCTTCTAATATAAACTCAAGTAAGAACAGAGAGTATTGATTACTCACGATACGTAGATTAATGTACGCAATACCAGGCCACCGTACCCATACAGAATATTAGAATGACTTGCATACAACAGCTAAGAGCTTTCATCGTCTGAACGGTGGCTATTAATCAACGGTGAATTAATACATTTTGACTTGACTTAATCAGATACATCATCTATCAATGTTCGTTATGATAACGGAAATCATTATTTTGATATCCTTAGTAATAGATACTTGTTTAACACAAGTATCTATTACCAATTCTAATTCTTAAAGGTATCCTTTTATTTTTTTCTAAAGGGCCTGTCTTACCTGTATAGCTCCGAATCATTTTAAATATAATTTTTATTTTTGAAGCATAGGGCATATACGCTCACAGTTAACTTGTTTGTTAATTGAAAAACTTTTAGTATTAAAAAATGCTTTCAGTATTCAGTATAGCCGTATCCTGATATATCCCTGTATCCAAAATATCCATATAAATAGATTTAAAATTAATTTAAAATAGTGTGAAAGTTCACTAACATTAAAACATCGAAAGCTTGTCCCCAATCATAGCATAATAAAGTTATTAGAACCATTTCCGATCTATTACCGAACGCTTCAATTGAACGATTGTATCATTGCTAAAGTAGAGCGTCCTACAAACGGCTCGCTTTTGCGAATTACGCAACGGCAGCACCTCTCTCATACTTCGTTGGAAAGGATCTTACAATATCCTTTGGTATGAGAAAAAAGTAATTCCCTCATCATCGTGTCATTATTTGGCGATTGACCTCTGTCAGTCAGTCACAAGAACAATCAATAGAAAACGAATTTAACATATGTGGATAAATAAGATACATATACTTTAAACTGTCATGGTTACACACTTTATAAAACTGATTATGTCCGGGATATATGCCATATTTCCATATATTATCGAGTTATTATTTGGCATTTCTGCACGGTTGCAAGCGCGATGACCCGATGATCATGGCGCTTCGAGGAAACATAGTAAAAATCCCGGACATATCCAGTTTTCTAATAAATAAGATTATTATAACCGTATTATACACCGTGAAATTTTATTGGCTGTTTTCCCGCAGTAAAATGATTCTATCTTAGTAGGACAATAGATTTGTGCGGTTCTTTTTTATTAAAATCAATTAATGCCGGTTTAACGAAAGGTTTAACCGAAACTCGAAAGCAC
This sequence comes from Maruca vitrata, assembly GCA_039566165.1. Classification (NCBI taxonomy): domain Eukaryota; kingdom Metazoa; phylum Arthropoda; class Insecta; order Lepidoptera; family Crambidae; genus Maruca; species Maruca vitrata. Next base: position 2,776,833 of record CM076926.1, read on the forward strand.
GTTAGTACCGCATTATTAGTTAGGGCGTAGAGCTTGTTTAGCTTTAAGCATCAATTTCATGTGGTAAGCAGTACCTGATTACGTCACATCTTTTAAAATAACGATAGCTTCTTTCGATTTCGAGTTAGAACTATTATTATTTTGAAAATTTGAAAATATTTTTTTTTCCAGGAATAATTTGCATGATTCGATAGTATTACTAAAGGCAAATCGTTCTGCCACGGGAAAACAACCACTAAAATTTCACGGTGTATACGCAATGACAGAATCATTCTCTATCTGCTGCAGTAACACAACCATTCTTACTAATATTATTAATAAGAAAATAAATCTGTCTTACGCCAAAAGAACTCTGTCTTACAAAAAAAGAATTTAAATTAAATTTTGTCCACATATAGTAGAGAACCTACTAAAGGCTACTTCTTAATCAACTTCGCCATAAGAGTGTAATGTTTTAGATAAACGACCATACGCGGACAAGCTGGTGGGATGCTAGCTGAGAGCTTTCTGACACAAATTACAGTATAATGTGGCTGAAATATCCAAAAACCATAAAAATGTGGTGGTGTATTAAATTAAGTTTTTTAAATATTTTCTTTATCTATTTATTTTCTCATAAACTATAATAGGCATTTTTTGCGATTGCGGGTTAAAAAATACATTTTATGGACAATTATTCTGTAAATTCTCACTGTGATTGCTTTAGTGGTGTGGCTACAAAATGTAATACGACTTCCGAGCTACAACTTTTGCATTAAGTTCTAAACACAAACATGTAATAAGTAGAGCTTCGAATTTTTCCGATCGACATGTATGGCCACCTGAGAAAGTAGCGTAGGCATGTGAAATCTCTCACTGCATGAATTAAAAGTTATGAAATATCTTTTCAAGTGAGTCACAGTGATTAGTGAATCATAACAAGGAGCTTATGTAAAGACTGCTTGTTGAACAACAGTTTTTGTATTTAGTCAACCAACTGAGAAGGTAATTACTGATTATAAGTTTGGTCATAAGGTTATATTCATTAAGTAAGGCTATTAAGGGATAACTTCAGTGGAAATAAAGAAAAACTATTTAAATAAATATCAATAATATCCCGTGGTGAGTAACTTAAGCACTTGTGTTACGGTTATCAGAAACGACAGTGGATACACCAACAATCTTAATAAAATATAAATAACACACGGAACAAACACTGTTGTTCGTCACACAAATATTTGTCCCAAGTGGGAATCGAACCCACGACTCATAGAACCGCCGGCCAGCGTCACTAAAGACTGTTCCACCAAGCCAGTCTTTAACGTATTTATTCAGTCACTTATGCCTAATGACATAAAAGTAAATAATTACATCAAAGTAAATAAAAGTAGGCGTTTAGTTGAGCATTAGGTTAATTACGTTAAAGTATAAATTAGACGGAACTATAATTATGTTAATATATGATCAAATATTAACACCAATCAATGATAGTTTGCATAATTATGCATGCAATCGTAAAAAATAATTCGTACGTCTAATGCGTAACCGAAACAAGTTGTTTACCGAACGGAACTTGTTTTTGCTAGCCCCCATCTGTCAGATTTAATATCGAATGTCGCTATCTTTGTTATCATAATTGCGTATAGTAGGCAAACACGGTTGTTATGTGGTCTTAAATCATAGTTAAGTTGTGAACAAACTATAGAGACGTTAATACTGGCCGCAAAATTAGGGGTGAGAGCCATCCACGCAAGACCGGTTATGATGACGAGGCTACTCCAAGCAATCTTCGTATGTCAGTTAGGAAAAAAAATACTGGGCGCAAACGAAAGTGACGACTTGACGAAACGATAACCATATAGGTGAGTACAATGCAAACAATCAAGCCCATAATAATGTAAAGATCAAATGATAGGGCAGATCTTGGGTTTATGGAGTGTAGATACTTTGGAGCTTGGGAAGATATTGGATTAACCTTCCTAAAAGGGAACCATGGTGGCATCCTACTCGGTGGTACTTTGGATAGTGCCCCTGTCTCCTACGCCAAGAGAAAGAGATACTGGTTGATGCCTACCAAAATTAGACTTCATTGCAAAATTGTAAATTCTATCTTGAAAAAACACTCACAAATATTTTTTTCTTTTAAAGCAGATATATAATGCATAGACACTTTAATTACACGGCTAGACATTCTCCGACCGGAACCGCTAACAAAGAAATAAGACCCGGCAGACTGGTCAATTGAAACTAACAAAGTAAACGCTGAAGGCGATTAGGTGACCGAGAGCAATAAGAAAACGAAGCCGTGTAACGATCTCAGTTATCTGGGCCTTGCGAAAGAATTACCAGGCGTTATGTATGCCGTTAACCTGCTATAATTCAAAGCAAACTATGAAGAATATTGCAAATTGATCTGTTAGTTTAAGTTATCACACGTGTTGTGAGTAATTATAAATGATATTGTCGTCATGTTCTAGATATTTAAATTTGATAAGACATAGAGCATATAAGCTATGGCTTTTCTTTTGATTTCAGATTCAAGCACAACCTCGGGATAAATCAAGCTCAAGCTTACCTACAATTCTGTTACAGTTACTACTTAAAAAAATTGTAAAAAGAAACGTTTCCGTATGACAATATGTTATATGGGCAATAATATATAATTGATAATGTATAGTCATATAAAAGTCTGAATGTCGAGTCACATAATTCTGAGTCTGAAAAAACAGTAGATGGTACAGTCAGCATCAAAGTTCACAGATTATTTGGTAACAAATACAGACTGTCTAGTTTTAATAACAAAATCGATATACACTCACACTCTCACTCCTCTCGGAGAGTGAAATTAGGACTTTTAATCAAATTGAACAATGAACGTAACCAATGCCTGAAGTCCATCCATTCCGGTCCATTCCATGGTCGGTCATCCATCGCAGAGACGTGTGACGCGGCCATGCCCGGCATTAAGCCGCCATCATTGTGTCAGATTGTGTCATTTGTCAGCACGTGTCGGACTTTCGCTCGCGGTTTTCGCCACCCATGTCTAATATTTGCAATTCTACTTAGAATAAAGGGTACAATGTCTACGCAGTTCTATCTTGATTCACGTCCGATTAAATTTTGTAGGTTTTTACTAGTGACAGTGTTGTTGTTAACTTTAGCTATATCCGTAACAGGTCAGAAACAAACATCTTTATGATTCTTCTGTGATATTAAGAATGAATATATACCCAATTAATCAATTGTCTATGTCATATTCTTTCCTTAGGTATTTATTAAATCTCCCTAGATATGTAGAGCATAGCTCTCAGTCCCGTCACGTTAAGTAAGTACCTAATACCAAGAATTTATAGATCTTATAATATGATCAACATTATATAAAATGTGGAGTTATGTACATGTGGAGTTCGTTAAAACAGAAATTTCACTCTTCGTTAACTCTTCGGAGCAGTCCATCAGTGCAAAAAGTTTCGCATAACTGAAATACATTACCGCCTATGGAACATTCCTCGTCTTGCAACAGCTCAATCAAAACAAGTTTACACATATCAACGATTGTACCTGCCTTCAAATTTATTTTTCTGTTATTATTTGTGTCTTTCAACTGGATTATATCACCGCGATGACGCGAGGGGCAAGTGATAGTAAAAGTGACTTAAAAAAAGACCTAAAATGCTTCCAGCTCGTAAGATAATAGTCTCGGTCGGTGTTTGGAAATTGAGCCTTATATGTTAGTGTATAAGGTTTCAGGGCTAAGGTATCATCCAGTTAGGTAACTCTGAGGGACCGGGTGATCGAGAAAGGCCGTTCGAAAGGTAATGTCTCGGAAACCAGCCGGTGTTATGGCTACGAGTGGTGCCCGTACGTGGTGCAAACTATGCAACAAATTCTGCGGAAGTTTGTGACAATGTATGGTGTAACATCATAACATCCTGTATGTTTGATTTTATCTTGTTTCAATCTTAACTCGTAGTGGCAGGTGCATTGACTTACTAGATAGTTTAGATTATAAGGTTGTTGACATCGATGCTAATAATGAATTTGCTGTGATAACTATTTGTGACCACGATTTAGAAAGTACAATAAACGCAAGTAGCAGAAAAATATTGATTTAGAAATGCTGGATTAGCGACATTTTTGACCATTTCGGAATCCACTGATTCATTCATGACATATCCCCCTTTCCTTAAAGAGAGCTAGGGAGGCCACCATACCACCCTATAAATCTATGATGATGAGTTGGATTTTTTAGCATTAATTTCTAGACCATTATCGTCGCAAATTTCAAATAGACCATTACATTATCCTCAAAGCTTGGCCATGAATTTATTGTTCCTTCTCTGTTTTCTTTATTTCATCCTACCTGTCTCTTTCAAGTTTGAAATCCTTACGACCTTCGATCTTTGTTGCCAAAAGCAGTTCAAACAGGTTCACCACTAGAAAGTACAAAGAAATGTAACAACGCAGCATCGTCAGCATTCCGGACCTAAGCAACAACTCTCAAGTTGTCAAAGTCAGCAACAGCGGAAAGCCGAAAATAACTCAAAATGTTGCTCAACAACATTCTTCGCGTCAGCAACACCCAGATCGCACGGCACCGAATCTGGTAATTGAAAGTGGCTCATTAACTTCCTTTTACTAAACGTTTCGATTTGAAACAAGTCCCGTAAATAGATTAATAACAACACAGCTTAATGAGATACAGTAGAGTGAGTCTGTGCAACGGTCAAGATTTACACAGGAATCGTGTACCTACTTAATACGAAAAAGATTGAAAGTTGTTTCGTATAAAAAATTTGATAATATTTTTCTTTTTTGTTCTTTTCATGGAAACATTTTAAGTTTAAGAAAAAAGTATAAGATCAAAATAATGACCTATTGATTCCATGCTAAGCATGTATAGCTTATTTATGAAAAATAAAGAAGAGCAAATTGTTTGGAAATACATTTATTCGTAACACTTAATATTATTCAGGGTATATTGGTAGCAAGCGCTGCTTAAGAACCGAGAGGTCCCGGCTCGAGTCCGGGTTCGACCAAAATTTGAGTAAGTTTTCTGTAAAGAAATTACTCAGCCCGGAGTTAGGAAGTTGGCGGTTGCACGCCCATGCCTCGGAAAGCATGTTAAGCCGGTGGTCCTGCGTTAGATATCTCATCGGTCATGTCGGATTGCCGTCTCACCGAACTATGGGAGTAAGTGAACAGAGAGTGTCTGCGCGCGCACTTGTGCACTATAATATACCTCAAACTTCTCATCTATATGTCAACGATGTAAATAGCAACTATGTAGTTCTTCACACTGTTATTTTTTATACTGTGACTTAATCCTCAGTGGAGTAAGTGTCAAAAACTTACGTTTGAAAGTACACCTACATACATACTACTGGTGCAAGTTGAGTAATATTATAATCTTCTGGTCGGTCGCATAACACCCTAATTGTATCTAAGACAGAGATTAATAATTACTCAATTTATCTATTTATGGAACTGTAACTATAAAGCTGGTTTGGATTCAAATACACTTCCGGTTCAGTAGATAGAGCTAAGGTGCCATAGACACACATAAGTTTCACTGCCCTTATTTCGGTTGAATGAGCCATAGTCATATTATGTTGGCCACACGACCGCTTACAATCAGGTGGAGTGAGGTCATCCTGAGATACTTTGCATAATAAAAAAATGTGTTATTAACCTTATCCTTAACCGTAAGTAACTCTGTACGCCGAACTACTGAACCCATTTAGATGAAATTCATTAATAGACTAGAGACTGACAAAGGACATAGACGTTAAACTACTATTTTTATGGAAGTAATTTTTAACACTATAAAAATTATTACGCGAACAAATCCCGGACGAAAAGCTAGTCGTATATGAGTGCCCTCTACCATTATAGCAACAATTATGTAACATGTAACTGTTCGCGGATTTAATTCATGTTTGTTTCAAATAGGGCTGCCATTTTCTGGTCCAAAACTGTGTGATAAAAAGGTCTGTCTATCTCAAATGAGATAGATAACCTTTAAACGGTTGTTTATTTTCAATAATCTAATTTGGATTTGAAAAACAAAAAAATAAACAGCCGAAATGAATGAACGCGCATAACTTCCGATTGTATGTTTCATTTAATGACTGATTGATGATCCTTAGGAAAATTATAAACGGTATAAAGGTTGATGGGTCTGCTGCTGTTGATGTTGAAGTTTCATGCATATTACCTGGTGCAATCAGTATAGTAGGTAACCCTGCTGTGGTATTATGCTAATGTATGCGGCAGAACGCCCGATGTCACCGCAACGACAGTTTCCACAGCCAAATCTTACTTTCTCACCATTTTACACGTTTAAACGTTGGGCAATTTGTATCTTCCCAGAATTAATAAATAATAAGGCAAAAGACGTACGTTGTTTAAATCAGCTTAAAGTTACATATGGTAGTAGCCTACTGCCATATGTAACTTTAAGTATAGTCCTTGGTCATGTCAGAGTTATGCAAAAATGTCTTCAATATTTTTTGTCTTATTGAAGCCATAAATTGGTCTGAAAGTTTGATTTGCCCCATAACCATCGAGTAATTGTACCGAATACTAGTCTCCAAGTTATTATTATGCGTCAAACTAGATTACTGATCAAGAGAAGACTCGCATTAGAGAAAATACACTTAACCGCTACTACTGTAGTGTTCTAACTAATAAGTGGTAGTACAAAATCATCTAGTACCTAAGTAGCTACGTATATGTACATACTTGCTACTGTTTTTATCAAGAACCATGCATTATTAAATCTAAGCATACCTTACTGTTAAATAGTTTTAGTTGCATGGTACATATTTGTAATGAATAAATCATTAATAGGATAAGCAAAAACTTTCCAAAATTTAAGAATAATGTGCAGGCACTATTATTGCTAACTATAATAGGTAGGTATAGTAGGTATATAATATGTATGTAGAACTCATAGAAAAATAAAATACTAACTGAATAGAACGGATACACATTTTATTAATTTGTACAAAGGTCAGTATTTACAGAGCGGGGTGGTTTGCCGGGGCCAATCGTGTGGGGGGAGGGGTTAGTACCAGACCCCGGTCAGACCGGGAACGATGCGGGGTCCTAGTCCGTTCACCACGGTCGGGCCAGCCACGACGGTCTGAAAAGAAAGGATTGATTTAGTAGGTGAAACTTATTTGCTGTAAAACTACCTCTAGTAGGGCAGAATACACTCAATGGGTTTAGAGGTAAGAGCCATCGGCTCCTCCGCAAGTCCGGTGATGATGACAAGGCTACGCCATCCACATCGTTAGGAAATAAAAAACTAAATGGGCTTTTAAAGCGGGGCAGAAAACGGCATCTTTGTAGGCCTTTAAAGAATGACAGGCTCAATAGGGTCTATTGTGCCTGTCGACCTCATATATGGATCGCACAACCGCTTACCATCAGGTGGAATGAGGTAATCTTGTTAGCCTATTATAAAAAGAAAAAATCTTGACTGGCTCGGTGGAACAGTGGTTAGTGACCCTGACTGGCGGTTCCAAGAGTTCGATTCCCACTCGGGACAAATATTTGTGTGATGAACATCGGTGTTTGTTCCGTGTCTGGATGTGATTATGTATTTAAGTGTGTATTTATAAAAATATGTACGTATATCAGTCTCTGACGCCCATAGTACAAGCTCTGCTTAGTTTGGTCTCAGATTGCCGTGTGTGGATATTTATTTCTTACCCTGCCGTAGCCGGTAATGCCGGCGAGCCCAGGGGTGGTGATCAGGCCAGGGTAGGTGAGGACCTGGGGGGCGGCGGCGGCGAACGCCACGCAGCACAGCAGGAAGATCACCTGATGAAGAATGGAAAATGGTGAATATTAGTCTTCATGGGTCTACACGCGATATGGTTTGCTCGGGACCATGATTGGTGTAACCCAGTCGAAACGTCGGACAGTAAGTAGCTATGCTATGATACTCCTAATATCGCGTGTAGACCCATAAAGACTAATATTTAGTGTAATGAATCGCGAAAGGCTAAAATCTTTCAGAATATGGTGAAGCTTAGTATAGATCTGCGGACTTAGTATAGAGCATATCGCTACCTTAAATCTCAAATGGCGTAACCGCCAATTTGGTCAAAATGACTTTTTAATGCAGTTTTATTCAGTTTTTTTCTCTATCGATCTGTATATTTAAAATCCTCAAATTCGCAAAAAAGGTTATTACGACCCAATGTTTTTTATAGATTTGAACACTTTTCATAAGGTAAACAGGTCGTAAAAGGCTTAGTCTAATTTACTTGGTGTTTACGCCCCTAGAAATTATTGTGACGTGAAAAAAATGTTAAAAAAAGGGTGTAAGTGACATAATTTTCTGGCGTAACTCGTAAGACACGCTATTTTTCGAAATTGCAATACAAAAGAAAGGCGTTTACACCCAACATCGCTGAACACATGATTGTCATTATTATTGTTAGTATTGATGCCCGGGGGATTAAGATTGCGGAGACATTGGCTATTTATTGCTTTTCCTTGTTTCGGCATTTTAAATCAATATCCAAACACAAATCAGAATCAAAGACCAATAACGCGCCAAAGTCAACGTAACGGTCACAAAAAATAATAAATACACCGAGGAACGTAATCTATGCGCACAAGTACGCCAATGGCTGAATACATAGATAAATGTATGGTGAATACACATCAGCGGGGGTTTCAAATGACAAAATTAATCGATTTAGATACGTAAAAATCTTAGTGAAGTTTCCCATATTCCAAAATTTTTCATCCAATTCTAAAAATTACGCGTTGAGTCACTATGAAAAAGTGTCAAACGGCGTAACTTTGTAAAAGCGTAATAGAGAGTGAATATTTGGCGTTTTCAGCACAAAATGAGTTTAAAGCACAAAAAACATTTTTTTATTGGAGATACGACCTTCACCTCTTAAAAATCGTGATTTTTATGGGGCGTAAACGCCTTTTTGTAATATTTTCACAAGTCGTAACCGACTTCTAGTTTCTTATATATAAGATTTAGGTACAAAGAGTTCCTACTGAAGCCTTTATCTCAAAATTCTAAGAAATTTGATGTATAAAACATTTTCATTGTATTATAATTGATAAACTTATGAATTAAAAAACATTTTTTTTTTGTTTTTCTGCTCTCCTGAAAAGTAGTGTTTTGGTGGTTACGCCATTTGAGATTTAAAGTATCGATATTACAGAACTTAGTATAGAGCTTAGTATAGATCTACGGACTATTGCTGGATCTGTCGGGAAAGTATAAAAAGAGAAGATGAGTAGAAAAGCAGTTGATTAATTTATTAGATTAAATAGAAGAAAGTCAAACGATGTCACGTCCACATTATCTAGCTATTATTTTGGTTAGTTCATTAACTATGCATTATAATTTCTATTTTGCCTATCGACCTCATATGTGGATCTCACTATCGCTTACCATCAGGTGAAGTGAAGTCATCCTGATCATAGTTTATATTATAAAAAAAATTGATAAATAATTTTTAAAAGCTTGTGTAAGCTTTTTGGGGTACAAATATAAAAAATATACAAAGAGTAGGAGAAGTCCTATGTAACATTTCATTATGATACTAGGGCTGAATAGAACCAGATAAAGGAGTTTTTGTCCATTGCTAGAGAGAGGTATCTGCTGACAGTGGACACATCGTCATCTTATTAGTAAAATGCTTTCATATATTAGTATGTCATTACTATAAGTTTTTACTTCAAATATCTTTTTTTAAAAAGGTTAATATTTATTATGCTAGATGGTTACTTCTTGTATTAAGTAACTATAGTAAAATGTAGGTAATTATCTAAAATTTCTCCAAGGAATAATTGAAACTTTTTTCCCCGTAAAATATAACAGAAATAAATAACTTACGAAGTATTTCATTTTGAGGATGACTGGGTTGGTTTCTCACAAGAACTGCTCAGATGCCTTCTTAGTGCAAACTGTACCGACCTACGGAAACCCTGCCGCATATATACCGCCCTAGAAGGTCACCAACATGATCTAGACTTAGACGCTTATCCCTAGGCAAGCCTAGAAGCTCCAAAGGTCGGCCTATCTGAATAACTAATGAAAATTCCTGTTGACGATAAAAAATTCAGTAGGTAGGTGATAATTATTCAGTCCCGATAAGGAGTGTTAATAATCATGATAGTTTGCTTTGAGTGGCAAGACACTGGCTGGTATTAGGTTTAGGTTTAAAGACATTTATTCTCATTAAGACATAATATTACATCACTTACATGAGAACTTAGATACTAAAACTTATCACTAAAGTCCTTCGTAGTTGCACTAAAGGTCTGTTCTGTTACACTATTATCAATTTAACATTTAAGCTTAATAATACATTACACAATTAAATTAGTAGGTTTTGAAAGTTTAACATTTTAAAATTATGTGCTTAGCTAACCGTTTCTTAAAAACTAATAAATAAATAAAAAATAAAATAAATAAGTCAATATTTTTGACATCTGAGGGTAACTTGTTAAAGAGACGCGCTCCTTCGTATTGAAACTTTTGTTTAAACAAAGAGACTACAATAATGATGCTTTTCGAATTGAACCATGGGCAAATTCTTTATGAATGGAGCTGTAAAAATGTATAACTTCGGGATTGGAGGAGGAGGAGTTGCTATTATTGAGAACGGCCCGTAGCATTTTGCCAGCTCAACCTGTGTGTCAAAATAGTTACTGACTATAAGTATCACTCAAAAAAGGTTCATACTCATCAAAACGGTTCATACAGCGGCTAAAGTAACATCCATTTAATATAAAAATTTTGAAAACATAGTAACAGGGCTAAAAAAAAAGACTCAAAATCAATGTAACGAGTATAACCTGACGACTAGTGGTATCAAATGGACGAAAGAAGATAGTAGGTAACTCAGATAGAAATCCATAAAATATGTACAACACAGGGATAAGCATGTGTTTAGAGTTAGAGTACTTATTTATTAGTCGCTCAGAATCCTGTATAACATATAAAACATTAAGGCTCAAAAAAGACGGTGTAACAATCTGGTCCAGCTATCAAGGAGCTGGACCAAAGCCTAGCCTTGGATGGACACCTTTGCCCAGCAGCGGGATGCTACAGGTTAATAAAAAAAAAATACTTATAAAAGTAATAACGATAAGTAACCTTACCGAATCATACTTTGTTTAAAAGTACAATAAAAAACACACCTAACCCATAAATCACACGCAAATGATACATTGTCATCCAGTCTAGTTATGTAACTGTGGCATAGAAATTCATGAGACTTTATTGAATTCTAATGGACCACTGATTATGGTCATGTTTCTGTGACTACTCCATAAAGTATCAACTATATCGCGCAAGAGATTAAGTGGGCTGATAACACCGTCTAAAGTGTTTTATAACTTTATTAATCTATTTTAGGGTAGGAGGCCTTGTACAGATAGTGTCGTACTAATGTGATCAATCGCACTTCTTTATTGTACGGGTTTGCCCGATACCTACATTTACGGATGCAGGATATGTTTCGAATTTAAGTAGATATCTCTTTAACCGCTCATCAGTTTCAGCTTTAAGTGCATCATTTTGCGGCCGCGGAGACCCGTAAAAACGGTGGTGCGGGGGCCCTTCCGTTCGGCGGACTGCAGGCCTTCGGGGTGAGTGCGACAGGCGCAATATGGTATATTGTGCCTGTCGACCTCATATTTGGATCTCACTACCGCTTACCATCAGGTGGAGTGAGGTTATCTTAATAAGTGGGCCATGCTATTGCATTAGGAATATCCTGTAATAATAGTTTTAAGGTCAAGGCAATAAATAAATAGTAAATTTTAATAAAAATCTTGTAAGCCTATTATAAAAAAAATCAAATACATAATAAAACACCAACAAATAGTTACCACCACCATTTATACCAACAGTTACAAGTCATGGAATATGTGACAGTCAAAAAGTAGCCCATATCCTTTCATAGGTTTTTAGACTATATCTGTGACAAATTTCATATAAATTGGTTCAGTATTTTTGGTGTGAAAGCGCGATAAACAGACAGACAATATGAGTAAGGATAAAGATTACATCAGTTTCCACGACCTTCAATTAAAGTAGAGCTTTCCACGCATATGATCCAGTTTCCTGATCGATCATGTTCATAAACATTCATAATTATATTTCAATACAACTTTGTATCACAGCTCATTCATATTCATTGCATTGGTGCATTATGGATACAAGGTGTTGCCGACCGAACCTGCGTGGATGTATGCAGCTAAACACGCATTTTATACATTTCAAACTGGTGTACTTTTTTATTCAATAAAACCTTTAAGTAGGTTTTATGAATATGCATTTGTTGCATAACGGGTACGTGAAAACGTTTTTCGCTGAAAAAGTAGGCCCAATATAGATCGTGTAACAATTTGCTTCAGCTATCAATGAACTGGCAAGTGCAAGTCTTAGATAGAGAGCAGTGGACAGGTTTGGAAGAGACTTTATCACAGCAGTGAGATGATACACGATAATTGAAAAAAAAGTTCCCACAACATTTTCCCTTGTTTTTTCGACCATGTAAGGGGTATCAACCTCTTAGGTACTGTCATCCACCTGTACCTAAGAGGCCTCATCGATTGTTTCCTATGCCTACTGCTAAAAGTCGTGATTAAGGACATTGTTTAAATAATTTTATTACGGTCAAAAGTTGTAGATATACCAATACACGTAAAATAAATTATATTATGATGGCCTATACAATTTCCAAATAAGAAACAAGTTAAATAAGTTGTATCTGTCAACTTCTAATTGATATCAATCTGCGACTGTAGTCATGAATACGAAAATGCTTCGTTAAACTGTTCATTAAGAATGGCCGTTTGATTAATACTATTTAATACCTACCTAGCACGCCTGTGTTAAAAATACAATAATAATACAAATATCTATGTGAAGCTATCCTATTTGTTAGATATAATATACGGACCACCTAATATTCTAAGACATTGAAATATAATTTGTTCGTAACTGTTTAATGTTATTAAAAGTACCTAATAAATTATAAGTCACTAAAGGTGTCGAAGTTGTCGAAAACTCCATCCATTACCAACAACTAATAATAATAAGATATTCAAAATGATAACTTAGTAAGCATTTCATGTTTGGCAAATATAAAAGATATTTCTTCGATACAAAGTAGTATCTTTATCTAGATAGAATTATCGAGATATGGCAATGGAATAATTAAAAACTGGATCAAAAGTGGGTGTGCCGTGTTAAATGCATTATGCATTTAATAAATGCGACGAGTTGACATCGACAGAAATACCTATAATTTACGAATCATTTCAATAATCAATGCTTTTGTTTTATTTGACGACAAGATAGATAAACCTTATTCAACAGAATACTTTAAGTTTCGGATCGGGTAAGAGGTTTAGAATAACTTTACTTACACTGTTTATTATCGTTGTAATCGTTCGCAATTTCATTCATATACACACAATACATAGTTATCGAACTTTAGAAAACTGTAACTGTCCGGGATATTTACCATGTTGTTTTTTTTAATGAGCTCCCGATATTTCGGCACTGTTGCAAGCGCCATGATCACGGGTGAACATGATAATATTTCTAATGTGTGTAACCACGACAGTTTAAAATTATATATTTACCGAACTTTACCACGTAGGTATTTAACTTGGTCAATACCGGTTGTAGTCTGACAAAACGATTACAGAGATCAATTTTATTCTAGCTAACAAAAACTTCAAAGCTACTGATTAACGTAAAACGAACTCTCCCTCCCCATTATCGAAACCACAAAAGACAGTGAAGAGGGGCATTAAATTCATTCATACATCATCAGTAATTAATATCAATCACAACCAATGAGGTCGAGAGCAAAGATCAAGCGGAACAAATTTAATTGCAGCACGGATGAGCAGATACAAAAAAATACCTACTCTTAACTACCTTAAGTGGAACAGATTTTTAAGAAATACCTGTTTATGGTGACCTAAAAACCATTACACACCTCCGACTCCATAAGATTGGAAGTCAGTTGTACTTTTAGATTTATAGACGGTAGGTAATTAAGGTCTTCCTCGTTGCTTGTACTGAGCATCATCCTCTTCATTGGACGATTGCTAAATTGTACAAAATAGAATTTTTATTCTATTCTTTTTCCTTCCTTTATTTCTTTCATGCGTCCTTCCTTCCCCTCTGTCATCTGTATTTAGCAGATATTCCTTCCTTTCTTCCATCCTTTCCTTCTACCTTTCCTTCTTCCTTTCTTCCTTCCTTTCTACCTTCCTTTCTACCTTCCTTTCTACCTTCCTTTCTACCTTCCTTTCTACCTTCCTTTCTACCTTCCTTTCTACCTTCCCTTCTTCCTGAAAGGAAGGAAGAAAGGAAGAAAGGATTCTTCCTTCCTTTCTTCCTTCCTTTCTTCCATCCTTTCTTTCTTCCTTTCTTCCTTCCTTTTTACCTACTATTCTTCCTTCCTTTCTTCCTTCCTTTCTTCCTACCATTCTTCCTTCCTTTCTACCTTCCTTTCTACCTTCCTTTCTACCTTCCTTTCTACCTTCCTTTCTTCCTTCCTTCCTTTTTTCCTTCCTTTCTACCTTCCCTTCTTCCTTCCTTTCTTCCTTCCTTTCTTCCATCCTTTCTTTCTTACTCTCCCTCATCCCTCTTTCCTTCTTCCCCGTTACCTGCCTCAGCAGATGAGCGGCTTCTCAGCGTCAAGGCGCATGTGCTCGTCGCCGCTGGACTCGCGTGGCTCGAGCGCGTCGGCGCGGTACACCGCGCTCTCGATCCACACGGCGATGCGATCCGATATGGTGCTCAACTACGTTTCATTAGAAACAGTTTCTTTATTCCTCGTTGCTTGCCTACTCATCAGATGGACGGTTTATTTTTCGCTTTCTTCCTTTCATTCCTCTTTTTTTTTCTTCCTGTTTTTACTTCCTTTCGTCTTTCCGTTCTTCCTTATTTTCTGCATTCATTTCTTCCTTACTTTCGTCCTTCCTTTCTTTCTTTCTTCCTTCCCTTCCTCCTTACCTCTACCTTCCTTTCTTCCTTACATTCCTTCTTTGGTTCTTTTTTTCTTACTTTTCTTCTTTGGTTCTGTCTTCCTATCAACTCCCACACGTGACATCCCTCCCACCCCTGCTGTTACCTGCCCTCAGCAGATGAGCGGCTTCTCAGCGTCAAGGCGCATGTGCTCGTCGCCGCTGGACTCGCGCGGCTCGAGCGCGTCGGCTCGGTACACCGCGTTCTCGATCCACACGGCGATGCGATCCGATATGGTGCTCAACTACGTTTCATTAGAAACAGTTTCCTTATTCCTCGTTGCTTGCCTACTCATCAGATTGCCGGTTTATCTCTATCTCCTTTCATTTCTCTACTTTCTTCCTTCCTTTCTTCCTACCATTCTTCCTTCCTTTCTTCCTTCCTTTCTTCCTTCCTTTCCTCCTTCCTTCTTTTCTTCCTTCCTTTCTTTCTTTCCTCCTTTCTTTCTTCCTTTCTTCCATCCTTTCTTCCTTCCTTTCTTCCTTCCGTTGTTCCTTCCTTTCTTCCTTCCTTTCTACCTACTATTATTCCTCCCTTTCTTCCTTCCACTCCTTCATCCCACTTTCCTTCTCCCCTGTTACCTGCCTCAGCAGATGAGCGGCTTCTCAGCGTCAAGGCGCATGTGCTCGTCGCCGCTGGACTCGCGCGGCTCGAGCGCGTCGGCGCGGTACACCGCGTTCTCGATCCACACGGCGATGCGATCCGATATGGTGCTCAACTACGTTTCATTAGAAACAGTTTCTTTATTCCTCGTTGCTTGCCTACTCATCAGATGGACGGTTTATTTTTCGCTTTTTCTTCCTGTTTTTACTTCCTTTCGTCTTTCCGTTCTTCCTTATTTTCTGCATTCGTTTCTTCCTTACTTTCGTCCTTCCTTTCTTTCTTTCTTCCTTCCCTTCCTCCTTACCTCTACCTTCCTTTCTACCTTACTTTCCTTCTTTGGTTCTTTTTTTCTTACTTTTCCTCTTTGGTTCTGTCTTCCTATCAACTCCCACATGTGACATCCCTTTCACTCATGCTGCTGTTACCTGCCCTCAGCAGATGAGTGGCTTCTCAGCGTCGAGCCGCATGTGCTCGTCGCCGCTGGACTCGCGCGGCTCGAGCGCGTCGGCGCGGTACACCGCGTTCTCGATCCACACGGCGATGCGGTCCGATATGGCGACCATGAAGCGCGCTAACCGGCCGGGGTGCGTGCGGGAGGGTTTCGGCTCGCCTGGATAAACAGAAACTTCAAATTTAGCGGGATACCGCAGCTTTAAATCTTGGGTACGTTGCGCGTGTTTTTGCAGTGCGCACCACACTGGAGTGTTGGTTAAGGACAAGCCATTTGTTATGAAGCCACCCCAGAAGAATATTTGGCCCTTATTAAGCATTCCAAATAATAGTAACTAAGCAATTATAAAATTTCTGTTTACCAACGGTAAGAAGGCGTGATAAGTAACGAGAACTAAACACTAACTACGTGCAAGGTCAAAGCTCAGATTTTCAGCAGTTATCTACGATTTACATACCTAATATTTCGGCAACCCTCTCAAGGACAACGTCGGCGATGCTTCGCAGTCGGTTCGAGACCAGCATTTCCTTCTGTCCCTTCGCTATGTAGTCGCAGAGACGATATGCCACCTGAACATGAAATTGTGAGCATGTAGGTATTATCATCTTGACCAAATAACGAATGGTCAGTGAAAGCACTGACCATTTGTTCAGTGGTTACAAAAACCTCGCCAGCCGGTACCCGCACATCAAAAATGTTTTGTCTTATATTACTTGCTAACTTATACTACTTATTACTTGTCATCAATATTATATCGAATTGATTAAGCTTCAAAGGATGTAGCTAACCTACATAAATATTTTATTGTAAGTGATCTCTGCCTACCCCTCTGGGGAAAAGGCGTGACTTTATGTATGTATATATATTAATGTATGTATGTAATATTTTCAAGGAACTACGCATCTTCCGGACGCGTCGCAGCAACCTCCAACGACACAGACAGAAAACCAAGAAGTGTAACCTATTCAGTACTAAAGTAAACCTACTTAGTAATTTCTTACAGAACCCAGTCTACCAACCTGAGCGCTGAAGTTGACGAGCCACTTCTGCCGTTGGCGGAGGTCCTTGGACTTGTCGCCGTGCTCCTTGCGGACCACCATGCCGCCGGGGCCCGACCAGTGACGCGACGACTCCGTCAGCGCTTGGAAGTACTGCTCGGTTTGTCTGGCAAATGGCAACGACATTAACATTGTGGCAGGTGTTCGGAAGGATCTCTTGTGAGGCGTGAGTCAGGACCGCGGACGCTGCATTACAAGGACGTGTGGCGCAGGCTCATACAAAATTGAACTGTAGCGGATAATTTCATTTTTTTTCCTAACTGACATACAATGATGTTTTGGAGTAGCCTCATCATCATCACCGGTCTTGCGGGAGAGAAGATAGCTCTCAACCCTTAGTAACATTTCCTAAAAAGCCCGCGTAGGTACGTACGAGTCCGCGTAGTGCAGCATAGATCCTATATGACAGCTACACCCAAACATGTGTGCTACAGTTGATTTTCAACTGTGATGAATAAATTTTAGACCGAGCTTTTTTATCATGAAAATCGCCGTAAGCCAAACATATTTCAGCAATCTGGCCTTAATAAATACGATAAAAAATTTAGGACTTACGTTGGGACGTTACTTGTAAATGTTCATTACGGATTTAATAGGAAAATTAAGGCTCCATATCTATTTTGACAAGGCTGCAATACCTAATAAAGCTAGTGAACTCACTCAGGACTCAAGAAGTACTCCTCCTCCAGAGCACTCTTGATCTTGTCCCGCCTCTCCTTGGGCAGTATGCCGCACTTCTCGTCCCAGAGCGAGCGCAGGCGGCGCGCGGTGGGACGCGCCAACATCTCCACGCGCTCCATCGTGCGGCGCATGCGCGGGGAGACCTTGTTGCCGCCGACGCCATCGCCTGCGCACGGGAGTTGGTAGCTATGAAGGGATGGTTGGAGTCTGGCACAGGCTCTTAGCCACCAGCCTTAGTGTAAAAACGATGATAGGTATACGTCGAACGCAACGATCTTTAATAGAGCCAGATAGAGAGCAAGTGACCAAACTGACGAAGCAACAGTGCTGCCACATGTGAGTTAACATGGGTGATTCCCCAGGAATGGTATAGCTTACAGCGTGTTCACCTAGCGATTTTTGGGCGATTGCGATTATATCGCCGCGAGCTAGCCGCGATCACGCTGCGATATCGCCGCGATTTCGCGGCGTTTACGCCTCATCCAACCTACCCGCTTAGCGCATGCGCCGCATTCAACAGCACAGGTCCGTTCATGTTGGAAATATGAACACAGCACGCGGTGAAATCGCGGCGATATCGCGGCGAGCTCGCGGCGATTGTTTAATCGCCCAAAAATCTCTAGGTGTAAACAGGCACTAAGCGTCCTGAAGTATGAAGCCAGCATCTCCACGCGCTCCTTCGTGCGGCGCATGCGCGGGGAGACCTTGTTGCCGCCGACGTCGTCGCCTAATCACGTGAAACGATACTGGATTGAATGGGATGGTCGGTGTTTATTTATTTATTGCACTCCATACAAAAGGTCTTAAATATAGTATCTAAAACTAAGACTATTAATATGGACCCTATTGGGCACGGCAACATAAAAGAGGGGAGGACGCACTTCACATCTCAGCACATAAACTGCTTGTACATAATGTTTTTATATATGACTATAATTTATCCTGTAGGTATTCTAATACGGTATAATATTTTTTAACTAATAGTAATTGTTTTAAAATTTTAATAAAGGATTTTTCATTATTAATAGACCTTAAAGGCTCTGGAAGCTTATTGTAAATTTTAACAGACATTGCAAGGGGACCTGAAGAATGTAGTTTTATACGTGATGTTGGAATATTTAATTTTTTATTTTGGCGTAATGAATATTTATTGTTTATTTCTTCTTCTCTAGTTTTATAGAACTCTGGATATTTTCTAACGAATTTACATTTTTCTAATATATATATACAAGGTAGCGTTAGTATTTTGTATTTTTCGAAAAATGGTTTACAGCTAATTATGTTTTTTACATTAAAAATTATGCGTATAAGTTTCTTTTGCATGATAAAGAGATCAGGAGCGTGTGTACTATTACCCCACATGATGACCCCATAGCTGAGCTCTTAGCCACCAGCTTTAGTGTAAAAACGATGAAATACGTCGAACGCAATGATCTTTGCCCAATTATAATCAAACGAACGAGAACTCGACCAACCATTTGGAATATTGATTGATACCTGTAATGACTGATATGTGTTTGTGTACCATCCTTACTAATATTATAAATGCGAAAGTAACTCTGTCTGTCTGTCTGTCTGTCTGTCTGTACGCTTTTACGCATAGAATACTGAATCGATTTAAATGAAATTTGGTACAAATATAATCCAAAGCCTTGGAAAGGACATAGGCTACTTTTTAACCGACTGCGCTATATAGAAGTAATGTTTTACCCGTTAAACCTCTCTACGCGGCCGAAGTCGCGGGCGGAAAGCTAGTTATAAATAAATATTAAATTATGTATACAGTACACATTTACTCAAGGCTTTAGGTAGCTAACAAGTCGCCACATATAACACCGAATCTATCTCTATCACTTGTCAGCGAGATAGATAGCAAGTGACAAAACTGACGCAGCGACAGTGCTGCCACATGTGAGGCAACATGGGCGACTCCTCAGTGTGAAGCCAGACCAAGCGAAGGCAGCATCTCCACGCGCTCCATCGTGCGGCGCATGCGCGGGGAGACCTTGTTGCCGCCGACGCCATCGCCTGCACACGTGAGATTCATGGTAGCTAAATGGTAGCTATGAAGGGATGGTTAGTGTCTGGCACAGGCTCTTAACCAGCGGCTTTAGTGTAAAAACGATGAAATACGTCAAACGCAACGATCATTGCCAAACTAGAATCGAACGCACGATAACTCGGCGAACCATTTGGAATATGAAATTATGTATACAGTACTATACTACAGGCTTTAGATAGCTAACAAATCGCCACATATCACCGAATTAATTTCTATCACTCATCAGTTAATAGAACGAGATACCGAGCAAGTGACAAAACTGACGCAGAGACAATGCTGCCACATGTGAGGCAACATGGGTGATTCCCCAGTGTGAAGCCAGTGCGAACGCAGGCAGCATCTCTACGCGCTCCATCGTGCGACGCATGCAAGAGGAGACCTTGTTGCCACCGACACCGTCGCCTGCGCACGTGAAATGGTAGTGGATGGGATGGGATGGTCGTTGTCTGACACAGGCTCTTAGCCACCAGCTTTGGTGTAAAAACGATGAAATACGTCAAACGCAACGATCTTTACGTTGCGTATTTCATCGTTTTTCCAAACCATTTGGAAAAAAAATAATTGTTGACACTTGTCAGTTAATAGAGCGAGATAGAGAACAAGTGACAAAACTGACGAAGCGACAGTGCTGCCACATGTGAGTCAACATGGGTGAGTCCCCAGGAATGGTGTAGCGAAGCCTCCGGAAGTGTGAAGCCAGAGCGAGTGCAGGCGGAGAACCCTAGCAGCCCAATATGATGATACGCCCTCTACTAAAAGATTGATAGTGAGACATTTCAGAGAACTTAGGTAACGCCATGACCATAAGTCCATACCACCTTATATTGGACTATCTTCTATCTTGAAGATGATAAAAGACGCTTCTAAAAATTGTGTGGCACCGCTTTCAAAAACATATCAAATTCACTTAGAATGCTTGTATACCTTTTGGTAGACTAACCATATTAATGAGGTTTTTACATAAGACGTAGTAAATGTCTCGACTTTTTGAGTGATTGTATTGTTGGCAACATTATGGTAACTTAATTTGCTCTGATATTAATGACTTTTGGATGTGTCTAATATTTGAATATCCCGAGTGTCACTAACTGTTTCATGCTGACTGTACCTGAGTTAACATTTTTGATAATCTTAACGTTCTGGTCGGACTGCGAGGCTAGGTCTGCCTTGGAGCCCTTTGCCCTGTCCATCTTAGAAGGGGTCTGTTCGACCTTCTTCCCGCCTTTCGGCATTGTGGTTATTTACACTTGAAATTTTAACACCAGAGTCCAAACGACATTGACAAGTTTTGCGACTTTCGTGATGGTTATGACACTGACACCGTCGAGAGCACTAGTTGTTTATGTTTAGTGTGGAGGTCCGATAGGACTAACGATTGCTTGGTGCAAAACCTCGCTGCATAAAGCTTCAGGGTTTGGGTTCGAGTACCGGCAATTTCAACTCTTCGGCTGATTTTAGAGTCGCGCTGACGACACACTGATCTTCGACGCTAATAGAATTTTCTATGGGTGTCGGCGTCGACTGGTCTGCGTTACATAAAAACGGTCCCCATATCTCTATGCATACTGGACCTTAAGTGCTGACGGTCAGCGTGCGGTCAGCGCGACTCTAAAATCAGCCTTACTTC
This sequence comes from Maruca vitrata, assembly GCA_039566165.1. Classification (NCBI taxonomy): domain Eukaryota; kingdom Metazoa; phylum Arthropoda; class Insecta; order Lepidoptera; family Crambidae; genus Maruca; species Maruca vitrata. Next base: position 2,798,340 of record CM076926.1, read on the forward strand.
GTAGGTGTACTTAGACATATTATTAGGCATTAGCATCACTCTACAGGAATGTCGAACGAGAGAAAACTCAAAATCACCTGCGTTTGCACACCAGAGAGCCTACCATGAGTTGGCTATCGAAAACTTACTTACGTTAAAAACCTATAGAGTTGTTTTTTTCATACGGCCGATTTTAGTTCTTCGCGTAACCACCAGCCGGCGCTGTACAAGTTTTTCATAGACATATTTACGTAGGCGATATCGAGCGCCAAAGTTTTAAGCTCATGGTAGCCCCACAGGGCACCAGCTTATTTTAACGGAAACGGCAAGTTGATATTTTTCACTGGTTTTGGACCTAGTATAAAGCGATTAGAGTCTATATTATGAAGAAAGTCCACAATCCATAATAAGAAAACATCTACGCGCCATTCTCTCACCTTTAAAAGGTTCATCAAAGCTAGCCAAAAAAAATCCTAGCTAGAGCTCTATCATCTTTGTTTTATTGTCGTATGCCTATGGATAAGAAGCTTATTGAGATTTTAATCTAAGAAATTCAGAAGTTTAAATTCAAAGAACACGATCGAATTGAGAAACCTCATTTTTTGAAGTCTGTTAAAAAAAGACACAAAAGGCACGACGTGAACGGCAGGGGTGACTGGGGGGCAGTGGCGTAACTACAGGGTGGCAAGTCGGCAAAATGCCACGGGCCCCCACCCGGTAGGGGGCCCCAGCCGAATGGGGCCCCCGGTCATAGGAGAATCTCAACTGCCAACACACATACACATTAAGATAAAAGAAAAGAACGGGGGGTGCACGGGGCCCCATCCGATTAATTTTGCCACGGACTTCAACAGGTATAGTTACGCCACTGCTGGGGTGAGAAGAAAAATAAGTTTTAAAAAGTAAAAAGACACATGTTGGTAAATCGTTTATTATATAGGCGCTTGCGGCGCTATGCAGAGCCAGCGCGCGAGGTCGGGCGTGCCGTCGTTGAGCTGCGCCGCGCCCGCCGCGCGCTCCACCGGCGCGTGCCAGCCGCGCGCCGCCTGCGCGCACGGCGAGAACGGTAGAGGAGGCTGGGGAAAGATCAATCAGTTTAGAAAAAACAAAAGATATCTACTCAATATCTATACTAATATTATAAAGCTGAAGAGTTTGTTTGTTTGTTTGTTTGAACGCGCTAATCTCGGGAACTACTGTTTCGATTTGCAAAAAATCTTTTTGCGTTGTATAGACCATTTATCGAGGAAGGCTTTAGGCTATATAACATCACGCTGCGACCAATAGGAGCAAAGATACAATGGAAAATTTGTAAAAAACGGGGGAAACGCGAACGATGTCGCTGGCACAGCTAGTAACAAATATTAGTCTTTATGTGTCTACACGCGATATTAGGAGTAGCAAACACATAGCAACTTACTGCGCGACGTTTCGACTGGGTTACACCAATCATGGTCGCGAGCGAACTGGAGCCGCCCGTCTTCGTCTGCCCCAGCGGTTGTGAATTTCTTAATCCACTTGTCTGGCAGTAAGTAGCTATGTATTTGCTACTCCTAATATCGCGTGTTAACCCATAAAGATCGTTGTTCCGCTGTAATACATAACGGCCCTGTTTTTGATAATGGCTAGCTGTATGTAATACAGCGGATTAAACAATCCGACTGTGACAGATTACATTTAACACACGGGAACAAACACCGATTTTCGTCACACGAATGTTTGTCCCAGGTGAGAATCGAACCCACGACTCCGGGAACCATAGGTAGTGAACTTGGGTCACCAATCACTGTTCCACCAAACCAGTCAGTAATGATAAGCATTGGGTATAGTATAATTATTAAGATACTAGTGTTGTATACTCTTCGCCCAAAGCTTAAAAATTCTACTTTAGGCTAAACATACCTGAACTATTATTCGCCTGCTCTTATTTATGAACACCATCCACTGGTGCTGCCACTGCCATCTACGGAAGATCCGTAACAGGTTCTCATCCTTAAGCAGGAACTTGTGGCCTCGTAGCAAGTCCTTTGACATGAAATCTGTATGAGGACCGCTGAGGATTGCTGCCGTTATAAAGTATGGGTCATCCTGTGTCCTGGAATTGTAAAAGTATATTTAATTTTAAATTACCTTTTTAAACTTATAAATAATTTGTTTTATATTGAAGGGATTTATTTTTTTAATAGTGCAATATAAGCAGAGGATTAAGTTAACACTCCATAAAGAATACTTACAAATCATCAGTAAAGAAACACTTGGCATTACTCATTATCTGTTGCATTTGTTTCCTTGGCCATGTTAACATATGTTTTCTACCAATCAGCAATATTTTCTTATCCCTAGCCTTGAAAAAATTTATAACAAAGTTCAACATCATCAACCGGTCTATGGAGCCATTTCGGCCAACATATGATATGTTCAGTGCGTCCAAAACAATATCATATGGGGCCGTTTTTTTTACAAACTGCAGAAACCTGTCTAGCTCATCAGGGGATGTCTTTAGAAACAGATCCGAACCAACTATTAGCTTCTCCTTGATATTACTTTGTAATTGGATAAACTCCTCGTCTGTTGCTTTCAGGCACTCCAAATGTTGGTTACAACACATACACATGCCGCTGAAAACAAATCAACACAACACATATTAAATACCTTTATAAAAAAAGCATCTGAAGTAATCTAAAAGGCAACTCAATTAAACTTGTATCACAATTTCATAAAATACACAGTATTTTATTTATACATAATTTGTGTGTTAGGGGTGGGACTTTTTCATCATATTATTATTTGGACAGAATTAATACTTACTCTTTTTTCCTTATTGAAGTAAACTGAGCATTCCAACCTAAGTTATTAAATGTTTCTTGTAACAACTGAGCAGTTTTTTCATTCATAGTAACTGAATTATCACATATGTGTGTTAAAATTTCATTTAAATACTTAAGTTTAGTTTTCTGTTCCTTATACTTTCTTAAAATATAATTGACCCATTCTAAATAAGCAATGTGCTGCAAAGGCCTGTCAGCTTGCACACTCCTCCGTATCATCTTTAAAGCTTCAGTTTTTTTGTTAACTTTGAACAGAGTGGCAATTATAATACTAAAAGCAGAATGTGAAGGTTTACTGCTCTGGTCAATATCATCCAAAACTTTCATGGCCTTTTTCCACTCATTTATTACACATAGTGCATGTATTAACCGTTCACAAGTAGTGGAATCTAGCACTTTATATTTACTATACAAATCATTATATGAATTTAATATAAAAGTTTTGGGCTCTTCAGACAATTCATTCTCTCGACCCATTTCATAGTATACTATGAGTAAGCCATTTATGGCGCCAAGGCTTAAGGTGTCGGAAGACTGCTTCACATACTCTGCGAAGGAAAGGGCAGCATCGAATTTTCTTTCAGACACCAAGAGCTTTAACAGGACAGCTTCAAAGTTCTTATTATTTATAGAACCAGTCAACTCTAAGGTTTTCTTTCTAAGATCTGTCCATTCCAATTCGCTATTGTTAGAAACTTCTGATTTTATGAATTCCATTTGATCATTTCCATACCGCCCTTTTATTACAGGGGTAGGTGGAACAAAAAATAATCTGGAAGTGATCCGAAAACCTGTAAGAGAAATTTCAAAATATAACCTCAAAGTGGCCAATTTAAATTGTAATAAAAATGCTATGAATTAGTTACATGAATTCTGTGGTGATATAACTAATCGGGACAATAAAGGTGTCATATTATTTTGTATATAAATTCGTATAAAATACGATATCTTTTGTAGGAAATAAAGTACGACATGTGTCAAAAGACGGGACTTTATTTTTTAAATGTTATTTGTTATTATAATGCGACTTTGGAGTTTGGACATAAGGTTAATAAAACTAATTTGACGGCTCGTGGTCGAGCGCTGTAAAGAGCTCGAAACGTTGGATTTATAAATAATGTTTTATAACAATATTCCCGAGAGTTTAGTCCGTAAAAATAGTTTATTTCAAATGTATAGTGCTCGCGCAAATAATAGACAATACTCTTTATGTGAGTTTTTCTTTAAAAGTCATTTAGCCCGTGGGTAGTCAGAAAGTTAGCGGTTACACATAACGTGCCTTAAAGCACCATATACAAAGGTGGTAAAATTAAGGTATTACTTTGGTAACGTATTATGATATGATATTACAAGTGTATAATATTTTAGGTGTTGATATTGCTTGTTTGTTATAGTCCAGTCATTTAAGCTTAAATTAGGTAAGAATCTCGGAATTCGAGATACCCAGCTGTGAAAATACAACTTTTTCAACTTTTGCATCGCTGTATATCTGAAATGGTGAATCTTAGGAATAAAACGTACAGACAATTTTTATAGATGAATAGAAGATAAGTAATTTTCTCCTACACACTTTTATGATAAAACTTCCCGTTTCGCTCAAAAGTTCATAAAACTGATTTTGTGACACTTTGACCTTGAAAATTTAATAGTTGCGTACACCCTACAATATGTAGGTTTTGAGACAACTTTTAGGACGTCAATATACAAGTATTATTCGGCATGTGACGATGCACAGCATCTGTGAGAGTGCGTCCTCTTCCGGTCAGCAATTTATGGGCGATTAAAGCGCCCTCTATATTGAAATATCTTGATTATTTTAGTAGTTGAATTCACTTACTTCCGTTTGGCGCCATTTTTAGTCACCTTAATGGGTCTCGTGCCGAGGATCCTCATAGCGTCTTCAACTTTCGTGTTAGTAATATCATAAGCAGAAACTCTGCTTAAATCGTTCCCGAAAGTTGTTTTAATTTAAATATATAATCCGCTTATCCTTAATTCACTAGTAAAAAAGTGTTTGTAAAACGGGAAAAAGTGAATCAAGTGATAGAAAGTGTATTGATGGTGGTCAATGAAGACCACGCCGCCGCCGTCTCCCTCGAAGGAGGCATGCGATGACCTGCGTGTAGGTTCTTAAGCTGCGCAACGGTGGCACGAAAATACAAAGTAAGACACCAAAACGAGGTACGTTCGAGTGTTGAAATTTTAACCTTCTTTTGGATATAATGAGTGATCTCTTTGAATAAAGAATGTTTTAACAAATTGTTAATGCACGTTTTGAATAAGGTACCCCCAACCAAAAATAACGAATCGTTCACGTTCGAACATTCCGAAACTTATTTATATTATAATTTTTTTTTATAACTACCTTTTGCTATAAACTTAAATAACCCACAATCAAACATTGGGGAAGTTAAAATAGCATCGAAAACCTAAAATGCTCTATAAATTAAGCTAATGTCATAAAAACTGGAAGGAGGTACGTTATTCGTAAATTTGTAACCTTATGTCGACAACCAGATTTTGTGGAACGTTGCATTAACGATGAACTACGTCAGTTCATGAGAGGCAACGTCTTCATGATCTCGGCCTACCCTTCGGGGAAAAAGGCGTGATTTTTTGTATGTGTATCTATATATGTATGAGAGGCAACGTCTACGTAGCCGTAAGGTCACTCTTTGTTTTATACTTAACTATACACTTTATTTATCTTTACTTTTTGTTAAATGGAGATGCCTCACTAGATAAGAGCTCTCGCATACAAACACAAATAGAATGGATCAGTGGATACAACACCGGTTTAACGTTCCTGTTCTCGGTGACTAGTATCTTCTAAATCTCACCGAAGCCACATTATGTAATTGTTCATTAATTATGTTTTTTTTTTTACCACTCATAAATACCTAAACCAAATCAAAATATACCTCATACCTTGAAACCCATTCCTGGAGGCTGTCTACGAGCGTATCGTGGGCAGTAGCAGGCGTATGAAGCTCCGAAGGCCAACCTGAAAATGATATCGGGGAAGCGTCTGCCAGTCGCCTCCAAGCCTGTGCTTGTCTCATCAACCTACACAGAGCTATATACGGCGTTGCAGAAAAGGGGGCTGCCTCCGAGTGTATCGGAGGCAGCGGCTGGCATATCTGGCTCTGAAGGCCAACCTGAAAATGATGCTGGGAAAGCGTCTGCCATATACCTCCAAGCCTGTGCTTGTCTTACCAACACAGAGCAATCATCAGTGTTTCAGAGAGGGGGCTGCCTCCCGAGCGTATCGGAGGCAGTGGCAGGCATATCTGGCTCCGTAGGCCAACTAGAAAATGATACTGGGGATGTGTCTGCCATTTACCCCCAAGCCTGTGCTTGTCTTGCAACACAGAGCTTTTTACTACGTCTCAGGACCTGACAATGTACAGAAATGAGCGGACAAATCAAAACCCTCTTAGAACAAAAGGTTCTCGAGAAGCCCAAGGAGAATCAATGAGGTTCTTCTCATTCATGTTATCTGCACAAAGAGCGATGGTCCGAAAGACCAATATTATTAACTCCACAGTTAATACATTGTACTAAAGAAAGTTGAACTATCTTCGCATCACCAAACTCCGGAAAACCTCTAAGCAAACTATTTGATGGGAAAAATTATAGTTCCACGTGTCGATAACGAAAAGTCATCGCAGGTTTATATCAAAGACGAACCTTCTGGTGAACAGCCTACCCTTTGGCCTATCCTGCGTACCAAAATCATTGCAACAGTTAATTACTGGGTGGCTCGGATACTTTGAAACGAAGGTATGAGGGTATTCATATAATAGTAAGTGGTCAAGTACATAATTTAATGTCAAAACGGTTCAGTTTAATCGTTAAGCAGGTGAGAACAATATTTTCATGTGAATTATGTTGTGTGACTTATGTTAGTGACTTATGTTCTCCTCCTACAGCAATTAGATTGAACTATCGATATCGAAAAGTCCTTAATTGTTTCACCCGGGACATAAGAGTACCTAGGTTTTGTATGGAATACGGAAGGAAAGTCATAAGTTCTTCCGCAAACATATATGTGACATGACTCAGTGGATCAGTGGTTACTGACCAGTGGTTCCAAGAGTCGTGGGTTCGATCCCCACCCGGGACAAACATTTAAGTGAGCTACATTCGAGTTTCATCGAGCGTCTGCAGTATCTGAAGGGTAAATATGCATGCACGTGTGTCGTGTATATATGTATTCATAACTAATTGTTTAGTTTGGGGTCAGATGACCGTATGTTTAAATGGCCAATACAATTAAAAGATATACTCGTTTATTAGCGAGGTCCTGCCTACCTTACTAGATGCATATGTAATTGCGCCAGCAAATTCTGGCCATACAATTAGTAAATTTTGCCAGCTTTGTAACTCTGAAAGAAAATGTGGGATTCCATATATGTCATTCTCTTGATGCGATAACAGTCTGTCAAGAATTTACCTTCATATTAGAAATGAGTGCGCATATCAAATCGTGGCTTAAGACCGCAAGGCAAGGTCTTTTAGGGAAACCTCCATACGAGATTCCTGTTTAATATTTTCTGACAAAGGACGCCTTATACGCCTAACTAGACGAATCCGACTGAAGTGTCGCGAAACTGAACCCTAGACCAGACAAGCTGTCATTTCGATATGAAACCATTAAAAAAACTGCGTAAGTAATTTATCAGTCTCCCAAAACTAAGAGGGGGGAGGGGATGCCCTTGACTCTAGCCATCTGCTCGACCTGAAACACCTATTAGCGCCTTCTAGGCCAATGGAACATATTTCTCACTTCTTCCCTCCTATAATTTTCTTAATCCGGTCACATACCTGACCGCTTCATTCAGATAGCCGACCGTCTTTTACAAGGCAAATAAGCTGCGGAATGGCGTCTGAAAAGAGAATCTGTGGTGTCCATTATTACACTGTAGAAATACGGTGACCCGGCTATATTTGCTTCTAAAATTGTCAAAAGTAGTAGTATAGTAATACTTGTGTATTCAAATTAGATTTGAAAATTACCTCTCGGGTTTGTTGTAAAGCTTTCAGAAGAATTTGGACATTCAAGCATGGCTATTTCCACCATCGTCCGTGATACTCGCTTGTGGTACTGTATTACCTTAATACGGCATCGGACACAACTACATGTAGCACCACTGGAAAAATGAATTCTGGCTTCCCGGCATATGACTGTAGCTCAGTCCGTGAGTAAAGTACCTACCTACACACGACATGAAGTTTTTCATATGGTAACTTGGTGGTGGGCAGACACCATCAGAGGCTGGACAGAAGCTGAATAATCTCTTCTAAAACGAGGCTGGAGGGAGTACATATACACTAGATTTGTACAACAGCTTGGTTGCGTTGGATTCAATGATAAACAATCTCGTAATCATGACCCTAAACACCCATATGTGGTAGATTGCACATCTCCATTAGATTTCTTAGTTTCCTGGTTTAAGTACACTTACGTACTCATAAGCTTGTTGAGGCATAAAGTAAATTGGCAGGCAATTTAATTTTAGCATCAGGTCAAATGATGTAATTATGACTTGGCACTGTTTTGAATTGATCCAAAAAATTAACAATATCTGCGTTATGTACTAACTTTATTGCTTAAAAACTGTTACAGTATAGCCTGAGCAATTCGTCGGCGAGCTAGCAGAGAAGAACAGCTGGATGTAATATTGCCGTTGTATATCTATTAATGGTATTCCAAAGGGAAAAAGTCGTATTTTAGACGCCGGCATAATGGCATTTCTAGGTAGTGTGTGCTCATCAAATTGGTGGGATAATTTGCCTATCAGCCTTGCTTTTCATGAGGTTATTAGTGAATATACTTTCAAGATTTTATTTGAATCAAATAAAAGACAAAAGTAATGCTGATATTTCATCAGATGCTTTATTTACCAAATTTCCAACCAGTAAATTTGAATAAACACCTTTAATTTTTATACATTGTGCTTCATAAGCTTGTGATTAACAAACATCATATTAATTTATATTGTTTAATTGACTTCGTAATAGTTGTAACGAAGATTGACACGCCTGACAGGTGCGTGCCCACTCTTTACAGTCTCTGTTGACAGAGGGCCAAACATAGCGTTCGGTCACGAGGCGGGTGGTGGCTCGTGCTCCAGGGTGGCTCAAACCATGAAGCTTGTCAAAGGTAACTCTACGGAATGCAGGTGTTAGGTATGGGCGAGGCTTGCCAGTGGAGACATCGCACGTGACAGAGGTGTTAGCCCCAGGAATAAGAATTTTGGTCAATTGCAAGCTAGTAGAACCTTGCTGAAGAATTCCCAATAGTTCCTGGTCTGTTGATTGCGACTTGGCGAGGCCCTCGTAGTCCCCTTCAAGGGTAATGGCGTCGACACGAGACATCGCGTCAGCAACGACGTTATCCTCGCCCTTTATGTATTGGACATCAGTGGTAAACTGACTAATGAAAGAAAGTTGATTTAGCTGAGCTGGAGGGAGCTTTTCCCGACGTTGTACGAAAGCGTAAAGTAAAGGTTTATGGTCCGTAAAAATGGTCACGTGTTGAACCTCGAGGATGTGTCGGAAATGTTGCACACTTTCGTACACTGCCAGTAGCTCACGGTAGTAAGCTGGCCACTGCGCTTGTTTGCTGGTCAACTTTTTGCTAAAGAAAGCAAGGGGGAACCATTCACCGCTAACGTGTTGCTGAAGGCAGGATCCGATATGGACGCTGGAAGCGTCGGTAAACAACCCAAGGCGTGCGTTGTTTATCGGATGTTGCAATAGTGTGGCCGCGGACAGACTTTTTTGCAGGCTTCGAATTGCTCTAGAAGCTCGGGTGTCCATATGAATGGTTTGGCACCCTTACCGTTTGTAGAGACTACTGCATCTATGAGTGGGGCCTGCGACTGTGCGGCGTGAGGGACAAAACGGCGGTAATAATTTAACATGCCGAGAAAACGTCGCATGCCCTGGACAGTTTTAGGAGGGGGAAAATCCAAAATGGCTTGAATACGATCCGATGGAGGAAGTGTGCCTTGAGGGGTGATGCGGTATCCAAGAAAGGTAACTTCGCGAGAACCTAGGACGCACTTGGAAGGGTTAATCACGACACCGTAGTCCTGAAGGCGGCGGAAGAGGATCTGAAGATGTTCACGGTGGAGAGTTTCGTTCGCCGAGAAAACCAGGATGTCATCCACATAGGGAAAACAGAAATCGAGACCCCGGGTGACCTCATCGATAAACCTTTGAAAGGTCTGACCGGCATTTCTAAGACCAAAAGTCATAAAGGGAAATTCGAAGAGGCCAAACGGGGTAACGATGGCCGTCTTCGGAACGTCTTCTCGTGCAACTGGGATCTGGTGGTACGCCTTCACAAGGTCGATGGTGCTGAAGATGTTGACCGCCTGTTCCCTGTTCCTGCTCTGCCTCACGAGAGGGCTCAACGGAGAAGTCCCTAAAGTGGTGACCATCGACGCGAGCTGAAAAATTGTTCTGGCGCACGTACATCGCGCCATCGCAGCCATTTGCTGCGGGCTTGCTACATTGACTTGACGAAAGTCGTAATAGTGGACCTCCGTGTGACGTGTCTGTGCAGTCACAAAAATAACTTCCGCTTCGCCCTCGGCTCCGAAACATAACGGAGAACGCCTACAAGGAAACCTCAGACCGCCGCAGCGATCCCGGTCGGCGGGCAACTTCACCATAGCGCGTGTACCGCGCTCCCTCTGTCAAGCTACAAAACATCAACCTCATGAAGATTCAGTGTTGTGTTAAAGTGTGTGTTTTTCGGTAGCATAAACATTGCGAAATTCACGTTCCGACCTGTTCGTTCACTACGCAACGCATTGAAAACGGCGAGGATTTGTTGACAGTGACAGAAGCCTGACATAGATCCGTTCCGGTACACGCAAGTACTATCGTAATTTTCCCATTGACGAACATTTTTTCACACCTAAATCTTATATATTTCTTTTATTTTTTGTTTGTGTTTAGATCACTAACGTTAGCAATAAACTGTTTAACCTGTGTAACTCCAACAAACTTAACCTGGCAGATTCAGCCATTTGCTTTCCATCAATTTAAATATTTTGCTAGCGAATTTGGCTTTACAAAATACTAACTCACCTGTGTAAGTTCAGTTTGTTGGGAATAAATAAATGTATAGCCGTGTGTGTATGTATGTCCGTTGAAAAATTTTTTTTTTCATCTTTCTGCTATTTATTTGGTATCTAGACACGCGGTAGCGTGTCAAGCCAAGTTCAAGAAACAGAACTGGCGAGCCGCACCGTGTGTAATATTACACGAACCATTTGGAACCACTTTTGAACCCCTCATAAATCAAAAACTATTTCACATAAACGTATCAAATTTGGCTCATATATTGTAACTTGCGAGATAAATATGTGTTCTAAATTTCATAAGCTTATCTCAAATAGTTATTTAGATATTAATGTCCAAAAATCCTCATTTTTATCATTGACTGACTGACAGATCAAAATTCTAACCCAGTTCCAAATGACCTAGAGAGTTAAAATTTGGTATGCAGATAGGTAATTACATGAATACAAAGGAAAAAATAATTTTTAATAATTAGGTTTTTTTTTTAATTTTTATTTTTATAAGAGGTTAACAAGATGACCTCACTCCACCTGATGGTAAGCGGTAGTGAGATCCACATATGAGGTCGACAGGCACAATAGACCATGTTGAGCCTGTCGCACTCACCCTGAAAGCCGTGAAAAAGGAGACCACTGCTGCGGTTAGGTTATATTATGAACGCTTAACATAAATACCTCATCATCATCATCATCATCAGCCCATTACAGTCCACTGCTGGACATAGGCCTCCCCAAATGCACGCCACTTCTCTCTCTCCTCGGCCACTCGCATCCAGCTCCTACCAGCCGTCCTGCGCAGATCGTCACACCACCTGGCCTGCGGGCGTCCTACACTACGTTTGCCGAGACGCGGTATCCACTCCAGAACTCGTCTACCCCATCGGTCGTCGGTTCTACGGCTGATGTGGCCAGCCCACTGCCACTTCAGTTTACTAATGCGATGAGCTATGTCGATGACTTTGGTTCTCTGACGGATCGCCTCATTTCTGATTCGATCTCGCAGAGAAACACCGAGCATAGCTCTTTCCATAGCTCCGCTGAGCGACTTTTAACTTGTGGACCAGCCGTGCCGTCAGTGTCCACGTTTCGGCTCCATACGTCATGACGGGTAGGACGCACTGATTAAAGACTTTCGTCTTTAGGCTTTGTGGGATTGACGATGAGAAGACTCGGCGTAATTTCCCAAATGCTGCCCAACCCAGCTGAATTCTTCTATTCACCTCGTCCTCAAAGTTGTTTCGACCCAACTGCATAGTCTGCCCGAGGTACACATATTTTTGAACAACTTCGAGGACGGTGCCGTGAATCGCAATCGGTTCCGGTAGTACATGTTCATTGAACATGACCTTGGTTTTATCCAAGTTCATCCGTAGGCCGATGCGCGCAGAAGAGTCAGCCAGGTCATTCAGCATCTGTTGTAGGTCCTGCAGCGTCTCTGCCAGAATGACGATGTCATCTGCAAATCGCAGGTGGGAGATGTATCCACCATTTATATGTTAATGCCACGTCCTTTCCAGTTCAGCGTCTTGAACAAATCCTCCATTGCATTTGTGAACAACTTCGGGGAGATGACGTCCCCTTGTCTCACTCCTCTATGCAATGGTATGGGTTTTGTTTGCTGATTCTGTACTTGGACGGACATAGTATATAGGACATAAATACCTAATTAGTGCCTAATCACGCCTATATACCGGGGAAGGCAGAGCACTAAGTATATATTTAGGTATACATACTTACTTATTTACAATTAAGAGTAGGTACTAATAGTCGGTTTTCATATTTATTACTTAGGGTTATACCCCGTAAACGTAGGAAAATACAGTAACTGATTCAATTGTTTTATATTTATACTAGGTGTCCCGACAGACTTCGTCCTGCCAAGAAAATATGAAAAAGAAAAGGGCTGTTTTTAGGGTTTTCCAGGCAATTATTCGATTTTTTCTCGCCGTAAGAACCATCCTTAGACTTCAACGAACATTTAAAAAAAAAAAATTGGCCAAATTAGTTCAGGCGTTGTTGAGGCACTGAAAATTTGACACAACGACGGAACGCAGCCGCCGCCGCCGCCATCTCTGCCCTCGGCATTGTAAATGCATCTTGTGTATTATTAATATTAACATAAAAGTGTTATGATATGTATATATTCGGAATCCTCATTTCATCAGCTTTAATTTGATATGCATTTTGTTTTATGTTTATTGGTCTATGTCGGTAGGAACATCGAGTAATTGAAAAATAAGATATTACGTAAATTAAACTTGAACACCACTAAAATCGTTATTGTGGCTAAACCTTAAAGGATAGACATATGCTATTGCAGACTTTTTTATAGAACTTTTTGAGAAGAATAATTTCCCCATACATTGTTATTCTGTGCTTTGAGTTATTTCAGCAGCGCACGCAATGCAAGCCTCCAAAAAGCTCGTTTTTCTTCCGTCCGTCTGATAACTGTTACGATTACTCTAATAATTTCTTAAGTAGGTACACCTAAATTATACACTTATAGAATTTCTGGAATGTTTTCTTTCTATTATTGAAAACCGCATAGCTATTGATATAGTACTTTTTGAGATCCTAGGTAACAAACACATTTTGGGCGTCCTTCGCAACTTCATTTTATACTATGTGTAGATAAAGTCTAGTTTTAGTTTTGAATTTGTCCTTTTCAAAGGACCCACGGCGTTACGATGATATATACTTTTCTACAAAAAGTAATGATATCCAATCAAAAACATAAATTTAAAACGAGAGCCAAGTTCAATATTATCGTAATTGCCTTGGTTGTTCACTTCAACGACAAAAGAAGTGAGATCTAAATGGGTGCCAAGTTCAATGGTCAACCCTGAAATTTATTTATAAGTAACACTATAACATACCTATCATATCTTCTTATAACATAAGATAATGTATGGTGGTAGCCTATGAAGGTCTGTCTTGGCTAGTTTTCTTTAGTTAGTTAGTTAGTAGTCTAGTTAGATGTCTTGGTTAGTTCGGTATTTGTCGGTTTTTATTTATAATTCCGAAAATTTGGATTGTTGGTAGAAACTAGCGAGCGAACATAATAATACGTTGGTAGGTTTATAGAAACTAGCCAAGACAGACCTTCATAGGCTACCACCATACATTATCTTATGTTATAAGAAGATATGATAGGTATGTTATAGTGTTACTTATAAATAAATTTCAGGGTTGACCATTGAACTTGGCACCCATTTAGATCTCACTTCTTTTGTCGTTGAAGTCAACAACCAAGGCAATTATCATAATATTGAACTTGGCTCTCATTTCACATTTATGTTTTTGATTGGATTGGTTTAACAACAAAAATTCATCTTAAATTTTAGTACTGTTGTGCATTGTGTGTTTTGTCAGTATTGTATTGGTTTTCTCATTTTGCATCCCATATATTTACATGTTTTATTTGCACATATTTTGGGTGTTAATTGGTGCATAATTTTAACACTTGTTTTTAATATACATTTTGTCTTGGCGGTGTCCTCCTCACTACTTACCTACATTCTGGGCCCTGCTTACTGGTGTTGTCTTGCGGTGTGTTGACTTACTAATTTCTTTCATTGCTTTACCACTAATTGCTCCCTATCCTATTATAATGGAGGAACTCCAAGCACGCCTTGCTGCCCTTGAGGCCGAGAATGCTGAATTGCGGGGCCTGCGGAAGCATGACCTGCCCCAGTCACAGCCTCCACCGTCGCAAGGTGAGAATTCGGCACCGGAAGTATGCAGAGTCACGGTAAAACTCCCACCATTTTGGCCTGACAGAGTCCACGGGTGGTTCGCTCAAGCGGAAGCACAATTCTGCTTAGCAGGCATCACCAAAGACGAAACTAAATATAGCCACATCCTCGCCTACATGGACTATCGCCTGGCCGCCGAGATAGACGATATCGTCACCAACCCACCGGCAGAAGGGAAGTACGAGAATCTAAAGGAAACCCTGTTGCGCCGCTTTTCCTTATCAAAAGAGCAACGGGTCAAAAGATTACTTGGTGACGAGGAAATAGGGGACAGAAAACCATCCCAGTTTCTCCGTCACCTCCGATCGATTGCGGGCACAGCTTTATCCGATGATAACATTCTGCGGGAACTATGGTTACGTCGCTTGCCACTGCACGTCCAGGGCATTATCGCTGCTCAAGACGACCTCGGCCTAGAAAGACTTGCCGATATAGCAGACAAGATCGTCCAGGCCCAGCCCGGATCAGTCAACGTTTACGCTGCATCTGTCCCTCCATTGGATAAACTGAATGAAATGTCGTCTCAGCTGGAAATTTTACAAAATCAAGTCGCTGCTCTATCTTCCACATTTTCTGAGCGATCACGACCCAGAAATAGATCCCCTTCCAGGAATAGATATCTTTCTCGCAGTGCCAGCGGTCAGCGAAACCAGCCCTGCTGGTACCATAGGAGGTTTGGGGTCAACGCCAGCAAGTGCATTAGTCCCTGCAACTGGAAAGAGGAAAACCCCAAGAGCAGTCAGTAGAGGCTACGACTGATTGCGAATTTAACCGTAGCCGTCGCCTTTTCGTCACCGACTTCACCACCAAACGACAATTTCTTGTCGACACCGGATCCGACTTATGTTGTTATCCACGCCGCTGGATAGCTGATCAAAGGAAACCTACCGATTATGAGCTTAGCGCTGCCAACGGTAGCAGCATAAAGACTTACGGGACAACGACCTTGTCTCTAAATTTCGGCCTCCGGCGCAATTTTGTGTGGCAATTTATCGTTGCTGACGTTACCACCGCTATTATTGGCTCAGATTTTCTGGCGCATTACCATTTACTGCCCGACTGCCGCGCCAATAAATCTAGTGGACGGTATTACGAACTTATCCACACAAGCTTCGACTGCAGCCTCGGACCAGCCAAGTGTCAAGGTAATTTCATCGAGTTCGGGTTTCGCACAATTGTTAGCAAAATTCCCCGAAATCACTCGTCCTCCTGGTCTTCCTAAAGCTGTGAAGCATGATACAGTGCATTTTATAAAAACGACAAATGGCCCTCCCATTTCTTGCCGTCCCCGCCGGTTAGCGCCCCAGAAGTTAATTTCAGCTAAAAAAGAGTTTGAGGATATGGTTCGATCCGGTACAGCTCAGCCTTCTAAAAGTGCATGGTCGTCCCCACTCCACATGACCTTAAAAAAAGACAACTCATGGCGTCCTTGTGGTGACTACCGTGCGTTAAACGCCAGGACAGTACCTGACCGCTACCCGGTCCGTCACATCCATGACTTCGCACACAACCTCACAGGCGCCAACATCTTCAGCACCATCGACCTTGTGAAGGCGTACCACCAGATCCCAGTTGCACGAGAAGACGTTCCGAAGACGGCCATCGTTACCCCGTTTGGCCTCTTCGAATTTCCCTTTATGACTTTTGGTCTTAGAAATGCCGGTCAGACCTTTCAAAGGTTTATCGATGAGGTCACCCGGGGTCTCGATTTCTGTTTTCCCTATGTGGATGACATCCTGGTTTTCTCGGCGAACGAGACTCTCCACCGTGAACATCTTCAGATCCTCTTCCGACGCCTTCAGGACTACGGTGTCGTGATTAACCCTTCCAAGTGCGTCCTAGGTTCTCGCGAAGTTACCTTTCTTGGATACCGCATCACCCCTCAAGGCACACTTCCTCCATCGGATCGTATTCAAGCCATTTTGGATTTTCCTCCTAAAACTGTCCAGGGCATGCGACGTTTTCTCGGCATGTTAAATTATTACCGCCGTTTTGTCCCTCACGCCGCACAGTCGCAGGCCCCACTCATAGATGCAGTAGTCTCTACAAACGGTAAGGGTGCCAAACCATTCATATGGACACCCGAGCTTCTAGAGCAATTCGAAGCCTGCAAAAAAGTCTGTCCGCGGCCACACTATTGCAACATCCGATAAACAACGCACGCCTTGGGTTGTTTACCGACGCTTCCAGTGTCCATATCGGATCCTGCCTTCAGCAACACGTTAGCGGTGAATGGTTCCCCCTTGCTTTCTTTAGCAAAAAGTTGACCAGCAAACAAGCGCAGTGGCCAGCTTACTACCGTGAGCTACTGGCAGTGTACGAAAGTGTGCAACATTTCCGACACATCCTCGAGGTTCAACACGTGACCATTTTTACGGACCATAAACCTTTACTTTACGCTTTCGTGCAACGTCGGGAAAAGCTCCCTCCAGCTCAGCTAAATCAACTTTCTTTCATTAGTCAGTTTACCACTGATGTCCAATACATAAAGGGCGAGGATAACGTCGTTGCTGACGCGATGTCTCGTGTCGACGCCATTACCCTTGAAGGGGACTACGAGGGCCTCGCCAAGTCGCAATCAACAGACCAGGAACTATTGGGAATTCTTCAGCAAGGTTCTACTAGCTTGCAATTGACCAAAAATTCTTTTTCCTGGGGCTAACACCTCTGTCACGTGCGATGTCTCCACTGGCAAGCCTCGCCCATACCTAACACCTGCATTCCGTAGAGTTACCTTTGACAAGCTTCATGGTTTGAGCCACCCTGGAGCACGAGCCACCACCCGCCTCGTGACCGAACGCTATGTTTGGCCCTCTGTCAACAGAGACTGTAAAGAGTGGGCACGCACCTGTCAGGCGTGTCAACGCGCCAAAGTTTCACGGCACAACTCTGCCCACTTGGCAACTTCGACTTACCTGCTGGACGCTTTAGACACGTCCATATGGACATTGTCGGTCCCTTGCCGGTATGTAATGAATACCGTTACTGTTTAACGGCAATTGACAGAGCTACCCGATGGCCTGAGGTATGGCCAATGAGGTCCATCACCGCCGAAGAAGTGGCTGAGACTTTCACAAGGGAATGGATTCCCCGATTTGGTGTACCCTCAATCATAACGACCGATCAAGGAACCCAATTTGAATCCGACCTCTTCCATCGCCTAATGGCACAATTCGCCACCAAACGTATAAGGACAACATCATATCATCCCTGCGCCAATGGCATGATCGAACGTGTCCATCGGCAACTCAAGGCCTCGCTCTCATGCCACCACGACAATTGGGCGCGCGCTTTACCTTTAGTTCTCCTGGGTATGCGGTCATCTTTTAAGGAAGACCTTAAAGCCACTGCTGCCGAGATGGTTTACGGTGAACCCCTTCACCTACCTGGTGAGTTATTTATTCCAAGATCTGACCGAGACAGTTTGGATAATCCGGCGGATTTTGTCACGCAGCTTCGACATAAAATGTCATTAATGCGCCCTACCCCTGCCTCCCGTCATTCTCAACCGTCGTCTTTCATATTCAAAGATCTCGCATCAGCCACTCACGTATTTCTCCGAGATGACACCGTCCGACGCCCATTACAACCACCTTACATGGGACCTTACCAGGTCATTGATCGGGCCAGTGATGGTAAGACTATGACCTTGGATATCAAAGGCAAGCGCACAGTGGTAAGCGTCGACAGAATCAAACCAGCTTTCATCGACAATTACGGAAGGTCATCTCATGATTCAGCGACGGAAAAACGTTCAAAGCCAGTCCTTTCCCAACCACCATCCGATTTACCTATTCAGTGTCCTGTACCCCCGTCTCCTGTCACACCGCCGGATAACACCACGAGTTCTAAGCCCCGCCATACACTACGCGTGCCGGCAGGCGCGTCAGATTCAAAGATTTTTCAGATTTTTGTTGAAGCGGCTTCAACCTTCTCCGTGGGGGGGTGGTGTGGAGGACACGATTCGGACCAACCCCGTTTGGTCCGTAACAATAATATTGTATCGGAACTCGATTCGGACCAATCCCGTCTGGGTTGGTCAGAGGCTAGTTTTTAGTATCTGTGGTTAGCAGAGGTTTACACATTTGAAATAAAAACAGATAGTTGTTGTTGAATTCTCCGACTGAATTTGATTTGTTGACCGCCTGTTCCCTGTTCCTGCTCTGCCTCACGAGAGGGCTCAACGGAGAAGTCCCTAAAGTGGTGACCCCGACGCGAGCTGAAAAATTGTTCTGGCGCACGTACATCGCGCCATCGCAGCCATTTGCTGCGGGCTTGCTACATTGACTTGACGAAAGTCGTAATAGTGGACCTCCGTGTGACGTGTCTGAGCAGTCTGAAAAATAACTTCGGCTTCGCCTTCGGCTCCGAAAAATAACGGAGAACGCCTACAAGGAATCCTCAGGCCGCCGCAGCGATCCCGGTCGGCGGGCAATTTCACCATAGTGCGTGTACCGCGCTCCCTCTGTCAAGCTACAAAGCATCAACCTCATGAAGATTCAGTGTTGTGTTAAAGGGTGTGGTTTTCGGTAGCATAAACATTGCGAAATTCACGTTCCGACCTGTTCGTTCACTACGCATCGCATTGAAAAACGGCGAGGATTTGTTGACAGTGACAGAAGCCTGACATAGATCCGTTCCGGTACACGCAAGTACTATCGTAATTTTCCCATTGACGAACATTTTTTCACACCTAAATCTTATATATTTCTTTTATTTTTTGTTTGTGTTTAGATCACTAACGTTAGCAATAAACTGTTTAACCTGTGTAACTCCAACAAACTTAACCTGGCAGATTCAGCCATTTGCTTTCCATCAATTTAAATATTTTGCTAGCGAATTTGGCTTTACAAAATACTAACTCACCTGTGTAAGTTCAGTTTGTTGGGAATAAATAAATGTATAGCCGTGTGTGTATGTATGTCCGTTGAAAAAAATTTTTTTTTCATCTTTCTGCTATTTATTTGGTATTGGACTAACAACAAAAATTCATCTTAAATTTTAGTACTGTTGTGCATTGTGTGTTTTGTCAGTATTGTATTGGTTTTCTCATTTTGCATCCCATATATTTACATGTTTTATTTGCACATATTTTGGGTGTTAATTGGTGCATAATTTTAACACTTGTTTTTAATATACATTTTGTCTTGGCGGTGTCCTCCTCACTACTTACCTACATTCTGGGCCCTGCTTACTGGTGTTGTCTTGCGGTGTGTTGACTTACTAATTTCTTTCATTGCTTTACCACTAATTGCTCCCTATCCTATTATAATGGAGGAACTCCAAGCACGCCTTGCTGCCCTTGAGGCCGAGAATGCTGAATTGCGGGGCCTGCGGAAGCATGACCTGCCCCAGTCACAGCCTCCACCGTCGCAAGGTGAGAATTCGGCACCGGAAGTATGCAGAGTCACGGTAAAACTCCCACCATTTTGGCCTGACAGAGTCCACGGGTGGTTCGCTCAAGCGGAAGCACAATTCTGCTTAGCAGGCATCACCAAAGACGAAACTAAATATAGCCACATCCTCGCCTACATGGACTATCGCCTGGCCGCCGAGATAGACGATATCGTCACCAACCCACCGGCAGAAGGGAAGTACGAGAATCTAAAGGAAACCCTGTTGCGCCGCTTTTCCTTATCAAAAGAGCAACGGGTCAAAAGATTACTTGGTGACGAGGAAATAGGGGACAGAAAACCATCCCAGTTTCTCCGTCACCTCCGATCGATTGCGGGCACAGCTTTATCCGATGATAACATTCTGCGGGAACTATGGTTACGTCGCTTGCCACTGCACGTCCAGGGCATTATCGCTGCTCAAGACGACCTCGGCCTAGAAAGACTTGCCGATATAGCAGACAAGATCGTCCAGGCCCAGCCCGGATCAGTCAACGTTTACGCTGCATCTGTCCCTCCATTGGATAAACTGAATGAAATGTCGTCTCAGCTGGAAATTTTACAAAATCAAGTCGCTGCTCTATCTTCCACATTTTCTGAGCGATCACGACCCAGAAATAGATCCCCTTCCAGGAATAGATATCTTTCTCGCAGTGCCAGCGGTCAGCGAAACCAGCCCTGCTGGTACCATAGGAGGTTTGGGGTCAACGCCAGCAAGTGCATTAGTCCCTGCAACTGGAAAGAGGAAAACCCCAAGAGCAGTCAGTAGAGGCTACGACTGATTGCGAATTTAACCGTAGCCGTCGCCTTTTCGTCACCGACTTCACCACCAAACGACAATTTCTTGTCGACACCGGATCCGACTTATGTTGTTATCCACGCCGCTGGATAGCTGATCAAAGGAAACCTACCGATTATGAGCTTAGCGCTGCCAACGGTAGCAGCATAAAGACTTACGGGACAACGACCTTGTCTCTAAATTTCGGCCTCCGGCGCAATTTTGTGTGGCAATTTATCGTTGCTGACGTTACCACCGCTATTATTGGCTCAGATTTTCTGGCGCATTACCATTTACTGCCCGACTGCCGCGCCAATAAACTAGTGGACGGTATTACGAACTTATCCACACAAGCTTCGACTGCAGCCTCGGACCAGCCAAGTGTCAAGGTAATTTCATCGAGTTCGGGTTTCGCACAATTGTTAGCAAAATTCCCCGAAATCACTCGTCCTCCTGGTCTTCCTAAAGCTGTGAAGCATGATACAGTGCATTTTATAAAAACGACAAATGGCCCTCCCATTTCTTGCCGTCCCCGCCGGTTAGCGCCCCAGAAGTTAATTTCAGCTAAAAAGAGTTTGAGGATATGGTTCGATCCGGTACAGCTCAGCCTTCTAAAAGTGCATGGTCGTCCCCACTCCACATGACCTTAAAAAGACAACTCATGGCGTCCTTGTGGTGACTACCGTGCGTTAAACGCCAGGACAGTACCTGACCGCTACCCGGTCCGTCACATCCATGACTTCGCACACAACCTCACAGGCGCCAACATCTTCAGCACCATCGACCTTGTGAAGGCGTACCACCAGATCCCAGTTGCACGAGAAGACGTTCCGAAGACGGCCATCGTTACCCCGTTTGGCCTCTTCGAATTTCCCTTTATGACTTTTGGTCTTAGAAATGCCGGTCAGACCTTTCAAAGGTTTATCGATGAGGTCACCCGGGGTCTCGATTTCTGTTTTCCCTATGTGGATGACATCCTGGTTTTCTCGGCGAACGAGACTCTCCACCGTGAACATCTTCAGATCCTCTTCCGACGCCTTCAGGACTACGGTGTCGTGATTAACCCTTCCAAGTGCGTCCTAGGTTCTCGCGAAGTTACCTTTCTTGGATACCGCATCACCCCCTCAAGGCACACTTCCTCCATCGGATCGTATTCAAGCCATTTTGGATTTTCCTCCTAAAACTGTCCAGGGCATGCGACGTTTTCTCGGCATGTTAAATTATTACCGCCGTTTTGTCCCTCACGCCGCACAGTCGCAGGCCCCACTCATAGATGCAGTAGTCTCTACAAACGGTAAGGGTGCCAAACCATTCATATGGACACCCGAGCTTCTAGAGCAATTCGAAGCCTGCAAAAAAAAGTCTGTCCGCGGCCACACTATTGCAACATCCGATAAACAACGCACGCCTTGGGTTGTTTACCGACGCTTCCAGCGTCCATATCGGATCCTGCCTTCAGCAACACGTTAGCGGTGAATGGTTCCCCCTTGCTTTCTTTAGCAAAAAGTTGACCAGCAAACAAGCGCAGTGGCCAGCTTACTACCGTGAGCTACTGGCAGTGTACGAAAGTGTGCAACATTTCCGACACATCCTCGAGGTTCAACACGTGACCATTTTTACGGACCATAAACCTTTACTTTACGCTTTCGTACAACGTCGGGAAAAGCTCCCTCCAGCTCAGCTAAATCAACTTTCTTTCATTAGTCAGTTTACCACTGATGTCCAATACATAAAGGGCGAGGATAACGTCGTTGCTGACGCGATGTCTCGTGTCGACGCCATTACCCTTGAAGGGGACTACGAGGGCCTCGCCAAGTCGCAATCAACAGACCAGGAACTATTGGGAATTCTTCAGCAAGGTTCTACTAGCTTGCAATTGACCAAAATTCTTATTCCTGGGGCTAACACCTCTGTCACGTGCGATGTCTCCACTGGCAAGCCTCGCCCATACCTAACACCTGCATTCCGTAGAGTTACCTTTGACAAGCTTCATGGTTTGAGCCACCCTGGAGCACGAGCCACCACCCGCCTCGTGACCGAACGCTATGTTTGGCCCTCTGTCAACAGAGACTGTAAAGAGTGGGCACGCACCTGTCAGGCGTGTCAACGCGCCAAAGTTTCACGGCACAACTCTGCCCCACTTGGCAACTTCGACTTACCTGCTGGACGCTTTAGACACGTCCATATGGACATTGTCGGTCCCTTTGCCGGTATGTAATGAATACCGTTACTGTTTAACGGCAATTGACAGAGCTACCCGATGGCCTGAGGTATGGCCAATGAGGTCCATCACCGCCGAAGAAGTGGCTGAGACTTTCACAAGGGAATGGATTCCTCGATTTGGTGTACCCTCAATCATAACGACCGATCAAGGAACCCAATTTGAATCCGACCTCTTCCATCGCCTAATGGCACAATTCGCCACCAAACGTATAAGGACAACATCATATCATCCCTGCGCCAATGGCATGATCGAACGTGTCCATCGGCAACTCAAGGCCTCGCTCTCATGCCACCACGACAATTGGGCGCGCGCTTTACCTTTAGTTCTCCTGGGTATGCGGTCATCTTTTAAGGAAGACCTTAAAGCCACTGCTGCCGAGATGGTTTACGGTGAACCCCTTCACCTACCTGGTGAGTTATTTATTCCAAGATCTGACCGAGACAGTTTGGATAATCCGGCGGATTTTGTCACGCAGCTTCGACATAAAATGTCATTAATGCGCCCTACCCCTGCCTCCCGTCATTCTCAACCGTCGTCTTTCATATTCAAAGATCTCGCATCAGCCACTCACGTATTTCTCCGAGATGACACCGTCCGACGCCCATTACAACCACCTTATATGGGACCTTACCAGGTCATTGATCGGGCCAGTGATGGTAAGACTATGACCTTGGATATCAAAGGCAAGCGCACAGTGGTAAGCGTCGACAGAATCAAACCAGCTTTCATCGACAATTACGGAAGGTCATCTCATGATTCAGCGACGGAAAAACGTTCAAAGCCAGTCCTTTCCCAACCACCATCCGATTTAGCTATTCAGTGTCCTGTACCCCCGTCTCCTGTCACACCGCCGGATAACACCACGAGTTCTAAGCCCCCGCCATACACTACGCGTGCCGGCAGGCGCGTCAGATTCAAAGATTTTTCAGATTTTTGTTGAAGCGGCTTCAACCTTTCTCCGTGGGGGGTGGTGTGGAGGACACGATTCTTTAGGGACGATCCGATGGAGGAAGTGTGCCTTGAGGGGTGATGCGGTATCCAAGAAAGGTAACTTCGCGAGAACCTAGGACGCACTTGGAAGGGTTAATCACGACACCGTAGTCCTGAAGGCGTCGGAAGAGGATCTGAAGATGTTCACGGTGGAGAGTTTCGTTCGCCGAGAAAACCAGGATGTCATCCACATAGGGAAAACAGAAATCGAGACCCCGGGTGACCTCATCGATAAACCTTTGAAAGGTCTGACCGGCATTTCTAAGACCAAAAGTCATAAAGGGAAATTCGAAGAGGCCAAACGGGTAACGATGGCCGTCTTCGGAACGTCTTCTCGTGCAACTGGGATCTGGTGGTACGTCTTCACAAGGTCGATGGTGCTGAAGATGTTGGCGCCTGTGAGGTTGTGTGCGAAGTCATGGATGTGACGGACCGGGTAGCGGTCAGGTACTGTCCTGGCGTTTAACGCACGGTAGTCACCACAAGGACGCCATGAGTTGTCTTTTTTTAAGGTCATGTGGAGTGGGGACGACCATGCACTTTTAGAAGGCTGAGCTGTACCGGGTCAAACCATATCCTCAAACTCTTTTTAACTGAAATTAACTTCTGAGTCGCTAACCAGCAAAGACGGCAAGAAATGGGAGGGCCATTTGTCGTTTTTATAAAATGCACTGAATCACGCTTCACAGATTTAGGAAGACCAGGAAGACGAGTGATTTCGGGGAATTTTGCTAACAATTGTGCGAAACCCGAACTCGATGAATTTACCTTGACACTTGGCTGGTCCGAGGCTGCAGTCGAAGCTTGTGTGGATAAGTTCGTAATACGGTCCACTAGTTTGTTGGCGCGGCAGTCGGGCAGTAAATGGTAATGCGCCAGAAAATCTGGAGCCAATAATAGCGTTGGTAACGTCAGCAACGATAAATTGCCACACAAAATTGCGCCGGAGGCCGAAATTTAGAGACAAGGTCGTTGTCCCGTAAGTCTTTATGCTGCTACCGTTGGCAGCGCTAAGCTCATAATCGGTAGGTTTCCTTTGATCAGCTATCCAGCGGCGTGGATAACAACATAAGTCGGATCCGGTGTCGACAAGAAATTGTCGTTTGGTGGTGAAGTCGGTGACGAAAAGGCGACGGCTACGGTTAAATTCGCAATCAGTCGTAGCCTCTACTGACTGCTCTTGGGGTTTTCCTCTTTCCAGTTGCAGGGACTAATGCACTTGCTGGCGTTGACCCCAAACCTCCTATGGTACCAGCAGGGCTGGTTTCGCTGACCGCTGGCACTGCGAGAAAGATATCTATTCCTGGAAGGGGATCTATTTCTGGGTCGTGATCGCTCAGAAAATGTGGAAGATAGAGCAGCGACTTGATTTTGTAAAATTTCCAGCTGAGACGACATTTCATTCAGTTTATCCAATGGAGGGACAGATGCAGCGTAAACGTTGACTGATCCGGGCTGGGCCTGGACGATCTTGTCTGCTATATCGGCAAGTCTTTCTAGGCCGAGGTCGTCTTGAGCAGCGATAATGCCCTGGACGTGCAGTGGCAAGCGACGTAACCATAGTTCCCGCAGAATGTTATCATCGGATAAAGCTGTGCCCGCAATCGATCGGAGGTGACGGAGAAACTGGGATGGTTTTCTGTCCCCTATTTCCTCGTCACCAAGTAATCTTTTGACCCGTTGCTCTTTTGATAAGGAAAAGCGGCGCAACAGGGTTTCCTTTAGATTCTCGTACTTCCCTTCTGCCGGTGGGTTGGTGACGATATCGTCTATCTCGGCGGCCAGGCGATAGTCCATGTAGGCGAGGATGTGGCTATATTTAGTTTCGTCTTTGGTGATGCCTGCTAAGCAGAATTGTGCTTCCGCTTGAGCGAACCACCCGTGGACTCTGTCAGGCCAAAATGGTGGGAGTTTTACCGTGACTCTGCATACTTCCGGTGCCGAATTCTCACCTTGCGACGGTGGAGGCTGTGACTGGGGCAGGTCATGCTTCCGCAGGCCCCGCAATTCAGCATTCTCGGCCTCAAGGGCAGCAAGGCGTGCTTGGAGTTCCTCCATTATAATAGGATAGGGAGCAATTAGTGGTAAAGCAATGAAAGAAATTAGTAAGTCAACACACCGCAAGACAACACCAGTAAGCAGGGCCCAGAATGTAGGTAAGTAGTGAGGAGGACACCGCCAAGACAAAAATGTATATTAAAAACAAGTGTTAAAATTATGCACCAATTAACACCCAAAATATGTGCAAATAAAACATGTAAATATATGGGATGCAAAATGAGAAAACCAATACAATACTGACAAAACACACAATGCACAACAGTACTAAAATTTAAGATGAATTTTTGTTGTTAGTCCAATCCAATCAAAAACATAAATGTGAAATGAGAGCCAAGTTCAATATTATGATAATTGCCCTGGTAGTTGACTTCAACGACAAAAGAAGTGAGATCTAAATGGGTGCTAAGTTCAATGGTCAACCCTGAAATTTATTTATAAGTAACACTATAACATACCTATCATATCTTCTTATAACATAAGATAATGTATGGTGGTAGCCTATGAAGGTCTGTCTTGGCTAGTTTCTATAAACCTACCAACGTATTATTATGTTCGCTCGCTAGTTTCTACCAACAATCCAAATTTTCGGAATTATAAAATAAATACCGACAAATACCAAACTAACCAAGACATCTAACTAGACTACTAACTAACTAACTAAAGAAAACTAGCCAAGACAGACCTTCATAGGCTACCACCATACATTATCTTATGTTATAAGAAGATATGATAGGTATGTTATAGTGTTACTTATAAATAAATTTCAGGGTTGACCATTGAACTTGGCACCCATTTAGATCTCACTTCTTTTGTCGTTGAAGTCAACAACCAGGGCAATTATCATAATATTGAACTTGGCTCTCATTTCACATTTATGTTTTTGATTGGATATCATTACTTTTTGTAGAAAAGTATATATCATCGTAACGCCGTAGGTTCTTTGAAAAGGATAAATTCAAAACTAAAACTAGACTTTATCTATCTATACATAGTATAAAATGAATTTGCGAAGGACGCCCAAAATGTGTTTGTTACCTAGGATCTCAAAAAGTACTATATCAATAGCTATGCGGTTTTCAATAATAGAAAGAAGACATTCCAGAGATTCTATAGGTGTATAATTTAGGTGTACCTACTTAAGAAATTATTAGAGTAATCGTAACAGTTATCAGACGGACGGAAGAAAAATGAGCTTTTTGAGGCTTGCATTGCGTGCGCTGCTGAAATAACTCAAAGTACAGAATAACAATGTATGGGGAAATTATTCTTCTTAAAGTTCTATAAAAAAGTCTGCAATAGCATATGTCTATCCTTTAAGGTTTAGCCACAATAACGATTTTAGTGGTGTTCAAGTTTAATTTACGAAATATCTTATTTTTCAATTACTCGATGTTCCTACCGACATAGACCAATAAACATAAAACAAAATGCATATCAAATTAAAGCTGATGAAATGAGGATTCCGAATATATACATATCATAACACTTTTATGTTAATATTAATAATACACAAGATGCATTTACAATGCCGAGGGCAGAGATGGCGGCGGCGGCGGCTGCGTTCCGTCGTTGTGTCAAATTTTCAGTGCCTCAACAACGCCTGAACTAATTTGGCCAATTTTTTATTTTTTAAATGTTCGTTGTAGTCTTAGGATGGATCTTACGGCGAGAAAAATCGAATAATTGCCGGGAAAACCCTAAAAACAGCCCTTTTCTTTTTCCTATTTTTTTGACAGGACGAAGTCTGTCGGGTCAACTAGTATAAATATAAAACAATTGAATCAGTTACTGTATTTTCCTACGTTTACGGGGTATAACCCTAAGTAATAAATATGAAAACCGACTATTAGTACCTACTCTTAATTGTAAATAAGTAAGTATGTATACCTAAATATATACTTAGTGCTCTGCCTTCCCCGGTATATAGGCGTGATTAGGCAATAATTAGGTATTTATGTCCTATATACTATGTCCGTCCAAGTACAGAATCAGCAAACAAAACCCATACCATTGCATAGAGGAGTGAGACAAGGGGACGTCATCTCCCCGAAGTTGTTCACAAATGCAATGGAGGATTTGTTCAAGACGCTGAACTGGAAAGGACGTGGCATTAACATAAATGGTGGATACATCTCCCACCTGCGATTTGCGGGGTACCCCACTTGCCATAATTTCAGTTGCCCGAATTTCATTTGCCATAATATTCAAATGCCCGAATTTCATTTGCCATAATTTCATTTGCCCGAATGTTATGTTTGCCATAAAATACAAGTGACATAATTTTAACTGCCCGAACATCAGATTCCATAATGATTCGAATGCCATACGTATTGTTATCCATATTTTAATTGCAATAATTTATGCAACAGAATTTTCAAACGCCATATATGTCATACTCATTGTTTACTTTATTAGTTACGTGTTAGAAACGTTGTTTCCGTGCCATTACATCATTTCCCACCGAAAAAGCTTGTAAAATAGGTTAAAAGAATGATAAAAAAATAGGTTAGGTTAGGTTAGAAACATGAAAGACAACGCACGAGCCGAGCGAGCGAAGCGAGCGTACGGCAGCGGCCGGCGAAGTGCCAGAAAGCCAATCGCTTTTTAGGACAAATATTTGGCGTTAGGAGTATGGCGCTTAAAAATTCTGTTGCATAATATTATTGCAATTAAAAATATGGATAACAATACGTATGGCATTCGAATCATTATGGAATCTGATTTTCGGGCAATTAAAATTATGTCATTTGTATTTTATGGCAAACATAACATTCGGGCAAATGAAATTATGGCAAATGAAATTCGGGCATATGAATATTATGGCATATATCTTTCGGGCAAACAATAGATAACCGCGATTTGCAGATGACATCGTCATTCTGGCAGAGACGCTGCAGGACCTACAACAGATGCTGAATGACCTGGCTGACTCTTCTGCGCGCATCGGCCTACGGATGAACTTGGATAAAACCAAGGTCATGTTCAATGAACATGTACTACCGGAACCGATTGCGATTCACGGCACCGTCCTCGAAGTTGTTCAAAAATATGTGTACCTCGGGCAGACTATGCAGTTGGGTCGAAACAACTTTGAGGACGAGGTGAATAGAAGAATTCAGCTGGGTTGGGCAGCATTTGGGAAATTACGCCGAGTCTTCTCATCGTCAATCCCACAAAGCCTAAAGACGAAAGTCTTTAATCAGTGCGTCCTACCCGTCATGACGTATGGAGCCGAAACGTGGACACTGACGGCACGGCTGGTCCACAAGTTAAAAGTCGCTCAGCGGGCTATGGAAAGAGCTATGCTCGGTGTTTCTCTGCGAGATCGAATCAGAAATGAGGCGATCCGTCAGAGAACCAAAGTCATCGACATAGCTCATCGCATTAGTAAACTGAAGTGGCAGTGGGCTGGCCACATCAGCCGTAGAACCGACGACCGATGGGGTAGACGAGTTCTGGAGTGGATACCGCGTCTCGGCAAACGTAGTGTAGGACGCCCGCAGGCCAGGTGGTGTGACGATCTGCGCAGGACGGCTGGTAGGAGCTGGATGCGAGTGGCCGAGGAGAGAGAGAAGTGGCGTGCATGTGGGAGGCCTATGTCCAGCAGTGGACTGTAATGGGCTGATGATGATGATGATGATGAGGTATTTATGTTAAGCGTTCATAATAGAACCTAACCGCAGCAGTGGTCTCCTTTTTCACGGCTTTCAGGGTGAGTGCGACAGGCTCAACATGGTCTATTGTGCCTGTCGACCTCATATGTGGATCTCACTACCGCTTACCATCAGGTGGAGTGAGGTCATCTTGTTAGCCTCTTATAAAAATAAAAAAAATAAAAAAAAAACCTAATTATTAAAAAATTGCCAGATTTTTTATTTTTTCCTTTGTATTCATGTAATTACCTATCTGCATACCAAATTTTAACTCTCTAGGTCATTTGGAACTGGGTTAGAATTTTGATCTGTCAGTCAGTCAATGATAAAAATGAGGATTTTTGGACATTAATATCTAAATAACTGTTTGAGATAAGCTTATGAAATTTAGAACACATATTTATCTCGCAAGTTACAATATATGAGCCAAATTTGATACGTTTATGTGAAATAGTTTTTGATTTATGAGGGGTTCAAAAGTGGTTCCAAATGGTTCGTGTAATATTACACACGGTGCGGCTCGCCAGTTCTGTTTCTTGAACTTGGCTTGACACGCTACCGCGTGTCTAGATACCAAATAAATAGCAGAAAGATGAAAAAAAAAATTTTTTTTCAACGGACATACATACACACACGGCTATACATTTATTTATTCCCAACAAACTGAACTTACACAGGTGAGTTAGTATTTTGTAAAGCCAAATTCGCTAGCAAAATATTTAAATTGATGGAAAGCAAATGGCTGAATCTGCCAGGTTAAGTTTGTTGGAGTTACACAGGTTAAACAGTTTATTGCTAACGTTAGTGATCTAAACACAAACAAAAAATAAAAGAAATATATAAGATTTAGGTGTGAAAAAATGTTCGTCAATGGGAAAATTACGATAGTACTTGCGTGTACCGGAACGGATCTATGTCAGGCTTCTGTCACTGTCAACAAATCCTCGCCGTTTTTTTCAATGCGTTGCGTAGTGAACGAACAGGTCGGAACGTGAATTGCGCAATGTTTATGCTACCGAAAAACACACACTTTAACACAACACTGAATCTTCATGAGGTTGATGTTTTGTAGCTTGACAGAGGGAGCGCGGTACACGCACTATGGTGAAATTGCCCGCCGACCGGGATCGCTGCGGCGGCCTGAGGATTCCTTGTAGGCGTTCTCCGTTATTTTTCGGAGCCGAAGGCGAAGCCGAAGTTATTTTTCAGGCTGCTCAGACACGTCACACGGAGGTCCACTATTACGACTTTCGTCAAGTCAATGTAGCAAGCCCGCAGCAAATGGCTGCGATGGCGCGATGTACGTGCGCCAGAACAATTTTTCAGCTCGCGTCGATGGTCACCACTTTAGGGACTTCTCCGTTGAGCCCTCTCGTGAGGCAGAGCAGGAACAGGGTACAGGCGGTCAACATCTTCAGCACCATCGACCTTGTGAAGGCGTACCACCAGATCCCAGTTGCACGAGAAGACGTTCCGAAGACGGCCATCGTTACCCCGTTTGGCCTCTTCGAATTTCCCTTTATGACTTTTGGTCTTAGAAATGCCGGTCAGACCTTTCAAAGGTTTATCGATGAGGTCACCCGGGGTCTCGATTTCTGTTTTCCCTATGTGGATGACATCCTGGTTTTCTCGGCGAACGAAACTCTCCACCGTGAACATCTTCAGATCCTCTTCCGACGCCTTCAGGACTACGGTGTCGTGATTAACCCTTCCAAGTGCGTCCTAGGTTCTCGCGAAGTTACCTTTCTTGGATACCGCATCACCCCTCAAGGCACACTTCCTCCATCGGACCGTATTCAAGCCATTTTGGATTTTCCCTCCTAAAACTGTCCAGGGCATGCGACGTTTTCTCGGCATGTTAAATTATTACCGCCGTTTTGTCCCTCACGCCGCACAGTCGCAGGCCCCACTCATAGATGCAGTAGTCTCTACAAACGGTAAGGGTGCCAAACCATTCATATGGACACCCGAGCTTCTAGAGCAATTCGAAGCCTGCAAAAAAGTCTGTCCGCGGCCACACTATTGCAACATCCGATAAACAACGCACGCCTTGGGTTGTTTACCGACGCTTCCAGCGTCCATATCGGATCCTGCCTTCAGCAACACGTTAGCGGTGAATGGTTCCCCCTTGCTTTCTTTAGCAAAAAGTTGACCAGCAAACAAGCGCAGTGGCCAGCTTACTACCGTGAGCTACTGGCAGTGTACGAAAGTGTGCAACATTTCCGACACATCCTCGAGGTTCAACACGTGACCATTTTTACGGACCATAAACCTTTACTTTACGCTTTCGTACAACGTCGGGAAAAGCTCCTCCAGCTCAGCTAAATCAACTTTCTTTCATTAGTCAGTTTACCACTGATGTCCAATACATAAAGGGCGAGGATAACGTCGTTGCTGACGCGATGTCTCGTGTCGACGCCATTACCCTTGAAGGGGACTACGAGGGCCTCGCCAAGTCGCAATCAACAGACCAGGAACTATTGGGAATTCTTCAGCAAGGTTCTACTAGCTTGCAATTGACCAAAATTCTTATTCCTGGGGCTAACACCTCTGTCACGTGCGATGTCTCCACTGGCAAGCCTCGCCCATACCTAACACCTGCATTCCGTAGAGTTACCTTTGACAAGCTTCATGGTTTGAGCCACCCTGGAGCACGAGCCACCACCCGCCTCGTGACCGAACGCTATGTTTGGCCCTCTGTCAACAGAGACTGTAAAGAGTGGGCACGCACCTGTCAGGCGTGTCAACGCGCCAAAGTTTCACGGCACAACTCTGCCCCACTTGGCAACTTCGACTTACCTGCTGGACGCTTTAGACACGTCCATATGGACATTGTCGGTCCCTTGCCGGTATGTAATGAATACCGTTACTGTTTAACGGCAATTGACAGAGCTACCCGATGGCCTGAGGTATGGCCAATGAGGTCCATCACCGCCGAAGAAGTGGCTGAGACTTTCACAAGGGAATGGATTCCTCGATTTGGTGTACCCTCAATCATAACGACCGATCAAGGAACCCAATTTGAATCCGACCTCTTCCATCGCCTAATGGCACAATTCGCCACCAAACGTATAAGGACAACATCATATCATCCCTGCGCCAATGGCATGATCGAACGTGTCCATCGGCAACTCAAGGCCTCGCTCTCATGCCACCACGACAATTGGGCGCGCGCTTTACCTTTAGTTCTCCTGGGTATGCGGTCATCTTTTAAGGAAGACCTTAAAGCCACTGCTGCCGAGATGGTTTACGGTGAACCCCTTCACCTACCTGGTGAGTTATTTATTCCAAGATCTGACCGAGACAGTTTGGATAATCCGGCGGATTTTGCCACGCACCTACGACAAAAAATGCCACTCATGCGCCCTACCCCTGCCTCCCGTCATTCTCAACCGTCGTCTTTCATATTCAAAGATCTCGCATCAGCCACTCACGTATTTCTCCGAGATGACACCGTCCGACGCCCATTACAACCACCTTATATGGGACCTTACCAGGTCATTGATCGGGCCAGTGATGGTAAGACTATGACCTTGGATATCAAAGGCAAGCGCACAGTGGTAAGCGTCGACAGAATCAAACCAGCTTTCATCGACAATTACGGAAGGTCATCTCATGATTCAGCGACGGAAAAACGTTCAAAGCCAGTCCTTTCCCAACCACCATCCGATTTAGCTATTCAGTGTCCTGTACCCCCGTCTCCTGTCACACCGCCGGATAACACCACGAGTTCTAAGCCCCCGCCATACACTACGCGTGCCGGCAGGCGCGTCAGATTCAAAGATTTTTCAGATTTTTGTTGAAGCGGCTTCAACCTTCTCCGTGGGGGGTGGTGTGGAGGACACGATTCTTTAGGGACGATCCGATGGAGGAAGTGTGCCTTGAGGGGTGATGCGGTATCCAAGAAAGGTAACTTCGCGAGAACCTAGGACGCACTTGGAAGGGTTAATCACGACACCGTAGTCCTGAAGGCGTCGGAAGAGGATCTGAAGATGTTCACGGTGGAGAGTTTCGTTCGCCGAGAAAACCAGGATGTCATCCACATAGGGAAAACAGAAATCGAGACCCCGGGTGACCTCATCGATAAACCTTTGAAAGGTCTGACCGGCATTTCTAAGACCAAAAGTCATAAAGGGAAATTCGAAGAGGCCAAACGGGGTAACGATGGCCGTCTTCGGAACGTCTTCTCGTGCAACTGGGATCTGGTGGTACGCCTTCACAAGGTCGATGGTGCTGAAGATGTTGGCGCCTGTGAGGTTGTGTGCGAAGTCATGGATGTGACGGACCGGGTAGCGGTCAGGTACTGTCCTGGCGTTTAACGCACGGTAGTCACCACAAGGACGCCATGAGTTGTCTTTTTTTAAGGTCATGTGGAGTGGGGACGACCATGCACTTTTAGAAGGCTGAGCTGTACCGGATCGAACCATATCCTCAAACTCTTTTTTAGCTGAAATTAACTTCTGGGGCGCTAACCGGCGGGGACGGCAAGAAATTGGAGGGCCATTTGTCGTTTTTATAAAATGCACTGTATCATGCTTCACAGCTTTAGGAAGACCAGGAGGACGAGTGATTTCGGGGAATTTTGCTAACAATTGTGCGAAACCCGAACTCGATGAAATTACCTTGACACTTGGCTGGTCCGAGGCTGCAGTCGAAGCTTGTGTGGATAAGTTCGTAATACCGTCCACTAGTTTATTGGCGCGGCAGTCGGGCAGTAAATGGTAATGCGCCAGAAAATCTGAGCCAATAATAGCGGTGGTAACGTCAGCAACGATAAATTGCCACACAAAATTGCGCCGGAGGCCGAAATTTAGAGACAAGGTCGTTGTCCCGTAAGTCTTTATGCTGCTACCGTTGGCAGCGCTAAGCTCATAATCGGTAGGTTTCCTTTGATCAGCTATCCAGCGGCGTGGATAACAACATAAGTCGGATCCGGTGTCGACAAGAAATTGTCGTTTGGTGGTGAAGTCGGTGACGAAAAGGCGACGGCTACGGTTAAATTCGCAATCAGTCGTAGCCTCTACTGACTGCTCTTGGGGTTTTCCTCTTTCCAGTTGCAGGGACTAATGCACTTGCTGGCGTTGACCCCAAACCTCCTATGGTACCAGCAGGGCTGGTTTCGCTGACCGCTGGCACTGCGAGAAAGATATCTATTCCTGGAAGGGGATCTATTTCTGGGTCGTGATCGCTCAGAAAATGTGGAAGATAGAGCAGCGACTTGATTTTGTAAAATTTCCAGCTGAGACGACATTTCATTCAGTTTATCCAATGGAGGGACAGATGCAGCGTAAACGTTGACTGATCCGGGCTGGGCCTGGACGATCTTGTCTGCTATATCGGCAAGTCTTTCTAGGCCGAGGTCGTCTTGAGCAGCGATAATGCCCTGGACGTGCAGTGGCAAGCGACGTAACCATAGTTCCCGCAGAATGTTATCATCGGATAAAGCTGTGCCCGCAATCGATCGGAGGTGACGGAGAAACTGGGATGGTTTTCTGTCCCCTATTTCCTCGTCACCAAGTAATCTTTTGACCCGTTGCTCTTTTGATAAGGAAAAGCGGCGCAACAGGGTTTCCTTTAGATTCTCGTACTTCCCTTCTGCCGGTGGGTTGGTGACGATATCGTCTATCTCGGCGGCCAGGCGATAGTCCATGTAGGCGAGGATGTGGCTATATTTAGTTTCGTCTTTGGTGATGCCTGCTAAGCAGAATTGTGCTTCCGCTTGAGCGAACCACCCGTGGACTCTGTCAGGCCAAAATGGTGGGAGTTTTACCGTGACTCTGCATACTTCCGGTGCCGAATTCTCACCTTGCGACGGTGGAGGCTGTGACTGGGGCAGGTCATGCTTCCGCAGGCCCCGCAATTCAGCATTCTCGGCCTCAAGGGCAGCAAGGCGTGCTTGGAGTTCCTCCATTATAATAGGATAGGGAGCAATTAGTGGTAAAGCAATGAAAGAAATTAGTAAGTCAACACACCGCAAGACAACACCAGTAAGCAGGGCCCAGAATGTAGGTAAGTAGTGAGGAGGACACCGCCAAGACAAAATGTATATTAAAAACAAGTGTTAAAATTATGCACCAATTAACACCCAAAATATGTGCAAATAAAACATGTAAATATATGGGATGCAAAATGAGAAAACCAATACAATACTGACAAAACACACAATGCACAACAGTACTAAAATTTAAGATGAATTTTTGTTGTTAGTCCAATCCAATCAAAAACATAAATGTGAAATGAGAGCCAAGTTCAATATTATGATAATTGCCCTGGTTGTTGACTTCAACGACAAAAGAAGTGAGATCTAAATGGGTGCCAAGTTCAATGGTCAACCCTGAAATTTATTTATAAGTAACACTATAACATACCTATCATATCTTCTTATAACATAAGATAATGTATGGTGGTAGCCTATGAAGGTCTGTCTTGGCTAGTTTCTATAAACCTACCAACGTATTATTATGTTCGCTCGCTAGTTTCTACCAACAATCCAAATTTTCGGAATTATAAAATAAATACCGACAAATACCAAACTAACCAAGACAACTAACTAGACTACTAACTAACTAACTAAAGAAAACTAGCCAAGACAGACCTTCATAGGCTACCACCATACATTATCTTATGTTATAAGAAGATATGATAGGTATGTTATAGTGTTACTTATAAATAAATTTCAGGGTTGACCATTGAACTTGGCACCCATTTAGATCTCACTTCTTTTGTCGTTGAAGTCAACAACCAAGGCAATTATCATAATATTGAACTTGGCTCTCATTTCACATTTATGTTTTTGATTGGATATCATTACTTTTTGTAGAAAAGTATATATCATCGTAACGCCGTAGGTTCTTTGAAAAGGATAAATTCAAAACTAAAACTAGACTTTATCTATCTATACATAGTATAAAATGAATTTGCGAAGGACGCCCAAAATGTGTTTGTTACCTAGGATCTCAAAAAGTACTATATCAATAGCTATGCGGTTTTCAATAATAGAAAGAAAATATTCCAGGGATTCTATAGGTGTATAATTTAGGTGTACCTACTTAAGAAATTATTAGAGTAATCGTAACAGTTATCAGACGGACGGAAGAAAAACGAGCTTTTGGAGGCTTGCATTGCGTGCGTTGCTGAAATAACTCAAAATACAGAATAACAATGTATGGAGGAATTATTCTTCTTAAAAAGTTCTATAAAAAGTTTGCAATAGCATATGTCTATCCTTTAAGGTTTAACCACAATAACGATTTTAGTGGTGTTCAAGTTTAATTTACGAAATATCTTATTTTTCATTTACTCGATGTTCCTACCGACATAGACCAATAAACATAAAGCAAAATGCATATCAAATTAAAGCTGATGAAATGAGGATTCCGAATATATACATATCATAACACTTTTATGTTAATATTAATACACAAGATGCATTTACAATGCCGAGGGCAGAGATGGCGGCGGCGGCGGCTGCGTTCCGTCGTTGTGTCAAATTTTCAGTGCCTCAACAACGCCTGAACTAATTTGGCCAATTTTTTTTTTTTAAATGTTCGTTGAAGTCTAAGGATGGTTCTTACGGCGAGAAAAAATCGAATAATTGCCTGGAAAACCCTAAAAACAGCCCTTTTCTTTTTCCTATTTTTTTGACAGGACGAAGTCTTGTCGGGTCAACTAGTATAAATATAAAACAATTGAACCAGTGACTGTATTTTCCTACGTTTACGGGGTATAACCCTAGGGAATAGATATGAGATGCGACTATTAGTAGCTAGTCTTAATTGTAAATAAGTAAGTATGTATACGTAAGTATATACTTAGTGGTCTGCCTTCCCGGTATATAGGCGTGATTAGGCACTAATTAGGTATTTATGTCCTATATACTATGTCCGTCCAAGTACAGAATCAGCAAACAAAACCCATACCATTGCATAGAGGAGTGAGACAAGGGGACGTCATCATCTCCCGAAGTTGTTCACAAATGCAATGGAGGATTTGTTCAAGACGCTGAACTGGAAAGGACGTGGCATTAACATAAATGGTGGATACATCTCCCACCTGCGATTTGCAGATGACATCGTCATTCTGGCAGAGACGCTGCAGGACCTACAACAGATGCTGAATGACCTGGCTGACTCTTCTGCGCGCATCGGCCTACGGATGAACTTGGATAAAACCAAGGTCATGTTCAATGAACATGTACTACCGGAACCGATTGCGATTCACGGCACCGTCCTCGAAGTTGTTCAAAAATATGTGTACCTCGGGCAGACTATGCAGTTGGGTCGAAACAACTTTGAGGACGAGGTGAATAGAAGAATTCAGCTGGGTTGGGCAGCATTTGGGAAATTACGCCGAGTCTTCTCATCGTCAATCCCACAAAGCCTAAAGACGAAAGTCTTTAATCAGTGCGTCCTACCCGTCATGACGTATGGAGCCGAAACGTGGACACTGACGGCACGGCTGGTCCACAAGTTAAAAGTCGCTCAGCGGGCTATGGAAAGAGCTATGCTCGGTGTTTCTCTGCGAGATCGAATCAGAAATGAGGCGATCCGTCAGAGAACCAAAGTCATCGACATAGCTCATCGCATTAGTAAACTGAAGTGGCAGTGGGCTGGCCACATCAGCCGTAGAACCGACGACCGATGGGGTAGACGAGTTCTGGAGTGGATACCGCGTCTCGGCAAACGTAGTGTAGGACGCCCGCAGGCCAGGTGGTGTGACGATCTGCGCAGGACGGCTGGTAGGAGCTGGATGCGAGTGGCCGAGGAGAGAGAGAAGTGGCGTGCATTTGGGGAGGCCTATGTCCAGCAGTGGACTGTAATGGGCTGATGATGATGATGATGATGAGGTATTTATGTTAAGCGTTCATAATAGAACCTAACCGCAGCAGTGGTCTCCTTTTTCACGGCTTTCAGGG
This sequence comes from Maruca vitrata, assembly GCA_039566165.1. Lineage (NCBI taxonomy): Eukaryota > Metazoa > Arthropoda > Insecta > Lepidoptera > Crambidae > Maruca > Maruca vitrata. Next base: position 2,837,014 of record CM076926.1, read on the forward strand.
TGAGTGCGACAGGCTCAACATGGTCTATTGTGCCTGTCGACCTCATATGTGGATCTCACTACCGCTTACCATCAGGTGGAGTGAGGTCATCTTGTTAGCCTCTTATAAAAATAAAAAAATAAAAAAAAAACCTAATTATTAAAAAATTGCCAGTTTTTTATTTTTTCCTTTGTATTCATGTAATTACCTATCTGCATACCAAATTTTAACTCTCTAGGTCATTTTTGGAACTGGGTTAGAATTTTGATCTGTCAGTCAGTCAATGATAAAAATGAGGATTTTTGGACATTAATATCTAAATAACTGTTTGAGATAAGCTTATGAAATTTAGAACACATATTTATCTCGCAAGTTACAATATATGAGCCAAATTTGATACGTTTATGTGAAATAGTTTTTGATTTATGAGGGGTTCAAAAGTGGTTCCAAATGGTTCGTGTAATATTACACACGGTGCGGCTCGCCAGTTCTGTTTCTTGAACTTGGCTTGACACGCTACCGCGTGTCTAGATACCAAATAAATAGCAGAAAGATGAAAAAAAAATTTTTTTCAACGGACATACATACACACACGGCTATACATTTATTTATTCCCAACAAACTGAACTTACACAGGTGAGTTAGTATTTTGTAAAGCCAAATTCGCTAGCAAAATATTTAAATTGATGGAAAGCAAATGGCTGAATCTGCCAGGTTAAGTTTGTTGGAGTTACACAGGTTAAACAGTTTATTGCTAACGTTAGTGATCTAAACACAAACAAAAAATAAAAGAAATATATAAGATTTAGGTGTGAAAAAATGTTCGTCAATGGGAAAATTACGATAGTACTTGCGTGTACCGGAACGGATCTATGTCAGGCTTCTGTCACTGTCAACAAATCCTCGCCGTTTTTTTCAATGCGTTGCGTAGTGAACGACCAGGTCGGAACGTGAATTTCGCAATGTTTATGCTACCGAAAAACACACACTTTAACACAACACTGAATCTTCATGAGGTTGATGTTTTGTAGCTTGACAGAGGGAGCGCGGTACACGCACTATGGTGAAATTGCCCGCCGACCGGGATCGCTGCGGCGGTCTGAGGATTCCTTGTCGGTGTTCTCCGTTATTTTTCGGAGCCGAAGGCGAACCCGAAGTTATTTTTCAGGCTGCTCAGACACGTCACACGGAGGTCCACTATTACGACTTTCGTCAAGTCAATGTAGCAAGCCCGCAGCAAATGGCTGCGATGGCGCGATGTACGTGCGCCAGAACAATTTTTCAGCTCGCGTCGATGGTCACCACTTTAGGGACTTCTCCGTTGAGCCCTCTCGTGAGGCAGAGCAGGAACACGGAACAGGCGGTCAACATCTTCAGCACCATCGATCTTGTGAAGGCGTACCACCAGATCCCAGTTGCACGAGAAGACGTTCCGAAGACGGCCATCGTTACCCCGTTTGGCCTCTTCGAATTTCCCTTTATGACTTTTGGTCTTAGAAATGCCGGTCAGACCTTTCAAAGGTTTATCGATGAGGTCACCCGGGGTCTCGATTTCTGTTTTCCCTATGTGGATGACATCCTGGTTTTCTCGGCGAACGAAACTCTCCACCGTGAACATCTTCAGATCCTCTTCCGACGCCTTCAGGACTACGGTGTCGTGATTAACCCTTCCAAGTGCGTCCTAGGTTCTCGCGAAGTTACCTTTCTTGGATACCGCATCACCCCTCAAGGCACACTTCCTCCATCGGATCGTATTCAAGCCATTTTGGATTTTCCTCCTAAAACTGCCCAGGGCATGCGACGTTTTCTCGGCATGTTAAATTATTACCGCCGTTTTGTCCCTCACGCCGCACAGTCGCAGGCCCCACTCATAGATGCAGTAGTCTCTACAAACGGTAAGGGTGCCAAACCATTCATATGGACCCCCGAGCTTCTAGAGCAATTCGAAGCCTGCAAAAAAGTCTGTCCGCGGCCACACTATTGCAACATCCGATAAACAACGCACGCCTTGGGTTGTTTACCGACGCTTCCAGCGTCCATATCGGATCCTGCCTTCAGCAACACGTTAGCGGTGAATGGTTCCCCCTTGCTTTCTTTAGCAAAAAGTTGACCAGCAAACAAGCGCAGTGGCCAGCTTACTACCGTGAGCTACTGGCAGTGTACGAAAGTGTGCAACATTTCCGACACATCCTCGAGGTTCAACACGTGACCATTTTTACGGACCATAAACCTTTACTTTACGCTTTCGTACAACGTCGGGAAAAGCTCCCTCCAGCTCAGCTAAATCAACTTTCTTTCATTAGTCAGTTTACCACTGATGTCCAATACATAAAGGGCGAGGATAACGTCGTTGCTGACGCGATGTCTCGTGTCGACGCCATTACCCTTGAAGGGGACTACGAGGGCCTCGCCAAGTCGCAATCAACAGACCAGGAACTATTGGGAATTCTTCAGCAAGGTTCTACTAGCTTGCAATTGACCAAAATTCTTATTCCTGGGGCTAACACCTCTGTCACGTGCGATGTCTCCACTGGCAAGCCTCGCCCATACCTAACACCTGCATTCCGTAGAGTTACCTTTGACAAGCTTCATGGTTTGAGCCACCCTGGAGCACGAGCCACCACCCGCCTCGTGACCGAACGCTATGTTTGGCCCTCTGTCAACAGAGACTGTAAAGAGTGGGCACGCACCTGTCAGGCGTGTCAACGCGCCAAAGTTTCACGGCACAACTCTGCCCCACTTGGCAACTTCGACTTACCTGCTGGACGCTTTAGACACGTCCATATGGACATTGTCGGTCCCTTGCCGGTATGTAATGAATACCGTTACTGTTTAACGGCAATTGACAGAGCTACCCGATGGCCTGAGGTATGGCCAATGAGGTCCATCACCGCCGAAGAAGTGGCTGAGACTTTCACAAGGGAATGGATTCCTCGATTTGGTGTACCCTCAATCATAACGACCGATCAAGGAACCCAATTTGAATCCGACCTCTTCCATCGCCTAATGGCACAATTCGCCACCAAACGTATAAGGACAACATCATATCATCCCTGCGCCAATGGCATGATCGAACGTGTCCATCGGCAACTCAAGGCCTCGCTCTCATGCCACCACGACAATTGGGCGCGCGCTTTACCTTTAGTTCTCCTGGGTATGCGGTCATCTTTTAAGGAAGACCTTAAAGCCACTGCTGCCGAGATGGTTTACGGTGAACCCCTTCACCTACCTGGTGAGTTATTTATTCCAAGATCTGACCGAGACAGTTTGGATAATCCGGCGGATTTTGTCACGCAGCTTCGACACAAAATGTCATTAATGCGCCCTACCCCTGCCTCCCGTCATTCTCAACCGTCGTCTTTCATATTCAAAGATCTCGCATCAGCCACTCACGTATTTCTCCGAGATGACACCGTCCGACGCCCATTACAACCACCTTATATGGGACCTTACCAGGTCATTGATCGGGCCAGTGATGGTAAGACTATGACCTTGGATATCAAAGGCAAGCGCACAGTGGTAAGCGTCGACAGAATCAAACCAGCTTTCATCGACAATTACGGAAGGTCATCTCATGATTCAGCGACGGAAAAACGTTCAAAGCCAGTCCTTTCCCAACCACCATCCGATTTAGCTATTCAGTGTCTCTGTACCCCGTCTCCTGTCACACCGCCGGATAACACCACGAGTTCTAAGCCCCCGCCATACACTACGCGTGCCGGCAGGCGCGTCAGATTCAAAGATTTTTCAGATTTTTGTTGAAGCGGCTTCAACCTTCTCCGTGGGGGTGGTGTGGAGGACACGATTCTTTAGGGACGATCCGATGGAGGAAGTGTGCCTTGAGGGGTGATGCGGTATCCAAGAAAGGTAACTTCGCGAGAACCTAGGACGCACTTGGAAGGGTTAATCACGACACCGTAGTCCTGAAGGCGTCGGAAGAGGATCTGAAGATGTTCACGGTGGAGAGTTTCGTTCGCCGAGAAAACCAGGATGTCATCCACATAGGGAAAACAGAAATCGAGACCCCGGGTGACCTCATCGATAAACCTTTGAAAGGTCTGACCGGCATTTCTAAGACCAAAAGTCATAAAGGGAAATTCGAAGAGGCCAAACGGGGTAACGATGGCCGTCTTCGGAACGTCTTCTCGTGCAACTGGGATCTGGTGGTACGCCTTCACAAGGTCGATGGTGCTGAAGATGTTGGCGCCTGTGAGGTTGTGTGCGAAGTCATGGATGTGACGGACCGGGTAGCGGTCAGGTACTGTCCTGGCGTTTAACGCACGGTAGTCACCACAAGGACGCCATGAGTTGTCTTTTTTTAAGGTCATGTGGAGTGGGGACGACCATGCACTTTAGAAGGCTGAGCTGTATCGGATCGAACCATATCATCAAACTCTTTTTTAGCTGAAATTAACTTCTGGGGCGCTAACCGGCGGGGACGGCAAGAAATGGGAGGGCCATTTGTCGTTTTTATAAAATGCACTGTATCATGCTTCACAGCTTTAGGAAGACCAGGAGGACGAGTGATTTCGGGGAATTTTGCTAACAATTGTGCGAAACCCGAACTCGATGAAATTACCTTGACACTTGGCTGGTCCGAGGCTGCAGTCGAAGCTTGTGTGGATAAGTTCGTAATACCGTCCACTAGTTTATTGGCGCGGCAGTCGGGCAGTAAATGGTAATGCGCCAGAAAAATCTGAGCCAATAATAGCGGTGGTAACGTCAGCAACGATAAATTGCCACACAAAATTGCGCCGGAGGCCGAAATTTAGAGACAAGGTCGTTGTCCCGTAAGTCTTTATGCTGCTACCGTTGGCAGCGCTAAGCTCATAATCGGTAGGTTTCCTTTGATCAGCTATCCAGCGGCGTGGATAACAACATAAGTCGGATCCGGTGTCGACAAGAAATTGTCGTTTGGTGGTGAAGTCGGTGACGAAAAGGCGACGGCTACGGTTAAATTCGCAATCAGTCGTAGCCTCTACTGACTGCTCTTGGGGTTTTCCTCTTTCCAGTTGCAGGGACTAATGCACTTGCTGGCGTTGACCCCAAACCTCCTATGGTACCAGCAGGGCTGGTTTCGCTGACCGCTGGCACTGCGAGAAAGATATCTATTCCTGGAAGGGGATCTATTTCTGGGTCGTGATCGCTCAGAAAATGTGGAAGATAGAGCAGCGACTTGATTTTGTAAAATTTCCAGCTGAGACGACATTTCATTCAGTTTATCCAATGGAGGGACAGATGCAGCGTAAACGTTGACTGATCCGGGCTGGGCCTGGACGATCTTGTCTGCTATATCGGCAAGTCTTTCTAGGCCGAGGTCGTCTTGAGCAGCGATAATGCCCTGGACGTGCAGTGGCAAGCGACGTAACCATAGTTCCCGCAGAATGTTATCATCGGATAAAGCTGTGCCCGCAATCGATCGGAGGTGACGGAGAAACTGGGATGGTTTTCTGTCCCCTATTTCCTCGTCACCAAGTAATCTTTGACCCGTTGCTCTTTTGATAAGGAAAAGCGGCGCAACAGGGTTTCCTTTAGATTCTCGTACTTCCCTTCTGCCGGTGGGTTGGTGACGATATCGTCTATCTCGGCGGCCAGGCGATAGTCCATGTAGGCGAGGATGTGGCTATATTTAGTTTCGTCTTTGGTGATGCCTGCTAAGCAGAATTGTGCTTCCGCTTGAGCGAACCACCCGTGGACTCTGTCAGGCCAAAATGGTGGGAGTTTTACCGTGACTCTGCATACTTCCGGTGCCGAATTCTCACCTTGCGACGGTGGAGGCTGTGACTGGGGCAGGTCATGCTTCCGCAGGCCCCGCAATTCAGCATTCTCGGCCTCAAGGGCAGCAAGGCGTGCTTGGAGTTCCTCCATTATAATAGGATAGGGAGCAATTAGTGGTAAAGCAATGAAAGAAATTAGTAAGTCAACACACCGCAAGACAACACCAGTAAGCAGGGCCCAGAATGTAGGTAAGTAGTGAGGAGGACACCGCCAAGACAAAATGTATATTAAAAACAAGTGTTAAAATTATGCACCAATTAACACCCAAAATATGTGCAAATAAAACATGTAAATATATGGGATGCAAAATGAGAAAACCAATACAATACTGACAAAACACACAATGCACAACAGTACTAAAATTTAAGATGAATTTTTGTTGTTAGTCCAATCCAATCAAAAACATAAATGTGAAATGAGAGCCAAGTTCAATATTATGATAATTGCCCTGGTTGTTGACTTCAACGACAAAAGAAGTGAGATCTAAATGGGTGCCAAGTTCAATGGTCAACCCTGAAATTTATTTATAAGTAACACTATAACATACCTATCATATCTTCTTATAACATAAGATAATGTATGGTGGTAGCCTATGAAGGTCTGTCTTGGCTAGTTTCTATAAACCTACCAACGTATTATTATGTTCGCTCGCTAGTTTCTACCAACAATCCAAATTTTCGGAATTATAAAATAAATACCGACAAATACCAAACTAACCAAGACAACTAACTATACTACTAACTAACTAACTAAAGAAAACTAGCCAAGACAGACCTTCATAGGCTACCACCATACATTATCTTATGTTATAAGAAGATATGATAGGTATGTTATAGTGTTACTTATAAATAAATTTCAGGGTTGACCATTGAACTTGGCACCCATTTAGATCTCACTTCTTTTGTCGTTGAAGTCAACAACCAACGCAATTATCATAATATTGAACTTGGCTCTCATTTCACATTTATGTTTTTTATTGATATCATTACTTTTTGTAGAAAAGTATATATCATCGTAACGCCGTAGGTTCTTTCAAAAGGATAAATTCAAAACTAAAACTAGAGTTTATCTATCTATACATAGTATAAAATGAAGTAGCGGAGGGCGCCCAAAATGTGTTTGTTACCTAGGATCTCAAAAAGTACTATATCAATAGCTATTCGGTTTTCAATAATGGAAAGAAGACATTCCAGGGATTCTATAGGTGTATAATTTAGGTGTACTTTTAAAGAAATTATTAGAGTAATCGTAACAGTTATCAGACGGACGGAAGAAAAACGAGCTTTTTGGAGGCTTGCATTGCGTGCGCTGCTGAAATTACTCAAAATACAGAATAACAATGTATGGGGGAATTATTCTTCTTAAAAAAGTTCTATGAAAAAGTCTGCAATAGCATATGTCTATCCTTTAAGGTTTAGCCACAATAACGATTTTAGTGATGTTCAAGTTTAATTTACGAAATATCTTATTTTTCAATTACTCGATGTTCCTACCGACATAGACCAATAAACATAAAACAATATGCATATCAAATTAAAGCTGATGAAATGAGGATTCCGAATATATACATAACATAACACTTTTATGTTAATTTTAATACACAAGATGCATTTACAATGCCGAGGGCAGAGATGGCGGCGGCGGCGGCTGCGTTCCGTCGTTGTGTCAAATTTTCAGTGCCTCAACAACGCCTGAACTAATTTGGCCAATTTTTATTTTTTTAAATGTTCGTTGTAGTCTAAGGATGGATCTTACGGCGAGAAAAAATCGAATAATTGCCGGGAAAACCCTAAAAACAGCCTTTTCTTTTTCCTATTTTTTTGACAGGACGAAGACTGTCGGGTCAACTAGTATAAATATAAAACAATTGAATCAGTTACTGTATTTTCCTACGTTTACGGGGTATAACCCTAAGTAATAAATATGAAAACCGACTATTAGTACCTACTCTTAATTGTAAATAAGTAAGTATGTATACCTAAATATATACTTAGTGCTCTGCCTTCCCCGGTATATAGGCGTGATTAGGCACTAATTAGGTATTTATGTCCTATATACTATGTCCGTCCAAGTACAGAATCAGCAAACAAAACCCATACCATTGCATAGAGGAGTGAGACAAGGGGACGTCATCTCCCCGAAGTTGTTCACAAATGCAATGGAGGATTTGTTCAAGACGCTGAACTGGAAAGGACGTGGCATTAACATAAATGGTGGATACATCTCCCACCTGCGATTTGCAGATGACATCGTCATTCTGGCAGAGACGCTGCAGGACCTACAACAGATGCTGAATGACCTGGCTGACTCTTCTGCGCGCATCGGCCTACGGATGAACTTGGATAAAACCAAGGTCATGTTCAATGAACATGTACTACCGGAACCGATTGCGATTCACGGCACCGTCCTCGAAGTTGTTCAGAAATATATGTACCTCGGGCAGACTATGCAGTTGGGTCGAAACAACTTTGAGGACGAGGTGAATAGAAGAATTCAGCTGGGTTGGGCAGCATTTGGGAAATTACGCCGAGTCTTCTCATCGTCAATCCCACAAAGCCTAAAGACGAAAGTCTTTAATCAGTGCGTCCTACCCGTCATGACGTATGGAGCCGAAACGTGGACACTGACGGCACGGCTGGTCCACAAGTTAAAAGTCGCTCAGCGGGCTATGGAAAGAGCTATGCTCGGTGTTTCTCTGCGAGATCGAATCAGAAATGAGGCGATCCGTCAGAGAACCAAAGTCATCGACATAGCTCATCGCATTAGTAAACTGAAGTGGCAGTGGGCTGGCCACATCAGCCGTAGAACCGACGACCGATGGGGTAGACGAGTTCTGGAGTGGATACCGCGTCTCGGCAAACGTAGTGTAGGACGCCCGCAGGCCAGGTGGTGTGACGATCTGCGCAGGACGGCTGGTAGGAGCTGGATGCGAGTGGCCGAGGAGAGAGAGAAGTGGCGTGCATTTGGGGAGGCCTATGTCCAGCAGTGGACTGTAATGGGCTGATGATGATGATGATGATGAGGTGTTTATGTTAAGCGTTCATAATAGAACCTAACCGCAGCAGTGGTCTCCTTTTTCACGGCTTTCAGGGTGAGTGCGACAGGCTCAACATGGTCTATTGTGCCTGTCGACCTCATATGTGGATCTCACTACCGCTTACCATCAGGTGGAGTGAGGTCATCTTGTTAGCCTCTTATAAAAATAAAAAAATAAAAAAAAGACCTAATTATTAAAAAATTGCCAGTTTTTTATTTTTTCCTTTGTATTCATGTAATTACCTATCTGCATACCAAATTTTAACTCTCTAGGTCATTTGGAACTGGGTTAGAATTTTGATCTGTCAGTCAGTCAATGATAAAAATGAGGATTTTTGGACATTAATATCTAAATAACTGTTTGAGATAAGCTTATGAAATTTAGAACACATATTTATCTCGCAAGTTACAATATATGAGCCAAATTTGATACGTTTATGTGAAATAGTTTTTGATTTATGAGGGGTTCAAAAGTGGTTCCAAATGGTTCGTGTAATATTACACACGGTGCGGCTCGCCAGTTCTGTTTCTTGAACTTGGCTTGACACGCTACCGCGTGTCTAGATACCAAATAAATAGCAGAAAGATGAAAAAAAAAATTTTTAACGGACATACATACACACACGGCTATACATTTATTTATTCCCAACAAACTGAACTTACACAGGTGAGTTAGTATTTTGTAAAGCCAAATTCGCTAGCAAAATATTTAAATTGATGGAAAGCAAATGGCTGAATCTGCCAGGTTAAGTTTGTTGTTGAGTTACACAGGTTAAACAGTTTATTGCTAACGTTAGTGATCTAAACACAAACAAAAAATAAAAGAAATATATAAGATTTAGGTGTGAAAAAATGTTCGTCAATGAGAAAATTACGATAGTACTTGCGTGTACCGGAACGGATCTATGTCAGGCTTCTGTCACTGTCAACAAATCCTCGCCGTTTTTTTCAATGCGTTGCGTAGTGAACGAACAGGTCGGAACGTGAATTTCGCAATGTTTATGCTACCGAAAAACACACACTTTAACACAACACTGAATCTTCATGAGGTTGATGTTTTGTAGCTTGACAGAGGGAGCGCGGTACACGCACTATGGTGAAATTGCCCGCCGACCGGGATCGCTGCGGCGGTCTGAGGATTCCTTGTAGGCGTTCTCCGTTATTTTTCGGAGGCGAAGGCGAAGCCGAAGTTATTTTTCAGACTGCTCAGACACGTCACACGGAGGTCCACTATTACGACTTTCGTCAAGTCAATGTAGCAAGCCCGCAGCAAATGGCTGCGATGGCGCGATGTACGTGCGCCAGAACAATTTTTCAGCTCGCGTCGATGGTCACCACTTTAGGGACTTCTCCGTTGAGCCCTCTCGTGAGGCAGAGCAGGAACGGGGAACAGGCGGTCAACAAATCAAATTCAGTCGGAGAATTCAACAACAACTATCTGTTTTTTATTTCAAATGTGTAAACCTCTGCTAACCACAGATACTAAAAACTTCCGTGGCAGTACGGGATCTGCTATCGGACGCGTCCCCAGGTTGCGGATAGGGAAAGCCCCTCAGATATGGGGGTACCGGCCTTGTGCCGGCGCGGACAAAAACCCAGCAGGGGGGAGGGTGTTCAACTCCCTCTTGCGGCGTCACCGCCGTTCTTGGTGGCGTGCGCTCTTCCGCTTTCTCTCAGTTTTGGAGAGTGGGCGGCAGAGTGCGTCGACGGCCGTTTGAGTCGTATTGTGGGCGCTGTTCGGTGGCGGTGGAGGTTGTCTTCGTTGTAGCAGCTGAATAGGCTTCATTCGTCACTCGGCGGATGTTTTGTCGGTGTCTTAGGACGTGGGATGGCAGAGAATCTCTGCGGGGCGGCGGGTCTTGCTTCCTGCGGTCCGTCGGGCAACCTGTTCGTAGCTGGGTGGCAGTCTTGCGGGTCGGCTATGGGTAGGGGGGTTTGCATGCTTGCACAGGCGGCCCCAAGAGGAGAGCACCTCGGTAAAAAATCCTAAATGGGGCGTTAGGGGTATAGAGGGTCGGTCGTACCTCACAAAATTCGGCCAAATGTAAAATCATGAACACGCCGAGCAATAGAATTTTAACCCAGGAGGGTTCCCACAGCTCCGCTGTGGGGAATCCCTCCCGTCGCCTTCGGGTGGCGGCTGGCCCACGTATTCTGGGGGGGGGCCAACTCGCGTGTTTGTGATGGAGCTGTGGTTGTTGCCGGGGTAGCATCCCGAGGCGAAGCAGGAGAAGGTTAGGTGTAAGTGGTGAGAAGAGGGCCGCGTCGCTGTCTAGTGATGTGGTGTATGTGGACGGCGTGGAGTTGAGGCCGGCTGAGGTGGTGATCACTCGCTGCCAGTCGGTTTCTAGCTTCGCAGATAGAGTGGAGAAAGGGCCTCAGGCCAGCCAAAGTGAGGAGGTGTTAAACCGGTCCGGCTATGAGTCGGCTACGGACACAGAAATGACGGGACAAGCCAGTAATAGGTCAGTCTCGGAATTTGACGAGACGGAAGGAGACGAATCCGGCACGCTTACAGGCGGGTCGGATAGATCAATTTCGGCTGCAGCAAGGTTGCGCGCTGAATATTTAAAGCGCAAGCGAGGCCAGACGCAGTTGTCGGACGATGCGAAATCGTCCAACAAACGGCAACGGGCCAAGGAGAAGAAAGGCCGGCCTGGAACTACTGGCGCCTACCGCGATCGAGCGGCGGCTATGCGGGAGGCTAGCGCGGCAAAACGTGAAGCCATGCAAGTTGAGCACGAGGCTGAGATCTTGGCCAGTGAAAAGAGGACTCGAGAGGCCAGAGCAGAACAAGGCTACGGTGCCCCGGCCCCCTCTGGTCTTGAGAGGCTACCTGCATGGAAGATCACGCAGCAATGTGAGGAGGATTATCAAGCGATAATTCATATGGCCTCCTCATCGAAAAATCTGAATTGGGTCGTAGCAAAGGGTTTTAAAGACAGAGCCCAAAGCATGTTAAAGAACATGCAGGAGATGGCCACGCGCTTCATCCATCTGCAGGGGCGGGTCGAAGCTCTGGAGAAAGCGGCACCCGGAGGTCCAGGCAGGGCTAGGGTCCGCCGCACCCAGCCAGGTGACAGATCATCGTCGCCTGTCATGCTCTCGGAGTCGAGGGACGCGATGGAGGTAGAACTGTCGGCTCCGGCGGCTACAACTGCGTCGCAATTTTCAATGCAGGAACTCGCTGCCACAGTTCGTATGGTCTGCGAAGAGGAACGCATCCGGCACATGGAAGAGGATCGGAACTTTACCCGAACCCTCATACAGGGAATCGAGGACCGCCTCCTTCCGGCCAAACAGATCCGGCCGCCACTCGCGGCGGATAGAAAGAGAGAGGAAGAGGAGCAGCGAAAGGCGGCAGAAGAAAAGGCCACAGGGGCCGTATTATTCAAGACTCCTGCACCAAGGCCGCAACGTGTTAAGAAGGACTCTGGATCCCGGGTTACAGCCGTCGCCTCGGCGCCAACTCCGGGTCCATCGAGGACAACAAGGGCGTCGAGTGCCGCGAGGCAACCCGCGGTTAAGTCGGCGCTCCCTAAAGAGAGGGAGGCGGAAATAGTAGTGGAGTCCGAGGAAGATGCCCTCCTCCCGTCGACCACTCCGGCTAGAATGAGTTGGACGACAGTGGTAAGGAAAGGAAAGAAGGGGAAAAAGTCTGCGATCCCAGCGTCCGCCCTTCCTCCAGACTCCGGTCCCAAACCACCGGCTAAGAAGGCGAACCCTCTGGTGAAAGAGGCCGGAGAGAAGAAAAAGAAGAGGAAGAGAGGAGGGGAGAAGAAAGCGGAGGCGAGAAAGCTCGTCCCACCAAAAAGCGCTGCTGTCGTTATTACTCTGACAGCAGACGCAGTTAAGAATGGAGAGACATACGAGTCAGTCCTCCGCGAAGCCCGCAAGAGCATAGATACTGCGGCGGTGGGTCCGGCCCGGGTTCGGCAGACCGCCACCGGGGCTCGTAAATTTGAGTTCCCGGGGGTAAACAGCGCTGAGCAAGCTGATATTTTCGCGGCGAAGCTAAGAGAGGCCGTGGCAAATATGGTGGTAGTCAGTCGGCCACAAAAGATGACGGGGCTCATTATTGCTGAACTCGATGACTCCGTGACCAAGGAGGAGGTCGTCGAAAAGGTTGCGCAAGTCGGAGGTTGCTCGCCGGAGGCTGTCAAGTCTGGCGAGATAAGGACAGGTCGTGGGGGTGTGGGCACAGTTCGTGTCCAGTGTCCCATCACCGCGGCTAAGAAAATCTTAGAGAAACGTCGACTGTTAATAGGGTTTTCATCGGCGTCCATAAAAGTAGTGGAGGAGCAGCCCCTCCGCTGTTATAGATGTTACGGGCTGGGTCATACGCTCGCCATGTGCCCGTCGAAAAAAGAGCGATCCGGGCTTTGTTTCCGGTGTGGTAAAGAGGGACACAAGGCCGCCTCCTGCAATGCCAAACCGTGCTGCGCTGTGTGCGCGGATAGCGGATGCAAGGCGGACCATTGCATGAGGGGGGCCAAGTGCAACCCTCCAGTAAGGAAAGGGAAACTGCGGGCTTTATCCCAGACAGATTCCCCCGTTGCATCGGCTGCCTCTCAGGCCATGCCGATTGCGGCTACCCAGGTGGAGATGGAAATAGCCCATGATGCCCAGACAAATTAACAGTCAAGCATTCATGTTGGCTAACATTAACCATTGCCGCGCGGCGCAGGACTTGTTGTTCCAAGCCATGGCGGAGTGGTTGGTGGATTTAGTTATCGTCTCGGAGCCGTACACGGTGCCCCCTCGCTGGTTGGGGGATCTGGACGGCGTAGTCGTCATAGGGGTGCGTCCCTCTTCAAATTCGCCTACCCTCAACCTTGTGGAGAGAGGAAGTGGATATGTGGTGGCATCATGGGGAGCTCTCACTGTTGTGGGGGTATACTTCTCCCCATCAAGGCCCTTACAGGACTTTAGCGACCTTCTGGATGCTTTGTCCGGAGTTCTCGGTCGCAGTAGGGGTCGCGGTTTGATTTTGGCGGGGGATCTCAACGCCAAATCGGCGGCCTGGGGTAACCCCTTGGAGAGGTGCAACCGTCGAGGGCACCTGCTGGAAGAGTGGGCAACGTCCTCCGGTCTATCCATCCTGAATAGAGGTACCACTCAAACATGCGTGCGGCACCAGGGAGGGTCCATTGTGGACGTTTCATTCGCCACTTCCGCTGTCGCTGCACGCGTGTCTAACTGGAGGGTGGAGTTAGGGGAGAACCTTTCTGACCACCGGTTCATCCGGTGGGAGATCTCCTCAAGTGTTGCTTCTTTGCCCGCTCCGGGCCAACACTTCCCCAGGTGGACCCTGACCCGTCTTGATGGGGTCCTGGCCAAGGAGTCCGCTTTTGTTCAGGGGTGGTTCGCTCCTTCGGTAGCTGGCGTCGATGTGGATGTTTTGGCCACTCGATTACGGGAGTCACTGACCGAGGTGTGCGACGCTTCTATGCCCCGGTCTCGCCGCCCTGCTCCGCGCCGCGCCGTTTATTGGTGGTCGAGTGACTTGAATAACCTCCGGATCGCCTGCACTGCCGCCCGACGTTCGCTTCAGCGCTGCCGACGACGGCGAAGAAGGGACCCTGAAGCCGAGACCGTCCTGCACTCCGTCTACCTGAATGCCAAAAAGGCTTTCAAGGTTGCCATAAGGGAGGCAAAGACGCCGCGAGGCAGGAAATGCTCGAGAGTCTTAACGATAATCCGTGGGGAAGACCTTATAAGGCTGCGCGAAACCAGCTGCGCCCAGCAGGTCCCCCCGTCGCTGAGACTCTCGAGCCATCTCTGCTCTTGGAGGTGGTCCGGGGCTTGTTCCCACCCAGGGACGTGAACTTTATCCCTCCTCGAATGCACCCCTTCCAGGGGCTAGCCTGGTATCGGAGACCGTTGAGCCGCTCACTCCAGAGGAGTTTGAGGCGGCAGTCCTCCCACTCCGGCTGAAAAAGACGGCGCCAGGCCCAGACGGGGTACCAGCACGGATAGTCGCCGTCGCGTGCTTGGAGATGGAGGAGTTTTTCCTAAGCCTCTTCGACCAATGTTTTGCGGTCGGGAGGTTCCCGGAAGTCTGGAAGCAGGGGCAATTATGCCTATTAAGGAAGGAGGGTCGCCCTGCGGAATCCCCGTCCGCTTACCGGCCGATAGTTCTATTGGATGAGGCCGGTAAGTTATTCGAGCGCGTCATTGCGGCGCGCTTGAAAGACCATCTGGGGACAGTGGGACCGGATTTGGCCGAGCCGCAATTTGGTTTTCGGGCGGGGCGATCCACCATTGATGCACTTTCCCGTCTTAAAGACCTTGTGTTAAGGCAGTTTGAGAGTGGGGTGGAGTGCTGGCGGTATCGTTCGATATCGCTAACGCTTTTAACTCAATCCCCCACTCCACTATTTTGGAGGCCCTCAGGTTTCACAGGGTTCCCAAATATCTCAGGACCCTGCTAGCGAGCTACCTGACTGGGAGAAAAGTGTTGTTCGGCAATAGGTCTGGTGAGCTGATCAGCGTCGCCGTTGAGTCTGGTGTTCCACAGGGTCCGTCTTGGGAGCCCTAGTGTGGAACATCGGATTTAATTGGATATTGAGGGGAGCTCGCGCCCCGGGCAGCAGTGTAATTTGTTACGCCGACGACACGCTGGTGACGGCCCGGGGCAAAAACTTTGAGGAGGCTGCTCGAAGAGCGACGTCGGCCTGCACCATTGTCGCAAGACGGATCGGCCTCCTGGGTCTCCATCTGGCGCTGGAGAAAACCGAAGCCGTTTACTTTCACGGCCCTCGGAAAGGACCTCCCCGAACTCTTACATCTTGATTGGGGGAGTCCGAGTGGCAATCCAGCGCCAGATGAAATATCTAGGTCTGACTCTGGACGCGCGGTGGCAGTTTCTCCCGCACTTCAGCGGGCTGTCGCCGCGCCTCCTCAAGGCGGCCGACTCCTTAGGCTGGCTCCTCCCCAATCTGGGAGGGCCAAGGGTCAAATGCCGACGACTGTATGCCGGCATTTTGCGAAGTATGGCCCTCTACGGAGCTCCGATCTGGGCGGAGTCCCTCCTTCACAGGGGGAACGCCGTCCTTCTTCGTAGGCCTCAGCGGGCCATCGCCTGCAGGGTTGTGCGGGCGTATAGGACCGTAAGTTTTGCAGCGGCGTGCGCTCTTGCTGGCACGCCGCCGTGGGAACTGGAGGCTCAGCAAATGGCGGCGCTCTACGAGTGGCAGGTAGAGCAGCGCGAGATGGGCTCCCGTCCAGCGTTGCAGGACCGCAGCGAATTTGTGCGCGATTCGCGCGAAGTATTAGTAGCTGCGTGGGCGAATGGTCTGAGGGTCGAGTCAGCAAGTCGTCGCCTGCTGGATGCGCTCGGGCCAATTTTAGATATTTGGCTCGAGCGGGCACACGGCTTTTTGTCGTTTCGTTTGGTGCAGGTGCTGACCGGGCATGGTTGCTTCGGCCACTTTCTGCACCGCATCCAGCGGAAGGACGTGCCAATGTGCCACACACTATCCGAGTGTCCGTCGTGGTCAGAAGAACGGTCGGCCCAAACATCCGTGGTCGGCCGGACGCTCTCCCTACCCCAACTTCTGCGGGGGATGGCGGAGAGCAGGGAAGTCTGGGCAGCGGTCTCTACCTTCTGTGAGACCGTCATGTCTCAAAAGGAAGCGGCAGAACGGGAGCGGGAGGCTGACCCCTCTGCTCCTCCGCACCGAAGGCGCAGACTGGGACGCGCCAGGCGCGCATTTGTGCGTCAATTGCCGCATCCCAGCGGGGACCAGCGGGTGGCAGGTGTGGGGACACCGCCGCCTGCATTGCATCGGTCCCCGTTGATGGTCGGGGTGACTCCGTGTACCGGGTTGCCCCGTCGCCCTCTGTAAAGTGGGGGCATGTGAGGAGCCCGCTGGGCTGTCCGCCGGCGGCGTTGTGGGTTAAGGGCTAAGCCAGAGAACCACGACTCTGCCAAGGCGATGAGGTATACTGCAGTATTTTAGTCGGCTTTCCCCCCTGGGCATTGCACTCCGCCCAGGAGTAGCGGCTGGCATTAACCATCTTATTGACAGTCGCCGGGGAGTCCGACACAGCACCAGGAGAGAACTCCCTCTACCGGTGAAAGTGCGCCAAGCATTTCACCGCGACAAAAAAAAAAGATACTAAAAAGTAGCCTCTGACCAACCCAGACGGGATTGGTCCGAATCGAGGTCCGATACAATATTATTGTTACGGACCAAACGCAGTTGGTCCGAATCGTGTCCTCCACACCACCCCCACGGAGAAGGTTGAAGCCGCTTCAACAAAAATCTGAAAAATCTTTGAATCTGACGCGCCTGCCGGCACGCGTAGTGTATGGCGGGGGCTTAGAACTCGTGGTGTTATCCGGCGGTGTGACACGAGACGGGGTCACAGGACACTGAATAGGTAAATCGGATGGTGGTTGGGACAGCACTGGCTTTGAACGTTTTTCCGTCGCTGAATCATGAGATGACCTTCCGTAATTGTCGATGAAAGCTGGTTTGATTCTGTCGACGCTTACCACTGTGCGCTTGCCTTTGATATCCAAGGTCATAGTCTTACCATCACTGGCCCGATCAATGACCTGGTAAGGTCCCATGTAAGGTGGTTGTAATGGGCGTCGGACGGTGTCATCTCGGAGAAATACGTGAGTGGCTGATGCGAGATCTTTGAATATGAAAGACGACGGTTGAGAATGACGGGAGGCAGGGGTAGGGCGCATTAATGACATTTTATGTCGAAGCTGCGTGACAAAATCCGCCGGATTATCCAAACTGTCTCGGTCAGATCTTGGAATAAATAACTCACCAGGTAGGTGAAGGGGTTCACCGTAAACCATCTCGGCAGCAGTGGCTTTAAGGTCTTCCTTAAAAGATGACCGCATACCCAGGAGAACTAAAGGTAAAGCGCGCGCCCAATTGTCGTGGTGGCATGAGAGCGAGGCCTTGAGTTGCCGATGGACACGTTCGATCATGCCATTGGCGCAGGGATGATATGATGTTGTCCTTATACGTTTGGTGGCGAATTGTGCCATTAGGCGATGGAAGAGGTCGGATTCAAATTGGGTTCCTTGATCGGTCGTTATGATTGAGGGTACACCAAATCGAGGAATCCATTCCCTTGTGAAAGTCTCAGCCACTTCTTCGGCGGTGATGGACCTCATTGGCCATACCTCAGGCCATCGGGTAGCTCTGTCAATTGCCGTTAAACAGTAACGGTATTCATTACATACCGGCAAGGGACCGACAATGTCCATATGGACGTGTCTAAAGCGTCCAGCAGGTAAGTCGAAGTTGCCAAGTGGGGCAGAGTTGTGCCGTGAAACTTTGGCGCGTTGACACGCCTGACAGGTGCGTGCCCACTCTTTACAGTCTCTGTTGACAGAGGGCCAAACATAGCGTTCGGTCACGAGGCGGGTGGTGGCTCGTGCTCCAGGGTGGCTCAAACCATGAAGCTTGTCAAAGGTAACTCTACGGAATGCAGGTGTTAGGTATGGGCGAGGCTTGCCAGTGGAGACATCGCACGTGACAGAGGTGTTAGCCCCAGGAAAAAGAATTTTTGGTCAATTGCAAGCTAGTAGAACCTTGCTGAAGAATTCCCAATAGTTCCTGGTCTGTTGATTGCGACTTGGCGAGGCCCTCGTAGTCCCCTTCAAGGGTAATGGCGTCGACACGAGACATCGCGTCAGCAACGACGTTATCCTCGCCCTTTATGTATTGGACATCAGTGGTAAACTGACTAATGAAAGAAAGTTGATTTAGCTGAGCTGGAGGGAGCTTTTCCCGACGTTGCACGAAAGCGTAAAGTAAAGGTTTATGGTCCGTAAAAATGGTCACGTGTTGAACCTCGAGGATGTGTCGGAAATGTTGCACACTTTCGTACACTGCCAGTAGCTCACGGTAGTAAGCTGGCCACTGCGCTTGTTTGCTGGTCAACTTTTTGCTAAAGAAAGCAAGGGGGAACCATTCACCGCTAACGTGTTGCTGAAGGCAGGATCCGATATGGCCCCTGGAAGCGTCGGTAAACAACCCAAGGCGTGCGTTGTTTATCGGATGTTGCAATAGTGTGGCCGCGGACAGACTTTTTTGCAGGCTTCGAATTGCTCTAGAAGCTCGGGTGTCCATATGAATGGTTTGGCACCCTTACCGTTTGTAGAGACTACTGCATCTATGAGTGGGGCCTGCGACTGTGCGGCGTGAGGGACAAAACGGCGGTAATAATTTAACATGCCGAGAAAACGGCGCATGGCCTGGGCAGTTTTAGGAGGGGAAAATCCAAAATGGCTTGAATACGATCCGATGGAGGAAGTGTGCCTTGAGGGGTGATGCGGTATCCAAGAAAGGTAACTTCGCGAGAACCTAGGACGCACTTGGAAGGGTTAATCACGACACCGTAGTCCTGAAGGCGTCGGAAGAGGATCTGAAGATGTTCACGGTGGAGAGTCTCGTTCGCCGAGAAAACCAGGATGTCATCCACATAGGAAAACAGAAATCGAGACCCCGGGTGACCTCATCGATAAACCTTTGAAAGGTCTGACCGGCATTTCTAAGACCAAAAGTCATAAAGGGAAATTCGAAGAGGCCAAACGGGGTAACGATGGCCGTCTTCGGAACGTCTTCTCGTGCAACTGGGATCTGGTGGTACGCCTTCACAAGGTCGATGGTGCTGAAGATGTTGGCGCCTGTGAGGTTGTGTGCGAAGTCATGGATGTGACGGACCGGGTAGCGGTCAGGTACTGTCCTGGCGTTTAACGCACGGTAGTCACCACAAGGACGCCATGAGTTGTCTTTTTTTAAGGTCATGTGGAGTGGGGACGACCATGCACTTTTAGAAGGCTGAGCTGTACCGGATCGAACCATATCCTCGAACTCTTTTTTAGCTGAAATTAACTTCTGGGGCGCTAACCGGCGGGGACGGCAAGAAATGGGAGGGCCATTTGTCGTTTTTATAAAATGCACTGTATCATGCTTCACAGCTTTAGGAAGACCAGGAGGACGGGTGATTTCGGGGAATTTTGCTAACAATTGTGCGAAAAACCGAACTCGATGAAATTACCTTGACACTTGGCTGGTCCGAGGCTGCAGTCGAAGCTTGTGTGGATAAGTTCGTAATACCGTCCACTAGTTTATTGGCGCGGCAGTCGGGCAGTAAATGGTAATGCGCCAGAAAATCTGAGCCAATAATAGCGGTGGTAACGTCAGCAACGATAAATTGCCACACAAAATTGCGCCGGAGGCCGAAATTTAGAGACAAGGTCGTTGTCCCGTAAGTCTTTATGCTGCTACCGTTGGCAGCGCTAAGCTCATAATCGGTAGGTTTCCTTTGATCGGCTATCCAGCGGCGTGGATAACAACATAAGTCGGATCCGGTGTCGACAAGAAATTGTCGTTTGGTGGTGAAGTCGGTGACGAAAAAGGCGACGGCTACGGTTAAATTCGCAATCAGTCGTAGCCTCTACTGACTGCTCTTGGGGTTTTCCTCTTTCCAGTTGCAGGGACTAATGCACTTGCTGGCGTTGACCCCAAACCTCCTATGGTACCAGCAGGGCTGGTTTCGCTGACCGCTGGCACTGCGAGAAAGATATCTATTCCTGGAAGGGGATCTATTTCTGGGTCGTGATCGCTCAGAAAATGTGGAAGATAGAGCAGCGACTTGATTTTGTAAAATTTCCAGCTGAGACGACATTTCATTCAGTTTATCCAATGGAGGGACAGATGCAGCGTAAACGTTGACTGATCCGGGCTGGGCCTGGACGATCTTGTCTGCTATATCGGCAAGTCTTTCTAGGCCGAGGTCGTCTTGAGCAGCGATAATGCCCTGGACGTGCAGTGGCAAGCGACGTAACCATAGTTCCCGCAGAATGTTATCATCGGATAAAGCTGTGCCCGCAATCGATCGGAGGTGACGGAGAAACTGGGATGGTTTTCTGTCCCCTATTTCCTCGTCACCAAGTAATCTTTTGACCCGTTGCTCTTTTGATAAGGAAAAGCGGCGCAACAGGGTTTCCTTTAGATTCTCGTACTTCCCTTCTGCCGGTGGGTTGGTGACGATATCGTCTATCTCGGCGGCCAGGCGATAGTCCATGTAGGCGAGGATGTGGCTATATTTAGTTTCGTCTTTGGTGATGCCTGCTAAGCAGAATTGTGCTTCCGCTTGAGCGAACCACCCGTGGACTCTGTCAGGCCAAAATGGTGGGAGTTTTACCGTGACTCTGCATACTTCCGGTGCCGAATTCTCACCTTGCGACGGTGGAGGCTGTGACTGGGGCAGGTCATGCTTCCGCAGGCCCCGCAATTCAGCATTCTCGGCCTCAAGGACAGCAAGGCGTGCTTGGAGTTCCTCCATTATAATAGGATAGGGAGCAATTAGTGGTAAAAGCAATGAAAGAAATTAGTAAGTCAACACACCGCAAGACAACACCAGTAAGCAGGGCCCAGAATGTAGGTAAATAGTGAGGAGGACACCGCCAAGACAAAATGTATATTAAAAACAAGTGTTAAAATTATGCACCAATTAACACCCAAAATATGTGCAAATAAAACATGTATATGGGATGCAAAATGAGAAAACCAATACAATACTGACAAAACACACAATGCACAACAGTACTAAAATTTAAGATGAATTTTTGTTGTTAGTCCAATACCAAATAAATAGCAGAAAGATGAAAAAAAAAATTTTTAACGGACATACATACACACACGGCTATACATTTATTTATTCCCAACAAACTGAACTTACACAGGTGAGTTAGTATTTTGTAAAGCCAAATTCGCTAGCAAAATATTTAAATTAATGGAAAGCAAATAGCTGAATCTGCTAGGTTAAGTTTGTTGGAGTTACACAGGTTAAACAGTTTATTGCTAACGTTAGTGATCTAAACACAAACAAAAATAAAAGAAATATATAAGATTTAGGTGTGAAAAAATGTTCGTCAATGGGAAAATTACGATAGTACTTGCGTGTACCGGAACGGATCTATGTCAGGCTTCCGTCACTGTCAACAAATCCTCGCCGTTTTTTCAATGCGTTGCGTAGTGAACGAACAGGTCGGAACGTGAATTTCGCAATGTTTATGCTACCGAAAACCACACACTTTAACACAACACTGAATCTTCATGAGGTTGATGCTTTGTAGCTTGACAGAGGGAGCGCGGTACGCGCACTATGGTGAAATTGCCCGCCGACCGGGATCGCTGCGGCGGCCTGAGGATTCCTTGTAGGCGTTCTCCGTTATTTTTCGGCGCCGAAGGCGAAGCCGAAGTTATTTTTCAGACTGCTCAGACACGTCACACGGAGGTCCACTATTACGACTTTCGTCAAGTCAATGTAGCAAGCCCGCAGCAAATGGCTGCGATGGCGCGATGTACGTGCGCCAGAACAATTTTTCAGCTCGCGTCGATGGTCACCACTTTAGGGACTTCTCCGTTGAGCCCTCTCGTGAGGCAGAGCAGGAACAGGGAACAGGCGGTCAACAAATCAAATTCAGTCGGAGAATTCAACAACAACTATCTGTTTTTATTTCACATGTGTAAACCTCTGCTAACCACAGATACTAAAAAACTAGCCTCTGACCAACCCAGACGGGATTGGTCCGAATCGAGTTCCTATACAATATTATTGTTACGGACCAAACGGGGTTGGTCCGAATCGTGTCCTCCACAATTTAATTCAACGTTTCAAGACAACATATTACAATAGTTATGTTTCAGGTACTTCTATTTGATTCCTATCACATAGCGTCATCGGGTAAGTCACCAGGAGCTAATAAACACGTCTCTCACAGATGCTGTGCATCGTCACATGCCGAATAATAGTGCAAGTTTTACATAAAAATAAAACTTGTATTATTTAGCAGAGACGATGCACAGCATCCCATTAAGGTCTCCTGGTGAGAGACTGCTATGAGGATCCTCGGCACGAGACCCATTAAGGTGACTAAAAATGGCGCCAAACGGAAGTAAGTGAATTCAACTACTAAAATAATCAAGATATTTCAATATAGAGGGCGCTTTAATCGCCCATAAATTGCTGACCGGAAGAGGACGCACTCTCACAGATGCTGTGCATCGTCTCTGCTAAATAATACAAGTTTTATTTTTATGTAAAACTTGCACTATTTACAGACTTACAGCTGGGTATCTCGAATTCCGAGATTTTTACCTAATTTGACTGGACTATAGACCATTAATTGGCAAGGCAAAGATTCTATGTGGTAATAAATGTGAATCAGTTGTTGTGCGGCTCGTTTATTAGTTAGATAGATAGACAGGTTACCACCATTAAGAATAGACTTCTAGGCTAGATATTACTGAATAATGTAAAATCAGACTGAGGCAACTATATAGTCTATTTGATTTTCCTTGTATTCACCCCGTATACCCATGGTTGAAATAAAAAAAAAAGACTTGACAGTTGACAGTTTGACGATCGTGTTCAGCAGGCAACTGCATCAGAAGCAGCTTGCTTTTGCTTTTATTGGTATAATACTATGCTTCGTATCAGAAAGCGGAGCAGCACAATTGTATGACCTTTTTCAGTTATCATCTATAACTCCAAAAAGTGTGGAACCTATAGTACTTTCTTTTAATCAACAAGTAAACCTTATTGGTGCGTGGACATGGAGGGAAAAACAACAAAAATGCCCAAAGTGGCAAAGGTATGTAACCACTAATAACTTTGGTAGATCTGATGTGTATTCACTGCATAATATTTGAAATTCATCGTATAATGAACATTTTTCTCAAAAAACTTTAATGTACTTTCAGGTAAAAAACAAAGCTCCAGCTGAAATACAAATCACAGCGGAACAGTTGCTGAGAGAAGCAAAAGAAAGAGATCTAGAAATTCTACCGCCCCCTCCTAAACAAAAGATTTCGGATCCTGAAGAACTCAGAGACTATCAGCATCGCAAGAGGAAAGCCTTTGAAGATAATATCCGGAAAAATAGAATGGCAAGTATTACCCCAACAAAACACTCTGATAATGTAACTTTCAATAATCAAATTATCAATTATTAAAATGGTACACCTGCATGAATGTGGCATTGTATTAATTTTTATCAAAGCCATATCATAACTCACTATTGAGTGAGTGGCTCAACTAAAACAAAGTTTTGTTATAATGATATTAACATGTAAATATGGTTTATCAATTTTAAAATGAAAATTATATTATTCCAGGTGATTGGTAACTGGCTGAAGTATGCTCAATGGGAGGAGTCTCAGAAGCAAGTCCAGCGTGCGCGCTCAATTTATGAGCGAGCTTTGGATGTTGACCACAGAAATATCACATTATGGTAATGTTTTAGTATGTTATACAGAAACATATAACATACTCTTAATTGCCTTCTATATATATTTTGATCTCCTTACTTATACCCATAGTAATCTATCTATACTATGTTCTTGGGTATTTGAAAAATAACAAAATAATATGAACCATAAATAATATGGTGCACATTAGCCTGGGCAGAATGTTACAGGCCTCCCAGTAATAATCCTGAAGATAGCAATTTTTTTATACTAATCTATAACTCATCTCATTAAAATTATATTATTTCAGGTTAAAATACACAGAAATGGAGATGAGGAACAGACAAGTAAATCACTCCCGCAACTTGTGGGACCGGGCTGTGACCATTTTGCCCCGTGTCTCCCAATTCTGGTACAAGTACACCTACATGGAAGAAATGTTGGAAAATGTGGCTGGTGCCAGACAGGTACTTATTACTTTATTCAGCACTCAAGATAATGGGTGCAGCAATATCATACAATAGCTGTGCCAGCGACTTCGTTCGCTTTTCCCCCGTTTTTTACACATTTTCCATTGTATCTTTGCTCCTATTGGAAACTGCATAATGTTATATAACCTAAAGCCTTCCTCGATAAATGGTCTATACAACGCAAAAAGATTTTTTCAAATCAAACCAGTAGTTCCTGAGATTAGCGCGTTCAAACAAACAAACAAACAAACAAAAAAACAAACAAACTCTTCAGCTTTATAATATTAGTATAGATAGTAAGAAACATGTTTGATGTGTTATAAAAAAGTTTTAAACTTGTTTACAGGTGTTTGAGCGTTGGATGGAGTGGCAGCCAGATGAACAAGCATGGCAGACTTATATTAACTTTGAGCTAAGGTATAAAGAGTTAGATAGAGCCCGACAGATCTATGAAAGGTTTGTCATGGTCCATCCAGATGTGAAAAATTGGATAAAATATGCTAAATTCGAGGAAAACCATGGCTTTATCAATGGCGCCAGAAGGGTCTTTGAAAGAGCTGTTGAATTCTTTGGAGATGAAGAGCTTGATGAAAGACTATTCATTGCTTTTGCCAAATTTGAAGAAAACCAGAAAGAACACGATAGGGCCCGTGTCATTTACAAGTATGCTCTTGATCACATCCCCAAAGACAGGAATAAAGAACTCTACAAAGCCTATACAATTCATGAGAAGAAGTATGGCGACAGATCTGGTATTGAGGATGTCATTGTCAATAAGAGGAAGTACATGTATGAGCAAGAAGTAATAGAGAATCCCACAAACTATGATGCTTGGTTTGACTACATAAGACTGGTAGAAAATGAAGGTAATCTTGATGATGTTAGGGACACTTATGAGAGGGCTATAGCAAATGTTCCCCCATCAAAAGATAAACAATTTTGGAGAAGATACATTTATCTGTGGATCAACTATGCTCTATATGAAGAGCTTGAAGCTGAGGATTTAGAACGCACCAGACAAGTATACAGAACTTGTTTGGAACTGATTCCTCATAAAATATTTACTTTTTCCAAAATATGGCTAATGTATGCTCAATTTGAAGTCAGATGCAAAGATTTGAAACAAGCTAGAAAGTCTCTCGGTTTAGCTTTGGGAATGTGCCCGCGCGATAAGTTATACAGGGGTTACATTGATTTGGAGATTCAACTTAGAGAATTTGACAGGTGCAGAATACTCTATCAGAAGTTCTTGGAATATGGACCTGAAAATTGCATAACATGGATTAAATTTGCAGAGTTAGAAACACTTTTGGGTGACATTGACAGAGCCAGAGCAATTTATGAAATAGCTGTAGGTCAACCAAGATTGGATATGCCTGAGCTTCTATGGAAAAGCTACATTGATTTTGAAGTGACTCAAGGAGAAACAGAAAAGGCGAGACAGCTTTACGAAAGACTATTAGAAAGAACAGTGCATGTAAAAGTTTGGCTTTCTTATGCTAAGTTTGAGTTGAATGCTGAGAATCCTGATAACATTAATGTGGAATTGGCCAGACGCGTGTACGAGCGCGCTAACGCTAGTTTGAGAAGTGCAGGTGAAAAAGAAGCAAGAGTTCTCCTTTTAGAAGCATGGAAAGATTTCGAAAATGAAATTGGTGATGATACCAAACTAGAAAAGGTGTTGGATAAAATGCCCCGAAGAGTTAAAAAGAGACAAAAGATTGTTAGTGAAGATGGTGTGGAGGAGGGTTGGGAGGAAGTGTTTGATTACATATTCCCTGAAGATGAAATGGTCAGGCCAAATCTTAAACTGCTTGCGATGGCTAAACAATGGCGTAAGGTCAAAGAAGCTGAAGATACAGAACCAGATGCCGAATCAAGCAAGAGTCCATCTGATGAGCCGGAAAAGGACAAATCTAATGATCAATCAGATTCTAATGAGAAAGATAAAGATGAGAATAATGATGATGATGATGATGAGAGTGAAGACGAAGATAGTTCTTCATAACAATAGAAATTACTTTGATAAAAATAAATAAATTTCACATATTGTTATGCTTTTTTTATTTTTACACATTTTATTTTATAGAATGGTATTTCCAATGATAAGATAAATATAATAATAGGTATATAAATTTAATCCACATCTTCAGGCCGGACTGGATGAGTTACTGGTATTACAGACTTCTTTTCCACATCTCTTGAACAAGCTTTTCTCATATCTGTAAGAAATGGCACCAACACATTAGTTAAAACAAATAGACTTCCTACAAAATTATTTCTTTCATTTTATCTCTATTACTAAGAATAGGTTGCCGTCAGCTATATAAAATCTGTCTTACCATAGGCATCCTCATCAGGGTCACCAGAGTAATATTCTAGAACAGTCCGATACACAATGTATCCTAGATTTTTGTACATTTTAATGGCAACTTTATTGCTTACTCTTACAAATAGATCCACAAAGTAAGCTTTTTTCCTGAAATAATAATGTAAATGTAGTATCATAAAATATGATATAAAACTTAACACGTTCACTGCTGAAAACACAGACGCAGTGTTTTCGTCATCGGAACACGTGTGCTGAGCCAACACGCCAGGCGTGAGCGCGAAATTCTCAATGCATCGGTGCGGCCGGACACGCTACGCGTGTTTGGTGGCGCTACCCCCCGTGCGGACTCACACACCGCTTGTGTTTGACCATACACGCGTGGCGTGTTTGGCCGCCCTGCTGTATGAGATTAATTTACACGCCAGGCGCGTGGCGCCGCACCGACGTCTCGTCTTTTCGAAATTTCGCAACGTCTGTGCGGGCGACACGCTGAGTGTCTGGACATCCGCGCAGCGGGTTCCGATCGATTTTTAGGGCTGCAGTCAACGTGGTAAAAGTAACTTATTTATTTAACTATACAAAAAAAACAAACATGATGCACAGACTTATAAGTAGTAGTAAGAACCAGCATATTATAGTAATTTTACAAACTGTTAATTATTCTTCTCTGTATTATAACTTACTTTTCAGAGACATCTTCAAGTATATTCATGAGTGTTGCAGCCAGGCCCAATCGCCTGTAGTCAGGGCTCACTGTTAATGCTGTTACATGCCCATGCCAATTTTCACCAGGTCCCTCAGCTTTACCCATTACTAAATTAACAAACACTCAATGTTACTTTCCAGAAAAAAATCATTTAGACTACCTAAACTATCATAATTATGAATACTTCCATATCATTATTGCTAAATAGCTTATGCACTAAATTTCTTTTTCTTTAAGCTTTCACAAAATTTTATAATCACACACATTTCAAATTATATACATACTATATCCCATAATTTCTCCACTAGGGGCTTCAGCTACTTGAAAGTATTCAGGCCAGTGCGCCAAATATTGTGTGTAAAATGGTAATCCATAAGTTTCAGTCAGTGGATCTAAATTCCTGAAATTATACAACAGTTTATTATTCTCTAACCTATACAACTAAACAAAATACTCTAAGGGTCAATAAATAACGTCGGTTTTTACTTACACGTTATTAAATTTTAACATATCTTCACAAGTGAATGGTCTGATTGTCGTCATATTGCCCTAATTAATTAATTGACCAATTAATTTTTAAAATATTTCAAATCAGACCAAAATCTTGAGAATAAAAATCTGTCAGACAAACAAATGTCAGTACAAATTTGAAGAAATTGGCTATGGATATTGTGGCCCGGGAACACAACAAAAAATTTATTAAATGCTAAGAATAACCCAGCGAATTTTATTACGACCTTTTATCTGATAACAGTCCAATTATTAAATTTTAACCAAAGTAATTAATTTATCGATATTTTTATCGTAGAAAAATATTCGTCAACTTGTTTAGTTACTTCTTGTAATCAATGTTACAATTCATCAAGTGGAACGCATCTAATTCAAATTTATCTTATTAGCTTACTCGGTTTTGTGCTTTATTTTCAGGTCATTAGCTCAAACAGCTAAATAACTACGCTTGTAAGTTGTAATTTATTTATTTTAACAATGTAACTACATTCGTAGGCACAACATCAAAATTCATTTTATGGCCAAACAATATCTATGAATTTAAAAATCAATACGTTTTCGATGAATATGATTGTTTAGCCGGAATTAATACTTTCTTTACAAAAGTGGAATGTTAATAATTATTAAATCTAGATCAACTTGTTCTTAAACTGTTTAAATTTCCAAATATTTCGAAGGTTCAAATATTTTTGGACGCAATATATACGTTATCGTGTGGTAACACTAAAAATTCATTTGAAAATTGTTGCCATATGAAATAATGGATTTCACGCAAGAAATATCATCCTACTCGTTTTAACACATGTCGAAAAGCATATTTATTACTCTTTTACAAGCTAAAAGCTCAAGTGGAGCGATCTATGGGCTTCTTGCAGTTTACCAACACGACAATGGCCGAATTGTCCGTATAGGATATTTTTTATTGGCCCATACATCCCAACCTGCCATGTCTTTGGTTTTAAAAATGGCGTATACAAGCTTTTTGTTTGCCGGTTTACGCTGTTGAACACTTTCCAAGTCCTCGCGCGTACTCAATCGAGTCGTAAACGTTGTGAATATGAAAATTAACTACATGTGTAGGTATATAATCAACACTGTGGACCCCGTGAAGAGATTTTTGTAGCGTTATGGTGAATTAGAATGGTGCCTGTGGCTTGTCAATCTCGCACGTCGTCAGGTTACCCTTTCGTAACGTAAATACACCCAGCAAGCGTTTTACATTTCAGATATGACAGCGTCGCAAAATAGTAGATAATGGAGAGCTCAGAAGATGATGCGGGCACCGCGACGACCGCTTCCCGCCGTGCATCGGCGCGGGAAAAGGATATCGGTCAGGCCGAGGACGACAACGCAACTGGTAGTACCGTGCATGACTCGACCGAAGCCCGAGCGTCGTGCGGAACGCCCGCGATGTCGGAGGACAACTTTGACGGCGACAGCGTACCGTCGCCGTCGGCGCAGGACGTCAACACGAGTACCGAAGCGATCCTGGATATGATCGACGAGTTCGTCGACGGGCCGGGGGCACCGAAACGACTTCCGCTTGCGACCGCCGACGACGCCGAACTCAGTGAACTCGCGTTATTCAGTGAGCTACCGAGCACGCCTGAAGTGACTAAAGATGAGCCCGACGACCCGCCTCCTCCGACGACCGCGTCCCCCGCCGCTAGTGCCAAAAGTGACCTGGAGCCTCCCGCGAGTGAAGGGGACGCGTTGCCCGAGTGCTCAATACCCAACAGTGTTATGCCTGAGGTTGTAAACACAGAATGTGTTCAACCACAACAAAAGTGTTTAGTGTCTGTTAGTGATACGAACAGTGAGCAAGAAGCGACAGAAAACCAGTTAGACCCTAGTGTTGAGCTGGAAATATGTAGTAAGGGCCCACCTGAGCCCAGTGGGGAGTCAAAAGCAGCTGGTGCCGGTACAGATCCCAGTGGAGAGTCTGAAACTGTCAATGTTCCAACACCGGAGCCAAGCAGGCAGACTGATACAGCTAGTGAGTGCCCTCTGGAACCTAGTGGGGGGTCAATCCCATCTAGTGAATGTCCTCCGGAGCCCAGTGGTGAACCTGAACCTCCAAGTGAGTGCTCCCAGCTACCTAGAGATCCTGAGCCATCAAAAGAATGCCAAGAGGAATCTATTGTAGAGTCGGCAAGCCCAAACCCGCAGAAAGACATTGCTGAGTCTGTGGCTACCAGCGGGGCTGATCAGGTGCCCAGGGTGGTGTCTGTTGCAAATAGTGATGCCCCATTGGTTAATATTCCTTCCAGCAGTTTAGTAGAGAGTGTACAAAGTGTTTCTGGCGTCAGTGAGTGTGAGAGACAAGAACGGACAGTGAAATGTGTTACATCTAGTGACTCTCGGAATGATGTGACAATAGAAAATGCAGAATCAACATCAAGTGACATTAGTTTAAGTGAAGAGAAAGTTAGTGCGGGAGAACAATCAACACGGTCCCCTCTGAGGCGGCGGCTCGTGCGTCCCGCGCCGGTCGATCGTCGGCCGGACTCAACTGTGTCTTCTACGGTCGACATCCACTCCACTGAACAGATGCACTGTGAGAGCATTGCTAAGGATGTCTCCAGTTCTTCTGACGCTGTGCCCTCTGTACATGGTAATGTTAAGCCTGAAGAGATTAGAAATGTAAGTGAAATTAGTGTCTGCAAAGCAGAGACTTCTGTGAGTCCTTCTAAAAAAATTAAACTTGTTAGACAAAAGGTCAGTACTCCCAGCCGAGGCAATGTCTCAGATAATCAAAATCAACTGGAGCCTGAGCAGTGTCAGTCGACATCAAGTGATAGCTCTAATGTAGCAGATTGTCTCAATAATGTTGCTAAATTGGATACTGTATCAAACTCATTACCGAAATCTGAAACAGAGTCAATAGGGGACTCAAACACTGAGACCCAAGCACCCATACTAAAAGATAAAAGTATTCCTGTCAAAGATACTGTACAAGAATCTGAAGACAAAAGTAGTCCATTACAAAAGCCATCATTGCCCATGCCATGTGATGAGAGCATGGAATGTGATGGGGATAATAAACTAACACCACTGAAAATAGATGTTGGTGTGTCAGAATCGTCAGAAAAACCTGCAGATGTTAAAACTAAAGAATGTGTTATTAGTGACAGAAATGAACATGCACAGCCCAAACCTGAATCTCCAAAACAGGTACCTAAGTTGACTATAAAATTAGGAAGTAAACAAACAGAAGAAATGAAGTCACCTGTACCCAAACTTACCATAAAGCCAATTAAACCCCCCTCAGAAGATGTTGACATGGAAGATAATGTGCCTATTCCAAATGTTACAAAACTTAACATCAAACCTATAATCAAACCAGCAGAAAAAGTCACTGACAGCCCATCAAAATCATCAGATCATATCAGTGACATTATTTCTGATAACAGTGAACAACCTAGTTTACCTATCCCTAATGTGACAAAGCTAAACATTAAACCGGTTGTCAAACCATTAGAGAAAGTTACAGGCAGTCCATCAAAGTTGGCTGACCATGCCAGTGAATCAAAGGCTGAAAGCAGTCAATCATTGGACAGTATGCCCATTCCAAATGTGACCAAGTTAAATATCAAACCAGTACTCAAACCCTCTGAAAGAGGAACTGCCAGCCCATCGAAGATGTTGGAACATGCAAGTGTATCTAATGATGATGGCAGCGAACAAATGGTTATGCCCATTCCAAATGTAACAAAAATTAATATCAAACCTATTGTGAAGCCTTCAGATAAGAATAATAGTCCCATGAAGTCTGGTGACCATATAGAAAGTAAGGCAGATAGTAGTGAACAAATCCCAAGTATAACAAAACTGAATATCAAGCCTATTCCACGACCTCCAGAAAAAATAAATGATACTCATCGTAAATCTAGTAGTAGTGAAATATCAGAATCAGAATACTCTGAAAATGATGAGAGTGCAAGTACCTCTGATCAAGCTTCAGCTTCAGATCAAGGTCCATCTGATATTATACCAAAAGTGACGATCAAACTTGGGAAGCCTGGTACTACATCAGAAGGCAAATTCTATGCCGAGAAGAATATTCCTAAACTCACAATCAAAGGTTTACAACATAATGAGAATGAAGACTCGGAATCTGTATCGAAGTTGACTCTGGTGATAAGCCAACCTGAAGAGAAAAATTCAGATAAAGTACCTAAGATGACAATAAAAACTGTAGCTAAATCTGAAGGTCAGCCTCTCAGTCCAAAGTTGACAATTAAACCCATAAAACCCCCAGATTCATTAAATAAAGACAGCAATGTTGATCAGTCTGATACTCCACAGATTCCAAAGCTAAAAATAACAGCAGATAGCTATACATCAAACACAGATGTTAAAGAAAATCTTCATGTGCCGAAAATAACAATCAAACCGGTAACAAAACAAGATTCTGATTCTAAACCTAACAAAAAGTCAGGTGTATCATCTGACAGCCCAGAACAGATTCCTTTGGTAACAAAGTTAAATATAAAACCAATTTTGAAACCTACAGATAGCAGTGAAGGAGAAATGTCAGAAAGTATGGAAGATAAAGTTCCTGTAGTTTCAAAATTAAATATAAAACCAATAGTAAAACCTAAAGATAATGAAGTAGACTCTAGCATAGATGATGTACCTAAAATTA
The DNA here is from genome assembly GCA_039566165.1 of Maruca vitrata. NCBI lineage: Eukaryota > Metazoa > Arthropoda > Insecta > Lepidoptera > Crambidae > Maruca > Maruca vitrata. The sequence goes on from CM076926.1 coordinate 2,869,709, forward strand.
CAAAGTTAAATATTAAACCAATAAAGAATCCTGAAGAGGATTCTTCAGAAGAAAAAGACTGTGATGAATTGAATACAGACATGGAGAAAAATAGTATACCTGTTGTTTCTAAACTTAATATTAAGCCTATTATTAAGCCAGAGGAGGAAGATAATTTAAAAGATTCTGAGAATCAATCCTCAGAAACTGGAAACTCAAGTGATGATAATACTGATCACATACCTGTTGTTACTAAGATTAATATTAAGCCAATCATTAAACCAAATGAAGTGGTTGAGTCAACAAAACACAAAGCGATGAATGAAGAGAGCAGTCCTCCAATTGTAACGAAACTCAATATCAAACCTATAATTAAGCCTGATGAGAGTGTATCGTCTTCCTCTCCCAAAAAAGATAGTTTGAAGAATATTGATATTAGGAATTCAAACATACCTGTTGTTACAAAATTAAATATTAAACCTGTTTTAAAGCCAGAGGAAGTAGATCTTACCAAGAGTGATGTTGATGATAAGGCTGTAAAGAATCCACCTTTAGTTATGAAAATAAACATGAAGGCTGTTGCAGACACTTCACTAAATGAGAGTGTATCTGGCAAGAAAATTAACAATATTGATGATAGTGAACATGTGCATAACAATGTAGGAGAGGAAGTGCCTGTGTTAAAACTAACCATTAAGCCTGTATTGAAATCTGCAGACAGTCCAAAAAGAGTGGATAGGATTGAAACAGATAAATCAATTAGTAGTAAATCAGATAGCAGTGCCTCATTTAAACATGACAAAGATGTGAGTAATTTGTCTAATTGTGTACAGGAATCATCTCAAAACAAATTAGAAGATCATCAAAGAGAGGCAGTTGCTCAGGGGCAAATCAAGGCACAAAGTTCATCTGAAAGTAAGATCGAGATGAGTTCAAGTAATGACAAAATTTCTTCCAATGAGGAGTCTGCGGTAAATGCTTTAAAGACAATAAACAAACAATCTTCTGTGAAGAATTGCACATTGTTGAAGAAGCTTTTAGAAAGCAATGAGAGTATGAATGAAAAATGCAATGATGCCCAGAAAACAGTTTGCAACAGTTCATCAACAGTTACTAAGGATACACTGAAATATGACCAATTTGATTCTGGCCACAGCAGCACAGAGAAAGTGAATGATATTGGCCACAATTTCAGTATCAAGGCCCAAAGCCCCAATCCAGAAAAAGTGAATGATGTAAATACTCCAGGTAGTTTTAAAATTCGTCCAATCAATGAAATTTGTACAGAAGCAAACGAGAGTGTAACAAAACCATTAGAAATAAATATTTCTGAAAAGATATCCAATCAGAGCTCTGGTCAGGATTCTCCTAGAATAATATTAAAAATAAATAAGACTGATCATGGCCCTTCAGCTAAAATTATTACTGAGGAGGTGAATAAATCCGATGTTCTGCAGCATAAGTCTGAAAATGCTACAGAAATTAGCAATGACAAGCCAAGTCCCACGAAAAAGACAATCGCAAACAGTAGGCGAAAACAGGCCTCTGAGAGCCCTGTCACCCTGGGCAAGAGGTTAAGGAGTTCCAGGATAGTCGAAAACGCAGATAAAACTAAAACTCCGACGAAGAGAATAATAGGTAAAAGACCACCTACCGCTGACGCCAGCTCGCCCAATAAAGAGTCTGAATTAAGTGTGCTCGAAAGCAAGAGATTAAAACTTGGACAGTTGTTGTCTAACAAGTCTTTGACAATCACACCGGTTATAACGAAAAAATCTCCAGAAGTTAAACCTGTCGAGATCAAGCAAATTGGCAAGACCGCCAATCATACGCTTGTGAACAACGAGAATTGTTCAAAGAATGGCAATTCGAAACTGCACAATATCTTGTCTAATTTACAGGCGAAGCAAATACAGGTGATGCCGTTCAATGACATCAACTGTTCAGAGAAGAATCCTATCACCGCTGAGGTAGAGTCGAATACGTCGACGGGTAGTTCGGACGTGGTAGAGATTTTGAGGGCGGATAATTGTCATGACGTGCAGGAGATGATGATAAATGAGAATTCTGACTTTCGAGACTTCAGTATGGGTGCGGACGAGATGTCGCAGGATCCCTTGGAGATCGAAACGCCGAAGACTGAGGCGGATAGTTTGCTGGGGAGCGCGAGCGTGCCGCAGTCGACGCCGGCGCCGAAGAAGCGCGGGCGGCCGCGGAAGCTGCCCGTGACGGTCGTGGAGGAGGTCAAGCCCGTCGCTCTGCCGGTGTCGGCGTTGGAGGAGCGGCCGCAACGCTCACTAAGGCTATCGAGGTTAGTACACACACGACATAGTTTTTTTTTTCATTACTGACTTACGATGATGGCTTGGAGTAGCCTCGTCATCATCACCAGACTGGGGAGCGGATGGCTCTCACTCCTAAACACGACATAGTGTTATTCTTCTGAATGATTTCATGCAATATTAATAGGATTTACATTAATGGTGTTTTCAACTGTTATATTTATTTAGACTGATATACAAAGAATTACCTACTTGGTAACATAAAAAAAACGAGTTATATAATTCACTCACCATTAATTGAATCAATCATGTATTAACGTAATTTTTTTACATTCTTCCAGGGACCGTCCAGCGATCTTAGCAAAGCCGCGCGGGGGGCGTGGCCGCGGGCGCGGACGAGGGCGGGGCCGGGCGGACGCCACGCCCGGCCGCGACCGCGACCAATCAGCGACGCCCGAGACCCCGGAGCTCGTGGAACCCCGGCCCGGGACCCCCGAGCCGCTCGACCCCACCAGCTCGCGCGTCAAGCTGCCGCGCATGACCGAGGCGTTGGACCGACTGCCGGCTAGTTGTAATACGCCGTTGACTTCACGACGGAGTTCGGATCGGTGAGTTTTACAATCTTCCAGGGACCGTCCAGTGATCTTAGTAAAGCTGCTCGGGGAGCGGGGCCGGGCAGACGCCACGCCCATTTTTTTCTAAATTATAATATTCCCTTTATAAAATTGTTCTATCTACCATGTTAACAATGATACAAAAAAATATCGCGAAATATACCGCCACCGGATACAGTTTATATATTAAAAAGTGTGTTAAGACGCTGTCGCTGACCACGGGTGGCCCATTTGCGCCGAGTCTAAACGAGCAGCCATAAGTGTCTGCAACATATTTAGCCATTGTGGTGATGCGTATCTAAAACACTTAACAGGTCCGCTGCCTAAGCCTACTCCGCAGATCGTTGGGGTAGGGCCGCACAAATTGCAGGAGACAGTGCGTGGCCGCCACGCACGTTGGTGACAAAAATAAAAACAGACATAGCATCACGTTCCGTCTATAATTCGTATCTTGCAATAAAACAACATCGGATTTTTCCAAGAAATCTCTATAAACAAGCAAGCAGCGAAACTGTTAACCAACATACCTATTTTGGCAGTTTATAGTACCAACTGGGAGTAGTGTGAAAATGTTGTTCATTATTGTAATTTTAAACTGTCATGGTTACACATTAGAAAACAGAAAATGTCTGGGATATTTATCATGTTGCTTTGATTTAATGAGCTCCCGATATTTCCGCACTGTTGCAAGCGTCATGATCAGTTCACCCGTAATCATGGCGCTTGCCGATGTTTTCTAAAGGTTGTTCAAATCTGTTTGTAAAAAAAAAATTTTATGATTTGATAACCTAGCGCTTACTCTATACTATACACTTGCAGCTTCGACGGCCCCGAGCTCAAAGTGGTCCTCTCCACTACACCGGTGAAGGTCGACAGCAGCCCCGAGGGCGGGGGCTCGGCGCGCGGGCGCGGCGGCTGGCGGGGGCGCGGGCGCGGCGCGCGCACGCCGGGCAAGACGCCGCGCGCGAGGGGCAGAGGGCGCGGCGGGGGAAGGGGCGCGATGTATATGAAGGTGGGTACATACACTTGCAGCTTCGACTGCTTAGAGCTCAAAGTGGTCCTCTCCACGACGCCGGTGAAGGTCGACAGTAGCCCCGAGGGCGGAGGCTCGGCTGGTGGGGGCGCGGGCGCGGCGCGCGCACGCCGGGCAAGACGCCGCGCGCGAGGGGAAGGGGGCGCGGCGGGGGGTTGGGCGCCCTGTATATGAAGGGCATATATAGTGGGTGCATACATAATGTATACTAATGTTATAAAGCTGAAGAGTTTGTTTGAACGCGCTAATCTCAGGAACTACTGGTTAGAATTGGGAAATTATTTTTGTGTTGGATAGACTATTTATCGAGGAAAGTTTTAGGCTATATAACATCACACTGCGATCAATAGGAGCAAAGAAACAATGCAAAATGTGTAAAAAACGGGGGGAAACGCGGACGAAGAGATTGAGATCAGACATTATTATAGAGCATAAGTGTGCGCGCAAACACAAGTGCATTCTCCGTTTCCTAACTCTCATAATTTGGTGGGACGGCAATACGACATGACCGCAAGATTGGTAATGGGCGCAAGACCACTGGTTTAACGTGTTTTCTGAGGCACTGGCGTGCTTTCGCCAACTTCTTGACTCCGGCCTGAGTAATCAATCTCTCTTTGAAAAATTCACACAAAATTTGCTCGACCCCATACTCGAACCGTGACTCGATAGATCAACGAGGTAGTCTCGCAATACATGTTTTAATGGATGTTACTGTGTCTTACTTGTGTAATGAAATATTATGGTATATAGGTTCACACTCCCACAGCTCACATATGTACTTACAATGGACTTATGTTGTGTCTATTTCACAGACAGTTAAAATTGTTTAATATTTATGTAGGGAAAATAAAATGATGCACTGCACATGTGTATATCACTTATGTTATAGTTCAGAGTGAAATTAGTGGAAGATCAAACATAATATACAGCATTAACAAATTAGCTTGTGTGGCTAAACTATTTACTCAGATCGATTTAATGTATTAAAGACGTTCTTTATTGAGCCATATAGCATATGAGAAGACTAGTAATAACCGCCATGGCTAACATTTGAAATAAAACTATTTTACATTATACTTGTGCATTATTGGTCTTGAATTAAAAATTTGTATTTTTTTAATCTCTATTTTAATTTAAGTTTACTCAGTTGTTAATTTTAAATTAAATTTCATACCAAATAAATCATTTCTTTCTTTCAATTAAGATTTTAAACATATATATTTTGAGACCAGGATTTTGAGCTTTTTACAACGTCATGGCTGATGTAAACATATCTTTGCAGGAGACTATGGGCATATACGGGCGCGTGTGCGGCCCGGCCACCACTACAGTGCAGTTGTTCGAAGAAGAGACCTGCATGATGGACGACAACGCCACGCCCGCCAAGTCAGTACCCATAGCAACCTTCCACTCCTTAGCAAGCCAATGTTACCGAACAACCTATTGTTATAGGGTTGTAGGAGGACCAATTTATAACACTTAGAAAACTGATTATGTCCGGGATATAAAATATATGTAATAGATTGATGGATGTGAAAGAAGCGAAAGTGGTGTGTCAATATCGTACATGGCAGGAAGTGTCATGGCAGGATCTCTCCCTACCCCTCTGTTAAAAAGGCGTGATTTTATGTATGTATGTATGTATAAAAGCCTTGGATCTCCAAGATCGAAGACGAGAGAAACTGCTGGCCTTCATCAATCACTGGAATGGTTCAAGTGATTCCCACCCCACAGAAAATGGGCGCATCAACGTCGAGTTACGGAAATCACCCAGTTCTACCATTACCAGTATGATACCATCATATCCCGGACATATTCAGTTTTCTTAATACAACGTGTTTCCAAGATAACAAAAAGGTTGTTTAGCCAGAATAGTAGTTAAACAATATGCATTGAAAACATTTGGCTCTCAGAATCATCTTAATGTCGGGCTTTCACAGGCCTATCCTTAGTTGACGTCATTATAGTACTTATGCAAGTACTATAGCTGGTGATATCTTACGGAACATATTGTCAGTCTCTTTCTTCTAAGTTTTAGAGGGTGAACAGAAAGTTGCTATCTTTTAGCATGTAATGGATGGCGTGATAATCAGTATTTAATGTATCGCCATCTTTACAGGCCTACACACTTACTTGATGAAGACTCACAGAGCTCGGTCAAGAGCTTAACAAATGAGAGCAGCAAAATGAAGAAATCAAAGTTCGCAGACTTATTTGACAGGTACGTGCGGTCTGCAACAGGTTCATAAATGTCGGGTGTTGTGACGTCATGGTGTTTTGGGGGTAGTGACACTTGACAAGGCCCGAATTTTATAGTATTAATGTTATAGAAAAAGTTATAATGTCGTAATTTTTTTGCTTTCGCTTGGCTTTTGTTTTGTGGTATTCCATAATAATTTTTTTGTCAGTATCTCTTGGGAAAGCACAAACCCCACACTTAAAAAAAATAGTGACTTATTTTTTAGCAGTACTGGACTTACCACATTGTGTGTCACATTGCTAAACGCGTAGCGAGCGCAACCCGAGATTGGGATTCTAAATTACACGGGCTATTTTTCTTAATCTATTACACAATTCGTTCGAAATCTTAAAATGTATAAAACATCAACAAGTTTTTGTTGCGGTTTTTGCTTGATTCTATGGAACTTTTTATTCATTTAACTATGTTGATTACAGTAACAAGGAATGGACCGCGGCAGACGTCAAAGAGTATATTTGGCCTGCTGCCGACAAACCCGACGAAGAGTCCCAGGTAAGAAACTCTTCAACCATTTATATGACATCTTAAACTTTATACGTTTTTGTTTTTGACGGTTCGCAAAATGTCAATGTCTGTGTGTGTGAATGTGTCTTAAAAAAAATTGTGAATTTGTGATGTCTGAGTAATTCGTGTAAAACTCAGGGTTCTTAACTTTCAAGGCCTTAGGTTTCATGACCTGGGATACCTTAGGTGTCCAGACCTGGGACAGTTTCGAGACGTCTTCACTTGGCAGTGAAGTGAAGTGCGGCAAAATGTTTTACGCTTCAACGTCTCGACTGTCGAAGATTTTGTGTTTTTAAATGTGTTAGGGCTGGAACGCCAAGGAATCGAGTTACGCGCAGCCAGCAATTGACTTTGTCCTTGTTCCCAGGTGATGATGATACAAGAGCAAGTGGCGATGTTCCTCGGCGTGAAGAGTTTCAAGCGGCGCTACCCGGAGCTGAAGCGGCGAGCCGTCGGCGGCGCCGAGCGCGACTACGTGCTGGCCAAGGGGCTCGTCACCGAGGCTCTGTGCGACCTAGGTCAGTGTGTAGCGATGTCCTCGGCTGAAGCGCTTCAAGCGGCGCTACCCGGAGCTGAAGCGGCGAGCCGTCGGCGGCGCCGAGCGCGACTACGTGCTGGCCAAGGGGCTCGTCACCGAGGCTCTGTGCGACCTAGGTCAGTGTGTAGCGATGTCCTCGGCTGAAGCGCTTCAAGCGGCGCTACCCGGAGCTGAAGCGGCGAGCCGTCGGCGGCGCCGAGCGCGACTACGTGCTGGCCAAGGGGCTCGTCACCGAGGCTCTGTGCGACCTAGGTCAGTGTGTAGCGATGTCCTCGGCTGAAGCGCTTCAAGCGGCGCTACCCGGAGCTGAAGCGGCGAGCCGTCGGCGGCGCCGAGCGCGACTACGTGCTGGCCAAGGGGCTCGTCACCGAGGCTCTGTGCGACCTAGGTCAGTGTGTAGCGATGTCCTCGGCTGAAGCGCTTCAAGCGGCGCTACCCGGAGCTGAAGCGGCGAGCCGTCGGCGGCGCCGAGCGCGACTACGTGCTGGCCAAGGGGCTCGTCACCGAGGCTCTGTGCGACCTAGGTCAGTGTGTAGCGATGTCCTCGGCTGAAGCGCTTCAAGCGGCGCTACCCGGAGCTGAAGCGGCGAGAGAGATCATTTCAACTGTCCGTTATTGTGATGCAGTTTGACTTATAGCCTGCTGAGACACCGACAGCGAAATCCTAGTACCTATTATGTTTCCGTTTTTAGCCTTTGGTTACTGGAGGACACTAAATACAAACAAGTCAATTTTAAACATTAAATTTACATAGATGACTAATAAATAATACTGTTCGTTCAACCTCATTTTATGGTAGTATTCCGACAATGCTCTGAGCTGACACTAAACAGACAAACTAACATACGACATTCTCCCACAGGCGTAACGGCAGTGGACGCGAGCGAAGTCCTAGACATAATGCTGTCAGACTACCCGCACAAATACGAGGAGTACCGTGGCCACCAGCGACAGAAGCAGCTGGCGGCCTCCGCGTCGGCCGCTGAGGAGGTGGAGGCCAAGCAGGAGGAGGGGGAGAAGGTCGAGATGAAGGCCGAGGCGAAGCCCCCGGAGCCCAAGCACGACGCCCCGAAGGTTGACCCGGAGAAGACTAGACAGGTTAGTGGCGATGATTGATATGTCATTTATATTTGACTATTTTACCTCATTGTAGACTATTGCATTGTTTGCTATCGTACTCACTTTATATACCTGCAGATTAATTTGATGAGATCTTGTAGTGATGTGGCTCGACTTAATTTGCTGGCCAAGCCCGTCAATATACTATGTGTTGGTACACAAAAGTTGACAACCGTAATGCAAAGTTTACGATTTGTGCTGTAACAGTATTCGCCAAAAATATCACGACCACAACCCTGCCTCAATGGTGGTCATATTTCTGTTTACAAGTGCCTCTGCAATGAGATGCGCTCGACAAACAAAGGATAACGATCACTGCGGCACGTTGCGGGGCCTTGCGCTTCAGCAGAGGTCATAAACCTCGCGCCGCGATCGTCAACCGTTTTCTATTTCTACGTAATAAGACGTCTGACCTATTTCGACCATGGCGGCCGATCTTAATTGAGATCAACCAAGTGCGCAGGACATATTATAGTGCACAAGTGTGCGCGCAAACACAAGTGCACTCTCTATTCCCTAACTCTCATGATTCGGTGAGACGGCAATCCGACATGACCGATGAGAGATCGGGCGCAGGACCACCGGCTTAACGTGATTTCCGAGGCACGGGCGTTCAATCGCCAACTTCCTAACTCCGGGCTGAGTAATTTCATTACAGAAAAACTCACACAAATTTTGCAAGACCCCGGACTCGAACCGGGGACCTCTCGGTCCTAACGCAGCACTTGCTACCAATAGACCAATCCTAGTTAGTTAGTTCCTATTTCTACAATGTGATTCTCGTTCACCAGGACCTGGCGGCGGCGGCAATAGCGTCGGCGGCGGAGTGGAACGCGCGCCTCAACATCCTGCGGCGGCCCGCGTGCGCCGACCTGCAGACCCTCGCGCTGCACACGCGCCGCCCGCCCAAGCCCGCGCCCGCCCGCGCGCACCTCGCGCCGCCCGCCGGCCTCTACCCGCACGCGCTGCTGCCGGGACAGTACCAGCACTCGTACCGCGTCTACACGCCGCAGCAGCTCAGGTGACTAGTGACAGATAGCGTCACCTCGCGCCGCCCGCCCCCCTCTACCCGCACGCGCTGCTGCCGGGCCAGTACCAGCACTCGTACCGCGTCTACACGCCGCAGCAGCTCAGGTGACTAGTGACAGATAGCGTCACCTCGCGCCGCCCGCCCCCCTCTACCCGCACGCGCTGCTGCCGGGCCAGTACCAGCACTCGTACCGCGTCTACACGCCGCAGCAGCTCAGGTGACTAGTGACAGATAGCGTCACCTCGCGCCGCCCGCCCCCCTCTACCCGCACACCGCGCTGCTGCCGGGCCAGTACCAGCACTCGTACCGCGTCTACACGCCGCAGCAGCTCAGGTGACTGGTGACAGATAGCGTCACCTCGCGCCGCCCGCCCCCTCTATCCGCACGCGCTGCTGTCGGGCCAGTACCAGCACTCGTACCGCTTCTACACGCCGCAGCAGCTCAGGTGACTAGTGACAGATAGCGTCACCTCGCGCCGCCCGCCCCCTCTACCCGCACGCGCTGCTGCCGGGCCAGTACCAGCACTCGTACCGCGTCTACACGCCGCAGCAGCTCAGGTGACTAGTGACAGATAGCGTCACCTCGCGCCGCCCGCCCCCTCTACCCGCACGCGCTGCTGCCGGGCCAGTACCAGCACTCGTACCGCGTCTACACGCCGCAGCAGCTCAGGTGACTAGTGACACATAGCGTCACCTCGCGCCGCCCGCCCCCTCTACCCGCACGCGCTGCTGCCGGGCCAGTACCAGCACTCGTACCGCGTCTACACGCCGCAGCAGCTCAGGTGACTAGTGACAGATAGCGTCACCTCGCGCCGCCCGCCGGCCTCTACCCGCACGCGCTGCTGCCGGGACAGTACCAGCACTCGTACCGCGTCTACACGCCGCAGCAGCTCAGGTGACTAGTGACAGATAGCGTCACCTCGCGCCGCCCGCCCCTCTACCCGCACGCGCTGCTGCCGGGCCAGTACCAGCACTCGTACCGCGTCTACACGCCGCAGCAGCTCAGGTGACTAGTGACAGATAGCGTCACCTCGCGCCGCCCGCCCCCTCTACCCGCACGCGCTGCTGCCGGGCCAGTACCAGCACTCGTACCGCGTCTACACGCCGCAGCAGCTCAGGTGACTAGTGACAGATAGCGTCACCTCGCGCCGCCCGCCGGCCTCCACCCGCACGCGCTGCTGCCGGGCCAGTACCAGCACTCGTACCGCGTCTACACGCCGCAGCAGCTCAGGTGACTAGTGACAGATAGCGTCACCTCGCGCCGCCCGCCCCCTCTACCCGCACGCGCTGCTGCCGGGCCAGTACCAGCACTCGTACCGCGTCTACACGCCGCAGCAGCCCAGGTGACTAGTGACAGATAGCGTCACCTCGCGCCGCCCGCCCCCTCTACCCGCACGCGCTGCTGCCGGGCCAGTACCACCACTCGTACCGCGTCTACACGCCGCAGCCGCTCAGGTGACTAGTGACAGATAGCGTCACCTCGCGCCGCCCGCCCCTCTACCCGCACGCGCTGCTGCCGGGCCAGTAGCAGCACTCGTACCGCGTCTACACGCCGCAGCAGCTCAGGTGACTAGTGACAGATAGCGTCACCTCGCGCCGCCCGCCCCCTCTACCCGCACCGCGCTGCTGCCGGGCCAGTACCAGCACTCGTACCGCGTCTACACGCCGCAGCAGCTCAGGTGACTAGTGACAGATAGCGTCACCTCGCGCCGCCCGCCCCCTCTACCCGCACGCGCTGCTGCCGGGCCAGTACCAGCACTCGTACCGCGTCTACACGCCGCAGCAGCTCAGGTGACTAGTGACAGATAGCGTCACCTCGCGCCGCCCGCCCCCTCTACCCGCACGCGCTGCTGCCGGGCCAGTACCAGCACTCGTACCGCGTCTACACGCCGCAGCAGCTCAGGTGACTAGTGACAGATAGCGTCACCTCGCGCCGCCCGCCGGCCTCTACCCGCACGCGCTGCTGCCGGGCCAGTACCAGCACTCGTACCGCGTCTATACGCCGCAGCAGCTCAGGTGACTAGTGACAGATAGCGTCACCTCGCGCCGCCCGCCCCCTCTACCCGCACGCGCTGCTGCCGGGCCAGTACCAGCACTCGTACCGCGTCTACACGCCGCAGCAGCTCAGGTGACTAGTGACAGATAGCGTCACCTCGCGCCGCCCGCCCCCTCTACCCGCACGCGCTGCTGCCGGGCCAGTACCAGCACTCGTACCGCGTCTACACGCCGCAGCAGCTCAGGTGACTAGTGACAGATAGCGTCACCTCGCGCCGCCCGCCCCCTCTACCCGCACGCGCTGCCGCCGGGCCAGGACCAGCACTCGTACCGCGCCTACACGCCGCAGCAGCTCTGGTGACGAGGGAGAGATAGCGTCACCTCGCGCCGCCCGCCCCCTCTACCCGCACGCGCTGCTGCCGGGCCAGTACCAGCACTCGTACCGCGTCTACACGCCGCAGCAGCTCAGGTGACTAGTGACAGATAGCGTCACCTCGCGCCGCCCGCCCCCCTCTACCCGCACGCGCTGCTGCCGGGCCAGTACCAGCACTCGTACCGCGTCTACACGCCGCAGCAGCTCAGGTGACTAGTGACAGATAGCGTCACTGGCTTATTCTTCTAAATATTATGTGGAATAACACACACCCAAAAAATTAATTACACCATACGCTCTAAATTGAAAGCGCGATCTCTCTTTTTTTTTTTATTTAACCTATGTCATCCCACTGCTGGGCAAAGGTCTCCTCCAAATCTATCCACTGCTCTCTATCTCTCAAACAACAAAAACTAGGCGTCCCTTAACTACTTAAGGGTGAGAGACCTAATTCACCGCAAATTTACTCAAACGAATCCGTCATCGTAGTCGGCCAGGAAAAATAAAAGGAAACAAGCTAGGCGGTCTTTAAATTTGTGGAATATAAATCAAACACAGTGGTCCAATTTTATATTAACATCAGCTCGATGAATAAAAATCAAAACTTTAACGTTGTCAATCCCACAGGTACTTCCCCCTGAACACGGCTTTGGAGGCGCCGCCCGCGCCGCCCGCCGCCGAGACCAGCTCGGAGTCCGACGCGGACTCGGACCGCACGGACTGCAGCGGCGACTCCGACCCGCAGCCGGCCAAGGTAAGGGTTGAGAGTGGAATGAAGAGTGAAGGGTTGGTTGTAAGTGGCCAGTGCGCGCCAATCAAATTAAAAGTGTCGGTTGTTAGTGGCCAGTACGCGCTCTCGCGAAGGAGGTTGCATGCAGTAAAAGGCGTTGATGTGACTTGAGTTTTATTTTTATATTTGTGTGACATTCGGTTCACCATATTTTTTTTGTACTTTACCAAATCATTGATCCTTGCTAGATGATTAAAATTTTTATGTCAACAAGTTGTACTTGTATGTTAGTGTGGCGTCTTGATTTGATTTTCTTTTTTCCTTTTTTCATCATCGATCGTAGCTCATTGTTACAATAAGTTCACTGTATTGGCACAATGATATACACTAATTTCGTAAAGGAAAAAATCAAGATGCTCAGCTTTTCGCGTATTTGTTGAGGTAATATGATTTAATCGTAAGTAGTTTTAATTTACATTTTTTTTTATCACAGCGGAAAAAGCTAATGAAACTGAAGCGCAGCAACAGCCACACGGACGGCGGGCAGGACAGCCGCGACGCCGAGCCGGAGACGTGCCGCGCGTGCAAGCTGCGGCTCGAGGCGAACCGGAAGCACACGCACGAGCGGTTCCTCGTCTGCGCCACGTGCAACGCCAACCGTGAGCATTGATAGTGCACTTTTTTAAATGAATTTTATTAACATCTTTATCATCAGCTCATATACAGGCTGTAACAGGAGGGGTGGATCATCGTAAGTCAATCGATGGGGGACTTCAATACCTATCGATATAACCCCCATGTATGTTCAGCGATTTTCAATAGTTCCAAAGTTATTGAGATTTTTGTGAAATTTTTGTAAGAAGCCGGAATTCAGTATAAAAGTCTTCACTGTAGCTTAACTACTGGACCTGCTTGCATGATTTTTTTTCTAAAAATAGTTCAATAGTGGGTCTTCATAATTACGATACCGATTTGAGTCATAACCCTATCATATTGGATTAAAAAATTAATTCTTCACAAAGTTTTACGAATCGAATTGTGTCTACGAACTTTCAAAGCCTCCAGTGAAAAAAAAGTGCCCGTGTTTTTTTTCTAGAAATTATTTTAAAAACTACTTACATTCATGGATAGTATACCCTGAAAATTTCATACCGCTACTGCCAGAGCATTAAAAGGAAAATTGAACGCGAATGGCATAGGTGCCATAAATCAGTATTTTTATTTTTCATGTAAAACCTTAATTAAAAAAATAAATCGATATGTTTCAGCAAATTTATGCTATGTTAGTAATGGTCCAAGATCCCAGAGCTGCCAGACATCACTTATTTTCTAATGGACAAAATATATACGATTGAGTAGTGTTGGGGTGTACTATCATCATATGACTAGTTGCTACCTTGACCAGACGGCCATTTCTCAGATATCAACCAATCAAGGTACATAGAAACACTGCTCACCTCACTTAAATTCTGATGGCTGATTTTAACATATATTTCACACAATATCATTAAAAATCAGGTTTCATTACTCCCAGACACATGCGGTCGGCGGTTTTACCTTACAGACGCTTTAAAGCTATGAACAAAATTTTACTTTTACTTAATTTTACTTATTTTCTGATGCTTGATTCTTATATTATGTTATTCAAACAACTAAAAAGTGCTCATCTGACCGCAATAATTATAGAATTGTACCTTACAAACTATTTTATTAGAAAAACTTAACTAAATTCAATTTTAAAAAAAAATCTAAAACAGTTGGGTCTGGTGAATGTTTGGCCCCTTGGATCGGTCTGTCCGTTTGCAAAACGTTTTAAAATATTATGTTATATAAAAATCAAGCATCAGAAAATAAGTAAAAGTAAAATTTTTTTCATAGCTTTAAAGCGTCTGTAAGGTAAAACCGCCGACCGCATGTGTCTGGGAGTAATGAATCCTGATTTTTAATGATATTGTGTGAAATATATGTTAAAATCAGCCATCAGAATTTAAGAGAGGTGAGCAGTGTTTCTATGTACCTTGATTGGTTGATATCTGAAAAATGGCCGTCTGGTCAAGGTAGCAACTAGTCATATGATGATAGTACACCTCACCACTACTCAATGGTATATATTTTGTCCATTAGAAAATAAGTGATGTCTGGCGGCTCTGGGATCTTCCTCTATAACATTAGTGGCAGTAATTTTTCAGAATTGCAAATTAAAGGGGTGAAAATCAAACAAAGAAAATTGACATAAGTTTTGTTAATTATTTTTTTACATTAAGTGTTTATAATGGGCACCATTATTCGCGGCAGCCTTCATGTCCGAGACATCGCTGATAAACTGCAAGAGTGCCGCCTACGTTGGTACGGTCATGTTTTACGGAAACCGGCAAACTACGTAGGGAACAAGTGTCTAGCCATGTCGCTACCGCCGGGTCCCGGCAGAAGGGGAAGGCCCAAGAAGGCCTGGCTTGACGTCGTAGTGGATGACATGCGTGCTAACAAACTCTCCACAAAGGATGCCGAAGACCGTGCGAAGTGGAGAGTTAGGAGTAGGAAAGCGGACCCCGGGCTCCGCAAGGATGCAACCGGGAAAACGCAAAGATGATGATGAATGGGCACCATTATTGGCTAGGCATATACTACACCTTTTTACAAAGGTTTTTCGCATGTTGCAAAATGCAACTACTACATTTTGCCTTATCACAATTTGGGCCCCTGAAAAATTTGACAAAAAGAAGCATTCCACAACCTCCAAAAAAGCTTTTTAAGAAGGTCTAAGCTATACACAGCCAATAATGGTGCCCATCATGAACATTTACTGTAAAAAAAATAATTAACAAAAATTATGTAAATTTTCTTTGTTTGATTTTCACCCCTTTAATTTTCAAATTCTGTGAAATTACTGCTACTAATGTTACTAACATAGCATAAATTTGCTGAAACATATCGTTTTATTTTAAAATTAAAGTTTTACATGAAAAATAAAAACACTGATTTATGGCACCTGTGCCATTCGCGTTCAATTTTCGTTCTGATGCTCTGGCAGTAGCGGTATGAAATTTTCAGGGTATACTATCCATGGATGTAGGTAGTTTTTAAAATAAGTTCTAGAAAAAAAACACAGGCACTTTTTTTTCACTGGAGGCTTTGAAAGTTGGTAGACACAATTCGATTCGTAAAACTTTTGTGAAGAATTATTTTTTTACTCCAATATGATAGGGTTATGACTCAAATCGGTATCGTAATTATGAAGACCCACTATTGAACTATTTCTAGAAAAAAAATCATGCAAGCAGGTCCAGTAGTTAAGCTACAGTGAAGACTTTTATACTGAATTCCGGCTTCTTACAAAAATTTCACAAAAATCTCAATAACTTTGGAACTATTGAAAATCGCTGAACATACATGGGGGTTATATCGATAGGTATTGAAGTCCCCCATCGATTGACTTACGATGATCCACCCCTCCTGTTACACCCTGTATATCCCCACTGCTGGGGCACGCGACTACCCTAAATTGGGGCGATGACATACGATGATGGAAAGAAAAGAAAGAGAGAAAATATTCCTCTATTCCTCTAAATACACCGTGAAATTTTAGTGGTTGTTTTCCCGTGGCAGAACGATTTGCCTTTAGTAATACTATCGAATCATGCAAATTATTCCTCGAAAAAAAACATTCTTTTTTTTCGATTTTTCAGAAATAATTTTCCAACTCGAAAACGAGAGAAGCTATCGTTGTTTTTGAAGATGTGACGTATTCAGGAACTGTTTTCCGCATGAAATCGATGCTTAAATCTAAAAAAGCTCTTCACCCTAAGTCATAAAGCGGTTCGAACCTTTCGTAAAACCGGCATTTATTGATTTAACCAAAAAAGAACTGCACACATCTTTTGTACTACTAAGAAAGAATCATTTTACTGCGGGAAAACAACCACTAAAATTTCACGGTGTATGTGTCGCAGTCGTATTGTATAATCCGCCGTATTACATTACGGCTAGTCGTTATCAAAAACATGGCCGTTATGTATTACGGCGGATCGATGATTAGCCGGATTGTCATTACGATACGTTCTACATTTTTGCGACACACGTTCAGTCGTATTGCACTTAATTCAATATTGTAGGGTGAACACGTCATGTGATAACAAAATAAAACAGGGTTTAATTGAAAATCAATTTTAATAATAAAAATAAAGGTTATGTTAGGTACATAACCTTTATTTTCTCTCGGTATGTATAATAGGTTTGTACTTACTTTGTGTTGCGTAGGTGCGAAAGTATAATACGTAATATAAAAACTAAAGATTTTTTTATCAGTTTCAGTTGTATGTCCAACTGCGAAGACAAATATTTCAATAGCCTTTTTTTTAATATAAAGTTTGTTTTTTACGGTATACAGCATTTTGTCTCGCCCGCCGTGGCCAATTTCCGTATGAATTTCCATCAGAGTATCGAAATATTGCACCATGGGTATAACGCGAATGCTATGGTCCTCAGGATTATTTTTCAAGATCAGATAATCTTCACCAATAAAATTCATGAGGTCATATTTTTGCACCAATAATACTGTGTAGGATTCCGCCGAATACCAGAATCCATAGCCACTTTAGCAGTTTTGATATACAATATCACCTCTACAACTCGTTCTTTTGTCCATGAGACATTGAGACGACTAGAAACAGTTCAATTGCACGTCCAATTTATTCTTAAAGTCACTATTTACACTCGTATTTGTCACGTTTATTTCTTTAAAACCACTGTTAAAATCACATTTTTGTGAAATACTTTCTGTATTCATGGCCATTGTTGTTATTATGACAGGCAGCGCCGCGAGCGATAAACATGGGAACTAAAAACTGTCAAAGAGGCGGTTAACGACCCGCTCTTTGACATTACGGCTAGCCGCATTAAATAACGTTTAGCGCCGAACACATCCCGGCGGAATTTCATTCAGCCGTATTCAATCCGGCTAATCGTTGATCCGCCGTAATACATAACGGCCCTGTTTTTGATAACGGCTAGCTGTAATGTAATACGGCGGATTATACAATCCGACTGCGACATATATAACTAAAAGGTGACTGACTGACATAGTGATCTATCAACGCACAGCCCAAACCACTGACGGATCGGGCTAAAATTTGGCATGCAGGTAGATGTTATGACGTAGGCATCCGCTAAGAAAGGATTACCCGAAGCGAAGCGAGGGATTTGATCATAAAATTAAAAATATAGAACCAAAATGAAACAAAAACACAAAGCGTAATAAGGTTCTGCCTCAGCATGTGCCGTAGCAACCGCAAGAACGCGACGGCGTTGATATTCTGGCAGAAACTTTGAGTGGCCTCGTCATCATCACCGGACTTGCAGGGGTGGCTCTCACCCCTAAAAAGCATTCCCAGTGCAGCGACGATTACTATAGGAAGCGTAGCGACAGCCGACAGTAACACTAGGAGGACTATTTTGATCTATCAGGTTGACTACCGGGGTACGTTTAGCGTTGTCAAAGCATCATATAGTTGTACCATAGGGTAGCGCGGTGGGGCCGCGGGGGCGTGTCGAAGGACGCCGCGCCTCCTAGGAAGCTCACTCGACATCGTATTTAGGAGCACTGTGTGTTGACGACGACATGATGCATAAGTGTAACGTAACTTGGAGGTTGGTGGGGAGAGCTGCGAAACGGTTCATAAACAAGTGCAGGCATTATCAACTTGTTCTTGCATCGTTCATCAATGAATCGTTATATCATTGACTAAAAACAAACTGCAACTTGACTAACTGCCTCGTTGGTCTATTGGTAGCAAGTGCTGCGTTAGGACCGAGAGGTCCCCGGTTCGAGTCCGGGTCGGGCAAAATTTGTGTGAGTTTTTCTGTAATGAAATTACTCAGCCCGGAGTTTAGGAAGTTGGCGGTTGAACGCCCGTGCCTCGGAAAGCACGTTAAGCCGGTGGTCCTGCGCCCGATCTCTCATCGGTCATGTCGGATTGCCGTCTCACCGAATTATGAGAGTAAGGGAATAGAGAGTGCACTTGTGTTTGCGCGCACACTTGTGCACTATAATATGTCCTGCGCACTTGGCTGATCTCAATTGAGATCGGCCGCCATGGCTGAAATCGGTCGGACGCCTTATATTATATTATATCATTGACTAACATTCATCTATATTTCAAATTCCAGTACACCCAATCTGCACGGAGCTGGGCGCGGACACGATACGCAAGTGCCGCGAGTACGCGTGGCAGTGCCGCGCCTGCAAGCTGTGCGCCGCGTGCCGCCGCCGCGGGCCGCCCGCCCTCCTGCACTGCGACCTGTGCGACAAGGGCTTCCACCCGCCCTGCATCGGGCTCGACGCGACCGTCGCAGGTCTGTACCCGCGCGTGTGCACCGCACTGAACGAGACTGAGCCGCCCTCCTGCACTGCGACCTGTGCGACAAGGGCTTCCACCCGCCCTGCATCGGGCTCGACGCCACCGTCGCAGGTCTGTACCCGCGCGTGTGCACCGCACTGAACGAGACTGAGCCGCCCTCCTGCACTGCGACCTGTGCGACAAGGGCTTCCACCCGCCCTGCATCGGGCTCGACGCCACCGTCGCAGGTCTGTACCCGCGCGTGTGCACCGCACTGAACGAGACTGAGCCGCCCTCCTGCACTGCGACCTGTGCGACAAGGGCTTCCACCCGCCCTGCATCGGGCTCGACGCCACCGTCGCAGGTCTGTACCCGCGCGTGTGCACCGCACTGAACGAGACTGAGCCGCCCTCCTGCACTGCGACCTGTGCGACAAGGGCTTCCACCCGCCCTGCATCGGGCTCGACGCCACCGTCGCAGGTCTGTGGCCTGTTGAGATGCCGTTTTACGTTCCGCCTGAAGAACCCGCGATTATATGAGGGAGGGAAAAATGAGCTGAAAGGGCATTTCATGCCTCAATGGCACGGGGCAGAAAAGAGGAACAAAACCTCTCGCCGTCCGAGCCACTAGCGCAGGGTTGGCGTGTGGCGTTGGTTTGAATCGTGTCATTGACGTGCCATCAAATAATTTTGACTTTCTGATTATTTGGAAAATATAGACATAGACGGCAACGTTTCATCGACACAAAATACCTACTTAACACATATGTTTTAGGATAAACGACGTGCCCAAAATATTATGTCGCGTGCCATCTGTGGCACGCGTGCCATTGGTTCGCCTACCCTGTACTAGTGCCTGCACGGTATGCGGATGGCAGCGCAAACCATGCATATATCGAATGTCAAAATGCTAGATCTAGAGCCTTCGCGGTCCCTCCTTCCTGCTGCTTTGAAACAGCATATTAACGAGAACAAAGTTTCGAAAAGTAAAGCGCGTGTCATAGTGACCGTGTCGTATACTGTTGCAGGTCGCTGGCACTGCGTAGAGTGCGCAGTGTGCAAGTCGTGCGGGGCTCGCTCGCCCGCCGGTCCGGCTCCTATACCCCCCGCGACACCGCAGTCCCTCGCGCCGGCCTGGCACCACCAGACCAAGCGCGGGCCCGGCGGACACAAGGTCTACTCGCACTCGCTCTGCACGCCCTGCGCCAGGTCAGTGTCACTATAGTGGGGACGATAGAGGCTGAAAGTGTGGGTGGGTAGTTTGACTAGTAAATGGAGCGATCTTTTGATGTTCGCCGTTCCGGTTGTAGAGGACGTGCGTGACCTGTCGGTTAGAAACAGAGTTTAGTTTGAAAATATTGTTAGGATCAGTTGTTTCGTAATAGTTACCTAATAATTTTGTTTTCTATTTTTTTTACCTTAAAGGACTCTTTTTTTTTTTACTTTCTGATTATAACAATTTGAAACAAAACTAATTTCACGGATTAAACTCGCGTGTATTGTTAATCTAAACAAATTATCTAGAGATGCGACGTTTCGAGCTCTTTACAAAAATAGCAACATCGGCGTTCAATTGGATTACTAAAAGAAAATAATAAAAATATCTCAGTATCTCATAATTAAGTATTTTTACTAACTTAAAATTTAATCATTTTAATATATTTATTCAAATTCATAACCATGCAATTTTTTTTTTCAACCACCTCAATACGGAACAGACAAAAGATCGCTTATTTTTGGTCAGATTAAAATGAAAACATGATAATTACTATAACAAAACACATGTAGCTCGCCCCAATCGCGATACACTTGTGTAATTACAAATGTGTGATACGTTATCAATATTATGCTAGACAATGCGTAAACATTGAGTAAATATTATATAACATGTTGACAACAGATATTGATAGCGTAACATACGTCATGCTGACATTTTGAATAAGTAGGTTATTCGAAAACTGTTTTGTATTCTACTCTATATTGTCTTTGGTTTATGATTGAAAACGGGAAATAAAAAAAAATTATACTTCATTGCTTTGAATTGAAAAATCAATTGCTACATTATTCAAAATGTCTGCCTTTTTGAGTGCTAGGCTAATTAAAGTGAAGATACGCGTTGACATCATGAGAGTTGTTTAGATCTTTTCTAAGGTAAATAGATACCATAGTATGATATTTGAAGCCTCTCGTATCTCGATAGCCTATCACTCTGCGTGACTAAATCTGACAATTTGATGAAGTTGATATTTATATTTTATTATAAATAGTATATATTTTTCTTTTGACATTTTTGTGAAATTCATTGATCTAGTTTAAGGATTTTTTTTTTATATTTGAGGAGTTAATTTCAACTTCATTGAATTGGATTTTATAAATATAAAATAGCGTGTTTGGAAATAAATACTTACGTGTGAGTGAGTGATCAAGTTAATAGAATTAAATTATATTCAAAAGCATTTTCCGGGTTCGATACCCGAGTTAGCATATATTTGGAAAGTAAATAATTAAAGTAAATTATCTTTAATTTCTTACATTTTATGTTAAGTTTATTTTATTTTATGTGACACTATAAGCTTCGTTGTTTGTTTCAACTTTGATCACCTCACATAAGTTAGTTTTAGAATCAACTTTTAGTTGACATATCTAATTCTATCACAGATTTGCCACAAAGTTTACATCAGTTATTGATCTTAGTACAACTGAGTTTTCTTTTGATTCTGTAAGCGATGTGGGTGAAATCTGTGATGAATGTTTGTTTCGACTTTGGATTCCCAATTTTTTTTGTTGCTGAGAACTTTGACCATTTATTGAACGTTATATGTAAATGTTTACCTTTCACTTTGGGTTCTTCACTAAAATATAACAATTGGTTTTTGTTTCTATTTGACTAATAAGTAACTTACAAAAATATATACAATGACACAGTACTGTGAAGAATCAACTGTTGTGTAAATGAATGTGTCTTGCATAGACGCGTTGGCCGTGATAATAAACTTGTTCCGGTATTGTTTTTCAAGTAAAACCAAGAGGGGCAACATGAAAACGTGAACCCGTTTAGTACCTTATCAAGAAGAGTATATAGCGAGGACGCTCACGCAAAAGTACAAACAATTTGAACTGTTTCAATGATATATGTGTCATTTGTTTACTTTACTGTGTTGGTAGTAGTACTCACGTCACCTCATTGTGTTCGATGTGGACTAACACGGGCTGTTCCATGTGTTCGACGTCTGCCTTCACTCTCGACATCCGCTTTGTCTCTGCTCCTCGTAGAGTTGACCCCGCAGAATGTTTCTCTATGCCCCGGCGTTCTTACTCAGCACACCCCCCTTACCTTATTCGATAAGTCGCATGCTACATTCTAATATAAGTTTTTAGTCGTCTATGAAATTGTTTGCTATAATTTTCAATAAGTCAAATCTAATTGAATTTTTTTAAACTTTTTTCTCAGCATCTTATATTTGCAAAAGTTAGCTTTTACAGCAAGCAATGTCATGTAAAAATATGAACAGAAAAGTGGTCAATTTACAATTAGGTGTTGGATATTCGCCAAAGCTAATATTGCACTGAATCCAAACAAACTCGCACCAATTACTCGCACTGAAGTGTAATCGCACCGACTTTACTGTTCTCTCTTTATCTGTACTGTTATTGGTATCTCTTACTGAAATTGATGCAATACATAGTTAGGTGTTTAATTTTTAATATTACTCGCTTTTTTACGATCTAATATTTGAAGTATTGCCTCAATGAGGAGGGGTCATCGTTCGCGCCACAGATAATCCAACTAACTCATCACACCATCTGTATGACTAACAGGGCATAGAACAAGACTTTCATAGCGTTCACTAACTACAAAATGATTTATTACTTGTCTTCTGGCTCTAGATTAACTTTTGGCTGTTAGGTATAATTTGCGATTATATTCAATGTATTTATTAGAATTATAATTAGAAATATATTATCTATTTAATTATACTATAAGTACATTTTGAGTTACTTATTTATAAAGTCGTATTTATTATATCCAAATTAATATTATATACATTTAACTCTATACATACAGATGTTACGACACACAAATTCATCCTTTTACTATATTTATATATCAGATCTCGTACAAAACTTTACATTTACTATGCAATCAGAGTCACACTGTACACTTAAGAAGGATATCCAAAAATTCAAACAGTGCCTTGTCGCATTGCGTATGTAAATGTGACAAGACGCTAACCGCTAGAGCCAGTAGAAGATAAGTGGTAAAGAGTCGCACGAGACCCCATCATACCGATTCATGTCTGTTGGCGGTGTTCGCGTTTGGAGTGGCTGGCTCTCAGATAACACGTGACGTTTTTGTTTACTTTTTTTTCTTAAATTGGCAATTTATTGTTTAACTACTTGCATAAGAATATTTAAAAAGAAAATTTTGTGATTGGAATAGTAAGTCGTAATTTTTTTTGACAAAACATTATAATATAATGATAACATTTTCAATATTAAATTATATTACATACAGTTTTTATACATTTCAAGAAATACATACTTAAGTTTTGAACGAATGTGAATTATAATTAAATTCGCTATTACAAAACAATGCAAGATAAATGATATATTATCGAAAAACATTACTTAAATTATAACCTACTTTAAATAAAAGGCACATGTAAACTTATCAATTCCATGTATTCTACGAACATGCCAATGTAGAAGTCGTTACAAAATCCAAAAGTTCCCGAGGGTCGGCCACACCCCCTCGCCGCCCGCCAACGGCTCGCGGGTCTCAGCCGATACTAATGCCGTGTTTCTGTGTTCCGGTGCTTGTGCGCGTGCGGTATGTGTGTGTGCGTGCGTAGGGCGTATCGCATCGGTCGCTACTGCCCGCTGTGCGAGCGCTCCTTCATCGGCCCCAAGGGGACCATGCAGCTCGTCATATGTAAACTCTGCGATAGGCAACTGCATCAAGGTACGTCACCACAAGCGCTTAGGGGCGGACGGGGCGGGGTTGGGTGGGTGACGGGCGGTGAGCTCACGAAGATTATATCGATATTATGAAGCGTATTAATAATGTTGAATTTAGCCGTGGTCTAATAGAAGCTTGACTATCTCTATCGATTTAAACAACGATGGTTCGTCAGTCATTTATTCTAACTAATTATAAATATGCCCCCAGTTTTGTAA
Source organism: Maruca vitrata (assembly GCA_039566165.1). Classification (NCBI taxonomy): domain Eukaryota; kingdom Metazoa; phylum Arthropoda; class Insecta; order Lepidoptera; family Crambidae; genus Maruca; species Maruca vitrata. The sequence continues at coordinate 2,893,677 of CM076926.1, forward strand.
TTTTCAAAATTGAGGGCATACAAGACATTTATAAACTTTAACTTAAATCATACATGTTTAGTACTTATCAAAAACAATGGGCTAAACGAACAAAAAATTGTGTTTGGTAATTTCACTGCTTCAGTTAAATTCATTATAATCAGGCCTCTATTCGACCAATTTATGTGACATCCTTTATTTATAATAACTATATAAATTTTTATTACAAGTTTAAATAAAACAAAATTCCCATACGTTATTGGGTATTTTCTTAGTGAGCTCACTTCGCGTTTGCAAACACCAACTTCCCGTCTTCGTCTGCTTTATAGCTTCGGTAGAGGACGGGGCTGGAACGGCATTCGAATGAACATAGAACCTTAAGTCGTCATTGCTTGTACATGTTATTCGTTCATCTAATCATAGTAATATTATAATACTTTAATATCACACATTAACCCATTTGTCCATTGCGCGCATGTTAGAATAATATGTGTCTAAAGTTTATACTCAGATGCACTCATCATATAATGCAAGTTATACATTCAATGGTCCTGCCACACTGCTATCACTACATTATTAAAAACATTTGTTAAAAATTTAAGAAAAAATGTTAAGTCTGTTACTAATTGTTATTACATTTTATAATATTTGAAAACATGTAATCGAGCGTTTTTTATTTTATTATATCTTATAAACCTGACATTGTAACCAAGTTCTTTTTAAATTGGTGTAGCAGCATCACAATTTTAAAAAGTTTATTCTTTAATATTTTCTCATAATCACAATTTAATTCTATGATAAATACCATTTATAGGAAACATTTCTTAAGAATCCTAAGAACATACTATTCAAAAGTGTTCACGCAGAATTTAAAAAAATAACCATCCGTTTTCATAGATAGTTTACACAAATCACAATTAATATGTTAACATTCAAACTTACATCATGTAATGACCATACTATTGAATTAACATCAAGTAATAAGACTAACATTTCATAAATGTCTTCCTATGCCGTTTCTATGCCTCGTGTGCTGTGCTCGCATTACCCATCGTATGGGGATATAATTTGTAATTTATTGACATGTGTTATTGCAGGAAATGTTTAAATAAATTTTCAATACTTACACAGTATAACAAAATAGACAGAAGATAAATCCTGTCATCATAATTTCCTGCAAGTAGATGTGTCATATCTTAAAAATAGTACCCCCACACTGCGCTTTGCCCGTTCCGTTTACAAATAGCATGCTCTCATACCTCATCTTTCATTCTACGTATTACCCTTTGTGTACCATTTGCATCACATCTGCTTATTTACGTTTTCTCGCTGATCATCCTTAGCCATGTTTCAAGTGAATGCTGGATCCTGACTGTGAAATCATAATAAGAAATAGGATATCGTTAGGAAGCTTCATGTTAGAGACCGTTATACTAGTACTTTTGAGTGTCAGTGTCAGTTTTGACGTTCAATGACGTCACAGCTAAAAGCTGGAACACACTGGTTCAGCGGCTGAGTTTCAAGTGATGTCAACAAACATCGTATCTCACTTTTGAATGTGTGACACGATGTTTGGCTAAACGTTGCCTGTGAGACTACCTCCAGATCATTTACATCACTACCGCTGGCCCTATTCTGACGCTTGAACGCGCTTTTGTGTGGTCTCTAGATATTGTGTTAGATGGCCCGTGTAAGCATGTTCACACGGAGACCTGCTCGATAGTAGGTAGCGCGCGGATTTGTCCGCGACGGGAGGGGAGTTTGTGTGTGCCATGCGTTGTTGTGTTAGGTATAGAATAGAATGAATTGGAGCTAATGCTGTGCGTAACACGATTTAATTATTTTACAGCCTAGAATGTTGAACGGCAGTTAACATCTTGGCATACTTCTATTATATCGGATAATTATGATAAAGGGTCGAACGTTTTGTAACGACTGTGATTGTGATCTAATGTTATTTATAACGCTTTATTGCATGTAGATTCTGATTCAGAAGTGTGGACACAAATTATGATGTATGCACTGAATTTGCGCACAATAAATAATAGTTTTGTATCAACATTATCTGTCGTTACATTAAGGGGAATATAACTGCAATATTAGCATGTCCTGACTCCATTTGACGACCTCCTAAGTCATAAAAAATCGTGTTACGCACTGCAAAAGCTTAATATTTATGCCCATAAAAATCATGGACGTGTTATTTTAGCATCAGAATTATTTGTTCTCCGTATATTGTAAATGGGAGGAGAAATAATTCTGTGCGCTATGAAACAGTTACGATTTTTATGACAAAAAGGCACCTAGTGTGTCACTACAGATGTATCTAGTGTGACATGAATAAAATTGTATACACGATGGACGCAGGTCTTAGGCCTATTTTCAGCAAGTTATTAGATCTAATTTTAACATATTCTGGCTTATATCCTTTGAAGGATTTCTAAAGTGATAACTGGTGAAACAACTTACAAAACATGTCTTCAAGTTGGGACATGCCTGAAAAATTATAAATATATTTGCTGCAAGTAGGTTTTATTAAATGCAGGCATGCCATGTCTCTGTGGTTATAATTTTTATGGTCACAGTGGTATTATGTTTTGTGGTACAGTGGTTTATGGTACCTAGGTCGCTTCATATGCCTAGCATAGACCTATGTAATCAATTATGACACTTCTTAGGCTAGGCGTACGATATGTAAAATATTTTTGATAAAAAGAATTTTTATTGTGAATGCAAAATTTGGAAACATAATACCGTTACTATCTTTAGCAAGTCATTTTAATCTTATATTCTAAATATGTATGTAGGTACATGGTGAGAAATTATAACAGAACATTGTGGAGGTTTTCTTATAAGTAGATGGTGTAGCTGTGATAGAATACCTCATTCTCTCATATTTATATCAGTCTTTTGTATTTATTTTATTCTGATAGAGAATTATTGATACCTAATTAAATTGCAAATTATTTGTGAGCCGAGCAGCTAGCCTAGGAAGTGTATCTTAAAGACTCGCGTCCATCGCTCTCGTGTTTGCGTGCGTGTACCGGTGGAGTTAGATAACTCGTCCCGTTGTCCCGCAGAGTGCGTTAGGCAGAGCGTGGCGTCGCTCAACGTGCTGGACTACACGTGCGGCGAGTGCCGGCGCGGCGGGATCACCTCGCGCGCCGCCGCCGTGCGCCTCGCGCCGCGCACCATCGCCACGCTGTTCATGGCCAAGCGGCGGTTCAACAAGTACGCCCACCGCCAGTACATGCGCAGCCGCCGGCCCCCCGACGCCTCCGACGCGCCCGACGACTCGCGCGACGCTCACGACGCGCCCGACGAGTCGCGCGACGCTCACGACGAGTCGCGTGACGCTCATGACGCGCCCGACGAATCCCGCGACGCACTCGACGAGTCGCGTGACGCTCATGACGCGCCCGACGAGTCCCGCGACGCACATGACGACGCTCATGACGCGACCGATGACGCTCATGACACGTCCGCTGACGCGCACGACGCGTCCGAAGACGCGCCCGAGGAGACGCCCGACGCCCACTGACGACAGTGCGCCCCCAGTGTATAGAATCGGACCGTGTAATATATCTAGCCGTTGTTAGTTTATACATATTGTAACACTTATTCGCTTCGGTAATACGGTTGTAAGGTAAACTGTTGCAGAAATCTGATTAATATAACGATTAACCGGTAGGCTATGTGTATGTAAGTTGTCGGATAGTGGAGATCCTAGTTGTATTTTGTTTTCGCCGCGTTTTCATTCGGTGCGTGGAGGAATCGCCGCTGTATATTCGCGTCCGGTCGGCTCGCCGGCGCGACCGTCTCGCGGTTAGATAGCTGTAGAACGCAGGTCACTAATAACACTGTACAGTAACTTTATACTAACTTCACTATATGGGTAGCTGGGCAATTCACTATGTTTAATATTAATATTATTGTTTTGTAAGTATCCCGCGGGCGGCGCGGGTCGCCCGCCGGCCGCAGCCGATCCTTTTATTATTTGTGTATGTACAGTTATACCACTTTTACGAGAAATCTCGAAACTGGAAAATAAAAATGTATTAAATCAAAATATCTGCCTTTCAATGCATTTGATTTTTGTTCCGGAATTGTTTTCTATGTTTTGTTACTCATACTCGAAAATTGGCAAATTGCATTCGTTTAAGACACTGCGCATTTTGTTTCTCGATATAGATTAAATATTAGATTATTGTTAATTTTGCTTAATAAGGTATTTATTTTAGTTGTACTTTTATATGGATACAACAGTATACAAGCGTTTGTCTCCTAAGGCGACGCGGGCCGCGGCCCGGGGTATCTGATGAAAGCCTGAAATGAATTTACTTATGAGTTGGATATAATTTTATCGTGAAGTTTCCCCCTAAAACACAATTATTAAAATTGTTAATTAATTACGCTATTTTAGATTACGTTAAGGATTTTATCGTTTTTGTAGTTTAATTTTGTATGAATGAAATTCAGCAGCTCTTCTATCACGTGATTTTTCTTACTTAATTTCAAAGTACAAAGTAAATAGGCTACCTTTATACGCTAATTTACTCTCTCTCGTTCTGGAAAGCATATGACCCAATGAATATAGATTTATATAGAAAAAGATCAAATTATTTAACACAGAGTATAATTATGTTTATTTCATGATGATAAAATTATTTATTTACGGTATATAATGGTGTTACGAAGATAGTATTAATGAAGTGTAGCCGAGTTGGGTGGTATGGTTCCAGGGCGGGCCGGCCGCGCGCCGCCCGCGGGCTTGTGCTAAGGTTAAGTGCAACAGTGGATCGGTAACTGCATCGAATACTGATTACTTGTAATGTATCATGTTTAGTTTATAATGCTTTGGTTATTATTAATCATAATTTACTTAGTGACAATTTTTAAGGTAAATTTTATGTCCACAAAATTCATTAAATCATGTTATAACTTTTATACGATACATTGTACGACCGGCCGGCGCCGGAGGCCGCATCGCTTCATTGACACAGGTGAATTATTAAGACTTACTTGTAAGAGAATAATGATAACTTTATGTCTACTTAATGCAAGTGTAAACGTTCTAGAAATCTCGCACTGTTCGGTCAATTTTGTAAAAAAATAAAATAAATTTAATTTGAATTTTGTTTTTTATTCTAAGTTTGTTTATATAAAATAAAACACAAGATTTGCAATAAAAATAATTTATATAATTTGACTTACAGTATGGTAAACTCGGTAGCATAATTAACAAAATTATATAAACACTGAAAATATTCAGCAAATATATTTTATAAACTGGCAATAAAGCATCTGTATTCTTATTTCTCGTGAACGGAACCTGCGGACAAACGATCGGGCTTAGTGGGTGGCTTCGCATTGCGATATCAAATGGTTTACGGCTAGGGGACACATAAATATCTAATAGCTGAATAAAACGGGATGGACCTTTGTCTCGAGTTATCCTTTGTTGTCATTAACCATGGATATCACGTTTAATTAAAATATAAATCAATGGTAATAAGTGTCTGATACTATTCAGATTAATAAATAGTAATTTAAACATAATGTTGTGAGATATAACTTATTAGATAATATAAATAAAATCCATATGCTAGCAACATAGGTACTTATTGATTTGTGTCTGTGGTTGGACTTATTTGTTATTTGGTATAGTAGGTAGGTCGTAGTTATTATTACATAATAGGTATCCACATCCAGGAATTTTCAAATTTTAGGTAAGTATCCAGAGTTATCTCTGGTTCAGGTTCTATAGAATTTTATATATAACAGACACCGAATGATATCTGCCCCTTCATTAGAAATATGCCTTAAACGAAATATAAAAAGGGGAAGATATGATCAATTATTTTCAGGTACCTACATAACAAGTGAAGTTTACAAATAGAAGCAGTCCTAATTTTTTTTTGTAATGTAGGACTACAAATCGGCCAATATACATTTGACTGCCTTTTCGGTCACACAGATTGACGCCCAACTTAGAGAAAGTTGGTGGACGCCTAGCTCACTAGTAGAATCAAATGACATTAGTAGTATGGCGTACCGTAGGCAGGGCCGCGCCGGCCCTCGGCAGCGCCTGTGTGCGGAACCTATGAAGCGCCTTTTTTTAACGAATCATCATGAAAAACGAATAAAAAAATTTAATTGTTAATTTAGACTGAAATCAATAACATATTTTTTTTGACGGGCCAGGGATATTATTGTCTTCCTTCATGAAAATAATTTAGGTGGCAGTGGCGGCGCGGCGCCCCTATTGTCTTGGCGCCTGTGTGCGCCGCACACTTCGCACATAGGGCGGCGCGGCCCTGACCGGGGGGATATTGTTGGAACAAGTCAGTCGACACCTGGCTCACTACTAGAACCTAATAACATACCCAAGTGAACGATATACCCAGTAGTGGCCACTAGTCACCTGGCGGTCACTCGTCGATGCGCACCGCAGAGATGGGCAGGAAGGTTAAGGTGTTATGCAGCGCGAGCACCGGGACGCCTAACCCACTAGTCATGGGCGTACCCGGGGGGGATATTGTTGAAAAACACACACACACACACACAAAATCACGCCTTTTTCCCAGAGGGGTAGGCAGAGATCACTTACAGCTATCCACTTTTCACCTCTGTGGGAAACGTGACGTGACGGGTTGTGGACCACGTCGCCGCCATTCTGCCTTGTGCATTGTTTTAACAAGGTCATTGCGTTCCCACGAGTAGCAAGGATATATGACGGGGGAAGGAAAAGGGGAGGAAGGATACTATCGCTTCGGATGATTTGAACTGAGTCGATAGTAGCTCGAGGAGCCGGGGTCGCTTACCCGTATACCGTTCACCAACCACCGGACAGATAGTTGTGACTGGTATCCCCTTGTTGAAATAGTCTGTCGACACCTAGCTTATTAGTAGAATCTAGGTAGGTATGTTATTACCCAAATGAACGATATACTCGGTATAGTGGCCACTAGTCACCTGGCGGTCACTCGTCGATGCGCAGCGCGGAGATGGACAGGAAGGTGAAGGCGTTGTGCAGCGCGAGCACCGGCACGCACGTGAGACTAGCGCGCGCCCCGGCGCGGCCCGCCGCCAGCCGCGCGCCCGCCACCAGCTCCTCCGCGGCCGGCGCGCTCCACGCCTAAGGAGGGAAGTGTGCGGTTAGGAAAATGTCAAAAGTAATATACACCGTGAAATTTTAGTGGTTGTTTTCCCGCAGTAAAATGATTCTATCTTAGTAGTACAAAAGATGTGTGCAGTTCTTTTTTGGTAAAATCAATAAATGCCGGTTTTACGAAAGGTTTAACCGTAACTCGAAAGCACGTTCGAACAGCTTTATGCCTTAGGGTGTAGAGCTTCTTTAGCATTTTTCTTTTCGAGGAATAATTTGATGATTCGATAGTATTACTAAAGGCAAATCGTTCTGCCACGGGAAAACAACCACTAAAATTTCACGGTGTATAAATTCAAAAACAAACCAGTAATTAATAGACATCAATACAAAAATATCGCCTCGCTTAAAAACGGCAGCTAGCATGGACTACAGGCGAAGTAGGTAGTAGTCATATCCGGACCAAGTAGACATCCTCCTAGAATCATTGGTGGCTGTAACCCAAACCGCTGTGACGTCACACCTGTCCGCCGCGGACTATCGGCGGGCGCGGGCGCGAGCAGCTTGCGCAGCGCGTACTCCAGTACGTCGGCGGCGTCGGCCGAGCCGCTGTGACGTCACACCTGGTAGAAGATCCTCATGCTGACGGCGGGCGCGGCGGCCGCGGGCGCGAGCAGCTTGCGCAGCGCGTACTCCAGTACGTCGGCGGCGTCGGCCGAGCCGCTGTGACGTCACACCTGGTAGAAGATCCTCATGCTGACGGCGGGCGCGGCGGGCGCGGGCGCGAGCAGCTTGCGCAGCGCGTACTCCAGTACGTCGGCGGCGTCGGCCGAGCCGCTGTGACGTCACACCTGGTAGAAGATCCTCATGCTGACGGCGGGCGCGGCGGCCGCGGGCGCGAGCAGCTTGCGCAGCGCGTACTCCAGTACGTCGGCGGCGTCGGCCGAGCCGCTGTGACGTCACACCTGGTAGAAGATCCTCATGCTGACGGCGGGCGCGGCGGCCGCGGGCGCGAGCAGCTTGCGCAGCGCGTACTCCAGTACGTCGGCGGCGTCGGCCGAGCCGCTGTGACGTCACACCTGGTAGAAGATCCTCATGCTGACGGCGGGCGCGGCGGGCGCGGGCGCGAGCAGCTTGCGCAGCGCGTACTCCAGTACGTCGGCGGCGTCGGCCGAGCCGCTGTGACGTCACACCTGGTAGAAGATCCTCATGCTGACGGCGGGCGCGGCGGCCGCGGGCGCGAGCAGCTTGCGCAGCGCGTACTCCAGTACGTCGGCGGCGTCGGCCGAGCCGCTGTGACGTCACACCTGGTAGAAGATCCTCATGCTGACGGCGGGCGCGGCGGCCGCGGGCGCGAGCAGCTTGCGCAGCGCGTACTCCAGTACGTCGGCGGCGTCGGCCGAGCCGCTGTGACGTCACACCTGGTAGAAGATCCTCATGCTGACGGCGGGCGCGGCGGCCGCGGGCGCGAGCAGCTTGCGCAGCGCGTACTCCAGTACGTCGGCGGCGTCGGCCGAGCCGCTGTGACGTCACACCTGGTAGAAGATCCTCATGCTGACGGCGGGCGCGGCGGCCGCGGGCGCGAGCAGCTTGCGCAGCGCGTACTCCAGTACGTCGGCGGCGTCGGCCGAGCCGCTGTGACGTCACACCTGGTAGAAGATCCTCATGCTGACGGCGGGCGCGGCGGGCGCGGGCGCGAGCAGCTTGCGCAGCGCGTACTCCAGTACGTCGGCGGCGTCGGCCGAGCCGCTGTGACGTCACACCTGGTAGAAGATCCTCATGCTGACGGCGGGCGCGGCGGCCGCGGGCGCGAGCAGCTTGCGCAGCGCGTACTCCAGTACGTCGGCGGCGTCGGCCGAGCCGCTGTGACGTCACACCTGGTAGAAGATCCTCATGCTGACGGCGGGCGCGGCGGCCGCGGGCGCGAGCAGCTTGCGCAGCGCGTACTCCAGTACGTCGGCGGCGTCGGCCGAGCCGCTGTGACGTCACACCTGGTAGAAGATCCTCATGCTGACGGCGGGCGCGGCGGCCGCGGGCGCGAGCAGCTTGCGCAGCGCGTACTCCAGTACGTCGGCGGCGTCGGCCGAGCCGCTGTGACGTCACACCTGGTAGAAGATCCTCATGCTGACGGCGGGCGCGGCGGCCGCGGGCGCGAGCAGCTTGCGCAGCGCGTACTCCAGTACGTCGGCGGCGTCGGCCGAGCCGCTGTGACGTCACACCTGGTAGAAGATCCTCATGCTGACGGCGGGCGCGGCGGCCGCGGGCGCGAGCAGCTTGCGCAGCGCGTACTCCAGTACGTCGGCGGCGTCGGAGGCGCGCATGCGCCGCGCGAGCGAGCGGTGCGACGCGCACGCCTCCGAAGACGGGAACGACAGCTGGCACGTGGACGGGGATGAGCCTGGAAGGTGATAGGAGTTGAAATATAGAACCGCAAACATAGTGACCCGCCCTCGCTTCGCTTTGGGTATATTACGCATAAAAACCTCCCTTTTGAATCCCTATCTATTTAAAAAGAAAAACAAAAATCGTTGCGTAGTTTTAAAGATTTAAGCTTACAATACAGACAGACGCAGGCAGCTACTTTGTTTTATACTACGTAGTGAAAGGAAATAAATGTTTACTCAGACACATTAAACTAAGTTTAGGTTCGGCCCGTGCCCCAGCTGACCGTGGAGACTTATACGGAGACGATGATGATGATAGGTATACAAATTTAATGTAACTGTTTGGTTTTCTTTTGAAACGAGAAACGCAGCGACACAGGTCTTTCATTAAGTAAAATACATTAGGAAAAGCATCCTACTACTCCATTGTAATCAGCACGATAGGTTATTAATTAGTAGTCACCTGTGGCAACGTAGCAAACAAATGCTGCGACGGTGTTCTCGTAGTTCCACCTCCTGGTGATCGCCACCTTGTATTCACCTACACTACAACCCGTTTCTTCATCTGAAATTAACGAGAATTATTAATGAGACTTTGAGGTCCTACAAACCCAACTCAATGCAAATAAATTCCAAAATTTAGAATTGAATTTTGATTAGAGTTATGAAGATTAAATTTGAAGAATTTTTATTTAAATCGTAATTAAAAACTAAGTCATTCATAAAATTACGTAGGTACACAATAGTACAAATAAACGAACGCTGGTTGACGTCACTAGTTTTAATACCGTATCGGAAGGTCCGGTGGTTCAAGTCCTCGTTCAGGCGGGGCCATGAATGCGAATTCTTTCAAAAAATGTTTAATTCGATAGGTTTTTAACGTACGTAAGTGTTCGATAGCTAACTAATGGTAGCGCTACCGGTACGTACAGTCGAAGCGGTTGTGTTGTTCAGGCGGGGTCATGAATGGGGTTGGGGTTTGTAACGTACGTAAGTGTTCGATAGCTAACTAATGGTAGCGCTACCGGTACGTACAGTCGAAGCGGTTGTGTTGTTCAGGCGGGGTCATGAATGGGGTTGGGGTTTGTAACGTACGTAAGTGTTCGATAGCTAACTAATGGTAGCGCTGGTGGTACGTACAGTCGAAGCGGTTGTGTTGTTCAGGCGGGGTCATGAATGGGGTTGGGGTTTTTATCGTACGTAAGTGTTCGATAGCTAACTAATGGTAGCGCCGGTGGTACGTACAGTCGAAGCGGTTGTGTTGTTCAGGCGGGGTCATGAATGGGGTTGGGGTTTTTATCGTACGTAAGTTTTCGATAGTTTAACCATGGTAGCGCTGGTGGTACGTACAGTCGAAGCGGTTGTTGTCGGTGTGCGCCCAGGCGTGCCACTCGAGCGCGGCGGCGCGCGGCAGGCCCGGCAGCACGGCGCACTGCACGATGGAGCCCGCCGTGCGCCGCTCCAGCTGCCGCCGCGCCTCGCCCACCGCGCGGCCCCAGCCCGCGCCCACGTAGCACACGCTCTGAACACAGGAAGCAACATGTCATATAAACATTCATCTGATTCTAACATATTTATAGTCCAGTTCTTTAAGGCAATTTAAACCCAATCGTACACAATCTACACATTACGGCGTTATAATGAAAATTAAAGATCGACATTGATATCGTGCCGACTAAATAAGTTATGAAGGTCAAAACGCCACGAAGATCAGTTTTTGACACATATCTCAGGTTACGTATCAAAATAACTAAAGTTGTTTCGACTACTGCCGATTCAACTATGCTCGACTCACCTAATGCTTGAAATACCTAATGATCGTTTCACATAATTTCATAATAACTAATGCACGCAATCCCTAATGGACAATTCGCCTACGCTCGACTCACCTAACCTTTATTCGTCTACGGTTTATTCATCTACGCTTTATTTACCTAACGGTTAATACACCTAACGCTTAATTCACCTAAGAGTAAATTCACCTTCATACGAGTCATTAAAGGGCCTTTACGTGTTGCCTTGGCCCCACACACGCCTTCCAAAAATCTGGGACTCCGTAGTCCCGAGAAATTGGCAATGACTGATAATAATAATAATAAATAAGGGAATGTTTTTGGCTTAGGCCCGTTCATTCCTGAAACATCAGTACAAATCTACTTAGGTATAAAAAATATACAAACAAATATAATAATAAGATTATAATATCTGGGACATTTCCACACACGTTCACCAGACCCCAGATTAAGCAGAGCTTGTACTTGTATATTTATAAATACATACTTATGTACATAATCATACCCAAACATGGAACAAACACCGGTTTTCATGACACAAATATTTGTCCCAAGTAGGAATCGAACCCACGACTCTTGGATGTTTATTAAATCTGGATCACCAACGACTGTTCCACCGAGCCAGTCAAATAGTAGGCAAGTTGTTCATTAGATATTTCAAACATATTTGAAACATACATTATGTCAAATGAACATTAGGTTAAAGAACCATTAGGTAAATTGGTCTTTAGTCCAATCGATTTTAGTTTAAACGAAATTATTTGAGTTGATCATTGGGCGAGTCGTGCATTAGGCTTAATGATTTAAGGTGAGTTGAGCATAGTTGAATCGACAGTAGTTGAAATAACTTTATTTATTTTGATACGTAACCCATATCTCACGATCTATTGCTCGGAGGTCAATAGACGTCATAATAAAAATTGTTTGTTTTGAAATTCTGTACCAAAAAAGTCACTTGTATTTGTAAAAAAACGCTAAGAAAAACAATAACCCCCCCCCCCCCCCTGCACATCTGCATGCATGTCTCGTGCATGACGTTGTGGACGTGTGAGCAGCAGCACTCGTAGCATTTTTGGCAGAATGAAATGAAGCAGTGTCGATGTCTGTCTACTTGTTACGCTCTGCTTCCTCCAACATATACATTGTGCCCGCCCGCCAGCAGCCGCATGCTGCCGGCACCAGCGCGCCCCGCTCCCCCCCTCACCTGCACGACGCTGCGGATGTGCGCGCGCGGGTGCAGCGCGCGCAGCACGCGGGCGAGGTGCCGCAGCGCGAGCGCGCACTGGCGCCGCGCGCCGCCCGCCAGCAGCCGCATGCTGCCCGGCACCAGCGCGATCTGACCGCACGTGCCGATCACGGACCCCACCTGCGAACGATATTAACGTTGCGTAACAGTGGGGCTACCATGAGTTTAAAACTTACGCGCTCGATATCGCCTACGTAAATATGTCTATGAAATACTTGTACAGCGCCGCCTGGTGGTTACGCGAAGAACTACAATCGGCCATATGAAAAAAACAACTCGATAGGTTTTTAACGTACGTAAGTTTACGATGACCAACTCATGGTAGGCCCTCAGTACTGCACCCTCAGCATGACCCTGTCCAGGTGGCGCGTTTTTACTCGCGCAATGGTGAGGTACTAGATGTTCATAGGTAAATCTATCCACATACCTACAGCGCGAGTCAAAACGCGCGAGTACCTACGAACGCGCCATCTGACCTGGGTCCTAATGAACCCGGAGTCTATGGAATGCTTAACGGAACACCTATTCAGTAAAACGCTAAATAGAACCCCGAGTCAGTGAAACACTAAACGCGACCCAAGGCAGCAAAAACGCTGAGCGACACCCCGAATTACGCTAAATGGAACCCCAATTCAGAAAAACGCTCAACAAGCAAAGTCGTCAGCAATTATAAAGAAAAAAAGTACAATAAAAGTAACAAAAACCTAAAAATTACATTAGTAAAGAACATACCTTGACCGCTTGACTATAAGGTCCAATATTGGCCGGCGCCCAATGCGATATACCCTGCACATGCATCGTGACCCTCTCTTTGGAGACACAGGTGTCGGTCTCTTGGCACTCTGGGACGGGTTTGTGCGCTACCTGTTAGAACAAATAGAATTATCTAATTAAAAGAATATTCCAAATACCGGGTCATGACCAGTGACTAGCCTTCGGGTAGGGCGCGGTTGAACAATCTCCCAGGACGTTAGACTCAGAAAGGGCCTAAATAATAATAATAAATATTATACAACATCACATACATTGATTTGATCCCGTGGTAAGAAGCTTAACCGCTTGTGTTACGGATATCAGAATCAACAGTAGATGCACAAATATACTTAAATATATTTAATAACCCAGAAACGGAACAAACACCGATGTTTGTCACACTAATTACACTGCGTTACAAATCTTAAAAAAAATTGAGTACCCACTTTGAAATGTCATGATTTTTTATTTATACGAATCGTTTAATAAACATACATACAAATTTTCTTTCCATCACATCTAATTTTTTTCCCGCAAGAATGTGCCAGATTATATTAGAAATTAAAACGTCAAAACATATTTTAAAGAAATGTAATGAAATCAACCATTTTTTTTTAATTATTGAAGTCTAATGATATCATTTAAGTTTAAAAAATCTACAAAAAATATTATCCATGAATTTTTCTAAAAAATATAGTGAAATTTAAACTTGCTTCGAATGATCTTCTCGTTTTAACCGCCAACAGTAATCACCTAGCATAGTCGTGTCCCAAAGGCCTTGAAATCGTTCTTCAAGCTTCTTTATATCCTGGTGAAACCTCTCACCCTGCTCATCACTGACCGCACCAAGATTAGATAGATAGAAAAAAGAATAATGAGAGTGAAGAAAGTGAATTTTTAATGACATTCTGCAACCCAACTTTTCGTATGCTTTTAACAAGTCGTTCACTAGCTGTTCCGCATTTTCGGCTCTGTGGTTCCCTAAAAACCCTTTTATAACTGCTTTCAGTGACAACCAGGCATCAAGTTCCGTAATAGTAATCTTTTTGTCAAAATTTGGGTCTTTCATCAAATTACGTATTTGTGGTCCCACAAATACGCACGTAACTTTGAAAATACTGTCTTCAAATATAAAAAACTATCTCCCTCTTTATTCATAGCCTTCACAAAATAGAGTAAATATGCACTTCTCACTTTTTCGGAAACATTTTTTGTTTGTTATTTCACTATATACTGTCCGCAAACATAACAAAACTTATTTGGTACATTTAAGCAGCTTCGACGACCAGTTAGTCCAGTATCCATGTTGGTTTTTCAAACAAATATGTGTAAAGATGTTGACGTTATCGAATATAAACGATTACTAAACAAAACAAAATAAAAAAGTACAATACATCAAAAGCGGTAACTGTCTTTTACGCGTAAAGTGAAGGTAGTAGAAAATATTAATTGACATGTACCTCGAAAACTAGACGTGATGGATACCACATATGTTTGGAACATTTAATCTATGACCTATTCATTCCAGCTAACAGTTAAGAGGGTACCAAAATCGTGTAACGCAGTGTAATGGAGAATGCTACTGTGTCTCAATTTTACAATGGTACATTATGTATTGGCATGATGAATATATTTGTAAAACGAATTTATATTTTAGAACGTAAAAGTTCATAATTTTTTTTTTCAATGTACTGCATGTTGCGGTGTGACGTCATAGCGCTACGTTGATTTTGTATGAAAAGTGCAAACGGTCAGAACTTTAAACACGTATAACTTTTTAAATTTTGGTTGTATGTCGAAACGAATTACACATATCGATTCGGTTTATCAAAGACTTCAAAGCTGCATAATTACCTAAAATCATGAACATTCTCCATTGTCCCGAGCGGGAATCGAACCCACGACTCTTCGAACCGTACGTAGTGTACCTGGGTTACTTACCACTGTTCCACAGAGCCAGTTGACTTAAAAATGGTGACAATTACACAGCCAATTAGTAGCTACCACGCCAGACCCGCCCGGCATCGAACCCCGGTACTCACAGCGTCCAGTATCAGCCCGGCGTCAGGCGGCAGCGGCACCTGCACGCAAACGCGCGTCGGGGGGTTGGGGAAGCGGAAGTGACTCTCGTACACCCGGTTCAGCTCGGCGTACTCCTCCATGTCTCGCATGTAGATGTTCACCGAGACCACGTCGGTCAGCTCGAGGTCCTGGGACGCCAGTAAGCCTGCGGGAGAGGGGCGAATGAATGGATTTGCTTATCTTAATATATATAAATCTGCTGTACGTGTGTATATAATCGAACTCCTCCTAAACGGCTTAACCGATTTAAATGACATTTTCTATGTTGTGCGTTTGAGTGGAACCCTGGATGGTTTAGATTTACAAATCAGCCCGGCAGATGACGCTGATTGCTTGATAAAGCATGTGATCTAGAAAACGGCCCCCTCGTCAAATTTCACGATTTCGCTGAAATTTGATGAGGGAACGAGAAATCGATCTAGCTCAGTCTTATGTCTGGGGAATGCGCATGTTAGATAGATATACCAGAAGCGAAGCGAGGACGGGCCACTAGAACGTTAGACTGTATAGTTTGACATAAGGCCATTTACACCGGGTACAGACAACGATACCCCCGCCGCTTCGGTGCCCCATGTGTGATCGCTTTATTATGGACACAATAATTATGTAGTCCGTGCACCTACTGACTTTATTACGCACGTGAAATAACGTCACAAAAATATCATATGAACAATCATATGGGTTGTTATGTTAATATTACAAATATTTTCTACACATTAGACGGTAAGTAGTAGCGAGTAGCCGAGGATAAAGATAAGTGGCGAGCATTTGGGGAGGCCTATGTCCAGCAGTGGACGAAAATGGGCTGATGATGATGAGACAGTAGGTCAAATAATTAAATACTAAAATATGAATTCTTATTAAAAATTAAGCATATTATTATATTCTCGGCGAAATTGCCATAAAAGTTCGTTGTATGACGTGTAAGGCATCCTTAGTCGTATGCATAGTAATTATTACTACCGTATCTATTTTTCTAAGCAAGCCAATAAATGGATATACGGCCCTTCGTAACGTGTATCATGCGTAAATGCCTCACGTGGTTTTCAGTATCAATGTCATTGACACCTCAATCAAAGGCCATGATGGCTTTTTAATCCAGCTATCGTCACGCCATATACCGTACCCTAAAGATACATAGCAGTTATCTGTAGATACAAATAATGAATACCTATACAATATATACCAATACCAATATCTCTTCGGCGATTGTAAGCTAGATAGCAACACAGTGACATCGTTTAAAAACGTTATCGCTTAGCTAGCCAAAAGAAAGCCATCCCATAACATGATATGGTATTACATATATAAATGCACTCAATAAACCTACTGTTATCGGAAACAAACTAATTAATGTCCCGCCAACAGATCACCTAACAGGTCTAAGGTTAAAAGATAATGTGTAATGTACTCTTATCATTATGATTATGTTTGATACTTTATTACATAGGTACTGGACGATAAAAAATATATTAAATTCTTATCCACATTTGTTATCCATTATTAGTGATTGATCAGCTAATAGATATGTTATTATTAGGCATTAGGGTACTTACGGTACCGAAATTTCATACTTAAAGAACTTTCACAAATTCAAAAGTAGGTTAATCGAAGAATATTAGGTATAAGGCAGAACACACAATTTCGTATTCCCTTCTTATTATGACCTTCACTTTGGAAAGAAAGCAAATAATTTATTAAGTTAAGAGATTTTTATAAGTGTATATCCTATCAAAATGCAATAAATCACCAGGGGTGATAACCCACAAGTCCGGTGATGATGATGAGACTACTCCAAGCAATCATCATCATCATCATATTATCAAAAAAGCAATAAATAATACAACTAGGAATAATGTCCGCATTAATTTCCCAGACACAACACAAATATCATAATCTAAATTACAAAACAATACAGTAACACGATATCGATATGTTCCACAAGGTTTCATTTATTTCCTCACGACTAAACCGCTGATCACACGCTCCCAATGTGATTAGTAACATAATATACTTTTATCGTGGCCAAAGGTCAATCAAGTAAACGTGGAAAAAATGTTTTCTCAGCGCAAGTAGCATGAATGGCAACAACAACGGCTTATCACTTCAGTACGTACACGAGCAATCTTTATTTTCTATTCGATATTTGATTCAGATTTCATAGTACTATGGAGTATTAAGGGTTGAATATTTAACCGATAGTAGATAGTTCAGACTTATCCTATTATCGATATGTGTTATTTCATTTGTCAATCCACATTAACATGCCAGTTACGGAATCTTGAAATTATCTACATTTCCTTCTCCTGGGGATTGATAAGCATATGCCATATGTATTGTATCGATCTCCCTAATTTCAATGCAAAATCATATCACATATTGGTAGCTAAAAGTAACAAATAAAGCTGAATAATTTTACGTACTAATAAGTTCTTTACGCGTTCTTGGTCGCCTCTGCCATATCAGCCAAATCTCCCACGACGGCGCTAAAGAAGCACCAACTGTTATACGCTCAGCTCCCGAAAGTCCGTCGTCACAAAAAAAAAACTTTGCTTGTCGACCTCATATCTGGACCTCACGACCGCTCACCATCAGGTGGAGTGAGGTCATCCTGGAAGTCTGTTGCCCTCACAACCTTACCATCAAGCTGAACGAAGACATCCTAAAAATCTTTTATAAAAAAAAACTAAAGCTACCAAAAAAAAACGTCAACAAGTTTACCTACTAATGAGTTTCTTCATCGCGTCCCCGGTCGCCTCGGCCGTGTCGGCCGCTTGCGGTGGGAATAGGGTCTACTGTGCTGGTCGACCTCATATCTGGACCTCACGACTGCTTACCATCGGGTGGAGTGAGGTCATCCTAAAAGTCTGTGGACCTCACTACCATCAGGTAGAGTGAAGTCATCCTAAGAATTGTTCATATAAAAAAAACTAAAACTACCAAAAAAAAACGTCAACAAGTTTACCTACTAATGAGTTTCTTCATCGCGTCCTCGGTCGCCTCGGCCGTATCCGCCGCCTCCCCCACCACGCCGCCCACGAAGCACCAGCCGTGCTCGTTGCGGTGGGAATAGGGTCTACTGTGCTGGTCGACCTCATATCTGGACCTCACGACCGCTTACCATCGGGTGGAGTGAGGTCAACCTGAAAGTCTGTGGACCTCACTACCATCAGGTGGGGCGAAGTTATCCTAAGAAAATTTAAAAAAAAACTACCAAAAAAAAAAACCTCACAAGTTTACCTACTAATGAGTTTCTTCATCGCGTCCTCAGTCGCCTGGGCCGTATCCGCCGCCTCCCCCACCACGCCGCCCACGAAGCACCAGCCGTGCTCGTTGCGGTGCGCGCTGCGGTGGTCCGCGACCGGCGGCTCGGGCTCGCTGTGGACCTCCTCGTACGTGTAGCCGTCGTCTATGCTGTCCACGCTGTCCGTTTGGCTGTCGTCTAGACTAGTTGATACCTGGAAGACACGGTCTACTGGAGAATAATGTTCACGGACGGAAGAACATTGTTTGACAGGAAGGGTGCGAGCTATTGCTTGTGCACCAGGTCAGTGATGATGACAACGCTACTCCATGCAATCATTGTCGTCAGTCAGAAAAAAATCCTGTCAAATGCATCTAATTGAAGAGATTGTGTGAACGGTTCTTTTCGACCCATTGGGATCCCTTGGACATAGTTATATGCATTACAAAAGTTGTAGATGTTCTCTTCTGGTTTATGGATAACCTTCAAGAAGTCTAATTTAAATAAGAGAATTAAACTGTCATTTAACTCTAATGTATACTGAAATAGGAAAAACAAGAACGAAGTCTCAAAGTCACGACATTGTGCTAACGCGACCACATCGTTCTTTAGAAATCAAAAACTACCCACACAATTTTTATGTAGGTACATGATACGATTTTTGGTACGTAAATTGATAAAGCGTTGTAGCTGTCTGAGCGTTCAATAACCTAGACTCCTAGAGGAACGTGTATATAAAAAACTACTAACATAACTACGCTTACAACTCACCTCAGACTTATCTTTATCATAAATGAGCAAAGGGTTCAATTCGTTCTGTTTCTTCTTCTCCTCCTTCTCCAACTTCTCTATCGACTCTATCTCCGTCTCGCTCAGCTCGATGTCGCTGATGTCGCTGAACACGGTGTCGCTCAAATCGCTCACGAAGTCCAGCGCGCTCCTCACAGAGGGCGGTAGTTTGAAGTCTTCGATGTTCTCTTTGGGCTCCAAATGGAGTTTCAAGTTTAAGTACCCCACCGGCGCTACCGGGTCGTCCGAGTGTATGACTAGTTCTTTGTCGTCGCTATGGAAGAGGATATACTTTGTTATTATTAATATACATACATAAATATTGTAGTGGTGAGACACACCTCTCCATACATAGGTAGGTTTAGTATTATATAAGTAGAGCGTAAGTCAGTTATAGGACAGTTAAAATATACAACATCAACCGTGAACTTCAATATACACATATAACGCCTTTTTCCTAGAGTGGTAGGTTTTTCCTAGAATGGTAGGACATCACTTCCTGACATGTGCTACGATCTTGGCACACCACTTTCGCTTCTTTCACATCCATAAATCTCTTCATGCATGCCCGTCGATTACGGGTACTTATAATTTGACCCTCCTTTAAAATTTTACCTATTATTATAGCAGGCATATAACCTAACCTCATTATGTCGTATGTCTGATCAGCGCTCGTACAATATTGCATTTCAAAAAATTCAGAAGTTAGCTATTTCAGGCTATTGAGCCCAAGATTCACTAGCTGAGGTTCATTATCAATATCTAGCTAGAGTAGTTTTTAAGAAGGATAAGGTAAAAGAAAGTCAGTGAATAATGACACATGTTACATCACGTAGACACAGATCAGACTTAACACCCCGCCGCCGTTCAATTATCACCAACATCAATTAAATTACATGGGCAGGGTAAGAAAGCTAATATGGACATTCAAATCATTACGTCACGTATCGTCAGAGAGTCTTTTGCTACAAACCCATGTTTCCTTGGCTCAGTCTATCATCTCATATTGTGTACCAGTCTGGGGTGGTGCTTCTAAGACAAGGTTTTTAGAGTTGGAGAGGGCCCAAAGGGCCCTGGTGAAGGTGATGTTTTTTAGACCATACCGATACCCAACTGATGCTCTGTATGCGACGAGCGGTATTTTATCAGTCAGGAAGCTGTACTTAATGCAAATAGTGCTAAAAAAACATAAATCTATCACCTACAACCCAAATATAATCTTTAAGAGAAGGAAAAACAACGTAACAACACAGCCTTTTGTCAAGTCAAAGTTTGCTGGGAGACAATTTGAGTATCAGTCGGCTTATCTTTATAATAAAATTAATAAACAAATAAATATTTACTCCCTTTCATATATTGAAGCTAAAGAAGCTTTAATTAAATGGTTAAAAACAATTGATTACAACGATCTTGAATGCATTATAAACCAATTATATTATAAGTGAATAATAGAACTGTATTTGTTAACACACACACACACACACATACACACACACACAAACGCGCACACACACACACACACACATACACACACACACACACACACACACACACTCACACACACACACACACACACACACACACACACACACACACACACACACACACACACACACACACACACACACACACACATACACACACACACAAACGCGCACACACACACACACACACACACACGCACTAGCACACACACACAAGCGCGCGCGCATACACACATTATTTGTTAAATTAATAATATATATATTATCACATTACTATATATTAAGATTAAAGAGATTGTAATTGTTAAAAATCAATTTGTCAAACGATGTCATCTTGTTACTAAGATTATAATTGTACACCTTGTTACAAACATATTGTACTTAATATTTAAAGAAGAGCGGGGTTTCCTAATGCAAGCAAATCTGTTGCTTAAAAGGAAACTCCAACCACAATTTTGCTGTATAACATGTGTTACCGAATAAATAATTTTGATTTTCATTTTGATTTGATTTGAATTACAGTCAATTAAAAAAGTGCGTTAAATAATGATCATTAATCTATAACAACAAAGAAATACCTATAATGAAAGATTAGTTATTTTTCAAGTGTTTATTATGATTACCCAGTTTAAATTGGTCAGCTGAGCTAATTAACTTCATCTCTGTTGCTGCCGCACAAATTGCCTATTAAAGATAATGTGAAAAGCAATAAGGCAGACAGATACGGCCGCTGCGTCATAGCTTCGTAAGAGATTATGTTAATTGTTTCGATCTCAAAAATACACGACTTTCCTCTTTGTAGGTATGGAAATCTATTCAACGCGAAATAAACGTTCAATTGTAAATTTACACAACCGCGGACACAATTTACATTAAATGCAATATATTATAACTTTTAATATATGCTAACAGTTTAGCAATAAACGAATCGGAAAGTTTTTGTAATCAGTCAACATTCTTCGAACAAATATTATTATTTTCAACGAGTTGAAGAAGCTGACATTAACGTAAAACGTAAACAAGGATACTTCATTTAGATAACTACACTGTGCAGATAGTAAAAATATTTTAATGGATATAAGCAAGACTGCTTTTTCTATATATTTTATTTCGGTTAACAAACATATAGAAACTATTGGTTACTGAAAATTGAGATCAGGCTTGAAGTTAGTATACTGGCCTTATAAAATCATCAAACGGATAGGTCCAAGAGCTTGAATGATCCCTGAATCATTTTGAACCGACTGACAAATAGTACAAAACTAAAGGGCTCGGGCGGTCCTCTAAAGTAGATGGCGGGGTGTTTAATGTTAAGGGCGCCCTGACATATTTTGCTAAACCCCGAACTAGCTTGATCACTGAGAAGCAGGGTTAAGCAACATTAACCCTTTAACAGACACAACTACTTTATGTTTTTCATTTATGTCCAGAATTTGGTAGAAATAAAGTCAAAGTCAAAGTTTTAATTGCAAACTAAGTGTACATTATAGGTCTTACAGTAATATGAGCTGAATAACTTAGTTGCCCTTACTATTTCCGCCTGCTAAAGGATTAAAAAAATGTATTTTCGACCCCTACACTGGAACAAAGGTACTATAGTAGTGTAACTAGTGTACTCACACAACCAACCGCCTCTTGAACAGCGGACAGTCGAGCGTGAAGGTCTCGTACTCGCCGCCCTCGCCGCACACGTTGAGCCCGTACTTGTCGCGCATGCGCAGCAGATGAGGCTGGATGTCCCGCAGCGACATGCCCAGGTGCGTCCGAGGGTCCAGGCCTAGTGCCGCCACCTGCCGACGGGATACTCGTTGTAGTTTCTTTTATTTTGGCATTGCTCACTGGCAACAGCACACTGGCTTTTGTTATTCTTTTTTGGACAAATTACGTCGTGTTGTGCTTAGCACTGGCAGTTGTGATTGACGGTACTTTTTTAAGGCATTTTTTTTTTCATTTATCTTGCCAAATTTCAGATTTTCTATTGTATTATTAACATTAGATTTAGGTATATAGCTATATTAAGAAAGAGAAAACTACAGTTCTGAAACTTAACAGATGTTGAGTAAGGCCGGATCGCCGGCACACTTGAGTATTAGTTGTTATTTCGAATTCCAAGTCTTCATTGTAAATGTAAATTACAATTATTTTTTACTTCAACATAGACAATAAGGCAGATTGTTTACTAGTTTTGCGAAATGTTGAATTTGATAATGGCAGTTATAATATAATATTTACCTTAATAATAATAGCTTCGACGCGACTAGTGATCATTTCCTGTAACAATTCCTTCTGGTTCCTCCTCCACAGATACGCTAACGACACCAAACCTAGCCTACGACATCTGAAAACATACCTTATGATAGGTATACGTATTTCTAATGAAACTGTTCATCAAGCTTTTTTTTATTTCAATGAAAAATGTTTAATGGTCATAACGATGAGTATGCATAATATGAACAAGCCTGTAGTGGAAAGAGTATTACTCTTCAATAAAAAAATCGCCTTTGGATTTGTTAAAATAAAGCTTTTGGCGTCGTGAAAAAGTTTGCAATTATTCAACCAGTGGGCATGCGAGATCAACACCAGCATACACACATGACTGTAATCATCAATGATAATGCCCATATGAGTATTCATTAGTTACCAAAAAGACACTTACACATTTTCCACCCTAATTCTTTGGTAATCTGACAAGATTGCGCCCACAGCTACTGCCTCTATATCTAAGTCATTCTGAAACAAATCAACATTAATTACATAACAATAAAAGTATAATTTCATTACTGATAAGAGCTGCAGATATTTGTCACTGATAATGGTATGTGATGTGATACTTCCCGGCTATATAAACACACTTACATAGCGCAAATACTACTCACTATGAAGTGTACACAATGTCAATGAATCTCTGTTTCAATGTCACATTGCTTGATCAGTCCACAGTACCAAGACATTTGTCCACATAACCCAATACAGTGATTCATACTTTATTTAAACATGTTTATTGACCCTGTTAATTTGTTTGATGTAATGTAATTTATTCATAATGTTAACATATGATATGAAACACATGCTTCACAGTCAAAGCCAAGTATATATTATAAATATAAAAATATTGTGAACACAATATAATGAAAAAAGAATGAATGTTGAATACATACATTTCAAATTTAAAATCACATTGGTTAGGTAAGGTTAGGATTACTACACTAAGGATCAATAATATGACTTCATTGTTCCTAATTTAGAAAGAGGAATCTTTGCAGTAATTTTTATAACTACACTTTTACCACATAAATAGATAAACCAAGGCTGGATTTGATTGAATAACTAGAATAGATACTTAATATGCAACATTAATGTTGTAATTTATGCAAAAAAACAACACACTTAGGCATTTTTACTTTCAAATCAAACACATTGTTACCTACCAGACCCTATATTTAAATTTGTCTTTTTACAGTTTGGATTTGGCCTTACTCTCTTTGTGTAGTTATGTAATACACAAACAAGAAGCAACAAGTAATAAATCCTATTTTTATTCAGAAAATTATGTAATTTTATGATATTAAACAAGTAGTTAACAATTTCTATACCCTTCTTATGAAATTAACCGATTTTTACCACTTATATTGATGGAATACAAATAAATTTCCAACCTTTATTCTGGCCAATAGTCGGTACAAGTCTTCCACTTCATCATTCTCAGTTGGCTTATAGTTCCGGCCTTGGTCCACGGCGACTCCAGATATAAACTCTCGGTAAAGTGGAAGTTCCATGGCATCAGCATAAAGCTCAATCCCTTGGTGACCGACAGTCTGATACATGTAGCTGTCCAACTCATCTGAGAATAATTTAAAAAAATATATATCAATGGTTATTAGGCATATAAAAAAATATAATATAATTAAAAGAAAATAAATTAAATTAAAAAATAAACAGTCAAGATAATAAAGATAAATGGCCAATTGTTACAAATGCTTAGACATATTATTTTCATTAAATAAATTAACTTCCTATAATTATTTTTTTTAATTTAAAAACAAATTATCAGATTTAAAAATTTCTGACCACCACTGAATTCCCTATCATACAAAAATTATTTAGAAATTGAATCATTTAAAGTATTAATTCAATAAAATAAAGAATTACTGGTGCTTCTTGTACACTAATTCAGGTTTAAATACACAATTTTTGCTAGCACACTTTATAAGACACAAGACTTGTAGCAATTTAATTTCTAGTAACAGTGTGTTATATTATTGTTCAAGATTTCATAAATGTAAATGTTCACAGAAATGTAAGCTTTCTTGACTGATACATAAACCTGTATTGGGTAAGAAGCCTAAAAAATCTTGTCCAAAGGGTATCCTAGTTACAATAACTTATTTACCTTTCAGCTATCACAACAGATGATAAATCATTCAGCACCAACTCAGTACAATTTTGTAGGATATAATTGTGCAAGCAGTTGTGCGCTCTCCGTGTAGAACATTAGGTGTATTATTCGAGTAATGGGATAAAAGTAACCTTTCAGCTGGGGTTGGAGGTTGGCCAGCGCGACTATCGTGTGGCCCGCTCCGACGCACTGCATCATGTTGTAGCAGCTGTCTTTGCCGCCGCTGACCAGTGCCACCGTCCTCATCTTGTCAGCGGTACACTTTACACTCACCAAAACACAATATTAGTTACATAACAACCAAAATATACTCTAAAAAGCGAAAAAAGTAGCAAAATAATAGTCACAACGCGGTTCGGATCACGGCAGTGGCATGTCTAATAAAAAGCTTATTTTGTCTCCTAGACACTATCGCGTCTTCACCGTACGCTTGCGATATTGTTGTAATGAAGCATAATCGTTATCTATTTTGATAACATTGTTCAAACGAGAGAAAAATACGTCCCCAAAAATACGGAGCAACAGCAGGAGCTGTCAAATTGATCGTGTCTAGCCTTCGGAATGTCAATGTCAGCCACGTAAATTGTCAATTTTGACAACAGGATTCCACCAATGATGTTGCTTTGTTTAATGTTATACTCAATTGCTATTGGATGATTCACTTGGCGTTAGGTAGTCCCAATACACAAATATAATATCCATGACACAGTTAAATTATTTAAAATCGTTATTATATGTTTACTCATTTTAACAGTGAGACAATAGAACAAAGTAGAACATGTAATTATAAATACCTTTATGATCACACAGGGACAACGACTTTCTTTTTAGATAATATGTATTATTTCAAATTCTCTTTTGGCTGACTAGCCGGCTGTTTCTCTTTTTATTTATTAAGGGTTCATATATATATGTACCTACTTAATATTCGCTGAAGCATACAAAATGATAATTTAGAGCCTATATTACAACAATGCAAGACCACGAATAGAGGTGATTCAATTTAAATGATCATAACTTATTCTTTTTAGCCATTATTTGGTACTCATAAAAGTGGGTACCAAATAATGGCTGGCTGGCTATAATTCATTTTTAGACCTGAAAAGGTAATGATTATAACTATCATGCTTTCAGACCACATGCCTTTTAGATTGAACGGTTAGACATAAGCGAATTAAGCAATTTAGGCAGATTTCTTCTTAGTCAAAAAGTTAACTAATAAATAAAATTGCCCCTCATAAAATATTCCTGTTTTTTTTTTACTTTATTTTACTAGATAATACATATATATTTAATGCCAGTATGTCAGAAAATTACAATTGTATGGCATACTTTAATGTTTAAATATTATACAGAATCCTCAGCCCATAATTAGAACTACACTTGGTCATAATAGCGTACAGCGTCATCTATTATTTCAGAAACTAACTATTCAAATGTACCATATTTGCAGTTTAATTACCGTAGAATAAAATCATTTTACTTGTTTGTTGGTACAGTTTTATATGCAAATATATTATAAAGAATTAATAGTGCTATGCGTTATCTTAGGCTGTTGCGATTTTTATTGTATTAGGGCAATTTTATAATAAAATGTTACTCGGGTTGCTTAAAAGCGTCTGTAGTTCTAATGTTGCCAATGTAATAATTTATTACTCAGTTGATGCACTGAACAAATAATCAAAAATTAAAATTTTTATTTATTCATTTACAAAAAAAAATGCGTTTGTTAGTCTAAAATATTGTTTTAATACGATTTATGAGAATTTCTTTAAACGTAACGATTTTAAATTAATTTTGTTCTGAAAAGTGAATGCCGAAGTACAGACGGTTTTAAATGACCCGTTGCGCACAATGGCTGGTTTGTCAGATTATTGATGCGGTGGTTTGAATCACGTTTGAATTCTAGTGCGATGCTTCGCATTTTCGTGTGATTTTGTTAATTTACCATAATATTATTTAAATGAATTTGTGTGTTGTGTGAAATAATAGATATCGTAGTGTTATAGAGTGTGCAATCATGGTTTTGGCCGAAAGAAGTAACGATGTTCGGAACGGGAAGCGGTCAAGGGGGCCAAGCCCCAATGGCCATGGAAGTCCAGATTCCAGTTCAGAAGACGAGAATGGTATGAAAATCTTTGTATTTCTAATCGCTTTTAATGGGAGAGTAGATATCACGTAGTTACGCTGAGTTTGTCTTGACGAGTACCAGTGAGGTGCGTCAATCAAATCAAGTTGCTTCATAGTACTCGGGGAATTAAATGCTTTTGTGTACTTACTAATGTGATTGTGGGGTATTAACTCATGAACCGTCATCTGACATGCTTTAATTTTTGTGCTTTTCATCATCCGCCTTCATGCTGCGTTCATCTCATCACAACCAATGTAACTCGCCACCAAGCAGTAGTACCCTTTGCAGCCGAGAAGATAAGAGTGGGTAGGGATTACCAGGCGGTGTGCCCGGAGCTGGAGCCCGTGGAGGCGCGGAAGCCCGAGCTGATATCAGACCGGGCGCTGCTGGTGTGGTCGCCCACTGCCGACATATCCGATATCAAATGTGAGTATCTGGTCATGCCTTGACTTATGGCCTTTTCAGGAAAAGCACCTAATTCATATTAATTACCACTGTTAACGATGAACATTGTATCCGAAAATGTGAAAAAAATTAGACTACAATAACTTGCAAATTGGGCTCACAAATTGCCTTAACCTTGTTTATACATTTAATTTACTATGATGAATGAATAGGAAACAGAAAGTGATGAGTTTTGTGGTTTACCCCAGAAGTAGGAATGTTTATTATGTGATGTTTCCTCATATATTGATAAGTTACGAAATTGTGCCAGCACAATCTTGCAAATGCATTGGCTTTTCTGTAAGTCCTAGAACTTTCAGAAAAGCCAATTCATGTTGAACATTTTTCTGAGTTAATTTATAAAAAATGCTTTTTCTGAAAAGACCTTTTATATAGTCAATAAAATTGTTACTTTACATTAAACAAAATGATTGTTTTAGTGGATGAATACATAACAACAGCTAAAGAAAAATATGGTTACAATGGTGAACAGGCACTGGGTATGCTATTTTGGCACAAACATGATTTGAACCGGGCATCAATGGACTTAGCAAATTTCACACCATTCCCTGATGAGTGGACAGTGGAGGATAAGGTGCTATTTGAACAAGCTTTCCAGTTCCACGGCAAAAGCTTTCACAGAATACGACAAATGGTAAGTATAATCGAGTTTTTCCTTATTTAACTCGGCAGTAGGCGCTACCGGGTAAAAAATACCACATAGTGCATAAATTCGTGAATATTTATTTTTGTGCTTAATTTTCGGTCGCGCCGCTTTAGGTACCTTTCGAGAAACGTACGATAATCCGCTTATAGCAATTTGCAGCCAGTGTGCACGCAGCATTTAGCCACCACGGATTTATAAAGTACGAATGGGTATTTTTTACCCGGTAGCGACTGTTTACGTCCTGTAATTTTTATCAGACAAATTTTATTTTTAGTTGTTTAAGACTTTCAAGATGCTTTATATACCTCTTTATAAAGAACAAATAGAAGAGTGCCTATCGTTAGAAAACAGTGAAGAAGGATTGAGGATTATAGTAAGCATGAAACTAATTCAGAGCAAGAAAGTGAATATGTAAGGTCCTCCTCAGCTATGTCGACTTCTAGTGATGAGGGTATACTACCTCTGCTTCGTATGTATAAACAATATCGTCAGTATCTTGATGACGTGCCCTTGCTTTATGTAAAACGTTAAGAAATGAGTATGTCATAGTAAAAACAATAAAGAAAACCGCAGTGATGTTGTGCCACCAAACAAAATTCTTGAAAAGGCTGACCGTCATTTGTTATGCCACACATTAGGACCAGATCTACTATCCCAAACCTGTCTACAGATACTAAAGATAAAATAATGTATTTACTTGGTGGCGATAATCAAGAAAATAAAAAACTAATCGTCGTCGTACTCATCAAGAAAGAGCCCTGCCCTGCCCAGCCCCGAACGCAACTGTCTTCATCACGATGTGCAGTGTGTCCTTGGAAGAAGGATAGAAAAACGAAAACTGGTTACAATAAATGCCATAAAAAGATATGTAGAGAATATACTGTTTCTATTTGCGAAGAATATGCCGAAAAAGTATAGATTTATAGAACAATATCAACATATATTATAAGGACTGTGATTATTTTATGGTTAAACTTTGAGAGATCTTTGTCCAAAACAAAGCCAAATTAATGCATGCTGCAATTATTATTGTGAGTAAGACTACCTCATGTTGATTAGATAATGATCACGTTTTTATTATTTTTTGTATGTTTGAGTCTAATTTTTGTGTTTTTTTCAAGTCATGTGTGAAAAACATTAGAATTTACTCTGTGGATTTCATTAAAATTATTTTTATATTATATTAAGAGATAAGTACTTAATTCTCACATTTTTTCGTAAAAATATTATTAAAGTATTACTCAAAACTATGTTTTTTTAAAATATTCATAAAAAACCCCCATTTTTTACAATAACAGTAATGTGGTACTTTTTACCCGGTAGCGACAGTCCGTGTTGCATTATGGGGCGCGCCTACTGCCGAGTTAAACTGTGTGATATTGTAATAGCTATCATTTGTCTGACCTATTTTGGCCTTAGGACCACATAAGGAACATATAGACTTCACAACATAATGAAATCATAAAAACCTGATAATTCCCTCTTTATATCTTAGTGATTATGTTCATTTTTGAATACTTTATAATTGATGCTTTTGGTTGACACTAAATTATTTCAGCATCTTGATAGCCTTAAAATGACAAAACTATGTGTAGTACAGATTTTCTATTTTTCAGTCAAAATCATTAAAAATATCATTACTTTACCTAAGTTGACATTTAACAATTGATTTCTAAATCTTGGTAAGATTTCGTTTGTAAACTCTAGAAACTGAAAAATTGGTCTTGTTGGGTATTTAGTGTGATATAATTTTGTAGTGTACAGCTAGGGTTGCCAACCGTACTATAATATGTAGTATTGTACTATATTTTGGGTACTGTTGAAGAAAGATATAGTACGCGAAAATACTATATTTTTTTGTGCAACAGATGAAAGCCTTTATGTCAGTAATGTTTAATCGAATAAAAATATTTTTTTTTAAATTTTTTGCAATTTTTGAACGCGCCTTTCGTTCCACAGACTTTATGTGCTGCCTGTTAATTAAATTCCAATTGATAATTTTCAACTCAATTCAAAATACTATATTTTTTAAATGTGGACTATATATTTTGAAGCATTTTTTGAAAAATACTATATTTCGCCGAGGATGTGTTGGCAACCCTATGTACAGCAAAAATTCACTTTAGACTATGATTAATTTCTAACATTTTAGAATTATCATGGTTCTCACTGATGTAAAAACCATGACTAACATTACTTGATATGGGAAATCCCAAGCTTCAAGAAAACTTAGTTTTCCTCAGTTTTCTGCATAAAATAAAAATAAAATAAAAAAACGTTTATTGCTTCATAAATTGTACATACTGTCTTACAATACTAAAATGAAGGTGAGCAAAAGGAAACATCTCAGCATGGCTTATCTAGTAAACCAGATAATGCTGTTTTTCAGATGTTCCTATTCTTCTATATTATATATATTATTATGAAGTAAACTAAGTATGTAGATGGAGGGCTTAACCTCTTAAAAACTTAAATTAAAACTTATATAACTCTTCCGCCTTAGCAGAGATATCATCAACTTAAAATTACAGTAACAAATTAAATCAATGTTATTAGATTAACGAAATAAAGTAATAAAAAGTTGTTAGGCATAAACTTGCACAAGTGTTCAGTTGCGAGAATCTGGATACTGAATTTAAATGTTCTACTTATGCACCAAATAATAATTTTTATAACTGATTTATTAATAAGTACTAATAGATTCAAAATACTGCAAAAATTAACAAATAATTGATAAAAGCAGTTGAGTATGTACAGTGTTTATCTGCCATAAGTAGGGTTTTCCCCTTTAAACTGAGTGATGACTACTATGAAACTATAACTTTAATTTACTTATAATTAAAAATTTTACTTCTTTTGAAATATATAAATATGTAATAACATGTGACATGCAATAAATATTTTGAATTTGAATTTGAAAACATTATTATTTCTGCATAAGGGATGATTGTCCTGAATTATGAATCTTAAATAAATAATTATTTTTTATTTATGTTATATTAGTGCAATCTAAGACTCTGTGTTTGGTTTGTCTCGACAGTTGCCCGACAAGTCAATAGCATCCTTAGTGAAATATTACTATTCATGGAAGAAGACGAGGACTCGTACGTCCACAATGGACGTGGTGACCGACGGACGCAACCCCACAGCCTCCGGCACAGGCAAGACAGGGTCTGAGCCTGGTGGCTCTGACAAGGAGTCAGATAATGACGAGAAGGTATGTACTACCAGCTCATTTAGTTCTGCTACCAATGTTATTTGTCTAACTTAATACACAGTGTGACTTTTTATCTTTGTCCAAAAGTAAATAGTCTATTTGGAGCGAGTTATAATATGTTCATAAGTTTATTAAAAAAAAAATAGTTTTTATTAGGTATATGGATACCAATGTGCAGGAGAACCGAGTAGTTGTAATAAAATAAAATGGTCAATTATTAAACATCAGGGCAATTGATTGATAAGAATGATAAATAAAAGATAACCTAGTAATGCCCTAGCACAATAAAATAGATGTGGAATGCGTAAAATTGGATGGTGATTAAAAGTCATGCTGTATTTTTGCTTATTATTTTGTTTCATTGTGTGCAGTCCCACATTTGAATGTAGGATTATAAGTAATTGTAAATTGTACTTGATGATACTGTATCTGGATTGTCCAATTACAAATATTTGAAAGTACTAACACTTGTGGCACAGTTGGTAAATAGAAATGCAGAGGAGGCTCAATTGGTAAATGATTACACCTTCACAGTAAAGACAATACAGTTTCCCTTATAATTTGCCAATATTTTCTAAGTTGCTCTGCATGTAGAGATCCGAATTCGACAAAATAGGACGCGAGACATATTTGGGACATGTTTTCAATAAAACCTGCTAAGGGGGGTTACTTTTGAATCCATTCCATCAAGGTGGTTGAGACGGTATTATTGACTGTAAGCTAAAACTGAATCAGGACTTTTATTTTATTTTTATATGTGGCAAATCAGTTGTGGCTACTGTATCTAACAAATTCAATGTAACCTAACTGATATAAACACATATTTTTATACCTTATTCACTCCGACCTGAGTCAAAATATAAACAAATTATGATATTAATTATTTTTAGTTTATCTTTATCGCTTTATCAAAAGTTGTCAGTTCTGACAAATGTAAAATGTTTTTCTCTCCACTGTATCACAATCATCCATTCCTTTCTCCTTCATAAGAAATGCATTTGCATACTAGATTCCCTAGAATGAAACCGTAAACTTTTATTGCGCCGGATTATATTTGCCATATCATTCAGTTATTTGCGAGCTTATGATTCACACTATCAAAATACATGTGTTATAAAAGCTTTGTTTACATCTCGTCTCAGGCCAAGATGAATATGGTACTAAAAAACGTCGCGAGTTTCCAAGTAACCCCTGTTGCTAGGTGCTATGTCCTCTGAGTTAAGGATGTGTATTGGCTATGGCAGAAGTGGACATTCCACCGGGGTATAGTCCGCGGCGGGCGCCCCGACGCGGCGCCGGCGCTCCGCGGGCTGCAGGACCCCAAGGTTCGTTTACCCCCACGACCATTCGCCACCAAATATCGATGTACAGTGTCTTCTTCACTATCCCACTATCTATTCGATTGGTTTGTTGTCATCCATAATCGATGTTTGTCAATAGGGTATTTTCCTATGGTTCTGGTATGCGAAATTTTTATCTTACTAAACTCGAATTCTAAACGAGCTGTTATGACGGTCAAAGGAGTGACGAAATATTGCGATGACAAAATTTGGCAGCTTTGTTCCGCTCACGTGTTATTTCTTTCTTGCGCGTAAATGTATGGTAGATTCCCCATTCAAACTGTTATTTTTGTTAACTCACAGTTAGTATGGCGCGTCATTGTTTTTTTTAGTAAAACTCCTTTTACTTTCGCGGATTCTTTATAATTTATGATCACAAAATATATTTTTTTACCATCAAAAGAAAAAGCAAGTAAAATACCCTATTTTACCCCCGTTATTGCCTGTCGCAGACCCCAGACTCCTGTATCTGTCTGCCATCATTGTAGCACCCCATGACATGTCTGTCTGTATCATGCGAATTTTATTTTTTGTTGACACATGCTTTGAAATGTTTATGTATTCATTTCATTCGTTGTACAGTTATGAATGAAGATAATTGGTATATCTACAAGTGGAAATATAAAATTTTCTTCAAAATAGCTGCCCATATATTCAGTTATTCTCATATTCAGGCGATATTGGCTGCTTGTTGGCATTGCTTGTTTTTTGTTTGACTGCTCTGCATTTTTATCTACAAACTAAGGCTGCTAAGCTCACAACACATGCAACATCCATACTCGAATTATTCATTTGATCTATCATTTCTGTGTTACACAATATTTTCTCCTATTTCATTAACATACTTATTTTCAAATGTTATAGAAATCTGAGAGTTCCTCTCAAAACACACACAAATACTATATTATGAAATATTATTATTGAATGTATATGTCGCATTATTGTTAACTGTTGTAATATTAATAGTAACCCGCTCACCTAATCCCGCTTCACCCCCTTAAGTCCCCGCATGCTTCCTTTAATGGCCCCCGTTAGAAGGCAACTTCACTAGTGAGTCTTATGTGTGCAGAATATGATTAATATTCTAATGGGTTTCTTAAAAGAAGTGTGTGAGGAGTGACAGTGTTGGTCCGTCCTTGCATAGTAAATGTTTTAGGTGTGTCGGTTTGAGTGAGGCAGTAAAGTGTTGTTGGGTGGTAGGGCGAGGGCGGCGGCGAGGGCGCGGGCAAGTGGTGCACGGTGTGCGGCATTCTCTGCACACACACCACCGCGCACAACTCCCACAAGCTCTGCCAGGCATGCCTCGTGCACGCCAGGTCGGTAACCTCAATATTATCATTCATTATTATTTGCTCAAAGCAGTCACTTGCATGTTTTGTGAATACCAAACGAATTAGAGTCATTTAGGCGTATTTTACCGGGGCTGCCATCTTTCTGGGTCACCCGGGTCCAGTTTTAAGGCGTTCCGCCGGTCGAATCGGGATTGTAAAAGCTGTTTAGTTAGTTCTAAATCTTGATTAGTTGATTAGATTGAGCTTCGTGGGTAGTCGCTTAGGCGTCGCCGAAGATGGCAGCCCTAGTGTGTGGGCTAGTTGATGACATTGGCGGTTTCCGTGCAGACGGACGGGCTCGATGAGGCCGCTGTGCGGGCCGTCGGGGCGGCGCGGGCCCGGCTCGAAACAGCAGCGGTACAAGCACCGGCTGCCGCGCGGCATTTACATCAATCACGATGATCTCGTCGCCATGGCGACCGGCCCGCAGCCCGGCGACGCGCCCCAGCCCGGCCTAGTCAATCAGGGCGAAGCGATGCTTAAAGCGATGGACAGGGAAATTATATCGCTCAAGAGACAAGTAAGAGGCGCTCCGCCAGCTAAGTAGTACCGCGACACATTCTCACGCTACCGACCACGTTCCACTTTGCTTCACCGAGCCGCCCCGTTGAGAGGGCAAAAAAGAAACACGTAGGAATTGTTCGATAAGTAGGTACTGTTTCTTTTTGTCCATAGTAAGGTAGTGTAGATTCTGCGAAGTTTTAGACGTTTATCTTATAATTGGGGCGGCTTCTTGGGGCAAACTGGAATGATTCCTCAACAATGCGCACGCACAGGATAGCGACTTCAGCCAATCACTATCGAGCGTGGATGTGACTGTTTGTGTGATGTAATGTGAGAATGTGATAACAATAGCTCTCATAGCATAGATAAACGTAGTTGCTAAATATTACTGCAATAATAAGCCGATAATGTCGTAAATATTCTGCACACATAGTACTAGTTGACAAGTTATATTATTAACGAGTGTTTTATTTAAATTTATGCTTGCGCTCAGTCATGATATTTATTTACAATGCCTACGCGTTTGTTTCTTAGGTAAAACTGTACTTGTTTCTTTGGATAATCCAGATATGCACAATCAGTTGTTTGATTTTGAACATGACTGCAGATATGTAATATTATTTGTTTTACTAGGTAGAACCTATAAATCTAACAGAGTTCGGTCCAGACTGGCCAACTTGTATGTAAGCTACCGGGAATTTCAGTTAGTAACACGCTTTTGGCCAAGAGCTCTGTCCTCTTGACTTATATCCTAGCACAAGTTAGTTGTGGAGAAGCACATCAGAGTTTTCAGTCTGTTTTAAAAAATGCACAAAGGTATTTAGGGGTACCTTCCTTTGTAGTATTTCCATAAGCGTGTAAAGTTACTGAAGTTCCTGGTTAAAAATTATCGGTAGCACGCAACTGGAAACTCCTTATTCACAACGTCCCTGAAATTTGTATTCAGAAAGTCTGCTCCGTTGCTGCCTGTATTTAACAATAGACATGCAGTAACTGAGCAGATTTTCTGGTCGAGATAAAGACAAGAGCATAGTTTTCGAAATTCAAATCCGTTGCAAACAACTTGTGAATATGGGGCGGCAGTTTTATATAGATCTAGGTTGTTCCGAGTTGCGTATCTCCGGATGTATAACGGGTGTTGTGTAGGTGCAGCAACACAAACAACAGCTGAGCGCGATGAAGCGGAAGGTGGGCGACGCGGGAGTGGACGAACTGCGGCCGGGAGAGCCGCCCGCGAAGATCAACTCGCGCTGGACCAACGACGAGCTGCTGATGGCCGTCACCGCGGTCAGGAAGTATGGTGAGGAGTTTGCTTCCTATGAGGAACCTTCCTTGGAGTAGCCTTGGCATCATCACCGGACTTGCGAGGGAGCGGATGGCTCTCCTAAAATGATACCAAACACAGTAGGAGTAGGTGTATAAAGGTAGGGGTAGCAGGGGTTCGGGGTTTGGGACGAAGATTTCCTCGATTGCAGAACATAGATAAACCAGTTTGCTATAGATTAGTTCCATTTTATTTAATCCCGGTAGAATCTTAACCCTTTAACCAGTACACATTTTAAAAATTTCCTTGCTTCTGGTCTTTATCTTGAGTGAATAAGGTTTAAATTATGGTGGCAATATGGTTGACACTACCGTGTAAAGGGTTAAGGCCGTTTTCATTATGGCGTCATTTGGACTCGAGACACATGGCGCGCTGTGTATTGGTCCGAACATTTCGAAACGGCCTGACACTCCTGTCCACTTCAACAGAAAGAGTGTAATATTCAATATTTTTTTTGCAGGCAAAGATTTCCAAGCGATAGCGGAGACCCTCGGCACGAAAACAGAGGCACACGTGCGGTCGTTCTTCGTGTCGTACCGCCGCCGGTACAACCTGGACGCCGTGCTGCGCGAGCACGACGCCGACCGGCCCGGTGAGTGAGCGATGAGGAGATAAGTGGCTAGATGTAAGAACGGTGAAGGAAACATTTTGTCGACCGGTTGCTGTTATCACCATTCAGTTGTGTAAAATCCGCCAAGTGACTCTGACCTCTCTCGGTCAGGTCGCGTTCCGGGATCAGCACAGTACGAACCGGAGCCAGGGGGGACCATTGTTGCGGCAAGCGCTGGACCAGTGGAGTCTTAGCGGCGGTATTGTGCGGGCGGAGCGGGTCAGCCCGCCGGCCAGGGAGGCCCGTAGAAACGGGGGCCCCTCCGTCCGGCGGACTGGCCATCTCCGACCCCCACAACTCAATAACAAAGCGGGACTCCACGCCTTGTTTCGTTGTTGCCGCAGCAGTGGTCTCCTTTTTCACGGCTTTCAGGGTGAGTGCGACAGGCTCAATATGGTCTATTGTGCCTGTCGACCTCATATTTGGATCTCACTACCGCTTACCATCAGGTGGAGTGAGGTCATCTTGTTAGCCTCTTTATAAAAAAAAACGGAAAACATCGTGAGGAAACCTGCACACCTACGAAGAAATTCATAGTTTGTGTAGTCGACCAACCCGCACTTAGCCAGCGTGGACTATCGCCCTAGTTTAGGGTAGGCCCGTACCCCAGGAGTGGGGACGTATATGGGCTGATGATGATGATAGAGTAACTTATCGACATTGTTTGTTTTGAAGGTACAACGAGCACAGAGGCGGCGGAGAGCGCGGCCGACAGCACGCCCACCAACAACGGCACCTCCTCGCCGCAGACCACTGCCAAGGATGAGAAGGTTAGATGCATTGTATTGTTAAGTTTCAACTTTTGAAAAAAAAAATCTAAGGCTGCTACACTGGATGGACGTGGTGCCGGTAGCGGTGACTCCCGCGACGTAGAAATGTTTAAGTTTGTATCGCACTGCGCGAATCCAGTTTGAATCAAGAGGTACGCTAAGCTAGTTTAGTTTAGCTCGCATAGCTGACGCAGTTTTCCATATAATATAATTATATTGCGGGGTCTGCACACAAGTATAGCTAAACTGTGTCAGGAATGTGAGCTAAGCTGAATAACTGAACTTAGAGCTCTTGGTCTGCAACCCGCATAAGGCGTCGCAAGCTAACCTTGTGTAAACCAATTTGGTATTTGATCATGGAGTTGGAATAAGAAGGAGACGGCCTAAGTTACTGTACACCATGGTACTTGAGTAGGTTCAGACAGATATCATACAGTTATCATCGAAACTCCGATGCGCTCGGACGTGTTTGACTAATTTATTTATCTTCTTCTGACGCCGTTGAAAGTGACAAATTAAAGGCTTAATTTCATAGAGAATCACAGCAACTTTTTTCTACTATGTAGATCCACATAGGGATACGAATATTTATGCAAATGCACACACATATATTATAACTAGCTTTCCGCCCGCGACTTCGTCCGACGTTCGACTTCGTATAGCACACTCGGTTAAAAAGTAGCCTATGTCCTTTCTCAGGCTCATATCTGTACTAAATTTCATTTAAATCGGTTATTTACACTATGCGTGAAAGCGTAACACACAGACAGAGTTACTTTCGGATTTATAATATAAGTATGGATAGTTAGCATAAACATCACGATAGTAGCATAAATAATTATTTATACTACTATCGCGCGGTAGACTAGTCAATACAATGTCCACCGTCTGTTGCAGCCCGAAGTGGACAGCGAGGGCGTAGCCATCGGCGCGCCCGGCGAGCAGGGCGGCGCGCCCACCACGCCGCCCAAGCACAAGCACAAGTAACACCACCCGCCCTCCCGCACCCTCCCCCCGCCGGCTACAGGTGACTCCACAGAGGCCATGCAATGCTGTGGACCTTGCAAACACGGTACACCATTCACTACGTAGCTCGGGGATACAGTAACATAAGGATAAGCCTAAAAGTGTGACTCGAGAGAAACGGATACTCCACACAAAGATGTATAGATGCTAATAAGTACTGTAGCGCTACCATGAGTTTAAAAGTGACAGACTCGATATCGCCTATGTAAATATGTTTATGAAAAACTTCTACAGCGCCCCTAGCGGTTACGCTAAGAACTAAAATCGATAGTATGAAAAAAACATTTCGATAGGTTTCTAACGTACGTAAGGTTTCGATAGCTAACTCATGGTACCACTACTGTTCTCTGGACACCTTGTGCGTCTGAAGATACATACATGCTTGTGATGAGCCGGATTACCGTATAGGGATATAGACACGGATATGGATATTCACGAATGCGAATACCCGTATCCGTGGATATTACCGCGCTGACAGGAAATCATTAATCTGATCGACACCGAGTGTCAGATCGATAGTAAAGTCTGTCTCGCCTCGACCGCCATATGTTTGAAAAGGTTGAGCAACAAACGAAATTAGTTATCTCTAATTACTTCCGGTTTAAGTTGGACTTAATGGTTTTCTGTCGGTGGATCTAATCGTTCTTACACTTCTGGTTTAAATTATAAGAATAAATTGGGAATTCATGTTAATTCTGGAAAGTTCGCCCACCATTTATATGCTCATTGACTTCGACTGATATGGTAACGATATGTATTTTGAACTGCCCTTATTTTTCTAAATACCTGGATTAACATTGACAGTGTGATATGTAATATGAGAAAGTTTTTTTCGAACCCTCAAATGCTATTTTTATACAATAATAAACGCAATTATATTTTGTACAATAGTAAACAAAGTAAATACAAAATAAAATGAACTCTTAAGTAATTCCGTAATACCAACGAAAGGCTGGTTAATTTAATTTCTGTTTGGTTTGATGTTAAATGTGAATCAAGCTTATTGAATCTGTGTCTTTGTAAATAAATATGTAAGAAACTTTGAAAATAACTTTCTCACTGTGTATGCAAATCCAGTAGTAGACAATAGTTAATATCTCGAATATGTGTTATGAATCCATGGTCTTGGGATATTGAAGAAAGAAAATTACTTAGCTCTTATTTCCCATAAAGTTATATCTCACATGTGGTCAATGATTTTTCTCATAAATCACAGTGTATTTGTTGAGCACAAATGAAACTCTGATATCGTTTATATAACTAGAGCGGATTCACTAATTGATCTTTAACTGCAAAAGTAATTAATATATTTGATGCCGAAGATGTAACATGTTAAACAAACTCAGATGTCAAAGTGGATGATATTTTAGTACGAAACAAACTTCCTTATTGAAATCGACTGGCCATTATAGTAAACAATCGCAATAATAATATATTTAGAAATTAATGTCTCAAATAAAAATATGATTATGGTGCAAGTAATTTTATATCTGGCAGCGATTGGAGTGTGAATGATGCTTTAGGACAACCCAGAGGTTGTCGGGAGTGACTATGAATGTAATGACAGTATACGCTTTAGGAAAAGATCATATTATGGACCTACTTTGTATAATAACAATATGATAGACTAAAGTTAAGATATTTTTCCGTAACTTTGGGGAGATATACTATGATATATAGTAATATAATAGCGTGTTTGATTGTATGGTGCAGCGGCAGAGCTGCGCTCGCCTGAATGTCCGGTC
Organism: Maruca vitrata; assembly: GCA_039566165.1. Taxonomy (NCBI): domain Eukaryota; kingdom Metazoa; phylum Arthropoda; class Insecta; order Lepidoptera; family Crambidae; genus Maruca; species Maruca vitrata. The sequence continues at coordinate 2,934,044 of CM076926.1, forward strand.
TTGATCTCTCGAAATTATTCTTGGCGATGTGTGATAGTCTTTTAACATAGGACATGAAATATATTCACTTGCCTTAAGTAATTTTACTTATCTTATACTCGCATGCGGAACTATGACTAATTATTATGCAGATATACTAGAGGTATTCAATGTATTGCAGAATACGCAGTGTTATTACTACAAATAGTTTTGTATTATAACTGTGTAAGAGAGCTATGTAAGAGTTTCTTGTAGACTTGTTCTTATTTATCGATAAGCGTACTATCAATCTTTATTATGTCCATTTCTAGTTTTATCGTCGGAACTAACAATGAATTAGGCGTCTAGGTATATGTTTATTGGACGATATTCGTACGGCGAAATCGCATTTATAGTCTCAAAGTTTATGGAATTCTATAAGTAGTAACGTTGTTCTAGAGTAGCAACTGGTATAAGCAAGCTTGCTTCTCACATCCATTGTGAATAAATTCGTATACTACTAAATATTATTTTCTAATTGATAGAGCAAAAGATATAGTATAATGAATAATATGATATTTTTATACACATAAAAGACATCTCACTCAATATAAACATGATAATAGTGTGTTCGCTTTTATAGTTCATCCATGCATTATTTCATAAGTATTAACAATTTACTATTAAATTTTAGTAGTAATTATTAGTTTTTGTTTCTTTTAGTATAAAGAATTTTAATATTGATCATAAATAGCATAATTTTCTACTAGTTTTAATGCAATGTACATCACTAATGAGATGCGCTAGGTGTCGTGTTGGACAAAAAGTGGTTACCGTCATACGTTTGTGTTATAAATTAATTAATATTTGTGCGAATAGTTTCCTTCTACTCAGTGTGCCGACTTCTAGATGTTCTGTAAATAATCCGCTAGCAATAATTTAATTTAGTCAGTATAATATGAGTTTGCTGTTTGTCTTATAAAAAATAAAAACAAAATAGTGAAGCGTCAAGCATTATAATGTTACCGTCAAGTGATATTTATTGAAAGCATTTCATACATTGTTTAAAGTGTTTGAACATTAATTTTGATCGAGGTTTGCGACATCCTATTGAAAAATATGTTCAAGTCTAATGGAGAGACAAATAGATAATTTAATTTTAACGATGGATGCGCGTTTTTCTATTGAACTTTTTCACAATAAATCAACATCCGCCTAAAATTGACGTAAGCAATATTTTAATGTTATGTTTATGTTGAGATAGTTGTAATTCTGACTTGAACAAAAATTACATGGGTATTCCTTACTTGAAATTTTTGTTTAATATAATTTTAAGTTATTGGGTCCTTGGGTCGTGGGTCTTATTATTTTATGCTAAGTAATGAATTCGTATGTTTAAGTTATATAGCACAAGAATGTAAAATAAAATTCAATATAATACTTTATAATTTTTAGCACTGTTCAGCTTTATTATGCTTCAATATTTGTAGCAATTTGCCTTCTGCTATCGTTGTATTGGGCACCCATAGTGAATGTTGTAGTGTTATTCTATACATGTGCCTATTGAACCAAGTAAATGCAATGGCATTTAATTAGTTCCTCTGTCGAAATTTTAGTAATAATGTCGAATAAAAATTCTTACTTTTTATGGCTGACAAACAACACCATAAAGGTGCTCATTCAAAAAAATTATAATTAAATTTGATTATCAATTTGATGGTTAGAGCTACCACTTAAAAATCTTTTAAATAAATTGGGTTCTCAGTATGTTTTCTACCTCAATTTAGACACTGGAACTAAAAATAACTACTAGGATGCATGTATAGTAAGGATTTATTTTATTTTATACATGAAATTAGGCCACAAAGCAATGTAAATATTCCCTGGAAGTCTTATGATTTGGACTTATGTTCCGTTTTATACCTGACTGATGTGTGGAGAAGTCACGTTATGTAAATAACTTTAATAATGTGTAATTTGAAACTTAATGGATGACGAATGGTTCAGGATTTACCTCGAAGATTGGTAAAACATGTAGGTTTATTTTTTTTATCCGGAATAAAATGGGGTTTTTCAAAATGATTGCCTATTGTAATAATAATTGACATTTATGATCCGAAAATTGACTCTTAATGTTTGAAATTGAAAGTTATTTATAATAGCGTGAAGTCTGCATACAATTGGTACTATTTATCGTAATATTTAATTCCTGTGGCATAAGGATTAAACACTCCCAAAGAGAATCCACAATCAAGTCATCTTATTTATTGATGCTAATTAGACCTAGTAGGAATATTGTTACAGAATTAAATTATTTTCTATTAGATTATGTTGTGTTCTGTATATTAAGGATAATAATCAGTTGATGAAGTTTTTTTTTATGATTAAGTGAAGCTCAAACTGTACCTATCTATATAGTGAAAGCCGGAGCTTGGCACTGTGACGATTTCGACCGACATTTCTGGGAGTTTTGATTTTAAGAATAATAATAATAAAGTAAGGATGTATAAAAACTGGCTTTTCATTTGAAAATTATACCATTCCTTTGGGTTCGTTGCAACAGATATGAATAGGGATGATGGGAGAAGAAAGTAGCGATAATTATTTTTTGTAGTTTCTTTTGATTAAGGTGTTAAATTTAATTTAGTAATCACTAACACTAAAAAAATACTGATCATCAAAGATAATAATTTAACAATTTTTGAACGGGAATAAAGGTTCCTGACTGCTTTCTAAAATAAAATATACAGGAAGTTCATTCAGTTTCAGAATTAATTGGATCAATAAAAGGTGGACACAGGACCTCATGCCCATGTAGGGCAGAACAACCTAAAAAAATCCTGGAGGTTATTTTTTTTTACTTAGTAAACTTCTTTTGGAGTGGGATATAATAAAAGGCTGATGATGACGATACTTCTTTTCACTATTCTGTCAATAGAGATTTCAGGAATGACTGAAAGATGTCAACAAATGTTGAAAGACTAGTGTTGTCACCTTGACTAACATACTGTTTATAATTATTCTCAGTGTTACAAGAGTTGTAGTGAAATTAGATAATGGTGTCCCGCATATTTCGGCCACCAGCCCTTGGTCGGCTGCGGCTGGCCAGTGTCGAGGATGCGCCGGCCATCTTGGAGCTGGTCGGAGAATCCATGGAGAGGAACTTCCGCGTCCACAACACCTCTGATATCGTGTATCTGATGTAAGGTGGTGTATAAAGTATTAGCACGTAAGGTATATCTGTTCTAAGTGCCTCAGATGCGAATGATGCTATCTATACGTACATAAATGTGGGTACGCGTCGGTTGCGCGTCGTCTGATTCAGATATAGAATAGAATAGAATAAACGTTAGCACAAATTATAATACAAAAAAATATTTTCATACTATGGCGAAAACTTAAATTAATCTTACATGCTAAAGAGGCCCCCACCCACTCAGCATTGTGTCTTTCCTCCCGTGGGGAAGCAACGACTCTGGTTATCAGTGGTTGCCCTTTGATAAATGGTAACATCATTTTTACACGGATACCTACTGAATTTAAGCCCTCTCTAGGTCTGATCGAAATTAGAATGTCCGTAAAATGACATTGGCGAAATAAATATTTTACACGTAGGCGTGCTTAGAAATAATTTCTTTAAAATTTGTTCTTACCTTTGGTTTATGGCGTCTAGCCAAAAAAAAAAACCAACATAGAAACTGCTTACAATAAATCATTGTTACAGAGAAAACTGTATTGTATCCATATGCCAGTTAGATATAAACGACACTATTGTGGGATTCCTATCGGCAAAGGATTACCCGCTTCTGCCATCGGTGCATCCAAGAGCATGGGAGGAGTACATTTGGACTAAATACAAGTAAGTAATTGATTACTTTCATTTCGCTTACAAATTGCTTACTTACGTAACTAAGAACATAAGGAAAATAGATTTTGTCGTCTTAGGACTCTATCGCCCTTAGATACATGTCCTTTCTTAACATTTAGCCATAACACTTTGGCAGCTTTGAACAGCTTGCCGAGTAAGTATTAGTGAAATAGCGACGTCCGCGTATTTTTATGTAATTTGCACTTTACCAATTAAATTTCCTACTTTTTCTATTATGCGGGTCAGCAAAGTCTGCTTTACCAGTGGTACCCCTGCCGAATTCGTTTGAAAACGCTTGTAACTTCCACCGACTTTGCACCATTGCACTTGCTACATTGTTAGGTGCGAAACATCCGCTCCCCGCAAGTCCGGTGATGATGACGTCTGCAAAGTCTTTGCTTTACCTGTGATACCCTGCCGAATACGTTTGAAAACGCTTGTAACTGCCACCGACTTTATTAGCACCAGTAGGTAACTTGCTACATTGTGAGAGCCATCCGGTCCCCCGTAAGTCCGGTGATCCAAGCCATCATCGTAAGTCAATTAGGAAAAAAAACTTGCTACATTGTTCCAGGGCTATAGAGCTGAACGCGCGCAACACCCTGTTCCTGCACCTGCTGTGCTGGAACCCGGTGTACGCGCGCGAGCTGGTGGACGGCATGCTGCGGTCACTGTTCATGCACGATCCCCACGTGCGGCATGTGGCCATGCTCAAGCCCCTCATTGCGTACCCGCGTGCGTCACAAGAGTACCGCATAATGCTGAAGGCGCAATATCATTAGAAAACTGAAACTGTCCGGGATATTTTCCATGTAGTTTTGTTTTAATGAGCTCCCGATATTTCGGCACTGTTGCAAGCACCATGATCACGGGTGAACTGACTGGTTCACCCGTTTTCTAATGTGTGTAACCATGACTGTTTAAAATTATATTTTGCGCTATATCATCATCATCATCAGCCCATATACGTCCCCACTGCTGGGGAACGGGCCTACCCTAAACTAGGGAGATAACGCCTTAGTCGACAACGCTGTTGAAGTGTGGGTTGAAGGCGCAGGCGCAGCGCACCCCGTTGGTTGTTAAACAAGACCGAAGAGAGAGATCTAGGGTTCGGGTCCCAAATTGGCAAGATGTATGTGAGTTTTCCTGTTAAGAAATTACTCCGCCCGTTCGGAGTCAGGATGTTCGCTAATGCACTTTCGCCCGTGTTTCGGAATTCACGTGGCTAAATTATGTGGTCCAGTGCTTTATCTCCAACAGTCATGTCGGATTGTCACCTCAGCGAACTATGATATCGCGCTTTTGGGGGACGAGGGACTTTTTTAATTGCCTCTACATGCCTGGTATGGTTTTGACCTTACATAACGCATTTGTTATACACAGTGCTAGTCCCCGGTCAGTCTCGGTCCGAAGGCTCGTTCCGTCGCGTGGCGGCGATGGAGCGCGGCACCCCGGGCGACCTGCTGCCCGCGCTGAGCGTCGCGGACCGCTCCGAGGTCAGCCCACGACTGAGGATACGGAGGGCCGTGTGCGTTGTTTTTGTTTTTTATTTGGGGATTTGTCTGTGGTCGCTTTTTAATTTTTTTATAGCGTAGGTTTAGTGCTTGGCGGCCAGTATCATGAGTAGACTTGTCACATTTGAAATCAGTAAGTCTCATATTCCTTCACTCCAATGCTGGTATGGATACGTACATAATTTTATTTTATTGCCGAAGGCGCTTTCTACAATTCTTAATTTTTGGCACAATAATATTTATGGCCAGGTTCTTTGCGAAGCAATGGCTACCAGAAAATGCACGAGGAAAGCGGAAATGAATGTGCACAGTCATTTCCTCGTCCGTTTCAGTTTCACGGTGATGAAATATTTTCCTTTTTCTGGTTAACTTTTTTCAGGACAGTTTTCTTCCTTATAGTACCTATAGTGATATTAGCACTCATCTACAGCGAAGAAGATAACGACGACATAGTACCGATCTTAGAGCGGCATTCTGAGCGCCTGCGGGAGATGTACGGCGAGTTCTACGTGAGCGAGCTGATCTCCCGCCACCCGGAGTCTGAGAGGGTGCTAATGGTCTGCGAGGTGAGGATATGAGGACAGTTTGGTAAGAGACGAGTCTTACTAGGTATTCCCTTTTTTTACAATGACAGGATTCGGAAAGTCTATGGGGCTCTCTAAATCGTCCAGGACAAGGTCTGGCAACACCTGGCCCGAATGTCTTTTTTGCGTTCCGTCGCCATTATGTAGTGTATTGGTCTGATCACAAGGCTCTTTAAATTACATTTGCCACCTTTGTCATTTGCCTGCTAAAGAGGCCGACAACCGCCCTGGTTAGACGTGACAAACAGTCAGATCATGGATTCAGCATTCGTATTTTGTCAAGATGTGAATGAGGTGGATTCAGAAAATTTACAGATTACATATACAGGGTGTCCCAAAAAGTAGTGTCAAGCGGAAGTCCTGAGATAGAACATCCCGTGGGGCATCCGAAACACCCCCATGTATGTTCCGCGATTTTTTATAGTTTTCGAGTTATGATTTTTTTTCTAAAATTTTGAGAATAACTGACCTAACCAACTAAAAACTATGTAGAGAAAAAAGTATTTGACTTTTTTGAGTAATTCTTTTTGCAAATCAATTTTCATGAGTTTTCCTTTAATGCCTAAAATATTTGTCTCCATAACTTATATGTATAATAAAATGTCCAAATAATACTTCGTATTCAAATGGCAAACCTTATGATGTTTCCACCTCTCTGTCATTGAAGTCCGATTTCAGAAAAAGTAGCCCATTAAGTACCAGTTTTTATTAATGATTATAAAAGCTGAGAGTCTAGCTCAGTTTTTAAAGTTACTTAGGAGCCATGCAACTACCTCCTTATATTTTAAATTTAACGTTGAAATTGTAAGACATTATTTACAGAACATAACTTTTTTGTTTGTACCATTATTTTGATATTTTCCATATAAGTTATAGAGACAAATATTTTAGGCATTAAAGAAAAACTCATGAAAATTGATTTGCAAAAAGAATTACTCAAAAAAGTCAAATACTTTTTTCTCTACAATATTTTTAGTCGGTTAGGTCAGTTATTCTCAAAATTTAAGAAAAATAATCATAACTCGAAAACTATAAAAAATCGCGGAACATACCATGGGAGTGTTTCGGATGCCCCCACGGATGTTCTATCTCAGGACTTCCGCTTGACACTACTTTTGCAGGACACCCTGTATACTAAGTAGGTAGGTACTATTGTTGATCACAGGAATACCCTATTATGTACTTTTTACAAGTAGTCTGTATACTGCTTCTAGCACAAGGAGTTAGCTGTGGGCGTGATGTGTCTCAACACGCAGATTAACTACGAGGCTCTAGAAGAGAGCTTCGAGCTATCGGCCTTCGGAGGCTTGAGGCACCTGGACGATTGCGTGGGCACGAAGCACAGCAAGGAAATGGACTCAATGACAAGGTCACACTTAAAATTTTTCGTGTGGATGGTATAATTACATAAGGACGCCCAGTTTTAGGCTACGCAAGTGGCTCTTATACTGGGACTTTTTTCTAACCGACATATGATGATGGCTTGCAGTAGACTCGTCACCATCACTGAACTTGCGGGGGAGCGGATGGCTCTCACCCCTAGATACTAAGACTACATTTAGCAGGCTGTGGTGAAATTTAGTGCTACTACTACTACTACTTCTAAATATATGTACTTACATATTATTTTATATCTAGCAAATTTATTACATTTACAGCGCTTCGACGAATGCTATAACTGTCAGTGATATGCACTCGTCTTCACATCAAATGGATGTTAAATCAAAAGATGGAAAGTCTAGGGTAAGTAGCTAAAAATTAGACTTACCTACGTACTATCTAGTCTCCCTCTCCTTCTATGTCTGTAGGACACACCTCTCTTTGGTTATTACGGATTTTTTTTTTACTGACTACGATGATGGCTTGCGGAGAGAGAGTAAGCCTTGTCATCATCATCACCGGATTGTGCGGCGCTTAACTGAACTACATAAGAATATATTGTTAAATGTAATCAACTCACTACATGTGTAATCCTACTTATTATAATATTATAAACGTGAAAGTTTGTATGTGTGGATGGATGTTTGTTACTCTTTCAAGCAAATACTACTGAACCGATAGCAATGAAATTTGGTATGCAGGTAGATGAAGACCCAGAATAACACATAGGCTACTTTTATCCCGGAGTTCCCGCGGGAATAGGGTTTCCACGCGGACGAAGTCGCGGGCGGAAAGCTAGTTTATAAATAAATCGATAAAGTAAATGGTACTTTACGGGACTTTGGCATGTATGGTAGGATCTTTGCTATAACATTGTAGAACATTCCGATCATATCAGGTGACCTGGTTATTCAATGAAGACGAGTTCAAAGACTTGCGCACGGACAGCCACGGGCTGACGCCCACCAACGCGCCCCCCGCCATCCTGGACATCCTCCACCTACTGGAAGATGAAGACGAGATCGAGTACGACATCGTGAACATCGACACCGACCTGCTGAGGATGCACAAAGTCACCGAGGAACCCGTGGAGAAGGGGTCTGTTCATGATAATAGTTGCAATTAGATTTGATTTATTTATTTAAGATCACCAACAAGATTACATTAACATTATGATATAAGTAACATGACCAAGATGAACATTTAGATAAACGCAAACTTAATTATAGCATCAGTTATAGCGCCTTTAAGTTAGGCCCTTCACACACAACGAAAATCATTGATTCTCTATGATCTTGATCTTTTGTGTCTGTTAAGTAATGTCGTACACAGTGGCCAATGTCGGTAACTGCCTCGTTGGTCTATTGGTAGCAAGCGCTGCGTAAGGACCGAGAGGTCCCCGGTTCGAGTTCGGGGTCGGACAAAATTTGTGTGAGTTTTTCTGTAAAGAAATTACACAGCCCGGAGTTAGGAAGTTGGCGGTTGCACGCCCGTGCCTCGGAAAGCACGTTAAACCTGTGGTCCTGCGCCCGATCTTTCATCGGTCATGTCGGACCACAGTCCGTCTTGCCGCCCCGTCTGTTGCCCCTTTGCCGCCCCCTAAAGTTGAACTAAGTAAGGTAGTGATATTTTTCAGATCAGTTGACAGCAATATGAAACCGTTGTATGAACAAAAATCCAAGGTGAATGCGTCTAAGAAATCCACTCTCACAAGTAAGTAATTAATGAATAGACGACATTAAAGTAATTAGAGGCAAGCTTTTAATTCGGGAATCTACAGAGACGGCCATATCCATGATATTTTTAGCATTTTGCAAGAGTTAGAGGTTAGGGAGTAAAGCAAGGGTTTATAGTCATCCTTTAGCCAAAGGACCTAGACCTAGGATCATAAAGATTGGCATTGAGGAATTCGTAGTAATAGTAAAGTAAAAACCCGAAACTAACTAATAAATTGCGACGATGTTTGTTTGTTTTTATGGTGTATCTCTCCCTATCTAAGAGACAGACTCCAACTTGACCGGAATTTTCTAAACCACTAAATATTAGTCTTTATGGGTCTACCTACACGCGATATAAGGAGTAGCAAATACATAGCTACTTACCTGCTTTTTCTAAACCCTCTAGTTCCTCAGTCCGTGATGTCGCACAAGCAACTGGACCCTGACCCCATCCGCTACTCGGGGACCCCAAACGCTTTCCTCTTGGAGCTGTTCGCGATGCACCCCGACTATGATGAGAGGTGAGAGAAGTGACTACACATACATAGATCAGAGGGCCTACCATGAGTTGGCTATCGAAAACTTACTTACGTTAAAAACCTATCGAGTTGTTTTTTTCATACGGCCGATTTTAGTTCTTCGCGTAACCACCAGCCGGCGCTGTACAAGTTTTTCATAGACATATTTACGTAGGCGATATCGAGCGCGTAAGTTTTAAACTCATGGTAGCCCCACTGATACATTGCTGAGTTAAGCGAATAGGTGACAGTGAAAGCAGTAATACAAAAACTGTCGGTTTATTTTCCAGTCACTACATTAATGACGTTTAGGAAACAGATCTGAAACCATCCTTTATTGATGTCTTGGAGTAGGCTCGTCATCATCACCGGACTTGCGGGGGAGCGGATCACTTTCACCCCTAATGTATCCTTTGTCTTTTTCTCAACTTAGATAACGATATAAGCTTTAGTCCTGTTACCTGGTACGATTTCTTTCAACTGATAATCTCCATTATTCTGAGCCAGTACAGTAAAAATTAAGGATTTTGAATATTTTTTGTAAGTTTTTGTTATTCTGGGCCAGTAGAAAAATAATAAAAATAAAGATTTTTTTGCAAGCCTTTTGATAATTTGCAATACATAAGTCAAATCTTACAACTCAAATGCGAAACATATATCCTCATCCATCTATCTATCTGAGCTCAAATGTTTTCATCTGTAAGATACGGCTTCGACATGCTCGAAGCGGCCTACGAGCTGTTCCCCGACTGCGATTACTGCGTGATGTGTCTGCCCTCACACCAGCCTTCCTTTCCTCTGCTCGAGCACTTCACGGTACGTTTTATTTCAGCAATATCTGGCAAGCAAGTTCTAACCGCATCTAATAGATGGCGCTTTCTGAGAATCTCCATTGTAAACTAGTACTAGTATGCAAGCCTACTTCGTGCGGCCAAATCATCACTGCCTTGAATTTGTAGGGTTTTGTGATTGTCTGATTACCTAGCTACCTAGCCTAGAATTATTAATTCAATGCCTAGGTTGTACAATGTACTACATAAAGTCATCCTTGATTTCAGCTGGTGACTCCATACAGTTCGCGTATGAGGTTTATCAATGAAACGCTTTATGTCGCTCATATCAATTCTGTCAGAGGGTAAGTAGGGGTAATGGTTGTATATTAAATATGAATTTTATCGGTGGACCGAATAGACATAGTAAATTTAGTGGTTGTTTTCCCGTGGCAGAACGACTTGCCTTTAGTAATACTTAGTACAGTCTGTGGGGACATATAAAAGCCTCCTGGTCTGCAAAAAAGGTGGAGTAGAAAATGTTTTGGCGTTTTACTACAACTACGGAGTACAACTACATTACTGGCAAACCTCTTATCCACTCCACTCAGACCATCCACGACCTTTCTTAGTATATCACGCCAGTATATATAGTAAGGTACTTTTCTTAGACACCTTCCAAGAAAGCGATTTCTACGCGCTAATAATTATTGTTTCTTTCATGCTGGTATAAGTTGTCTCTCTCGACTCGCGCACGTCTTGTGGCCGCAGTGGCATTGGTGCTGGTATCTCACTGATAATTCGCGTAGTATTTGCATTCCTGTTGCGCTACCATGAGTTTTAAGTGACAGACTCGATTTCGCCTATGTAAAAATAGTCTATGAAAAAGTGAACAACGTCCCTAGCGGAAACGCTAAGAACTAAAATCGGTAGTATGAAAAAACAATTCGATAGGTTTTTAACTTACATAAGTTTTCGATAACTAGCTAACTCATGGTAGCGCTACAGTAGCGCTGGACAGGATCTAAACGATCCGATTCGTCCGATTGCAGCATAGTCGCAGCTCGTCGCGGCGAGGCAAGCGACCTGGCGTCCCTAGGCTCTCTGTTGGAGCACGCGCCGCGAGCCGCCGCTATCGCGGAGCTGTTCGAGGCGGCCCTGCACTCCCACACACTCAGCCCCTTCGTGCTGCTGAGCCAGCGGCAGCCGGTGGGGCTCGTCGTGCTCGGGTAAGGCTGATATCAGACGGACTGCATCGTAGAGCCTTATGAATGCTAAAGTCCGGTTGCAGCATAGTCGCAGCGCGTCGCGGCGAGGCAAGCGACCTGGCATCCCTAGGCTTGATGTTGGAGCACGCTCCGCGCGCCGCCGCCATCGCGGAGCTGTTCGAGGCGGCCCTGCACTCTCACACACTCAGCCCGTTCGTGCTGCTGAGCCAGCGGCAGCCAGTGGGGCTCGTCGTGCTCGGGTAAGGCTGACATCAGAAGGACTGCATCGTAGAGCCTTATGAATGGTAAAGTCCGGTTGCAGCATAGTCGCAGCGCGTCGCGGCGAGCAGTGGCGTAACTACAGGGTGGCAAGTCGGCAAAATGCCACGGGCCCCCACCCGGTAGGGGGCCCCAGCCGAAAGGGGTCCCCGGTCATAGGAGAGTCTCATCTGCCAACCCACATACACATTAAGATAAATAAAAAGAACGAGGGGTGCACGGGGCCCCAACCGATGAATTTTGCCACGGACTTCAACGGGTATAGTTACGCCACTGGCGGCGAGGCAAGCGACCTGGCATCCCTAGGCTCGCTGTTGGAGCACGCGCCGTGCCGCCGCTATCGCGGAGCTGTTCGAGGCAGCGCTGCACTCCCACACACTCAGCCCCTTCGTGCTGCTGAGCCAGCGGCAGCCGGTGGGGCTAGTCGTGCTCGGGTAACACTTTAAGAACAAACTAGCGGCCGCCCACGACTTAGGCTGCGTGGAAATGATGTTTTATTTAAGTAACCTTTAATTAGCTATTTATAAGTCGCGTCAAAATTGGTCCAGTAGTTTCGGACATTAGAGGGAATAGACAGACAAATATTTTCCAAGTGTTTTTGGTATTGGTATTCGCAATAGATTCCTTCTCATTTAGAAAAAACTCGTTATCTTGATATTTTACAGACTCTTAAATTTTATTTAGTTGTATAGATTAAAAGCACTTCTTTAAGGCTGCAAACTGCAAGCCACTGCGTGCGTCCAGTTGCAACCTAACAAAAATTTGGTGAGGATTACCATTGCATTTGTCACTTGGTTATCTCTTCATAATGACGCCATGGTATACCGTAACGCTATCATGTAAAGATTTGGTTATCATTGGTTTATATTTAAATTCTGTATGCCCCGATCTAGGCCTCTGGAAGGCGGAACATCAGTGAGGACTCAGTATGACTTGGAACCAGAGCCGAGACGCTCGGGCACTGATGGGAACGTTAGTAAATTTGCTTAGTGGGTAGGTATTTACTTAGATTATCTTTCATTGTAATCAAGAAAATAGAAATACATGAATAAGGCTTGCTTTGTAACATAAAGTTAACAATAATGGATTTGGATTCTTTAATTTGGACACTTTCAAATTGTGATTACGATTGGCCATTTTCTAAAGCTTATAATAGGACTTTGAAAAAATAAAAATCAAAAATACGCAGCGGTAGGTATTGTACAGCTACTCGTATGTGGTTTTTGTTTAATTATTATTAGCCAGACGATATAATGATACATCGTGAGGAAAGCTGCATATCTACGAAGAAATTCTTAGGTTGTCTAGTCAGCCAACTCGCACTTAGCCAGCGTGGTTGACTAAGGCCATATCATCCTAGTTTAGGGTAGGCCCGTGCCCCAGCAGTGGGACGTATATGGACTGCTGATGACGATATAATGATTCTTATATAAGATTCCTAATATCTTTAATGGAACATTATGGCGGCAACATTGTACCTACCTTCAGAAACTGTTGTCTGACCCACAGATATTGGCGGGGGTGATGTCCCCAGCCTTGGAGCCTCATGGGCGCTGGTACATGAGGGACGTCCTTCGGCAGACCCACTACACCACGCTCTTCTGGGTCTGTCGCCTGTTTGCTAAAGGCGATGGGGTAATTTATTTTGTTTGACTGGTGAAAGGTGACTTTTAATAAGTCCTGTGTTTGGAATATAGTAATGTTTCTGTTCGACTTTTAGTGTACCAAATAAATATACTTCTAGAAATCATTCAGATGTAATGATTTCCTTCCGCCTTAAAAATCTACTTGGGAACCATTGAAATAATTGGGTGATACATAAATGGTCGATAGGATTGGAAACTCATTTGTTAATATCTCGTGTAATCATACAAGGTTGATATGTCAGTGAAGACAGATTCGTCCTGTCCAAATACATCATGTGAAAATTAAGTTTAAAATCTTGGAATTTTGTCTTCTTTTTATAAGTTTATTTTTTTTAAATACGTTATACATACATATCTTTTCTTATATTAACGTATTATTCCTGCCAGTGTCCAGGAAGGAACCTAATGTCGCTGGCGGGTCATATGACGCCCGTGAGGCCGCGCCAGGCCGTGCCGAACATCAGCGGAAACAAGGACCTTGATAAGATATATCAAGAGCTGTGAGTGACATTACTTGACCATTATGGTGATATAATCATTAATATAATTAAGATACAATCATTAGCATCATCATCGCAAAATTTTGGTGAATATAATAAACATGATTACCATTTTCTCTAAACTAGCTCTTAGCTTACAAAACAACGCGTCATCATCATAATCATCATTACCAGCCTATAACTTACAAATGTATTGTGCGCTCGTTGTTGTCTTTATTCGTTCAAGAAATGATGACTGGACAATAATACAAATACCCTCCAACGGGATCGATCAGAAATGTAGTAATCCGGCAGAGGACCAAATTCTCCGACATAGCTCACCGGATTAGCGAACTGAAGTGGCAGTGGGCTGGCCATATAAGCCATAGAGGAAACCGTAAACAAGTTCTGGAGTGGAGACCGCGTCTCGACAAACGTAGTGTGTTGATGATCTGCACAGGCCGGCTGGTAGGAGCTGAATGCGAGTAGCCGTAGATAGACGGGAGTGGTGAGCATTTGGGGAGGCCTATGTCAAGGAGTGGACTGCGATGGGCTAATGATGATGATGCTGTACGGAGGGGGTTAGTGCCTACTGAGTCTTCTTCGTTGAGTGCTTGGTTGGGAAAATTAAATCATTAATAAACACTAGACAGGTCTACTTGGTTAAGATCGTTAAGATTAATAACCTCTTCGGTTTGTCCAGTACTACTCCGTTCGCCCTATGGGTGATGGAGCGGCCGCTGACCTGGCTGCCGAAGGTGTTTGTCAACAACAGCATCGTCGTGGTGGGAGCCAGTCGCACCGGCCTCTCCTTCATAGAGAGTTTGATTATGGGGTCAGTGTTGCAAATACTACCAAGTCCAAGGTATTTTAAGTCGGTTTAACTCGTTATTAGAGTCGCTGTGGTTGACATTTTAGGTGTCCGTGGCAAGATTTACAACACGCCACCACTCTTCTTTGAGCTACTTATATAAAGTCGGTATCACTGTGTTTTTAAAATTTTAAATGTATATGTTTTTACGATTATTCGACGCTTTAACGGTGAAAGAAAACATCGTGAGGAAACGTGCACACCTACGAAGAAATTCTAAGGTTGTGTAGTCGACCAACCCGCACTTGGCCAGCGTGGTTGACTAAGGGCTTAACCTAGTTTAGGGTAGGCCTGTGCCCCATCAGTGTGGACGTATATGGGCTGATGATGATTCCTATAGTGGTGTGTCAGGATCGTAGCACATGGCAGGAAGTGTTCTCTGCCTACCCCTCTGAGAAAGGCGTGATTTTATGTATGTATGTATGTACGTTTTCTATATCTGTCAGATGTGTTCCCCAGCCCAGCGTCCCAGTACCTGACGTTCAGCAACATAACCCTGGTGTCGGAGCACGGGCTGCCGGCGGCGGCGGAGTGCGCGCGCGCGGCAGAGACGTGCGTGCCGCGCGAGGGCCGCTACGCCGACCGATACCTCAAGAGCGTGCCCTTCTACTTCTACGTCGACGTCATGACTGCTGTTATGACGGCTATTGACAGGTAATATGTCAATAAGGTTTCCGACCGATTTAAGCTACCTGCTCAGGATGTTTTACAGTTTCTCTCTTCTGTGATGTCCATCTCTTTGATGCAGTACTACCGGATTAAGGTGCTCTTCGAAGTCTGGGTTTTTTTCCGCTAACTTGTGGACTCCGGGCTGGGAAATTCCTAAACATTGGGAGAATCTCACAATTTGGCCTGGGTTCCGGACCGGGGACCTCTTTTTACGCAGCTCTTGCCACCAGTAGACCATCGAGGTCAATCCTAATCCTGGTGTCGTTAACACTGACGTTTTCTAGCACTAACAGAAAGTGTTGAACACTTTCTGTTACTCTATTTAGTAATTTTTTTTCTAGGCAATTCTATTGCTTTTGTACCACCTAATCACTGGTCCACAATGCCTAATACCCACATCTATGATTCCAGGAAGATGAAGTGCATCCACCTGAAAGGCGGTGGCGTGAAGTTCTACGACGAGCTGGTGTTAGCGTGCGGGAAGCAGTTCCAGCACCCCGACTACCTGCACGAGTCGCTCGAGCTGGTTAAGGAAGTTGAGTTAGTTCTATTTACTAGTAATGGCAACTTAAGCCTCCATAATGTTAACCTTACGTAAGATTTTAGACTTTCGCGTTCTATTACACTAAATATTAGCCATGGGTCGGGCAGTAAGTATTTTCTACTCCTGTGTAGTCAACCAACCCGCACTAGGCCAGCGTGGTTGACTAAGGCCTTACCGCTCTAGTTGAGGGTAGGCCCGTGCCCCAGCAGTGGGGACGTATATTGGCTGATGATGATGATGATGATGGGCCTATCATTCGTCAGCTCTGTGGCCACTCGGCACACCGTCCTTGTATATTTATTTATATTACCAAAATAAGTTAAGTTCTTATTCCCACTCGTCTCTAGGAAGGGCAAGCCCTGCGACCGCATCCTCATGGACAACCCCGAGTACCAGCCGGACCGCGTGCCCGCGCCGCCCGAGTCGCCCGAGAACCTGATGCTGGTCAACTCGGTGTACGAGGCCAACTCGAGCTTGAAGAAGCTTTTGAGGATGATTGCTGATGCTAGTGAGTATTTTTCTTGGATGATTAGTTGTGTTATTTAGTGATATCGAAATAACTTTATTACTTACCCTTTAGTATGGACACTAGTGACATCTAGTAGCTACAGCAAGTAAGTGGCAAGTAACTAAATAGTATTTAAGTCTATGTCTACGACTGATACATTTTTTATGTGTCTACTTTGTGATCTATGTTACTATTGTCTAGGTTAACTCTACCTCTTGAAATATAACCGTGTGTGCAGAAAGTGTTCGTTGCGTTTTAATTAAAATAATAAGTTTATTTTTCTCATTTTAGTACCACACTTTGTTTATTTCCAGTCATCATATTGACGTGTTGTGTTTATGTTATTTTGATTAGCTATGCGACTTTCACTTCATTTTAGTAGTGTAAGTGAATCCACTTCCAAACTGAGATTGGACAGAACTTAAAGGTCAGATGGGCAGTTTTCAGGTCATGGGACTGATGGCGTATTGAGATTGTCATTAGGAAATATCACATCTAAATTAGTTTACTTATTAATGTACAGTTCTTCAGATACATAGACACTAGCTGTGCCAGCGGCTTCCCCGTTAATTTACACATTTTCCATTGTTTCTTTGCTCCTGCCCTGTGTTAGGGAAATCAGGATCAACAGTGGATACACAAATAAACTTAAATATATTTAATAATACACCCAGACACGGAACAAACACCGATGTTCGTCACACAAATATTTGTCCCGAGTGGGAATCGAACCCACGACTCTTGGAACCGTAGGTTTTGAACCTGAGTCACTAACCACTGTTCCACCGAGCCAGCCAAAGCCAAAGCCAGCATCAATCGGATTCATAAATATTGTAAGTCATTATTGTCTTCGGCAGAGGACACAACGAGGGCGCTGAGTGAGAGCTACCCAGTGGTAGTGTACGGGGAGTGCGTGGAGGCGTACAACTGTCTAGCTTCACTATTGGAGCTCGGGCTGAGCGCGCGCGTTCTGGCGTTCGCCGAGGCCTTCCCGCCCGAGCGGGCCTCCGCGCTGCGCGTCAACTGCTTCAACGACGAGACGGTACCGTAACCGCCGTACTACACATACACAAACGTCCACAAACTATACACGTACCACATTAGTTTTAGTAAGCGACAAACTCAACGCTTGAGCCACGTAACTTAAGACAGCGCCATTTATCGGCTAACTGGTGCAATTTGTCCCTCAGCACAGCTATATCTTGGCCCACTTGGAGGAATCCACTTGGAGAGACACGCAATCTCGCTCCAGTGCCGTACTATACACACACACACACACAAACTACACACGTACCAATTGTTCACTTTATTTTTAGGAAGTAAAAAACTCAACGCTTGAGCCACGTAACTTAAGACAGCGCCATTTGTCGGCTGGCTGGTGCAATTTGTCTCTCAGCGCTATCTTGGCCTACTCACGCAATCTCTCTCGAGGTGGATTTTCGCTACTTGCTTGCGAGCTGGCGGCAACTTGACGTATCGACTACCTCAAGCTTCTCACTGTACACCACATCTTGCTCGGGATAGCGCCATTTCTCGGCTGACTGACTCAATAACTTGTCAGGTGGACGAGAGAGTTCAAAGTAGCATCGCTAAGCTGGGCGTGCGCGTTATACGCCGCTGCTGGCTCGCGGGCTGGCGGCAAGTGGACAGCCGCATCGACTACCTCAAGCTCATGACGCCGCTGCATGCTATACGGTTGCCGTGCTTCGCCTTCTTCTACTATGGACTGAAGGCCATCGATATCAATGCGTTTAGAGGTGAGGTTATATTTAATTGCATGCAGACTAGTGGTCCCAGCGAACTTCATACCGCCAATATATTAGGAATGAAATTAACGGATTTATTGAATTAACTCTGTGTATTATTATTAAATAGCTACCTGTGTCTTGCAACCATGAACGACCTAACAATGACAACTATCGAAATATGTCAATACAGTAACAATAATGTTTGACAGAATAGTTGGTAGAACAGCATTTATGGTAAAATGAAATTGTTGTTTTTACTATCTGATCTTACTTCTTACTCTTTTCCATTATTTCTCACCGTATAAACCTTTCCTGGACTATCACGAAAATTTCAAGACTAAAAGTACTGTAATCGTTTCAGCCGACATTCGAACTGACACCAAATTTACAGTACCTAACCGACTTTTCAGTAAATGTTTAATATACAAAGGTTGACCTACAATTGTTCCGATAGCGATCAACGAAAGCGGTTTGGTGTACGATGGAGGTCTGATCGTGGGCCCCTCGTTCGAGACGAACGACCCTCACATCTTCGGCGCGGGGTCCTGCACGCGATACTCGCGTCGGCTATACGCGGAGCGTTTGGAACACCACTACTACAGCTCTGAGGATATTGGGGATGCGGTAAGCGGTAATACTTTGGTACCGCTTTATAAGATACCCTTGGATACATACGGTCTCTTGGGGCACCGCGGTGGCAGAAAAGTGTCACTGCGTATGTGTAGACAGCCTCAGCTCATATGCCATTCATCATCATCATCAGCCCATATACGTCCCCACTCCTGGGGCACGGGCCTACCCTAACTAGGGCGATAAGGCGTCGACCACGCTGGCCAAGTGCGGGTTGGTCGACTACACAACCTTAGAATTTATTCGTAGGTGTGCAGCGTCGCAGGTTAAAACGTCGAATGATGGTATGAATTTCAAATTTGAAAAACACATAAATACCTGGCGGGGTTTGAACTGGCGACCCCTCGCATGGCAAGCAACGACCTTAACCACTCGGCCATCGACACTTTACCGATTACACTGGTACCGCTCTATTAGACACCCTTGGATTCGCACTGTCTCCTAGGGCACCGCGGTGGCATAAATAGTGTCGCTGCGTTGCTATGTGAAGACAGTCTCAGTAATGGTATATGAGCTTTTTTTTCACACGTTCACAGTCATACAGCTCATACGTGCACCTGTGACTATTGAATTACTATATTGGCGACTTCCTGCACAGTTACCTGGTTAAAATCCTTATGTCCTCCCTAGTCAATGTCCAAAGTAAAATGGTGATGAAAAAATGACAAAGGTGTTTTAAAAACCACTTTCACACAGCTGGTCTCTGTCTAAAACTTTAGTGAGAGTACTTTTAATTTTGTCACTGATTTAGAATGCTGATTTTACGGAAAAGATACCGGCTAGAAATTCAATGGCCACTCTTAACTTGCATAGTGGCACAATATTTCATGAATTCTGCAGAAATGATTTTATCAGTGTATTTTCAGTTGGGAAGAATTTTCCTTCGCAAATTGGATCCTTTTGTCATGTGCGATCCAAATGCAGAAGATCCGTCTACTCCTGACATACTGTCAAGATTCAGCTCTAGTATGCTAGCGTAAGTACATGGATAATATTATAAAAAGACCAGGAGCTGCAAACTTTGCATACTAGTTTAAATTTTATTTTTTCCAGTTTTAAAGGATCTCATACCAGTATTTACAACACTACAAAAATCAATTTGGGAAAATCAAGAAGGTACCTTTTCTCATTTCCTTAGAAAAATAATTGATAGGGGTAAGCAGATAAATCTGTAAATTGTAATGTTGAGAAGAAGGGATTTGCTCAAGATAAAACGTGTCTTCTTCAGATCCTCCTCTTGATACTATATCTATATTAGTAAATTTTATTTCACGCCGTTCGACGATTTTGCACCCAATTATCCATGTTTCTTGTCAATCGTTTTTGTACATTTTATATCAACAATCAAGTTTATATATGTCTGTATGAAAGATGGCAGCCGGTAACGAAGTTCGAGTCCCCCATAGTCCAGTTCTCCACGATGCCCGGCCCGCTCTATTACATGATCGTGCGCAGACCGGGCCCGCTCATACCTATGGAGGTGCAGCTTTCGTTGCCACACCAGGTAAGCTTAGACGCTTGTGTAGCAAAATATGTTTTATCTTACCACAATTTTTTTTTTTTATTAAAGGTGAACATTTATATTGTATAGTCGAGCGTCCATTTAGTGAAGATCTTGATCTCCTATCTTAGTAGCTTGTCTCATGCCTTTAAACATTTCACTAGTTATTCCACTTTGCCCCACCAAACTGTTTCTTTTTCTTCTATCTGACATACGATGATGACTTGGACTAGCCTCGTATTCATCACCGGACTTGCGTGGTAGCGGATGGCTCTTACCCCTAAACCAAACTATTTGCATTTTGCATTTATGGGGCGCCTTGGTGGGTCCAAGTTAAATATCCTTAACATGCGTGTTGTGGCCTGTGGAATAAAGAGTTTCAGAATTCAGAGTACCACCCGTTGCTTTGTATTGTGAATGCTACAGGGTCACACGCTGATGACAGACAAGCGCGGTAACTACTTCCGGCTGCAGCTAAACGTGCTGCATTGCGTGGAGGCAGTCACCTGCCTCTCCAAGAAGAGCTTTTCTCCTCTGCTGCTGGGTCAGCTCTACGGGAAACACGAGGCGTTCTTCAACAAGCTTTTGGCGCGATATATGGTAGGCACCCCGGGTATAGATCATCATCATTAGCCTAAACACTCCTAGTACACTGTTGAACATAGGTCTCCTCTAATGTTCGCCACACTCGTCTGCTGCTCTCTTTTCGGCTACACGAATCCAACTCTAACCTGCCGACCTGGGCTAATCTTCTATCACTTATACCACTATCCCTCTAATTAATGACTTAAACTGATGACTCGATTGTAAGACGGAAGGGACCCAGGTGGCTCCCCAAGCCTAAAGAGTGGAAGTGGAAGAAGTAGAGTAGTGGCTAAGGAGTAGATAATGTAAGGTACTTTACTTTTAGATCAGGTAAGCCCCGCAAGCATGGTAGAGTGGAGAGAGGGTAGGGTTATTAGTAAACGGATCTTGGAGTCTTCGGTTTTTTACTGAAGCTTTCAGTTTTAGATAAAAAGTTAAATACGACTCTTAAAAATCGTGAACATGGGTATTGGGCATTAACTTACAACTATTTTTATTTGTTTACTTGTTTGTTTTTTTGGAATATTAACGAATGCAGTTGGGTGAGATCGAAGACCTGTACGAGTACTTCACGCAGCCGTGGATGGCCGCCATGTACCAGGAGACCTTTAGCGACTTGTTGCGCGACATCAACGAACAAGATGTGGGCACTGTGAGTACACTAGTTCGATTATTATAAAGCTGTATTTCACAAAATAACTTGCTAACAGAAATATGGCAACACCATCGGAATTGCTTAAAATGTATAAAGCATGTTCGGGGGGCTTTTTCTGTCAATATTAGAAGCCTGTTTACAAACAAAAACAAGCCTGTTTACAAAAAAGTTTATATTTATCTCGATATCCTAAGGATTGGATACGATGTTTTATTTTATTGGCTAATTGTTATTTGTGATCAATTAATTACCTTGATAGTATATTTACATCTCTATTTGATAGGTATATGATTTAGTGAAGTCGCAGTACTCGATGGCGAGTAAATCTCAGTCCCAAGCGAGCAGTTGCGCTTCGGCCTGCGAAATGGGATTCAAGGTAAATCAACAATTTGTATACTCTGTCTGCCCTATAGTCTGGTGCAGAAGAAGTTCCATCATCATCATCATCTTTGCGTTTTCCCGGTTGCATCCTTGCGGAGCCCGGGGTCCGCTTTCCTACTCCTAACTCTCCACTTCGCACGGTCTTCGGCATCCTTTATGGAGAGTTTGTTAGCACGCATGTCATCCACTACGACGTCAAGCCAGGCCTTCTTGGGCCCTTCCCTTCTGCCGGGACCCGGCGGTAGCGACATGGCTAGACACTTGTTCCCTACGTAGTTTGCCGGTTTCCGTAAAACATGACCGTACCAACGTAGGCGGCACTCTTGCAGTTTATCAGCGATGTCTCGGACATGAAGGCTGCCGCGAATACGGGAGTTCTTTACGCGATCTGCTCGCGTAACTCCCTACATCCAGCGCAGCATCTTCATCTCCGTGACCCGCAGTTCCTGCTTGTGCCGCTCAAGTAATGGCCATGCTTCACTGCCATATAAGAGAACAGGCCTAATGATGGATTTATAGACCTGTCCCTTCAGCTTAACCGGCATTTTAGGTTCGCAAGTGACGCCGCTCACCTCCCGCCATTTATCCCACGCAGCAGCAATGCGTGCCTTGACGTCGGAGTCGATGTCGCCGTTCGCGTGGAGTACAGATCCCAGATACTTGAACCGGTCCGTGCGCTCGACCGTGTCTTCGCCTATGCGGACGGACATGGGATCTGTAGTGTTGCAGGCCAAGTACTCTGTCTTCGCCACGTTGAGTTTCAGACCCCCGTTCTCAAGCGATTCCTTCCATGTGTTAACACGTCTCACCAGCCGTCCCCTGTCCGAGTCCACCAGCGCGATATCGTCAGCATACATAAGTAGCCATGGTGGCTGCTCATGGTGGTCTCTGATGCTGTCTGACAATACGTCTAATATCAGGCTGAAGAGGAACGGACTCAGGACGGAGCCTTGGTGTACTCCGACGGTAATACGGAAGGGCAATGTGTCGCCAACAGCGGTCCTAACTACAGAATCGGAATCACAGTACATGTCTCTAATGATATCAACATACGTTTCTGGCACTCCCTTGACCTCAGGGCCCTCCAAATCATCGCACGCGGAACACAGTCGAAGGCCTTCTCCATGTCCAGAAATAGGAAGTGGAGAGGCGTGTTCTTCGTCCTGTATTTCTCCATGATGATTCTTAGGGCAAAAACGGGGTCCATAGTCCCATGACCGGGGCGGAAACCATATTGACATCCAGAGACAGTGCACTCTGACGGATTCGAGAGTCTACTATCCGCAGAAGTAGTGCAGAAGAAGTTATTGTAAAGTAAATCCTTTAATATTTATGAAACTGACAGACAGGAATATTATCCTATGAGAAGACGTAACTATCAATAGATAAGGGTAGCTCCATAAAAAGGAGCTATATAGTGGACAGAAGCGTTTTTGCTTGTATTCATCATCCATTTTATGTATTAATTGGGTTGCAAAATACGATTTTTTGATACAAATAGTTTTGCAATAGTAACGCCATCTGTGGTTTCCACTTGTAGAATGTGACCAACAAAAGCACTTCTGAACTTTCACCCGTTTTCGTCTCAGCCTTTCAATGCCGTAAGCTCCCCAATAGCGTTGACACATTTGTATAGAGGGCGCTAGTAACACCATTTGCTGTAAATATTCGTCAACACGGGTTTATCTTATGATAAGCAATATCAGAAACAACTTGTTAGGACTATGAATATCATTGTGTATTTTGTACATATCGCCATAGACAAATAAAATGAATCTAGAGATAAAGATCTAATTATGTTATCATTATAAGTTCAATATACATATTTTTTGTATTTAAATTTTTTTTATTTTCAGGACGCTAAAAATCTTGGCACGTTCCGCTCAGTGATTGACAAGTTCGTGGCAAGGACCAGTAGCCTTCAGATAGTAAGTTATTAAATATTCCTTGTGAATTAATAACAGGTAAGTTGCTTAACAATGATTCTCGAAAAAGCAAACCAATATATTTGTGAAATTAATAAGATGGTGTTATTGTGAAATTATTAGTTCATGTATTAATATTGTAATAGATTGAACTTTCTAAATGTGTTTTTCTTATTTCAGGTAAATATTAAGCAACCTGTTGACATTCCATCGGTTAGTTAATCTTGATTTGTATTTCTCCCATATGACGGCATAAAATAGAGACCCATGTCCATGTGTGTTTGACTGGCTCGGTGGAACAGTGGTTAGTGACCCAGGTTCACTACCTACGGTTCCAAGAGTAGTGGGTTCGATTCCCACTCGGGACAAATATTTGTGTGACGAACATCGGTGTTTGTTCCGTGTCTGGGTGTATATTAAGTATATTTAAGTATATTTGTGTATCCACTGTTGATTCTGATATCTGTAACACAAGTGCTTAAGCTACTTTACCACGGAATCAGATCAATGTATGTGATGTTGTTGTGTAATATTTTATTTATTTATGTCAGACCAACCCTTAGTTGAGAAAAAAGTCCCGCAACTTATTTTTTGGTAGAGAAGCTCTTTAGATCGTCGTCATGTATGGGCCTTCTGGCAGTTGCCGTTGTTAGAATGTTCCATTTGATAATGCTTCTGTCTGTTGCGCCAAGGATCATGAGTTTTAAATACAGTAAAACAGCGGGTTAAAACGATTTCCTAGGGACCCTATCAAAAAAGCGCTTTAAGCGAGAAAGCGTATTATGCGGGATAGGGAAAATAACACGAACTGAATATAATTGTGTATTATTTTAAAATTTCGTTATAATATGCATTAAAATATACGTTTATAAATTACATGCAATACGTAGTTTAATTAATATAACATTCTTTTACCTTTTGAACTCGCGTTAAGGCACATTGGTTGATAAATCAGTCGTAAGCCCGAATTCGTGGACTTCCCTCAGTCGAAACAAAACATTCGGGGACTCCTTTCCATACATAACACCTCAGTCATTAGACGGCACGTTCTCTGTGGCATGCGTTTTAAAAATGAAAATGCGCTTATAGAGCGCTCGGTCAGTCCGGCTCGGGCGTATTAAACGGGACGACAAATCGTATTAAGCGTTAAGAAATGTATGAAAATATAACTTAAGTTGCTGGGACTGGCGTAAAGTGGCATATTATGCGAGAAATCGGATTAAGCATGATCGTCTTAAACGGGTTCTACTGTATTAGTCGTAATTTGTGGAAATTGACACCTGGGACTTCTTGTATTTGTGAGTTAAACATTGTTGTTGGTCACTGCTTCAGATGCTTATTAGCTGCTAGGAATTTCCACGGTTCCACTACATTCCTATATAATTTTGTTTAGGGGAAAGCCGTCCGAAAGTCCGGTGATGATGACAAGCCATTATCGTATTCAGTTAGGAAAATAAATAATATAACACCACATCACATACATCGATCATACATATATTTAACAGCACACCCAGACACGGAACAAACACCGATGTTCGTTACACAAATATTTGTCATTGGTGGGAATCGAACCCACGGCTCTTGGAACCTCGGTAGTGAACCTGGGTCGCTAACCACTGTTCCACCGAGCCAGTTAGGAAAAAAAAATATCCATGTTGTTTTTAATGCTATTAAAGCTCAAAGTAAATAAAAAATTCGCATTCATGCTTCTATCTAACACCGATAGCTCAGTTGGTTGGAGCATCCTACGCGATAAATCACGATTTTGTTTTAATGAGCTCCCGATATTTCGGCACTGTTGCAATCGCCATGATCACGGGTGAACTCGGGAGCTCATTAAAACAAAGCAACATAGTATTGTCTATTTTTATTTGCGCGAGCACTACACATTTGAAATAAAACTAATTTTACGGATTAAACTCGCGTGTATTGGTATTCTAAACATTATTTAGAGATCCGACGTTTCGAGCTCTTTACATAAGCAACATGGTAAGTATCCCGGACAGTTTCGGTTTTTGTAATCCATGTTGTCGTCAGGAGTGCGGTCAGAGCGCGTTCGTTCGCGGCGAGGCTATGGTGTTCTGGCGCGTGGTGGGCGGCGAGCAGGTGGTCATGGCGCATCTGGCGCGCTACACCGCGCGGCACTCCGTCGCCAACCCGCACTACGCGCGCCCCAACCCCGCGCTCTTCGAATAGACATCAGCAAGTATCTTGACCATCATGGAAGATTATTAAAAAGTATACTGTTGATTGGCTATGGACACTTTTGTTTGATGTTTTTCAAGACATATTTTTTGGAGTACCATGAAAACGCACCGCGCTCGCCCTACTCTCCACTATACAAAATCTAAAATCAAAGAGAGATTTGCCAGCAACAAGTATCTGATGGATTACTAATGAATAGTCTTCCGTAAATATCTTGGCCATCATGTGAGTTGATAAAAAAAAATACTGCTGATTTTCTATGGGTACCAATGTGTTATATTACTAGTTAAATATTTTTTGAATGTATTTTATAGTTGTAACACGTTTGCGCGCTCTTGATGGAAAATGCTCGTGTATCTTTCGAATCGGCAAAGGAATCTTCAAAAATAATCTTGTGAACCTTAACTGATTACTTGAAATAAAATTGACAATCATTGAATAAGGGAAGTTCTTGTTATTTCTTAACAAATATTACCAATATGAACAATATATTGAAGACTTAATCTACGAATTACGTAGGTATCTTTTATGTACGTTTGATAGATATTGGGGACTTGGTCCCTTCATTTTGACAATCACAGAATGATGTAGGTCTGAGAGCTCTAGGATCATATTATAAATTTTTAATCTACTTCCGGTATATGTTCGGGGCTCGAAATTTTTGAACATTTTCATTTCCTAGGTCTTTTAGTTGTAGTTAAAATTGATAATAGATACCGAATCGAATGCTCAGTATGTTAACTAATATCTACTTGACATTTTATCACCTGCCTGTTCAAATGACCTATTTATAACACACACAAAACGATGAATTTATACGAGGACAGATCCTCGTACAAGTGCTGCTAATGAAACAAGGTGTTTAATTGCTTTTCAGAATACACATCAAGTATGAAACAATTGTATAGGTATATTTGTGATAGTGATATGTATTTTATCAGTAGCGTATCTGTTTTACTACGTAGTTACCACTTTAAACTTACTTGTACTTTTTACTATGTATTTACGACGACGAAAGACCTGTACCTGGAAACAATACCAATTACTTACCAGATTTTCAACCATCGTTTTTACAAATCGTTTCTTTTGACTGTTTCGGTTTCCAAAGAATATTCATAGGGAGCTCAGGACAAAACATGAAGCACAATGTTATCAATAAAATGAAAACACCCAATACATTTTAGACAATTTATTTCATTTTACACATGTTCATTATTTAGACAAGTTCTCTTACGTTATATTTACATAGAATGCACAGTATGGCCATGACAGAACGAAGAATATGTACCGACACGGTCTTAATCAATAGGTACTGCTTTATTTTACAAAGACCAAAACAATTTGGTTATAAATACGAGTCTACTATGAATTTAACTGTATTAAATGCACGAGATTAGAAATGACATAGCGTCTTTGGCTTAGTAACTGTTAAATGTTAAAAATGGCCTCTTAACGTTAAAATTTACTAATCGATAGAATTAACGTTACGATATCGTTGAGCTGGTAACACCTTAAAAAATTATATTATCATGCAAAACGTGTTATATTTACAGAATTTGTTTTGCGAAGAGTTTCACGGGTCAAATATTTGATAGCATGTCGTCCTATAAAATCAACAAAAATGTACCTTAGTACATAAAGGTTCAATATATTAATTGTTAATTCGTAGATGTCATTCAACTAACAATAACACGCGAGTAAGATACATCTGAATATATTAATTTGACTAGCTATCCAGAAGTATCTACTTGGAAATTGAACTTAAATTAAATATTTACATTTTAAGTGTTTTATAGATAACAGTTGGGATCGAACGGAAACCGACGGCTATCAAATCTCCGAGCCCACTTACATTAATCTCAATCAATACAACAATCAAGAAAATACATTACTTATCGAGTTATCTCTTAATCGATTTAAAATGGCTGTACAATATGACTAGCATACACAATTTACGCGTATCGAGATCGAATTGATCTTAACCAAATTAAAATACTATTAGTTAGATCCAGACAAGTTTATACCTGAGAACAGTTAAAATAAATAAATAAATATCATAATTCTGATATTATCTATTACACGAAATACTGCAAATCGAGCAATGCCAGTCGTAGAGCGATGTCTGACTCCTTACGCTTACATCTTATCCGAATCTACAAAAACACGGTTTTGGAGTAGTCGTAGAATTATTTCTGTAGTTTATAACACTCACAGATCTTAACGATATTGTATGATTACAATCATAATATTTATTGTGTACACTATCATACATTATAGACTACTCGGGACCGTATTTTTACGCGTTCAGACCGTGCGTAGTGCAAAACGACTGACATTATTAATGGAATAAAAAATGTAGCAACATTTTGCATACACAAAATCTTCTTCATTGCTTACTTCAAGAATAGGTACATATAGTTTGAACAAACCTAAATAACAATTTTGCTACAGAATCACAAAATATAGAATTCGTCTGATTAGTAACATGTGTTTACAAATTAACCAATCGTGTAGTAATAATTATATTTAATGTGATCATGAATTTGTACAAAGATGTGAATGATTACCAGTTAACATTTTGAACAATTCAATTATAACTGGAAACTATTAAGTAGCTTAATTTCTTGGTTTATGGATGAATTGAATCGATTTTTTACTAGAATTCTATAAAAATGTTTATTATTCGTCATAAACATAAAGAGTACATAGAAAAATTGTATACGTATTAGTAGTATCTTCCCACGTCCAAAATACAAACGTGTCTTGGATTTCATTTCCTGGGATTAGAGTCTAGTTCATTCAGATGACTTTAATAATTATTGTGTATAATTATTATAGTCAGATGACGCTATAATAATTACAATAGTGTTTCTCACTTACACTAAACCAATAGAGACCGACGACCCGCTTACATTCGCTTGCTGCTATCACACTCGATGATACTGTATGGATTAAGAATGCTCTACATAAAACTGATAAAAGGTTCCAACCTATGTGGCCCGTATTATCAAACTGTAGGTTACACGAGTTCAGGTACCAAAGAGTTTCGATTTCCAATATCTGTTTTTAGATTGTGGAATAGTGCGACCGATTTGTCTGCTAGAAACGCGCTGATTTTATTAAGATATTTAAGAATATAGTTGCTTTCATTTTAATGTCTCAATTATTGTTGATAATGTTAGGCTATATTGGAACGCGATAAAAGTAATAGCTGTTTGGGTGCCGCTGATTATTCAGTATCGGCACATACTAACTACAATTATTATTCTGTACTGACATCCAGCTTGAATGGGAAACCAGATAGTTCTACAAAAAGTCGGTTCAATATCGAACGGTACATTGTTGTGTACGTGGTCACGGGATTATTGCGATTACCGGATTACTACGAAAGTCTGATATTGAACGTCCAATGGTCGGTGGTTACTTCTATATGATAAACAAGAATACTGCGCAAGATACCAAAGTATGTTCTGTGCTGACCAGATTAAGGGTTTCTTATTTATACGTCTGTGTAATGGTTCCATACTATCTATTTGGGATGTATTACTAAGAATCAATAATAATTTGGTGTGATTCTAACATGCCACAACGCAGTGTGTGTTAGCTTAAGATCAGCGTGACAGTTTGACAGTATAGCTGTCTTCATTGTGAGCTAGCGTACCACAATACAGTTTGCTCCTATCATCGTGTGTTCTTAGATATGAGTGAGTGTGACAGCATATTAGTAGGACTATCGACGTCATCTCCTGGCATACCAGAACACATCTGTTTCACACTGGCTCTTAACTTACGACGAGTGTGACAGTACGTTAAAGTCTCTTCTAATATACTACAACGCATCTGCTCCTATCTTCGCGTGTAAGTAGATGTGATGGGTCCTTAGCTATGGGTGAGTGTGACAGCATGTCAACGTCTTTCTCTAACATACCAGAAGGTATCTTCTATGTTCTGCTAGCCTGGTCGTCGGTCTAGGGCGGCGCGTAGTCGTGCGCCGGCGCCGGGGAGTACTCGGCGCCGTGTAGTATCGATTAGGTCTGGTACTGCAGCATGGGCGCGGCGGCTAGGTTGGCGTGATGCCCGCTGTTCATGCGCAGCGCTGACAGCGATTTGTTGTACCACTCGTCTTCCGCGCTCATGCCTGTGGGGGAAGAGACTGTTAGAGCTGATGAAGGGTTTAGGATGCCTGCTCACTGGTATGGAGCAAGGCGGTGGAGCGGAGAGAAAGAGATGCTTTAACCGATATGTTCTCACCATATCACGGTTCCTAATGTATCCTATTGGACTCTATTTTTTAATTTTTCCGCTCCGCTGCCTCGCTTCTAATAGAGAGTATAAAAAATTTTGTGACTTTCTTTTGGTAAAGTAGGTTGGCGAGATTATGTAAGAGTACCTAAAAATGATATAAATGTAGGTGGTTAATATAGAATATACATACACGGCAGCCTTAAGATCTAAGAGTTATTATATGCATTTTAGTTTTGTAGTAGTAAAGATATTCAGCGAAATACGCTTATAACGCTTCATATACATATAATCAGTTCTTTTTTTCATATTTTATCATACACATATGACAAGTTTTTTAATGAAGTATAGCAATTTATTTTGTTTTTTCATACGTTTTCCCTTAACCGGGATTTTCACTAACAATTTCACGCAACTCCACTGAGCTAAATAATTGTTAACGCATATTCTCAGACTACACTACATCTTGTCCTAATTTTCGCTTCGATCGTCAGTTATTTGTTTGACTTTTTCGCCTGGCCATTTGCGAGCTTTGTTCGTCTAATCGAATTAAGTGCAGCGTGGTGTATGTGTCCCAGTACCTATCGATTTTGCTTTATAAAATCATTGATTCCGAGAACTATTCGGATTCTAGCCACTCGCTGAACTAGCGATTAAAGTGGGCCATGGCAGGCTTTGTGTGTGGACTTGTCGTTTATTTAAGGTTTTTAAATCAATGTTAGTTAGCATACTAGGTTCGTTTATCTGTTTTGGTTTCAATGTGTTAAAAGTTGGTCTATTTACTACTGTGAAAATTAACTGGAATTAGGTAGACAGGTTGAGAATTGATTATAATTTTACTTGTTATACATATCATTGCAAATCAAGATGACCGCTGCTAGAGGAGGGAAAGAGCGTGAGTTAACATTATGATAATATACCACTTATAAATCCATAATACGAGTACAAGGACTCTACAGACGGGGTGTCTCACTAAACAGTTGTCCCTTGTATCCCACCAAATCTCACCCGATGCTAAGTGGCAATAAAGTTAAATGTTATACTGCAATATATGTTATGTTTAGAAAATATTATAATATGAAATAATAATTGCAAAACAAAAAAAGCGATTAACTATGTTTTTGCTTTATTTAAGGCTTATTATTGTTTGTATTCATGCAATTAAAATACCTATAGATAAATGTACAGATAATGACGCAACGAACTCATCTCCACATCATTTACTATAATGAGGAAGCTTTTCACGCATCATTCAACCGGCGAATGCAAACCCAAAACGTTACAGAGTAACTAACTAAAATGTTAGGGTCTTCCCTGTCAGCGCCCTCGGGCCTACCGCCCCCGCCGCCCCCGCCGCCCCTGCCGCCCCTGCCGCCCGCCCCCACAGTATCGACGAACACAACATACGTGTAGCTACAGTACGCACGCACGCACTATGAATTTGCTAAACCCGGTCAGTCAGCGAGCGATGTAAATTTGGCTAACATTTCTATATGCACTTATGTTCCCAGTAGACGGTACTAGTGGTTGCAAGCGATAGGCTAATACGTATACCTGTTAGATAATAACAGACGGGAATGACTTTATAATGAATAGCTGAGCTGAAATTGTTTAATAATAATAGAAGAGCCTAAAGATGCTATTTATCAAGCCAAGTTTATGTTTTATAGAATTTATTTTGAACAAAGTTTCCTCCTAAATGTGTACATAATGTATGATGTTTGTTGCATTAATTAGTACATTATTTACTCTATATTGCTACTTAACCTGCATCGTTTCAGTTTCATTCACAAAATATTATGCACAACATCAATATAGGAACAGTTACAATTACACATAGGACTTTTGAATAACGTGTGATTCAAACGAGTATTAACGAAACAGAATATCCACTTTTACCAGAAATGCTTAAGCAATGATAAATCCTTATTTATTCATGACTCAAAAGATAACGAAGTTAAAACCCGCTAATAAAGCGCTCTACGAAAATTCGTAGCGTTCGTAGCGCGCCCCCGTAGCCGCGTAGCTGCTCGTCGTAGCGGAGCCCCTCCGTAGGTATATAGCCCGGGGGTAGGGAAGCGAATAGTGAGGTACCTACCGAATCGACCCTGCGTTTTCTCAAGATGCAATCTCGCCACAGGAAATAAGATATTTGCTGAGACGCCGCGAGGACGCCCGCCAAAGTAAATGTAGTGGAAATTTTCTTATTAGAATATCTACGGTACGATGCCTTCCATCGCTCGGTGGTTTTTTGCGACGCAGGAATCTGCGCCAGCGGCGTTATACGCTCGGGCGCCTCGGGTTTTTACCGAAATTCGCGGAGGCGTTTAGCGATGTGGGGTAAAGTGGAGGCGTTGGTGCCTATATACTGCGATTGTTAAGATTGGCTTAATAGAATTGGCGTGTACGATCATTCGCGTTAGTATTGTAGCCTACATTGGTATGTGCAATGTATATAGTTGTATCATAAACTTATGTGATTAGTATTAATTAGACAACTTCTAAATTGAGTCATAAATCTGCTTAATAACTAATGTCTAATAAGTAAGCACAATATGTAATCATATTTATGGTCAGATACATTTTTACTACTTTTTACTATGACTATGACATTATACTTGTGTAATGTCCTATATGTAGGTTTAATTTCTTGTATTAGCACTCCACTACTAAGCTTCTTATTTAGACGTATGGCTTATTTTGTAAGCGTTTAAAAAAATATAATGTCTGGCAAGGATATTGAATTGTATTTAAATCGCCCCATTGCTGATTATACTTACATTTCACTTTATTGATACGAGTACATTTGATAACCGTATTTATAGTTTCACAAGTTCCCAGTGAATACGTTGTCAGTTCACGCACAATTACTCATTCGAAGCTCGATCGCAATTCGCGTCCTACTTGTATTGATTAACATATTGTAATTAGTATGTATACGTGCTCCTAGCGATTAACGTAAGACGGTAAGTTCGCTAACTCGATACAGCATGCGCCGGAGATTACTAATCTAGGTGAAATGCCAGATGGTGATGGCACCTGTCACATTACTACTAATTTAAGTTATTAGTAGTTACCTATATAATTTATATATGTGCCAGCGACTTCGTTCGCGTTTTCCCCCGTTTTTTTCACATTTTCCATTGTATCTTTGCTCCTATTGGTCGCAGCGTGATGTTATATAGCCTAAAGCCTTCCTCGATAAATGGTCTATACAACACAAAAAGATTTTTTCAATTCGAACCAGTAGTTCCTAAGATTAGCGCGTTCAAACAAACAAACAAACTCTTCAGCTTTATAATATTAGTATAGATTAGTATAGATTACAATGTTTATTGCGTCTAATTAGGTGAGTTCATTGTTACTGTCCCATATATGTATATTTGTATACACATAGTCTTGACTGTGATGTAAAATAGTTTTTGGTAACAATTAACTATAATACAATTTGGATGAGATAAAAATGCCGTTATTGTAGACAGATTTTGTCTTCATGAATACGTCTACTATTCAGGGGCTTCATTTGAACCATGCTATAATCGCATCCTTAAATAAAGTAACCATTAACTTTTAAAAGTAATCATCTATATTAGCCATCACATAATATATCCGATACTTGTTTGAATCTGGCATAACATAGATAAATCGCATGATGAATCGATAAATTAATTGAAATACAATTTGCAGTCAGATAATAGTATTAGGCACGAGCACATTGTCTCCCCATCACCTTCACACTAAATGCCAATAAACCAGTGAAGGCCAATGTTGAGGAAGCGTAATTAACTTTTTCTCTTTTCAATATCATCTTGCGGGGCTTAGCGGCAAGTTTTCTCATTATCCTATGGGGTATTTGTATAAAAACGATCGTCCACCGCCGCCAACTTTGTAATTGTCTTGACGCACCTAATAGAAACTTGATGAAAGCTGCCGCCAGCGACTTGGGCGAGAGCGCTTTATGTTTGCATCTATCTAAAATGTAAGTTCTTGTTTTGTAGTTTATGAAATATTCATTCTTGTTGAAATTTTGGTTGTTGTTGATTAGGAAGCTTTTTGGTTTGATGCAGTGGATGTATAGGTGTCATTGATGGAATACTATGGGTTTCTTTTAATTGAAGTTTATACAAAACAATTATTTTTTGTGCATTTGTGTGCCAAATACTTATGCCTTTGGTACTGACTAAGTACAAAAATAAAGGTATGCAAATTCATTCAGTCGGCTCTTAACGTTGGCCGTCTTAACTCTCACCATTACAAAGAATCTGTCAAAAGTCCTCATCGATGTTATGTAGTGATGTGCAAATAAAAATAAAAATATTTTTATTCATTAACAAATCACTTTTAAACAATGATGGACATCATTTTACGAACGCGGAGTGCACCCGTATCAGAACAAAGCCCTTTTCTTTACTATATCATACTTTTTCTAAAGCAAGAACCGCTTAAGTACTAAGCAAATTTAAATAACCTAGAAGCTAGGTATACAACAATCCCAAGTTCCAAATTAAATCAAATAATATATAGGCAATTTAAATGCACTTATACATCGTCACAATGGTAATAATGTTCTACCAAGAAGTAAAAAAAAAAAACGAGACGGTCTAGTGTAGAATGTGTGTTTGAGTATGTGTGTGCGTTTGTGTGAAGGCGTGCATATAAAGTCTGTGAGTATATATAATTGTAGAATGTAGGGAAATAAGTTTGAGAAATCACAGCTATCCTACCATAGCTTGGGATGTAGATGAATCAAACTCATCATGAGTAGTTCACTCATATATCAGAATCGGATTAGTTATGTACTCACTCATAGTGTCCTGGCGCATGCCGACGGCACTCATGTTCGCGCCGTGGCCCATAGAGAAGCCTTGCGGCATGGGGTAGGATCCGCCGCCCATCTGCGACAGCGAGAAGATGTCCTTCTGCAGCTCCTCGTAGCTGCCGTGGTGCTGGGTGAGGAAGATCACGTTAGAGTTGGTAAAAGACACAATCTGATGAATCAATCGCGTATGCGACGAAACTACACGTGTAGTAAAACGGCGATTTTGGTTCAACTTTAGTTTTGGTAGCAGATGCAATGAGGAACTGTCACAGGTACAATCCCGTTAAATAATATTCGCGGTATCGCTTCTATAGGTGGTAAATCTTTAATGTGTATTTGTAATAGGCATTATTTATTTGTTATTTTAATTTAATTTCCAATAGATGTGTTCCGATAGTTAACAGAGCCGCGACCATACCCATCAGACAAGTGAAATCGAATGCCGAATGAAGACAATTTCGGCAAATTCTAATTACCATTCGGGGATTTCACATCGTATCTAATAATGACAATCGCCCACAAGGACATGCGCAAACATCGATTACGTCCTACGAAATTGCAACTCGCACGCATTTCAAACCGGCTTTGACTTTTCGCCGTATTTCGGCTCACACCTCGCATTTCCACCGTCTGCTTTCTCGTTAGCGCGGCGCATTCGACCGCAATTTGAGCCATTACCATACGCGCTAATCAGCAGCGCTGATTACGCCGTAATGCGATTCGCGGCCGCGCGCTAAATAATGTAAATATCGGATGGCTTGCGCCGAGTGGACTGGCCAGGCCTAGAGTATATAATACGCTAGCATTATATAGCGTACGACTTGTACTCTTGTCGCGTAAAGATTACCTACTGCCTTTTAGGCAATCTAATGAGACGTCCTTAACGTAAGTGCTTTTTATTATAATTTTCGTAAAAGAAAAAATAATTCATATCTAATCGTATCATTAATGGATTTTACCAATTGAGTAGTGAGTAGAATAATTTGTATTGTAATAGAATCAGTCCAAACTGACTGATTGTACAAATCAGTTAGATAGCACATGGTTTTAGAATAATATTTACAAAGTGCTTAAAAAGGTGCTCAAAAGCGCTATCGTCGCATACGTATTGTAGTAGGTAAGTGTAATGGTATTTAAAAGTTAGTCATATACTAATCTGTCACGCGTAAATTGTTTGAACTATACCAGAGCCGCTCTAAGTTGGCCGATTTGCTACATGTCAGACTGACTGCACTAGTGAGGGACAACGGTAAAATTGCCGAAGTATATAAGTAACAGTTATTTCCACTTTATAACCAAGCAAGGTCTAATTATAACAAATTTTTATTAAAAACATTAATTCACATCCAAAAGATTGAATTTAAGTTCCTTATTTATAAATATATTTATTTTTAAAATACAATACTTATTAAATCCTTCATCCTATTTTTAAAAAAATACCTGGTGAGTATTACCCACTACGTCACTATGAAAACGTGTCAAACGGCGTAACCTTGTAAAAGCGTAATACAGAGTGGAAATTTTACGTTTTCTTTTTATAATTCAACTATTTTAGGTAATAAAAGACAAATAATTAGATAATTAGGTGCATTTGACATTTTGAAATAACGTCTTAATTTTAAAAGTTGTTCTTTATGATTCGCTAAATATGTTCCTCTTAACAAGGATAAATGCAAAATATAAAATAAAAAGTGTCAAATCAGTCTTCTAAGAACGGCTCCGGTATAGAAAATGTGATGCTGACAGAAAGAGCATAGGCTTGAATCAATTTACTTTGGCAACAGGTAGATACCTACTTAGTACTTAAGCTTCTTCTGCATTAAAACCGTATTATTTTAATTGTTTTATTATAGAACGCAGTACAAAATGCGGACGGGCTCGGTGACCTGGGTAATTGCGATAATATCCGCCGCCGCTATCCCATTATCGAAGTGTTAATCGTGAAACGGCGGTCGGTAAAGTGCCGATTTATATAAAAGCGGGTAAAAATTATTCGCGCCTAGGGACAGCGGGGACTCTTTTTAGATTGATGAGGGAAAATCAGTACGCAAACTTTGTTTTCTGACTTTAATAATGCGTTTATTTTAGCACTTGTCTACATGTTATTTTGAAGAAGGGTCAAATCAAAAGTACCCTTGAACGATGAGCATGCATGATGAGATTGATTGGCAGGAAGTGATCTCTGCCGACTCCTCTGGGAGAAAGGCATTATTCTATGTATCAGTTTTGTACAAATGAAAACAAATGTGTCTACATTTTTCAGCACAAATCCTTGATTAGTGTCTAAAAGTTTTCATATTAGACAACATGGATTGGGTAGGATATTCTCTGGTATTGTCTATTACTCGTACTTGCGCGAACACTACAGATTTGAAATAAACTTAATTTTACGTATTAAACGCCTGTTTTATGACTCTAAACATATTATTTAGAGACCGAGCTGAAGTTTCGACGTATTTACCTATATTTAGATAGATTTTTTTGCATATGGATATAGTTTCATCACACAATAAGCTTGTCCATCTATTGATCTACCTACCTGAATTCATTCTTACTTCATTGACTTCATTGCTATCTACAAGTTCTTGTAATCATCGTTCAATGTCCTGTCTTACAAACATTTTTAGTATTGGCAATCTTCTCACTTTCTTTGAAATGGTCTGTGGTAGTGGTTGTTGGCTGCTTGTCGTTTGTTGTTTTTTTTTTTTCTAAATATTTCACAACATCACATACATTGATCTGATCCCGTGGTAAGTAGCTTAAGCACTTGTGTTACGGAAATCAGAATCAACAGTGGAAACACAAATAAACTTAAATATATTTAATAATACACCCAGACACGTTATTAGTGCTGGTAGTATGTTAAAAATATCCTAGGTAACTAACGCACCGTGACTGGGGAATATAAGATTGAGACTCAAGCGAGATCAAAGTGCACCATCGATCTTGTCAAATTAGCAGTTGACAGTTGCATGTTGGCTTAGCAGCAGTTAATAGTGCCGAAGGTGTTGTGAGTGAAGGCTATGCGTATAACGACATCGCCAATAGGCGAAAAGGTACACCCCGGTATTTTAGTCGGTACACCCTCTGGGCATTGCAGTCCGCCCAGAAGTCGCGCCTGGCATTTACCATCTCTTCGCCAGTCGCTGGGGCGTCCGAAACAACGCATTTCACCGGGTTCAAAAACATACATACATACATACATAAATTCACGCCTTTTTCCCAGAGGGGTAGGCAGAGATCACTTCCAGCGATCCACATTTCACCTCTGTGGGAAACGTGACGTGACGGGTTGTGGACCACGTCGCCGCCATTCTGCCTTGTGCATTGTTTTAACAAGGTCATTGCGTTCCCACGAGTAGCAAGGATGTATGACGGGGTTCAAAAATGCAGCAGTGAATAGTTATTATTTCATTCAGTTGCTTACCTGCGGGTACCGGTTGATGGTGTTGGGGTGCGGGTAGGGCTGGTAGCCGCGGTAGCCCTGTATGTTGCGCATCATCCCGTTGCAGCCGGGCAGCACGGCCGGCGCTAGCGCCTTTTGCAGCTGCTTCTCTTGCTTGCGGTACTTCGCGCGACGGTTTTGGAACCACACCTGGCGAATAAGGAGATTTTAGCCTTGCGCGTTCCATCACACTAAAAATAATAAGCTGTAAACAGGTGGAATATTTGATAATAAATATTCATCACCTGTACACAGCTTACATAGCATATATACTCACATATAACTCCTAAATTGAAGGGTTCGAATGGTGGTAACAACTCATTACTACTTCCGTACTGACAGTCATTATACTTTTAAAACTAGTAGTTTTCATCGGTTCGCTAACATCTCCTTATTTTAAATATTAGTTTTATGGGTCTACACGCGATATTAGGCAAATACTTAGCTACTGACTGCGCGACGTTTCGACTGGGTTACACCAATCAAGGTCGCGAGCGAACGCAACTAGTTATGTAATTGCTACTCCTAATGTCGCGAGTAGACACATAAAGACTAATATTTAAATTAAGAAGATGTTGGTGACCCGAAGAAAACTACCAGTTTTAAAAGTATAATGACTCCGTCAGTACCTAAGTAGTAATGAGTTGTTACCATCATTCGAATCCATCAATTTAGGAGTTACAGTTAGGTATGTGCTGTGCGAGCTGAATACAGGTGGAATATTTTTTTATCAATTACTGCTATGGAATTCCTACAGAAATACATGCTTTCTTTTGGCAATTGTATAAGTAGGTTTATTTCAGACGCTTCTACCT
Organism: Maruca vitrata; assembly: GCA_039566165.1. NCBI lineage: Eukaryota > Metazoa > Arthropoda > Insecta > Lepidoptera > Crambidae > Maruca > Maruca vitrata. Next base: position 2,973,509 of record CM076926.1, read on the forward strand.
TTGCTCGCAAATAATTGACAGTAAGTAAAATATTATGTAGAGAAATGCGAATGGAAACAAATAACAAGTATCTAATCATACTGAGCCAAGCCTGTATTTATACTGTATATTCTCAAACGTAACAACACAGACCCTAAGCATTCCTTCAAACGGTGGAAAAACTTATCTAACCTCGTATATAGCTTGCGAGGGCGGTAAGGACCTGTTTAATTTTTTTTTTTGTTTTTGTTGTATATAATTTTATCAACGGCGAATCATTATGTATATTGTTTAACCTGGTACAATATTGCACTTCTTTGGTATTACTTTACACTCGTACTAGTGATACGTAACGTACTACATTCGTCCGCGTTTTCCCGGGGTTTTTAAACATTTTCAATTGTTTCTTTGCTCCTATTGGTCGCAGCGTGATGTTATATAGCCTTAAACCTTTCTCGATAAATGGTTTATCCAACACAAAAAGATTTTTTCAATTCGAACCAGTAGTTCCTAAGATTAGCGCGTTGAAACAAACTCTTCAGCTTTATAATATAATACTAATACGAGAAATGCTTTTATCTCTTAAATCTCCTTATTTATTAAAAAATCCCCATCAAAATTCGTTGCGTACCTAGTTTTAAACATTTAAACATACATACATACACACACAGACAGACGCGGGGAGCGACTTTACTTTATGCTATGTAGTGATAAGTCCCAAGTCCCAAACTGTGCGTTGTTAAGGAAAAGTTCTAACTGTATTTTAATCCCACTCTAAGCCAGTTCTATTTATACACATCCTTATACATAACAACAGCCGCTCGAACGCATTCCCTCAAACAGGCGAAAAAACTAATATCCCCCTCGTACATAGCATGTGAGGGCGGAGGGCCTATTTATACCGGAGGGCGGGCCGGCCTCTAATCAACAGTAATCACCATATCAAACGGGAGACTCATTCCCGCTGACAACAACGTGATTAGGCTGTGCCCCCCGACATTGTTTGCCTTTTAAAACGCAGCGTGAGGTATCGAATGCGGATTGGACCTGTAATCGGGTTAGGTGTTGCTTGCACGTGTTTGACTATTTTTTTATTGGGTCCAATCTTAATAGCTATTGTGATTTATTTTTTCTTATAAAATTAAATAAATATTTCACAACATCACATACATTGATCTGATCCTGTGGTAATTAGCTTAAGCACTTGTGTTACGGGTATCAGAATCAACAGTGGATATATAAAATTATAAGCAATAACATTCGTTCTATGCTAAGTGTTGGTTGATTGAAGATTGAAAAATAATAAATGTTCACACGTACAACAATGATTACACTTAGAAATCCCTCAGGTACCTATTTTTAACTTTATTGGCTATTGTGTGTGTCGAATGAATTATGTATTTTTTTTACACAGATAGATAGATAATTATATATTATAACAAATTTGTACTTTATATAGTACAAAGTCGCTAATAAGCATATAGCTCCCAATGTGTATAGTATAAGTAGGTATCTATATTATTACATAGCCGTGAGGGCTACCGTACGTCCGCCCCACGCGTTGTCAAGAAAAAACTCATTTCCGTGATCGCTCGATCGACATTAGACACGTACCTACCGGAAGACGTTGATTTTGGAGGACATCCGAAAAATTGTTACGATGGATTGTTTTAATACTTTGATTACGGCCATGTACTAGTTTTTTTAATTTGTAACGCTTTGTAATAAATACGTCAAAATGTGGAAGAGCAGAGGTGATTTTGATTGTTAAGTATTCTTCTTATTTTCATTTACTTGTCCAATTGTAACACGTGGCTTTTCTTTTGAAGCTTATTCGATTTTAACGTTAACATTTCGCCATACAATTGACAAGTAAATTAAGGGTCGTAAGATAACGGTAGACGGAACAGGTAATTAACTGAAACATTAAACTGAGTTGGTAAATACAAATTTAAATAGAAACCGTTTACGTCATCTATAAGCAACAACTTGAGAGAGGGCTAAAACTTAATTCAGTAAAGATCCCTCTCGCATCGTTCGACAAAAGCTATCGGCCATTTTCCTGCGAGCGCGCCGAGTTATCCTCGGAAAACGGTCGCCTTTTAAACTGAAAAAGCACGGGGATCCGACAAAACATTTTCTTATTTCCAATTGTAGAATTCATTTGAGGGCAGAGACAATGTCGGGGCGCGCGGGGAGGATGAGCGGGTAACTTCGTTATGGATCCATTTGATGGGATTGCAATGCCTCAGGGGCCCGCCCCGCCCCCGCCGCCGCCGCCCGTATTTTTATATCGAAATTTCCTCTAGAAGGAGGGCGCCCGCCGTCGCTTCGTCTTTAACGTTTACATTCTTATGTAGCGTCGTCTAAACGCTAATAGCACACACACACGCGCACCGCCCACGCGACTCGCAAGCTTTTAACCGTGCTACGTATGTATGTCCCCTAATGTCGTTTCGTGGAACCTTTCATTTTCTTAGCAGAACTTTGTCACTCATTGCTCTTGAAAGAAAAGAGTAATTGTCTACGATGGAGCGATGATGAATAAAACATTTGCGAGCATGTGCGCGCGAAAATAAAATAGCCGAGAATGTTCATTGTTGAACGTGACATTTCGCTCAAAATGGTTTCGAAGGGTACCGAGGTAGCTCTAATGGAATGTTTAAAATATTAGGTAAGTGGAATTCATCAAAGATGTACCAACGGATGTCATGTGTGTAAAGTGCGCGATATTATCTCAATTTATAACGAATAACTTTTGCTAAAATCTCCTGATTTTAGCGCTTTAACCCGCTTTCGTTGCGGATCGTTCATCATAATCCGGGATTATGCATTATTACATAATCTGGGATTATCGTTCCTATATAGCGACCATCGGGTGAACCGCTCAACCTAAGTGATTATGTGTTCAACCAATATGACAGACAAAGGATATTCAGTTAAGTAAATATTTGAGATTTTATGCTTATGCAAACTCTTTAACTAATTTAGTAAAGATTAATATCAATCAGTGATGAATAAGTATTGTAAATAAAGGGAAGCATGATACATAGAAGTAGAGTTGATATTATTGAATATTGTGTTCTAATTTTTAAAAACTAACTATTGTTGACGTATCGATGCTAAAACACAACAACCCCTTTAAAAAGAGTATTTTTTTTTCTTTTGAATATTTATGTATTATTATTTTATTTATTTATTAATACACACGACAGATTACAATCAGTATAAAAAAACATTAATGATACAGGCAATATTGATCTAGATCATAATATTATGCAATTAATGACGATTATTCCCAACACCTCACAAATTTTTAAAAATCAAAATACTCCTTGTATTTGGTCCTTATTTAATAGAAATACCTATATCAATTAAGTTGTACCAAATTACGAAGTCACTTATCAAAATAGAATATTAAAAACTACGTTGCGAGTGAACCGGGGACAAATCAATACGGCCTCCGGGGATCGCGCGTTTTAAAACTGAGATAAAGATCTGGCGCATTTCGCATTCATACGGCCGGCGACAGATGTCGCTTTAATTCAATCCGCCTCCGGCCTACGTCCAAATTGCGTTACACGAGTGTTCGCGCATCATTGATATTTGGACAATTCCGTAGGACGCGATGTCGTGGGGTCGGATTATGAGTAGGTATAATTATTATCAACTGCCTGCGAGATTATACATGATACATGAAGTTATTGATCATGTTGTGGAGTCTATTATGGGTACGTTTTGGTATGGAGCAGCGTGCTCGTCCGCGAAACTTGGCCTCTTAAAGTAAATGCTTATTATTAAGTAATTTTATTAAATGATTTATTAACCATAAAAATATACCGTAGTCGTTCCTTGACAATATAACAGTCCTACAGTTAACAATCGTCTACGAAAAATAGATTTATTTTATAGTGCCTAAAATAACAAAAGCTAAGTTGTATAACATTAATTTTATTTTATATTGTTTCAAAAGTAAAATAACGCGTATCCAATTCTAAATCGACGTCATACAACGGTTACGAACATGTGTTTAGAAATAATCGGCTAACCGTGGGTGGTCCGTTTTACCCCAAATGTATTTCGCGTCACTGGTCTCATTGAACCCCACTTCATTCAAGAGTATTTTAATAGGGATCCGATTAGGGATTATCTCAAGTATCAACGTTTTGCTGTTAAAACTGAGAGAAAACCGTAAATGATTTTGTAATATTGTAAATTACATAAAGTTTATGAGTTCCTCTGATTCCCTGGTTATTTTTAATTTCTTACATATTATAAATTGTGAATTACATAAAGTTTATAAGTTCTTCGGATTGCCCTGGTCATTTTTAATTTCTTACTAATATAATCAATTCGTAAATAACACTATCCATTCGTATGTAGGGTTATTCCGCAATAACTACTGAATCAAATGAAATGCAATTTGGTACACAGTTTAGAGACAAGCATTGTTTGAGATATTCTTATATTCGAGCTTTTGAAGTTATTGTTTTTATTATTCCACAAAATCTTGATTGAAAATGTAACCTTTAACATGCTTGAAATACATGATTTATGTATTTTTTTGTAACTCAGTTCTGTAATAAAACTAAAAGTAGAGTTTTTAATTTTTTGGAAGTGGAAAGGCAACCCTTAATGTGAAGTTTCCATGGGAATTCAATTTATAGAGACTTAATATTACACTCTCATTAATAGTCTGTGCAAAAAGGTACCGAAATTACGTCAACTTGTGACCAATTAAAATGTCAAACAGTTCTGTAGGCTTCAGTTTAACGACACGCTTTAATATTTAAAATCTTGTTCATGACGTTTGCAGTTGTGAAGAACTTATTTATCGCGTAAACCATTACTCCCTTATAGCGCAGTCGGTTAAAAAGTAGCCTTTGTCCCCTCAGGCTTTAGACTTGTGTCAAATTGCGTAGTTTTAGCATTATAGCGTGACAGACAGACAGAGTTACTGTCGCATTTATAATATTAGTAACGATTCAATCTTTATGATACTCCATTGCAATCTTAAGTGGCTCATAGCAAGCAAAGTTTGTATATTTCATAGTTTATTATGAACAGATACTGATACCAATGAGGGTTTTCGAGTACGAGAATTCTACTTGATGGCACAGTAATTATGAGGTCTAACTGCTACGCGAATGGCGAATATTTACATTTCTGTCAATGTTACGTCAAAAATAACCAATCATGCTGCAGTTGGAACATACGCGAAACCCCTCAATAATGTGATGATGACATTGTAAATTTCCGAAGAAAAGTAAACCGTAATAAATAAATAAATATCTGGGACATTTTCACACACGGTCATCTGACCCCAAACTAAGCAGAGCTTGTACTATGGGCGTCAGAGACTGATATACATACATATATATTTATAAATACATACTTAAATACATAATCACACCCAGACACGGAACAAACACCGATGTTCATCACACAAATATTTGTCCCGAGTGGGAATCGAACCCACGACTCTCGGAACCGCCAGCCAAGGTTCCACCGAGCCAGTCAATAAATAATATACATGGTACGGGAAAGAAAACGCAAGGAATACGTCTACATAATATGCCCGAGTCTTACCTGTATCCTCGCTTCGTTGAGCTTCGTCGTCCTCGCTAGCTCTTCTCGACAGTAGATGTCGGGGTAATGTGACTTTGCAAACGCTGCTTCTAATTCTGCTAATTGTTCCTGCGACAAGAGAAATCATTTTAGTTACATGTTAAAAGCTAACAAGGTGACCTCACTCCACCTGCACAAGCAGTAGTGAGATCCAAATATGAGGTCGACAGGCACAATAGACCATATTGAGCCTGTCGCACTCACCCTGAAAGCCCGCTTAAAGAGGAGACCACTGCCGCGGCAACAACGAGACAAGGCGTGGAGTCTCGCATTGGTATTGAGCCGTGCGGGTCGGAGTTGGCCAGTCCGCCGGACGGAAGGCACTACTGTTTCTACGGGTCTCCCTGGCCGGCGGGCTGACCCGCTCCGCCCGCACAATACCGCCGCTAAGACTCCACTGGTCCGGCGCTTGCCGCAGCAATGGTCCCCCCTGGCTCCGGTTCGTACAGTGCTGATCCCGGAACGCGACCTGACCGAGAGAGGTCAGAGTCACTTGGCGGGTTTTACGCAACTGTATGGTGGTAACAGCAACCGGTCGACAAAACGTCTCCCACCTGTGTCGTTGTGGCACATGCTGAGACTGGGACCTATTTCACCACTATTCTATGTTGTGTTCTTGGTGTGAGTCTGGAACTGGACTCCGACATTCGTTTCTTCACAGAACTGCTAACCGACAGAACATTTCGTATATCGCCGCTTCGCCAACAGAACCTTTCGCTTGCGTACGATTCGTCGACAGCACCGCTCGTCATCAGACCTTTCGCCTTCGAACGATTCACTAAGCGATTCGTCTTCAATTAACTATTCCTCTTGAAAAATATTTAATGTAATTAATCACATAAAATATTAAAATAGGTATTTTTAATTTCGATGATTTGAATAGTAATTTGATCATAAATGTTTTGAGATTTCAAAAAGGAGGTTTTCAAATTAGAAATTCATATGTACAACTATTCGACGCTTTAACGGTGAAGGAAAACATCATGAGGAAACCTGCACACCTACCATGAAATTTTTCGGTTGTGTAGTCAACCAATCCGCACAAGTGCATACTGGCCAATGCCAGCGCGGTTGACTGAGACCTTATCGTTTAGGGTAAGCCCGTGCCCCAGCAGTGGGGACGTATATGAGCTGATGAAGTCTGTACCTGTGTGAACGTGGTCCGGTGGCGCCGTCTTGCGGGCGTGGGGCATGACGCTGTAGTAGGCGTGTGCCCCGCATGCTGGGGACCGAGAGACGGTGACAGTGCCGAGGATCCTCCCGAGGCGCCTGTGCTGCTCCCGCCAGGTTCCGGTTTTAATTTTTTAAATGCGCCTTCCGCTGTCAACGGAGAAGGTAAGTTAGTATATGAGATGAAAATGCTGCGGTATGGAGATTGAAATTTCTATTTGAAAATCACGTTCCGGCAAATCATATCGTGGTGTATCAATACCGTTGATTTTTTATTAATAATACATACATACATATATAAAATCACGCCTTCCCAGAGGGGTAGGTAGAAATCACTTCCTGCCATGTGCTACGGTCCTGACACACCACTTTCGCTTCTTCCACATTCATCGACGTCGTCATACATGCTCGCCGATTACGGGTACTTTTGTTTTGACCTCTCTGCAAGTTTTGACCTATTTGGTCATGGAACGTCTTTCTTGGTCTTCCCCTCTCGACATTTCCATTTATACTCTCTATATATACCTTTCGTTGATCGTATTTCATTAATACTCTCAACATGACCAAACCATCTAAGCACACCAGTTACTACTATACTAGTTACTACATCTTTTTTCACCACCACAACGTTCTCTAATTATTTCATTTCTAATTCTATCACTCAGTTTCACTCCTAGCATACTTCTATGTGCTCGTGGTATATCAATACCGTTAGTTTTTTACTTATATTAATATAAAAAAAATTAAAACTTCGACATGATTTCAAAAAGAAACAACTTACTATCGACTGTTTGATTGAGGATTTAAATTCCACCTTTCATCCTCCCAAGACAATATATTAATTATTTTATTTAAATTATCTCAACATGTTAAAACACATACGATTATAAAATCAAGACTCAGTAACATTCCCTCGAATCGTTTCAGTATTCGGGCGTAGCTGCGTAGGTCCGTTTTCAGGCCCGCGCCGCCCGACGGTAAAGAAGCTCTTCTTATTTGCATAGCGGCTGCGACCCTTGCCGTAGGTCAAGTTCGGCTAATTATAATTGCGCTAACTAACAGCCTTAACGAGCTAATCATCTCCCGCCGGGTCGTCACGTGCTCTTTAGTTTGTTTAGGCGAGAGTGGAAAACGGGGCGTTGTAATCGTTGACGGATTTTTTTCGCGCGAAATAAACGCCGGCTAGTTGCGGACACGGGCTGTACGGCCGCTGAAGCAATTTCGATCATACGGATTTTGGTAGGAAAAAGCTTGGATACGACATGTGGTAGCATTAGATTTGTAAAGAAAACTTTAACGGAACATCGTACAAAAATACGTGCAACGAACGATACAGATATATTATTTTTCAGATTTGTATTATTAACTTTAAATTTGGAGTTTTCAAGGGCCAGCAAACAGTTCAAAATTCTTTGAATATGTACTGGAAAAGGCATCATATAGATTTCTCACTTCGAGTGAGTTTTGAGATTACATGACAGAAAAACTACAACTCAGATTTTTCACGACAAGGCATTTGAAATCTGGCGGCCAATGGCTGGAAATAATTTTGATCAATCACATAGGAATTCTCGTTAGAAGTCTAATGATCCACAGGACGATTCCGTACAAATACCTACCTACATGGTAGAAAATGAGTATTAAATCACACCTACCATCTTGTTGACATTGGAGTGGCTGAAAATCAGCGCTGGCAAGGATCTCGGTCCCATGTCAGCACAAGCTGAGTCACTTCCATTTGCTCATTACCTGTATTTTTTCCTTTTGTAATTGTGCCATATTTTGTAAAATGTCTATGTGAGCAATAAACTATTCTTATTCTTATTCTTATTCTTATTCTTAAATTTAAACAAAAACCATAATTGATTTACCAACAGATTTATATCCATCAAACACGACAACGAATCGTTTTGCAGCCAGTGATTATAACCCGCAAAAGAATGGTTAAACATGAACGTACTAGACACATTACCGCCATTACGAACGCGCGAGTTTCAGTCCCCGCCCCCACACGGGCCCAAAACGTCCCTGAAAAACTCGCATATCGCCCGTAATCACTTTACCTTCGGTTTCTCCCAGAATCGTTGGTTTAAAAAGCGGCCCGGCTTGCCAAGTATTCATGCATTCTCTTTGACGACGCCCCAGCTACTTAGTAATTAACATCCAGCTAAGTGTTTGCGTCCGTGATAAACGGACCTTTTAGCTTTTAAAAGGCCATTTTTTTTTATTTTCCACTCCCACGTTAGAGGCTTTGATGGCGAATATATTGGTTTCGCTTTTTACCTGACATTTTTCAGAGATGCGATTAAGCCATTAGAGATAGGAAATGCGCGTTTCATAGTTTGCTGTTTTAGACTTGAAATGGGTTCGCTTTTGCGATGTGGATGGATGCGTCAGCGGGCTGTGGGTTAATGAATCTGAGCTAATGGAGTCCTAATATGATAGGCTAGTTTCCATTTTACTAGTAGGCACATATTTTTAAACACTGACTTAATTCTACGTAAAACTGAAAATGTTTCATCGGTATGCTTACCAGCATTATGATTTTAAATTACATTTGCCTTGTCCATCAGCATCTTCGGTCAATCACAGATCAGTTTAGGCCTTAATTAACTATGTAAATAAATGTTCCTGCTATGCAATTATGTAACCGACTTAAATTAATTTTACTAAGTGTATGTATGTATTATCAAACAAAAAAATAGCTTTAATAACCAGACTGGTTTTAGAAAACTTCACAGCGAACGTGGTTACCAAAAGACTTAAACAAAAGGCGTTAGAATCAATTACATTTCAAAGATTGTCCACCAGAGGGCACTAGCCTACAAGTCACTGGATCGCGACATTTGTTAGGGGCGTCGCGATTCCCTGTCATTAGGGGCCGTAATCCCTAATTATGCCGATTGACATAAAAGCACCATCTGTGGCTGCTAGGTGTCGGGTACCCGTCAACGCCGCTAAATATGGTGAAAATTGATTCTGTGTTTTATGCGAGATGGGGTCTTCGCCCCTATGTAAGTACTTGGGGTCGTCACGTCAAATTGATAGAGGCTTGCCCTAATGTAGTTGTAAGTAGTGACAGTGTTATGGATACAGGTGGATCATTGTAACACACAAAACAGATAAGGAATCACCGTGTCCGGTTTTAGTGAAAGGTATTAGGATTGGAAATGGGAAATATGCATGAAAAATACATTGATGATTTTATTTATCGTGTTTATTACAAAAATTACACCAAACAGTAAAATCAGAACTCAAATCGGTTATTAAACGGACGAGATACAAACGTTTTCATGTAATATTACATTTTCCTCTCACGATATTAGATTCTCCATGGAAAGTCTATGGCAGCGTGTAAAATGGTGTCAAAACCATTGGCGTTGGACCACTGTTAATCTGCAATTTTATCCTATATCCTCTTATTCGTAACAGTAAATAGCACCAAGAACCTTCCCTACACAAATAAGACTTTTAAATTGCAGCTGCTCAAAGTAAAATCACTTTCGAGTACTCATAGTCCTTTTTAAATCAATTAGGGGTCATCGAAATGTGTCCAAAAACCCATTACAAGTTGGAACCCCTGACGCAGCGGGCGCGCGCCCCGGGGAATACGCCCGTATGTCACCGTACGAGTTGTAGTTTTGTCGGAATGTTCTACTTTTATCGTTATTAAGGTGTTTTACTAACACGCCAGTAATAGCGATAAGTTTACTTTAAAAACACTGAATTTATCCGGACTTTGATCACGGGTCAACTGACCAGTTGAACATGGCGCTTGCAACAGTGCCGAAATATCGGGAGCACATTAAAATAAAATAACATGGTAAATATCACGGACGTATTCAGTTTTCTAATGTGTATAACCATCACAGTTTGAAGTTATATGTATACTGTGAGTTTAAACTAGCGGTACGAACTCCATACCACCTTTCTGCACAATCTACCATATTTTTCTTCCATAAGACATTTCTCCTGACGATTACGAACACAAAAATAAATAGTGAAATGGGTTCAGATGTTCTCGAGATTTGAACTTAGCAACACATTCAGCAATATTTTTTATAATAGATTGGAGATAAACATGCCTATTGCTTTGTTATCAATATAGTACAAAACCCATAACCAACTCAATTTAATTAAATTAAGGATTTGTGCAAATTGTATTAGCAATAGACTACTCACTGATCGGCACATAAACCAATTAAACTATATCTCGGGTTTGATAATTAATTTAATTTTTTATATAAAACTAGACCTTTTTCCTAACGGTGGTGTTTATTATAGATTTCAAGGACCATACTGCTTTTATTATAATACCGTATTTTATGTTTTTCCTTGTAATAAGAAAAACGAATATCGTTCACATTCGATTCAAATTCTTCGATACGATTGACATAATCTCCAAGCTACGGGTAACTCGATTGTTTTGTTTTAATGTACCCTTTTTAGCAAACTGGGCCACCTTCAGAGCCCACCAGGGGTCACCCCATGGCCCATATGTCAACCGCGCCGGTCTTTTATTAGAGCAAATGCCGCAAATCCCGATTACGATTGTTATCAGTTCTTGATTGAGTGGGCACGGGAGAGAAAAGAATTAGCTGACATGTTTGTCGGGTAATGCTGCAGTTACATAATAGATATTTATGATATCAAAATGTTTACATTATTAACAAGTGGTTTCCTGAAATGTGCATTCAATATATCTTACAATCTTTTGGCCAATTTGTTAATATTTCCATGAAAAGATTGCTAAGATATTGGATTGGTGTAAAAGTAAACACGTGGAATCGTATGAATACACCGTGAAATTTTAGTGGTTGTTTTCCCGTGGCAGAACGATTTGCCTTTAGATAATACTATCGAATCATGTAAATAATTCCTCGAAAAAAAGTTTCTTTTTAGATTTTTCAGAATAAAAATTTTCCAACTCGAAAACGAGAGAAGCTATCGTTGTTTTTGAAGATGTGACGTATTCAGGTACTGCTTGCCGCATGAAATCGATGCTTAAAGCTAAAGAAGCTCTACACCCTAAGTCATAAAGCGGTTCGAACGTGCTTTCGTGTTACGGTTAAACCTTTTGTAAAACCGGCATTTATTGATTTTACCAAAAAAGAACTGCACACATCTTTTGTACTACTAAGATAGAATCATTTTACTTCGAGAAAACAACCACTAAAATTTCACGGTGTATGGATTATACTACGTATTATTCTATTAGGTACTACGTTATATTTAACAACAAATTATGCGAAACACGACGTTTTTTTACACGAAACAAGCATAATGAGTACACTATAATATTTTTTATAGATCGGATACATTTTTTTTTTAACAATTTTAAGTAGCTCTACCTAGTAGTTTCAATAAAACCTTATTGCTACCAGTGAAAGCAATTAAAAAAAAACACTCACAAACAAGGAATTCATGCCTTTGTGTCTATTAACAGTATTTTAAACAACCGGTAACACAATCGGCCACCCTTCCCTTGTAGGGAAGGTGCTGGTGCGCAGCCAACACTCCATTATGCCGAGAGCACTCGACACGGATTAGTATGCGCATATTGGTGACCGCGCATGCGTTAGAGAAGAGTACTTATTAAAGATCGTCAAGTTTTTTTAGTTCGAAATTCGAATGTCATTTTAAACGGTTTTGTTTGGTAGCGATTTTTTATTGTTATCTTTTGATATACCATTGGGAAATGTAGGTCATTTAGGTAATTTACGATTGTCAGGTGTTCTGTTTTGAAATTGGATAGTTTTTCTTTAAGATTTCTCATGTTGACTTTCTATGGTTTTCTTATGATATATTTTGCACTCAATTTTAATAAAATATAATGACAAATTACAATTTATATTTGTCGGAGGTAGGAAGGGATTAGAAAACATACAAAACATCACAATTACATAGGTCTCGATAATATTATTTGGATACTCTATGACCCGTCATTACTTATTATTTTTGTTTAGTACCTACCATACGCTCAAAACTTTTATCTAGGAAACAGAAAAATAACATTGGGGTAATCTGAATTATATTCTCGACCTTTCCTTAAATATGAGGCACATCTTTACCCGATTTAGCACCATTAAATTTCAATAGCAAACCCAGAATCAGATATTTGTAAAGTATCCCCCAAATTGACAGCCGGACATAATATTTCGAATAGATCTGTCAAATACATTAGTACGCGTGCCGATACAACAAATGTAAGGGATTATTCACACTACTTCCGCAGAATAAAGGGGTGAGCACACTGGACAGGTGACACGCGCCGGCCACGCGCCAAGCATTAAACGCGCCGCTACTGTGAAGGGATTTGATCACCTTTATTGGTGAAATAATAAGGTCCACAATTCCCTGACATAAGTTGACAATCATTTGAGAAGTTTAGTGAGTGTTACAGTTTTTCTAACAGCTGCTCGTATTGTATGACTCTGTATGGTTTCGCGTATGAATGGGTAAGGAGTATTTACACGGTTGTAGAGGTAAGTGATTTGAGGTTAAGTATTTTTTTCGACTGTTGCTTAATAATGCGGAATGTAATGGACGTTTCTTTAACAGCTGGCAAGGAAGGGCATTCTGTGCGAGTTACCTAACAATTTAGTCGTACTTATTAAGGTGAAATATAATAATAATTGTGAAAATCATAACTCCGGTCATCCGCTAAACTCTTACTTTTCACAAAAGCTGTGCAATAAACAAATAGTCAGCACCACTAATAGTTTAACACATCAGATGGTATTTTTATTCATAATCCCACATTTATTTATCAAAAATAATTATTATATATCCATTTTAGTTAAACCGAGTTTACTAATAGCAGTGAGTCTTGGTCGAATCGATAGACGATTTAATATTACTTGTAATTTGTTTTATCATCATCCATCTGCTATCCAAATTTCTAATTGATTTGTAATTAAGCCTCAGACCACAGCGGACTTGTTTTATCATTTTATTGTGAACTGCAGTGTGGACGTATTCTGAGTGAATTTACCAAAATGAAAATATCGATATCTGTGTTACTTTTACAATTATTTTGTGGTAAGTACCTATTTCAAAGCTTTAATCTGTGGTGCAGGCAACCACAATACATACATACATTTTAATTATAACTAATATATGTTGTTTTATGTTCTTTTTCGAATTACATAATAGACATATTATGTTATGTACAGACACTCCATACATACGTATGGAGTACATACATAAAATCACGCTTTTTTCCCAGAGTGGTAGGCAGTAATCACACTCAATTCTTTATAAAAATTCTTATATCAAGAATGTGTGTAATTGTATTGAATACCAATAAGAAAAATAAGCAGAATAAATGTGATTTTCAGGAAATGTTTTGGTTCATGCTGCAGCAGCCAACCTCTTAGAAGCGGTAGGAGGACTGTTTGGCCTCGGGAATGACAATAATAACCAGTTTCGCGAACCGAATTATAACAACTATAATAATGAACCGGATAATAATCAATTTGTGCCCAATCAAAATTTCAATCAAGACTATAATAATAATGGCAATGAAAACAATAATTTCCAACAACCAGGCAATAATAATTTCGGAAGAAGCAATTTGATCAACCTTGGAAGACCCAATAATAATAATATATTTGGAAGACCAAATAATAACAACTTTTTAAGACCAAACACTAATAATAACTTTTTAACACCTAACAATGTGAACAACAATTTGATGCGACCAACAACAAACAATAACAATTTCATTGCACCTAATAATGTGAATAATTTTGGCAGACCCAACAATAATATTAACAATGTACCGTCTGTGGTTCCGTCTAAAGATCCTTATGAAGGCCTAACTGAAGATGAAAGATTAGCTGCTCAGAAATACCCAAACATCAAAAAACTGCTAGATCAACTTAAGGAGTTGAACAGGCAGAAAGAATTACAGCAGCAGGCAGAAACTGGGCAAAATGGTATTAATAATGGTGGAAATGGAGTGAATAATAATAATGTTGACAGTAATAACAGCAACAATGAGAACAATAACAAAGATACAAATGTGAATACTGCAGAAGAAGCGATGAATGGATGGAAGATATTGCGTAAACGAAAATTCGCGTTTCAAGCAAAACCTGTGAGACCATTAAATGAGGCAATCACGGAACCGGATGTAGTTTACTATAAAGATTAATCGAATGATATGACTTAAACTGTATTTCGGCGCGAAAAAGATAAGTTAGTTCACAACATTGTTTATATTACTTAAAATGTACAACTTTTGATTCAGATAATAAAGACGAGTTAAATCTCATGTTATGTTTGAAATGTTTTTAGCCTATTAATCTAATCGATGATTCATATGAATGGATGTTTAACGTAAGATTCAGAAGGTTGACAAATTAGGCTTAAAAATTTGAATTTTAGTTTAGCTTTAATCTTATGTCAACCAAAATTATGATTATATAGTAGTACGTATTATTTATTTAAAGGATTCAGATATTGTATTTGACAACGGACCATGTCTAATAATATTATTGGTTCATAAGATATTTACACAATAATATATTTTATCCACACTCGGAATGACAGAATTTTCCAAAAATACATTTCCTTTAGATTACGCTTCATAAGCACACCAAGATCTCTTGCATTTACAATGTAGCACTACTGTTACAACCGCTACTTCCGAAACTAGCTCTGTTCGAGCTCACTAGTTCTAAATAGTTTATAAAGTGCCGCCCGTCCGTGACGCCGGAGGCATTTCTAAGGCATGCTCTACGAATAGAGCTGTATGCATATACGCTCATACATATATCTATGTATGTATGCTCTCACATACTCGTACATAGGTGGCAGCCAAATACGATAGTAAATACAGTAGTATTAGTGAGGATTGTTGCTATAATCCACTGACTAGAAATCTCGGAGATATCAATTTATTGCCTGTTTCTATGATCTTATGACTACATACTTTTCTTCTAAAGAATTTTAGTTACATTTGATAAAGTTTGATCTGATTTTTTAAGATATTCTTATACATTCGTTACCTACCTATCAAAAACTGTCTACTTTATTTTAATAAAGTCAGAAGTGACAAAGTGAAAAAGTTAAAAACTAAAACCCAACTACGACAAAAACGACGCTGAAAAAGTATAAAACAAGACTTTTAGAACACTGAACTGAACAAAGTTGCTTATGTAGTTCCAAGTAAATGGACACAGTAGACTCTACCAAAATGCTTATGTTGAAAATTGACAATAATGTCATACAATACTATTTTGAAGTATGCAATATTTACTATGTAGAGATAGGTTTTCATGTTTGGAAAACCGCAGTCACACGTTGTCAAAGTGCTACGGTAGGTAGGTACTTGTGTATGGAACGTGTGACTACGCCTTTCCAAACATGAAAACTTATCTCTACATAGTAAATATTGCATACTTCAAAATAGTATTGTATGACATTATTGTCAATTTTCAACATAAGCATTTTGGTAGAGTCTACTGTGTCCATTTACTTGGAACTACATAAGCAACTTTGTTCAGTTCAGTGTTCTAAAAGTCTTGTTTTATACTTTTTCAGCGTCGTTTTTGTCGTAGTTGGGTTTTAGTTTTTAACTTTTTATTATTTGTACTATTTTGGTGTTAAGATGTATTTGTGGCGCATAATATTATCAAAAGTTAAATTGATGAACCAACATGTTTTATATTTTAAGGAGACGTAGTAAAGAAGCTATGAACGAAAAGATGTGAACTATATGCAATCAGTCCATGAATATACGTAAAGTCACATGCAAATGCTAGTAATATATATATATTTAAAATGTACAAGTAAAGCGCTTTCCAATGATACCAAACACGGCGTATTTATCTTAACTTTATTTTTTTACTCTGTATGTTTTGTCCGCTAGTGGGCGCCACATTAGATTTTGTGAAACCCTATATAGCCTATAACCAGCGGACAATTAAGACGCTTCTAATGATATGTCATTTGTCGAATTCTGACAAGCAATTTAGAAGTTATGTGGAAACAGATGAACATACATACATACATACAAACATACATATAAATAAATAATAATAAATAAATAAATATTTCACAACATCACATACATCGATCTGATTCCGTGGTAAGTAGCTTAAGCACTTGTGTTACAGATATCAGAATCAACAGTGGATACACAAATAAACTTAAATATATTTAATAACACACCCAGACACGGAACAAACACCGATGTTCGTCACACAAATATTTGTCCCGAGTGGGAATCGAACCCACGACTCTTGGAACCGTAGGTAGTTAACCTGGGTTAGTGACCACTGTTCCACCGAGCCAGTCGCATACATACATACATACATAGCCTGTCAAAATCATAACCCTCCTTTTGCTTTGCCGTAGTCGGGTAAAAAGACAATAATTTCTAAGCGAGATACGAATGAAAATGAGAGATGTTGTTGATTTTTTATCAATTCCAACAACGTATCTAACAAATATGTAGTTGAACCAGACTTTTAATTAAGATCATAATCTTTAATAAATACATACATTATTTTATCTAAATACGCAAGTAGTTCTCTATAAAAGCATAAGTTATATGGATGATGTAGTAACATGGTTTACATACACCGTGAAATTTTAGTGGTTGTTTTCCCGCAGTAAAATGATTCTATCTTAGTAGTACAAAAGATGTGTGCAGTTCTTTTTTGGTAAAATCAATAAATGCCGGTTTTACGAAAGGTTTAACCGTAACTCGAAAACACGTTCGAACCGCTTTATGACTTAGGGTGTAGAGCTTCTTTAGCTTTAAGCGTCGATTTCATGCGGCAAGCAGTACCTGAATACGTCACATCTTCAAAAACAACGATAGCTTCTCTCGTTTTCGAGTTGGAAAATTATTATTCTGAAAAATCGAAAAAAAAAATTTTTTTTTTTTCGAGGAATAATTTGCATGATTCGATAGTATTACTAAAGGCAAGTCGTTCTGCCACGGGAAAACAACCACTAAAATTTCACGGTGTATATTTCAAATAGCGTACGAAAATCTTACAACTTTTCAACAATCGTGTTGTGTAGTTAACGGTGATAAAGGGCCTTAGTTAAATAAGTTAATGGTTTGGGAAGAAAAATCTACTTAATCTAGTTTTCAAATACCTAAGAGTCGTTTTGTAATACAACTTTGATGGACTATGGTTGACACAAACCAAAGGATAAACTTAGGTGATAGAAGATCCAAACTACTCCCACTGGTGGTCATGTCGTTAAATGTTTCATTCGCGTCCTATATCGAGTCATGTATCATGCATCAATAACGTCAACTTTTGTCCAACGCGCTCTGAAGCTCGTGTAGTTTGTATTTGACTTGGCAAGTCTCGCTTGAAAATTCAGGCTTCGCCCGCAGGGTGTGAGGCGTAGGGGGTAAGCGGGGGGGTCGTTAGTGACATTTCGTATTCATGACGTCAGCCCCGGGCCGATTGTTTGCAATATTACTCTAATTGGAATTGTAATTACGGCATATATCCCGGATAGTGCGTGCTAGTTGGGTATACAGTTATTGCGTTACCGATTGGCGTATTAGAAATATGGATGGATAGTGCAATTTCAATGTGTGTGCTTTGTTTAAAAACACGCTTGGATTGCGTTGTATAACAGATGTATTTTTTAAATAATAAAACAAATTTTAAATTTTTACTTAGGAATATTGTTTGTAATTAAGCCTTTGAAATTTTATAAAAATGTTAATGATAAATTTACTATGAATTAGTCCGATGACGAAAAATATTTATGGTTAGTTAGTAGGTAAACTTTCTATGACGATGTATGTCCGGGGTTACTATGTAAATTTCAAACAGACAAAAAACTAGTTATGTATTAGGTACTTTCAAAACATGTCAAAAACAGATTGCAATTTGTAAACATTGCTCACTATCTAAGTCGCTCCCCGAAATATGAATTAGTTTTTTTTAACTTCGGTTAGAAAAACATCAACGTCATAAACAAAAGATGTTAGAAATTAATGTCAAAATTTCGAATGTGTTCAAACTTCTCTACTTGCCAGTCAAACAAACGAATATATACGTTATACATAGTATCTTCACGTATATATAAGTTTTTGACTACAACTTTGGCGACCAAACTAAAGGGCCACAGGAAACGTTATAATAGGTATGCAACGTGCAGTAACTCTTTGTGCGAATTTTGTGGTTATTTTTAATTGCGATCTACATCGCGCGCGGTGAATGCGGCTGTAGAAAAATGCTCAATTATTAACCGGCAATGGACCACGACCACGATGGTAATGAGATTATATTGATTATCTCGATTTCATGTCGCGGTTGGAGAATACTGGTAGAAAACCGTTTTTTACCGAATACCATGTTTTTTTGTTGTGGTCGTGTAAAGAGGGCAATTCAATTTAAGATACCTGTAGTAGTGGAGGTTATAGTTGTTTAGTAGAATGTCAGGTAAAGCGGGTTAGTTCGTCACATCACAACCTTAACGCCATAGATGTAGCGCTTTAGCCAACTGTAGGCAATGCTATTTATGTGCAAGTATTTGCTTCTTTGTAGGATGTTTGAATTCATACACCTATCAGCCAATAGTGTTTTATGTGTTACTAGCTTTCCACCCGCGACTCCGTCTGCGTAGAGACGTTTAAGGGGTAAAACATTACTTCTTTATAGCGTAGTCGGGTAAAAAGTAGCCTATGTCCTTTCTCAGGCTTTGCTCTATCTGTACCAATTTTTTTTAAATGGGTTCAGTATTCTATGCGTGAAAGCGTAACAGACAGACAGAGTTACTTTCGCATTTATAATATTAGTGAGGATGTTATATCATTATTTATTTATATTCTTATTTTAACTGCCTCGTCGGTCTATTGGTAGCAAGCGCTGCGTAAGGACCGAGAAGTTCCCAGTTCGAGTCCGGGGTCGGGCCAAATTTGTGTGAGTTTTTTTGTAAAGATATTACTCAGCCCGGAGTTAGGAAGTTGGCGGTTGCACACCGGAGCCTAGGAGAGCACGTTAAACCGTAGGTCCCACGCCCGATCTCTTATCGGTTATGTTTATTACACTATCGTTTTATGCTGATTTTGATTTGTTATTTTTTGTTTGAAAATAATAATAGTTAGGTCTATAAGAATTTCCCAAGGGTAGGTAGGGTGTGCATAACCAGTAAGTTGCTTGCTTGTGTTGGGATACTTGCAAGTACTACAATCCACTTGCCATCGAATTCATTGGTAATTATTTTTCAGTCCTACTCCAACATGGAAATTTTATTGGTGTGTTATAAATAATAACTGTATTGTTCGCTGATTTGTTTGGGAGTGATTATTATATGAATCCCTGCTCACATAAATAGAAAATAATTGAATGACGATTAATTTATTAGCTATAATAGATAGGGCTCATGTTACACATCGAATATGCGGGTGTTCGTTTATAATTCCTAGTTAGGTGCTTATTAAGTTCTAATTGGCTTTATGTTTTAATTTATTTATTTTAGGTAGACCACGATTTATATTTTTAACATAGGATAACAATAGTAACAATTAACATGAAAAAAATACATTAAGGAGCCTATTCAACGTTACATAGTAAGTTTTTTTTTACTTTTAACTCGACAAAAAAAAGTAATCATACCTAATTTAATGAGGTTTTAGGTAGGTGAGTGTAGGGTGTAGTAACTAAAATGAATGTGTCAATTTTTAATTTCTTCCACTTAGTTTTCATGAGATAAGGTTTGTAAGCTAAAATGGATATAACCAATATGAAATAGTTAATTTAATTCATCATTGTCATTAAGTGTGTAAAGACGATTAATTAACTATCTTCAAGAAATAGGTAATATTATACAACAGTAATGGCTACTAGTGAAAATTGTGATGTAGGTTTACGGATGATATATTCCTAACATTATCCTTTATTGAAATTGTTTATAAATACGGTTATTTTTATATGCTTTTGAATGCTTTATTTATTGAAAAACCGCTAATTGAAATTCAATAAACGAATTAATGAACCATGCATTGACCGTAAGTAAACAATTAATATACCGTTCTTAATTTTTTCTTGAATTGTACCAAAATATAACAAAATGAACCAAATTAATTATATAGTATCTAAAAGACGTTGGTATTAATACTCATAATACTTGTAAGCTAAGGGCAGCTACTGTACCGGAAATCATGGCCGACGGCAACCGGAAATCGGCACCGCCGGACGGTAAAATTTGAGTAAATCCTATTTATTTAGGTTGTTTTCTAATATAGTGTACATAGGTATATAAACTGAAGAATAAAGAATTTGCACCTATTCATATTTAATTAACTAAGGCAGTAGCCGGTCAACCAGGTTCCAGTCGATTAAATTAAATGGAACGTTGTTCGGGAAGAAAACTTAATTTAATCTAATGAAATTACCAATCCATGGGAAATATTTGTAAAGGATTGGTTTGGTTTCATTAATTATTAAATCATGTGTATGTGAGTAAGTACTCCTTATGCAAATGTTATTGTGTTCAATGGTAAAATCTAAACAAATAAATAAAATTGAAGTGTCTGCATATTTAAAATAACAACTATTTAATTAATGAGTATGAATCCAAATCGGGTTTTGTCTGTCTATCTTTTTGTTTATTTCCGCTAATCTCCGCAAAGGCTGGGCCAAACCAATAGCTGATTTTATAAGTAATATTACATGCTATGAATAAATCATTGCTGACAAAACCATTTCCACGCAGAAAAATTGTGGACTGCCGTTAGTTATAATAAATATGTACGAAGGCACATGTAGAGAAGTAGTTAATTTCAATTTGCGTATAGTAGCCGTACCGTACAAGAATATAAAAAGTGTTTTATTGTTTTGTTCTTCATTGGCAAGTCTATTGGTTTTCCCCAACGGACAATGCTTAAAATATTAAAAACATGATTAAGACTTCTGTGTTCCATTTAATTCAATCCAATACACCATACATTGTCTCGAGCGGGCAATAAGTGGCTTGTTTCTATTAATTTATATAGGTATGTAGTTGGAAGATCCATATTAAATTCGCATTATTAAAAACAAACCTTAATTTTATAACAGATTAAATCATTTAACATAAGGGTCTGAGTTACTTAAAGTTATACCGAAGATTTTCTATTAATCAAACCCTGCCAGTTATCCCGGATAACATCCTATGTTCTCTCAAATACTTATGTTGTTGATCAACATTTGAATAATTTAACCATTTCGGTATTTATTAAAGGTAGGTGCCATGAATAGATCGTTATAACGATGGAAGCATTTTACATTATATCTTTTACAAACATTTTTGACCGTGATCGTTGTAATATTAATGTTTTATTCATCTAATTAGACCAGATACATATGTTTCTATTATGAGACCATAAATACACATTATTTCTGTGTTTATGCCGACTTTAAGTTGTATATTATTATTGGTTATATCTGTATTTATCTCAGTAAACAGCTTAATTCTTTAAGCAAAATATATCAATGACTAAACTAACTAACAAGTTAGAGACAAGCCTAGATGTTTTCGTTTCTACTTTTTGTAATTACTAGATATTAAACACAACACTCGTATGACGTCATGTATGAGCTCTTTAGCATAAGAAAAATACTTAGTTTTGGTTTCATCAAGCAATTAAAAGAATACATCGTCCTATTACACGGTATCCTCTTCCACATCCGGTCATGTTATTATTCTAAAATACACATTTAAACGAACACCACGACTCAGTTTATTTGGCAGGTCAAGCTTAGCCTATCCTGATGATAGATATAAGGATAGGCTAAGCCTGGCCTGACTAACATTATTACAGTAGCACACAGCTCACCTGAGTGGTCCTGCAGGGAGCGAGCGAGCGGCGGCGCGGGCGGCGTGGCGGCGTGCTCCGCGCCGTACAGCCCGCCGAACTCCTCCGCCGACGACGACGACGCGTTGCTGCACTTGCGCCCCTTGTCCGGCGTGTACTTGCTCTCCGCGCCCGGCAGGAACTTGTTGTCCTGGTGCTCCTCCAGCAGCCCCGGCACCCCCAGCAACCCGCCCACCAAATTCGGCCTCAACTCCTCCATTATCTTCGACCCTTGCCCGCAACCCCCTCCGCCCGTGAAATTCAGCTGCCGGCTGAAGAACGCCGGGAAGATGTTGAACTGCTGCGGGTCCGGCAGCGCCGCGAGGGGCGGCGCGGGCGGCTCGCCGGCGCCCGCGCACGCCGCGCTCTTGAACTCCACCGTGCCGCCGGCGCGCTGGCTCAGCGACCAGCGCGGCTCCGCGCTCCTGGCCTCGATCACCTCGCCCTCGTCGGCGCGGCCCCGACGCTCACTGACTAACCACATTATAGTGACGCCGCGGCCGGCGCGCCGCCCGCGCGATAATTGTCTGCGTCTGCGCGAGAGGGCGCCGCGGCCCGCCCCCGCGCCGGGGCGGAAGGGCCGCGCGCGCCCCCGGGATCGATGCGGGGCGGGCCGGGGGCGGGCCCGCGCGCCCATTGGCCGCCGCCCGCGCGCTCCCGGCGAAACGCTCCTCTTTGTTTTATTGTCCCCATGGCTTCTCGTCGATCTTGCGTTTAAAGTTTATGCATTGCACCATGTTTTGTTTCACAAAACACAAATCACGTATGAAGTTCTTGTGGTGAAATGTGAAACAGAGATGGGTGTTTGTGGCGAGTGACTTTGTCGTGGTTCTCTTTTGGAATTAAATAAGAATTGGGGATTGTTATTTTTTCGAACTCCTATACGTTTAATTCTAGACTTTGCGTTTCAGCGTTGATTAAAAATGTTCAGCGTAAACTGCATTTTGTAAAGTTTGCTAGGTATGTATCTACTGGTAATAGATAGGTATAAAATTTCCCATAACTTTTATGAGTGTTTAATAATAAAAACCTCGCTTTTATTATTCGTAAACACCGTATAAAGTTACTCCTTCCTATTGAATATATTTCTTAAAAAATCTTTATTAAAGAATTGGTCAAAGTGAGTGGATCATTGAACCAGTGTGAACTGTGTGCGCAAAATGCGAGCTTTAAAGACTTAATTCCCCTGTTTTTTTGTGCAGCCACAAAAATACAACGCACCGCAAATTGGATTGTCGCGTGAGCGCCAGGCGACTAAAGTACTTGAATATTCTCATTGCACTGCAGTTTACTTTGTTCCCGGTGTGAAAAATAATTACTGCAATAATACATTGCATCGGATATTAAATGTATTGAAGAGCGCGTATTTGTGTATCATTAATTTAAAACATATGCTAGTATGTACGACAAACATTATTTGTAGTTTACATACCTTCTTTTCTATGAAAAAAAATTACGTGTTCACATTACTTAGGTAGGTTACTTATATGGAATATAAGAAGGGAGCAAGCAAGACACCCCAAATCTAATCTTTTAAGATGGTAAACAACCAAAACATACCATATACCTCCTGAGATTTCGTATTTATAGCACCCAACAAATAATACAGACATAATTATTCAGTTTATACACATATTTATAATAAAATAAGGCGTCCGACCGATTTCAGCCATGGCGGCCGATCTCAATTGAGATCAGCCAAGTGCGCAGGACATATTATAGTGCACAAGTGTGCGCGCAAACACAAGTGCACAGACGGCAATCCGACATGACCGATGAGAGATCGGGCGCAGGACCACCGGCTTAACGTGCTTTCCGAGGCACGGGCGTTCAGCCGCCAACTTCCTAACTCCGGGCTGAGTAATTTCATTAATTTTAGTCTTTATGGGTCTATACGCGTTATTAGGTCGCTCGCGACCACGTTTGGTGTAACCCAGTCGAAACGTCGGGCAGTAAGTAGCTATGTAATTTGCTACTCCTAATAAAGACTAATATTTAGTGTAATGGAACGCGAAAGTCTAAAATCTTACATATCAAACCGATATGGGCCGGAGTATGAGTAATTTCATTACAGAAAAACTCACACAAATTTTGTCCGACCCCGGATTCGAACCGGGGACCTCTCGGTCCTAACGCAGCCCTTGCTACCAATGGACCAACGAGGCAGTCAAACCGTACAGTACACATATTTACTCATAATATGAATACCACAATTTTCTATGATCCGAATAAAATTAATTAAATAGAGCTTTTCATTATTCTAACCATAAAAACACATCACATGTAATATAGGCAGTTAAGAATTTAAAAAAATCGAAGAGGGACTCTAATCTTAAGCTAAAACTTCAAACCCTAAGTTTCGTAATAACAATAAAATTTGTTGAAATTTTAACATGAATTCAGTTTATAATTTTAATTATTATGAGTTCTTTGAGCGTTATTCTCATGCCCTATACATCACCTATGCCATCATCATCATAGCCATAGATGCATCAGCCCATATACGTCCCCACTGCTGGGGCACGAGCCTACCCTTAACTAGGGCGATAAGGCCTTAGTCGACCACGCTGGCCAAGTGCGGGTTGGTCGACTACACAACCTAAGAATTTCTTCTTAGGAGTGCAGGTTTCCTCACGATGTTTTCCTTCACCGTTAAAGCGTCGAATGCCGCTTCACCTAATCACCTATGCCATGTTTAATGTAAATTACCTACTTACGATTGATCGAATCTGTGAAGCCATTGCTGCTTCACTTCGACATTCCAAACGGGAAAATCCGATCAGTTATGGATTGAGACGATTAATATTTTCGGTAGACTTTTTCTAATCGCAAACATTTGACTGATTTCACAATCAGCTGTGCTATGTAAATACTAAGATTGTTGAAATATAGTAAGAGCTTTCTTTAATATATTTTATTACATCTGATCAGAACCTTTATACAATTAAAAAAAGTATAATGGTTTAAAGACATGGCAAAAAGCGAAATGTAAATAAATTATTTTTTTGATTAATTTATTTAATGAATTAACCATATCAATTCGAATTGTAATAAATGAAAATATATTAATTTTTATGATTTTTAAGCTAATGCATTGCTTTTATCGCGGGCTTTGAGCGCGGCGACCGAACCAAGAAATTCCGTAACGAAAAAAACCTCACAATCGTCTAACGTCGTTTCAGTTCGGTAGACTTCGGCACGGTGTTTGTGTGCGTGCGGTTAGACGTATTGTACGACTCTACGAAACTCGCACGAATATGCAATAGCTATACCGCGGCAGTCCCCGAGTGCCACACGTCTTTTTTTTTATTTGGCCTGTTCTGTCCCACTGTTGGGCAAAGGTATCCCCTAACTCACTCCAAAGCTGTCAATTTTCGGCCAAGGAACAAAAAATTTGATAAAAAATTTCAATATTCTAGTATGCCTTCTACTAAATCAATCCCTGCGGTCACTTAACAAACAGAGACGTCACAACTCATGGAGCTTCTATCGCTATCGTTATCATCAATTGAATGCATTAGCGATATCGTTCAGTCCTAGTGGACCGGTGGTGTGGAGATACAATCTACCGCCGGTTCAACCCCATCCGATGCATATCATTAGCGGTGTCGGGTTCCGTCGCCGAATGTTGCCATTTTAGACCATTTTAAAGTGGTTTTTTTTCTTTTGATATAGATACTTATGTTATTAGCAGATACATTGGTGCAAAGTGCAACTTGGGGAGGTAATATTGCAATCTATTAATTTGCTTATAATCAGTAGATCTTATTTGTAAAGTGTTTTGAATGGCGTACGTGCTTGACACAAGCTCGTGTGCCTCGGTAAGCATGTTGAGCTAATAATGATTCTACGGCTATTATGATCTAACTATGAGATTGATGTAACAGAGAGAGAGCACTTACAATTGCGCACAAACGTCGTGTGCATTTTAAATAACCTTCGTTGAGACACGGTAAAACTAACGTGGTTGAGATCAGTTTATATTCTAGAAATCGGTTAATCAACATAAGAATGATTACTTCATAGATTCAGCCTGTCCTTTAGAAACCTCTCTAAAGCTGCATCTATGAAGTTTTGAAGAAGAACATCATATTGTATACCTAAGTAGGTACGTATGTGTTTAAAAGTAGACGATCTCCGTAAGGACACAACGGCGCATTAAACACAACTCCCTCTGAACCCGTTCCTTAACTTTCATTTTTCAACTGGAAACTACACCGTTACTTTAGTTTTAATTCCCGCTAACTAATCGTAATTAGCAATTAACTTGAAAGGTAAAACGAAACAGAACCGAGGGGTAGTAAGGGAGGGGTGGTTCCGTAGGGGGTCTTACGACTCGGCCGTAGTTTTAATTGATCCCCCGCTTCTTGAAGTAGGGCGAGAGCTTTGCCTTAAGTTTCAGCAACTAATTACGTAGGCTATGTACATACAGTAGCTACATGTGTTTGACAGTTGATGTGTTAGCCCCTTCGCACACATCGCGTTATGTAGGTGTGTCGTCATCGATGCGTTATATTTATAACTTAGAGATATACTCTTTTTAGAGATATATAAATATTGTACACATTCAAAAAAGAAAACTAAAATTATTTATTTAGTTACTTAAAATTTGTTTCTCCTTAAAAGTTTATTAAAACCTGTATCTGGAGATTCTCGGTCTTACTTTCGTACAATCATAACAAAATTCAACACTCAAAAATAAGAAAACAACAGAGGAATGAATCATGACGGACTTGTTTCAAAATATTATATGAGCTTATTGTCAAAGTAACGATTAGGTACAGGGCTCCGTGTTTTATTTTTTAAGATTTTTTATTTTTTTATAATGACATTAGGGCAATAGAATTAATACTTCTTTAATAAATCAAACTCAGTTTAGCTTACTTCTATGTTTTATTACACTTGAACAACTTATATCAGCAGATAACAGGCATAGATTTGTGCCACACTTTATACTTATACTTATGTCGGAATAACCGTTCAGTTCGTTTTTCAGGAGTAAACTGAGTAGCTCAATCTACCACAGACCTTTTTATAAACTACTTTTCAAATAACAAAGCATGGTAATTTTCGATTGGTCAAACGTTCTCGCACGTGATTGGTCGGTTTACACCAACCAATCACAGGCGAACCGTGTTACCAATATTAAAAAATTATTCAACAAAATAAGGCAAACAGAGTTGCCAATACTAAAAATTATAGGTTATAACATAAAGGCAAATTATGTTGCCAGTATCATAAAAAATACTTAAGATTATATTTAACTAAATCAAATTAATTACAATCTTTTAAAAATCACCACATTCGGCCATCTGAATAAGTGCACCTCCTGGTGCAAAATTATAGTTATTAAATTACTAGCCTAATCAAAGTTTCTCACATTACTATACCTACATCCTGCATGCTTATTATAATTAGGTCTTTCATTGCTATTTGGACAAAATATAAAATAAATCCAAAAGAAATCACAACACTCCTTAAAATTATCACCACATTAGATAAAAGCAAGTAGCTAAGGCACTTGATCTGTTGTCGCAATTTGGATAAAGGTAAATTATCTTCACCTTCATAATGAGACGAATCGTCATTAGGTTTTGTAGCTTTAGGATTAAGCGCATATATTAATACAAGTCCTCACTCGATCTGCAGCGACAACAGTTTCAAATGACTTATTAGTCTTATTGAATCCTGGAGAGTTTTACAATCCTGTACGCCTCTAAATTTCGACAAAAGTTTACTACCGTTACATTTGTTATAAAAATAATTTTGGTCATTTTAACTCGTAAAATCGTGTTATATTTCCCGACATCATAAATACTAAAACAATACTATTCGCAGATGACTATTCCATAATAATTACCACCAATAGATCATTTCTTATAGAACATAAAAAAGATATTTCCGCCATTCTCACATCTGTTCTTGAATGGTCAAATAAAAACAATCTCCAAACTAATATAGCTAAAACAAAAATAACGAATTTTAATAACTTAAAACATCATAATATAATTAAAATAGATCTTTAAAGGACAAACTCTTCAACATAATTCTGAGGCAATCTTCCTAGGCTTAGTGATCAATAAGAAACTAAATTGGCAAGAACACATAACAAAAGTTTGCTCCAAAATAAATAGATTTGCTTTTGCACTGTATAGATTAACAAAAGTAACTTCATTAAATACAGCATTAACCGCTTATTTTGCATATGTAGAATCGATTTTGAGATATGGTCTATTGATATGGGGTAATGGCAGTGACATTCATACTGTGTTTGTCGCTCAGAAAAGATGCATCCGATCCATATGCAATATCGCGCCAGACGTCTCTTGTAAGCCATATTTCCAATCTCTAAATATTCTCCCACTTCCATCTCTCTACATACTTGAAGTGGGCACATTTGTTATAAATAATAAACAATTATTTGTCTTATGTAAAGACCACACACACAGACAGACCAGACAAACTAACAACTTAATTATTAATATCGCTCCTAACACCACCCGCTTTCTAAAAATAGTTATATGATGTGTCTAAAAATCTATAATAAATTGCCAGGGCATATCAAATGTCTTCCAAATAATAAATTTAAACCAGCACTTAAGAAATGGCTATCGGAAAAATGTTTTAATTCAATTAAAGATTTTTTAGATTATAAGGATAATATATAATAACTATTACTTGAGTTCTTAAAATATATATGAATATTATACGGATGAATAGATTAATATTAAATGTAGATTAAGTATAAATTTTATATAAATAATAACTTTATGTATAAATTATATTGATGTAAAACATCATGAATGTACCTACTGCCTACCTCATAACAGGCAAAATATTTGCATGCTATCATCATCATCATCAGCCCATATACGTCCCCACTGCTGGGGCACGGGCCTATCCTAAACTAGGGCGATAAGGCCTTAGTCGACCACGCTGGCCAAGTGCGGGTTGGTCGACTACACAACCTAAGAAGTTCTTAGGTGTGCAGGTTTCCTCACGATGTTTTCCTTCACCGTTAAAGTTCATTTGCATGCTATATTGATAGCTAAATAGGTTTTAAGCTACTTTATTTTTAATTAACATCTACACAATACTGTAACCTACCCTATTTACAAGCGAATAAAACAATTTTGATTTTGATTTTGATATAGTGTTGCATCTACGTGAGCCATGGGTACCTGGTATAAATTAAATGTCAAAAGTAAATTCACTAATTTGAAACCCTTAAAATGTACAAGTAAACTCTAAATTTTCTTAGTGCGCAGACAAAAGCTAAAGTTTATATCTCATACGGATGCAGGTTTCGATACTCAGGTGTAGTTTGCCTGCTAAAATTAACCAAACCCTTTTACAAACTTTCTAAAATATCCTGCCAGTGCTGAAAACTGTCAAACCTAGTGAACCCATTTTGGGACTGGGAATTCTTTTACAGCCAATATTTTATGGTTCCTTACAAGTCAATGCTTGCGCGCCATTTCCGATAGATTTATCAAGTATCCCGTGTATAATACAGTCAACTGCTTTACGACCCTTTATTTCGCAACAATTTAATAAGCTTAGTTTGTCATCAAAATAATCCCGTAAGTTTTCGTTACTACGAGTGGTACGCGCAAGCATTTCTTCTAGAAGCCGACCATAATTTTGCTCGTTTGGAAATGCCTTAAGAAGCCTTTCTTGCCATTCATCCCAGTTATAATTTACTGAAGGCAAAGCCTCGAACCATTTTTTTTTTTTTTTGCTTAACCCGATAACTTTTGAAGAGCAAAATGCATGGTCTGCTTCTGATCCCATTCATATATACTAGTACATTCATTAACTTTTCTTAACCAACTATCAATGTTTTGAGACTTACTAGATGGATCAAATTCTGGTAATACATTATTCATATGATTAATAATAATTATCATACATTATTTAAATGGTGAGATTTGGCCCTATGGTCTTCTTGGTAGGACGACACAAGTTGAAGTACCTCATTAATGGTAAGGAGAGAAGTTTGTTGCTCCGTTGTCGACTGCGGTGCTGTCTGTTCAGATAGCTCCTGTGTTGACGAAAGTGCCGCAGATTCAGCAATGCTTCCGTGCGGTTCCAAATCTACTATTGTCCATTCAGATGCTGTAGTTTTTCTCCTCTTTCGAGCAATTTCCACGATAGGTGGTTGCGTCAATCTTCTTGGCTCACTCAACTCATAAGATTTCTTCAAGCGAGTCTCTCAGCTGGCTCCGTATGCTCGAAAGGAAATGATTAATTGCATTAGTATTAATAAAAAAGTCCACAAATTTGAACACAGGTATCACAATGTACTACGCTTATGCATATGCGTGGCTTAGCTATGGTGTCATTGTTTGGGGAAATAGTACCAATTCACAAGATCTATTTATCCTCCAAAAGAAGTGCATACGGATCCTTACTAACATCAAGCAGACAGATAGCTGTAAGCCCCATTTCAAAAAACTAAAATTATTAACATTGCCTTGTATCTACATATTAGAAATTTGTAAATTCATCAGAAAACACCCCCATCTTTATACTAAAACAATTGACGCTCCTAGACGTAACATTCCCCGTAATAAAAATGATCTCATTCAAATCCCATCTAACTTATCAATGCATAGCTCTGGACCCTACCCAATGTCAGTGAAAGTGTATAATAAACTACCGAATCATTTAAAAGAAATAGAAGAATATCCTAAATTCATTAAAGAAATTAAGCATTTTCTTATTAAAAATAGCTACTACACAATAAATGAATATTTTGAGGATAAGTTTAAATAAATATTAAATAACACCAAATTCGAGCATTTACTATTATTTTGAAATTATTTAAATGTCTGTCCTTCACTCTTCCACTTTGCAATGCCTTTCAAGGTACATATGAATGTTAAATCTTATTATTATGTAGCATGTAAGTCATAATTATGTAATGCAAATAATTATGTATGCAAATAAATAAATAAATAATAGCACGTAACTATTTATGATCACAATGGCAAGATAATTAAACTTTAACAAGCTTTTAAATTAATGCTGTATCACTAATGCATATATATGGAACACCAGCTTTATTTAGGTCGGTATAATCATATCGTCAATGAAATATATCTGGACTTTGTTTTCTCAACGAGTACACTATTTAACCATGTTTTAAGTCCTTCCTAGCCTTAAATTAACCAAGGCACGTGGGGTGTACAATGTACGATCATAGGTGGCAGCATAAGAGTCATTGAAAATTGAGTATTATTGAAAACTTATCGAATGTACGCTTCCCTGGCATACATAGCCTTTCTAAACTAGAAGAACGTACATAGTTCCCAGGCATATATAGCCTTAGTGTACTAGAGGAAAATACATAGCTCTCACGCATACTTAGCCTTCCTATACTATAGGAACATACATAGCTCCTAGGCATACATACATAGCCTTCCTATACTAGAGGAAAATACATAGCTCTCACGCATACATAGCCTTCCTATATAATACTATAGGAACATACATAGCTCCTGGGCATACATAGCCTTCCTATATAATACTATAGGAACATACATAGCTCCTGGGCATACATAGCCTTCCTATATAATACTATAGGAACATACATAGCTCCTGGGCATACATAGCCTTCCTATATAATACTATAGGAACATACATAGCTCCTGGGCATACATAGCCTTCCTATATAATACTATAGGAACATACATAGCTCCTAGGCATACATAGCCTTCCTATATAATACTATAGGAACATACATAGCTCCTGGGCATACATAGCCTTCCTATATAATACTATAGGAACATACATAGCTCCTAGGCATACATAGCCTTCCTATACTATAGGAACGTACATAGCTGCTAGGCATACATATTACATAGCCTTCCTATACTTCGAATTTTAAAAAAAAGTCACTTCCTGGAAAGAACTCGACTATGAGAGTACCGAAACTTTACTCAGACGTGACATGTAATGGTAACAACACTATTGCGAGTAATGAACAGTTTAAATGAATTAAAGCATATTTATTTATGTATTGATTTGTATATATATATATATTCATTAAGTACTACCTAAATCTTTAACTTTTAGACTTTTAGTTAAATTTAAGACCATTAGTAACTAACATCTGGAGGAGCGTTCTCATCCTACTACAGGTTCTAGAAACTTACCAGGATGAGATCTATATCCCTTTTGTAAAATGATACTTTTGTTATGAATAAAGATTTTTGTATTTCTTTTTGTATTTAGTATACTAAAGGAACATACATAGCTCCCAGTGAAACGTACAGAAACCCAAACAATGGCTAACTTAAAGCCTATACCTATAGCTATATACAATAATGACAAAAAATAAACATAGTATTTCTCTCTCTGTACCCTCTAAATTCCTTAAATATAATATAATACAACCATACAAGCAAACAGCCAGAAGTCAGATACTTTATCGCAGATCAACATTATCAAGGAGTAGCCTTGACCAAATGGATCGCATATACGATAAACCATCATAGACTTACGCGAGTTATATTAACAGAGAGTCGCCCTGTTCAAATATCACTCGAGCTGCAGTCAGTTGTAAAACTAGTGTAAGTACAATCAAAAAGTAGCACAAACATTATCCATAGATCCTATCGGGAACTATTATCAAGGAGTTGCCTTGACCAAATAGCTCACACGACAAGTTCAATCTGACTAATAAGAATAATATTATCAAAGAGTAGCCTTGATCGAATATTATTCAAGCTGTTGACTGTGCTAGCGTATCATTTTAAATAACTCACTATATTGCCACCAAGAGACACTATCAGAGAGTAGCCCTGATCAAATGCTCTCGGCGGCACTATTATATCTACATAAATAGGGTAGAAAGAGAGAAAAATATTATCACGGAATTTTAGCATTTAACGAATCATTTTACGTCTTACCTTGTGGGTTGCAGATCTATTCCCGCTTCTGAGTTTTAATAAATCAAACTCAGTTTAGCTTACTTCTATGTTTTATTACACTTGAACAACTTATATCAGCAGATAACAGGCATAGATTTGTGCCACACTTTATACTTATACTTATGTCGGAATAACCGTTCAGTTCGTTTTTCAGGAGTAAACTGAGTAGCTCAATCTACCACAGACCTTTTTATAAACTACTTTTCAAATAACAAAGCATGGTAATTTTCGATTGGTCAAACGTTTCGCATCGTGATTGGTCGGTTTACACCAACCAATCACAGGCGAGCCGTGTTGCCAATATCAAAAATTATTCAACAAAATAAGGCAAACAGAGTTGCCAATACTAAAAATTATAGGTTATAACATAAAGGCAAATTATGTTGCCAGTATCATAAAAAATACTTAAGATTATATTTAACTAAATCAAATTAATTACAATCTTTTAAAAATCACCACACTAATATCGTCGTTGTATTGTTATATTAGTATCTGGTTAATTAACGTGTAAACTCTATACGAGTAGGTTTAGTCAGTAAAAGCCAGACTTTTATGAATTGGTAAACTTGATTTGTATTTGTATTAAAAACTAATTATAGCCTTATGGATTTGTAGTATTTTAGTTTTATAATAATATACACCGTGAAATTTTAGTGGTTATTTTACCGCAGTAAAATGATTCTATCTTAGTAGTACAATAGATTTGTGCAGTCATTTTTTGTTAAAATCAATAAATGCCGGTTTTATGAAAGGTTGAACCGAAACTCGAAAGCACGTTCGAACCGCTTTATGACTTAGGGTATCAAGCTTCTTCAGCTTTAAGCATCGATTTCATGCGGCAAGCAATACCTCATTACGTCACATCTTATAAAACAACGATAGCTTCTATCGTTTTTAAGTTGGAAAATTATTATTTTGAAAATTTGAAAAAAATAATATTTTTTTTTCAAGGAATTATTTGTATGATTCGATAGTATTACTGAAGGCAAATCGTTCTGCCACGGGAAAACAACCACTAAAATTTCACGGTGTATTGTGTGGTTTCCAACATTTTATAATCTGTGGTAGTAGGTAATTAAATTGTACTGTTAAAAAGCAGGAAGATACTATTTTCAGTTCAAGCAAAAATAAATTGAAGTTTGAATTTCAATTAATAGATACTTGATGCTTTATGAAGTAGGAAGATAAAGAAACAAGAAACTTGATTAGCTAATTAATTATTGAATTTAGCGACTTGATAAGCATATAATTTAGCAGCATCGTAGGTACATACAAATGATTAATCAGTTTTATCTTAGTTTGAAATTCGTGGTAATGTTAACCGTTAAACCAAGTACGGGTAATTTTGCTTAATCAAAACTAGAATGTTTAAGTAACTCCTAATTGAAATCCTTGAGTATGGGCGTGTCGGGTAACCAAGATTCCATGTGGTAATGTTTGGACAAAACGGGAAAGTTGCCGTGAAATATTTTATCCAATACTTCACAGAAGAGATGATGTATGATTTATCATATCTAAATACACAAAAGACACAATACATAAAAGGCGAAACTAATTGATTGACGGACTGACTGATTGACATATCAACGCAGAGCCTAAACGGCTAAACTAAGGCACTTAACATTTGGAAGCTTAGGTACCGTAGAGGTGCACTAAGGAAGGAATTACCAAAATCCCACGGGTTCGAGAATTAGCGGGAAAGTCCTTTTGTATGAAAAATCTAAACCGCTTAAGTTAGATGCTTGAAATTTAGCATGCAGTTACCTTAGTAAACTTAAAGCATAGTTGCAACAGGATATTGCAAAATTCCTACGGGAACGGGAGTTAGCGGGGAAAAAACTTACTTTAGATGATTGAAATTTGGCAGTGACGTGAAGAAACGTGCAGTTGGAAGCCTTTGTCCAGAAGTGGATAGGAATGGGCTGGCAGGTATCTATCATGATGATATGAAGACAGTAGGTACTTACATGTATGACCAATTTAGTATTTTATAATATATCTTATAAATAAATATTGGCAAAAATTACTATTTTATATAATGGATTATATTAATTCTGTACTAGTAATTATTAGTGAGTGGAAATAAAAACAGGACTGTACAGAATAACGCTCTGTTTAGGTATGACCTACACTAGCGTTCCACATAAGAGGGAAAGATTCATCGCTCCAGTAAAGTTTTAATACAGCACAGTCTTTGAAGCTGGCAGTTCAGACTTGCTGTTAGGTGTACTAAATGTGTTACAAATTGTTATAGGACGACGGCCCATTTAGTTACTTTGCATGTGGTAGTTTTTTTTTTGTTGAATGAATAGATTTTTAGAATGACAGATAGGTCCTAACTTTAGTGACGTTTCTTTGGCCTTATGCTCGATGCTATCGCCTATTATGGTTTTTAATTTCCAATAGAATTATAATGTTCACAAAATATCACCAGAAATACTTACGAATAACGCAACGCCCGTTAATATTTTACACGGTAAAAACAGATTTTAAATAAAAAGTAATTTTACCATTTCTCGTTTGGCGTGATTTTATGTACATACGTACATAAAATCACGCCTTTTTCCCAGAGAGGTAGACAGAGATCACTTCCTGCCATGTGCTACGGACTTGGCACATCACTTTCGCTTCTTTCACATCCATCAATTTCTTCATGCAAGCTCGTCGATTACGGGTACATTTGGTTTGAATGTTGTCTAATAAAATTGTTTAAGAATCCGACAGTGACGTTACAGTGTTTCGGGAGTTAGTATTGAAAATATTACCTACTAGAGGCCGCCCACGACTTCGTCCGCGTGGAAATGGTTTTCATCATCATCATCATCATCATCATCAGCCCATTTCTGTCCATTGCTGGACATGGACATAGGCCTGGACATAGGCCTCTCCAAATTCTTTCAATCGTTTTGGTTACAATGATTTATTTAAATAAGTAATAATTAAAATACCTTTTTATTAAATTTAAATTTAGCTATATTTATAAGTGAAAGTCCTTTCAAAATTGGTTCATCTGTTTCGGAGATTAGCGGGAACAAACAAACAGATGGAGAGAAAAATGGTTCTGTAAGTGTTTGCCATTGGTGTTCGCTATATATTCTTCCCCATTTAGTCAAAACTCGTTATTGTGATATTACAAACAGACACTTCAATTTTAAATAGTTGTAAAGATGTAGAGAAAAAATATAAAAAAAACTTTTAAGTTATTTTATTTGCACTGAAAACTAGAAAATAAATAAATAGTAACAAGTACAAGTAGGTTGATTGGTAAGATCAACCTACGTAGGTGGTCCCGGTCATTATTATCTCTGATGGTAGTGGTAGGTACGACTGAAATAAAAACGTGGGGCCCCTCTGAAATTTCAATCGTTAGATTTTGTATTTTCTAGTTTTTAGTAGATATTTAATTAAGTGCATCAATAATTTTGCAACAGCGTTGAATTTGAAATGTTGACATAATAACAGTATTCTAATAGTGAAGGCCTTTCATTTGATATCCATATTGGGGGGTTTTTAGAAAAATATGTACCTAGGCCGCCATTTTGGAAAGGCAGCCATCTTGGATATTGAATTTTGACATAATCATCGTATTCTACTTGTTGAGTTCTTTCATTTGATACCCATATTTTTGCGATTGATAAAACCTAGGTTATCTGCCATTTTGTAGCGGCGGCCATCTTGTATTTCATTTTTGTATAGTACATTGTATTCTACTTGTTGAGCCCTTTCATTTGACACCCATATTAAAGACCATTGGGAGAGCGCGGCACCCGGGTGCCGCTTGGGGTTTGACGGAACAATTCGTTGACAGCTGACGCGACACCCGGGTGCCGCTTGGGGATTAATAAAACCTAAGTTATCCGCCATTTAGCGGCGGCCATCTTGGATTTACAATATTTTAGATTGTATTATATTGTTTTGTCACCAGAATTAAAAATGTGTACCAAATTTCGGATCAATCTAACATCAGGAACGTGGTTAAATTTCAATTATTATTTGATTCAAAAACATACCGACCGTACGGGTCGAGCTAAATAAAACCGTTTAAAAAAAATTAAGATACTTACTTATACAATACCGGCAAAAATTAATTATTAATAAATAAAAAAAACATAGATGACAGTCGTCAAAATATACAAAAAACAAAACTTTTATTTCCAAGCGACCCTGCCAGGATTCGAACCTGGAATCTTCTGATCCGTAGTCAGACGCGTTATCCGTTGCGCCACAGGGCCGATGAGTGCTACTGTTCAATGTAACTGTCGAGTTTATTACAAAACTAAACTCTCAAAATACGTACTTGACCTTGAAGTTTATTTTATCATCACTCGTACTTTATGAAGCTTTTTTATTTTATTTATTCATCGTTATCACATTTTTAAATTTAATTAATTGATGTTTTTTGAGACGATTTAAATTAACAAATCGATAAAGAATATGTTCAGGAGTTAATGCATATTAAAAAAATAATTTTCAGAGCATGGGGCAAAAAACTTATTTCAGTCTTCAGTTAGATTTTGCTTTTCACTGAATATAGATATAAAATATTAGGTATGACGTCATCGACGATGATTATGACGTAATTTGACAGACTTGGTAGCTAATTATTGATAAACATTTCCCGTACGATAACGAACATATTCAGATATGTTACATTAAAATACAGTACTATCAGTAATTATCAGTAATACTGTATTTTGATGTAGCTTTTAAACATCATTAATTATACACCGTGATATTTTAGTGGTTGTTTTCCCGCAGTAAAATCATTCTATCTTTGAAGTAAAATAGATTTGTGCAGTGCTTTTTATTAAAATCGATAAATACCGATTTTACGAACGGGATAAACAAAACTCGATTGCCCGCTCGAATCGCTTTTTAGGGTTCCGTAGCCAAAATGGCAAAAACGGAACCCTTATAGTTTCGTCATGTCCGTCTGTCCGTCTGTCCGTCTGTCCGTCTGTCACAGCCGATTTACTCGGAAACTATAAGTACTACAGTGATGAAATTTGATGGGAATATGTGTTGTATGAACCGCTACAAAATATGACACTAAATAGTAAAAAGAATTGGGGGTGGGGCCCCCCATACATGTAACTGAGGGATGAAATTTTTTTTTTCGATGTACATACCCGTGTGGGGTATCAATGGAAAGGTCTTTTAAAATGATATAAAGTTTTCTAAAAAACATTTTTCTTAAAGTGAACGGTTTTTGAGATATCAGCTCTCAAAGTCGTAAAAGTATGTCCCCCCCCTCTATTTTTATAACTACGGGGTATAAAATTCTAAAAAAAATAGAGGTGATGCATGCTAATTAACTCTTTCAACGATTTTTGGTTTGATCAAAGTATCTCTTATAGTTTTTGAGATAGGTTGATTTTTATTATATTTGCTGCTACGGAACCCTTTGTGCGCGAGCCCGACTCGCACTTGGCCGGTTTTTACTTAGGGGGTAGAGCTTCTTCAGCTTTAATCATCGATTTCATGCGGTGATCATTACCTGATTACGTCACATCTCTTAAAAGAACGATAGCTTCTCAAACTTTGGAGTTAGAAAATTAATTTATTTTTAATTAAAAAAAATCTATAACTACTAACTTGCATGATTCGATAGTACTACTAAAGGCAAATCGTCCAACTACGCGAAAACAACCGCTAAAATTTCAAGGTGTATAGCATCTTATGTACGTTAATGAACATCAATTAATCTGCCAATATTCTCCGGCAGACGGCGCTCACGTCGCCGCGGACCGGAAGCCACCGCGCCGCCGGAAGCGGTCGTGTCGGAAAATATTCCCGCGCAAAGGATGTCCGCCATGTTGGCCGGGAAGTCGACGTAAGAGGCCATCTTTAATGCTGTGTCCCCTTTCAAGTTTCTGTAATAATAGGTAGATTGTGTAGAGAAATAATGGAAATTACCAGCTTCGCGTAATTCAATTTCTAATTCGATTCCAGCGTTTAAGATTTAAGACTTTTGCGTTACATTAAAAACTAGTTATTATGGGTCTACACACGATCAACATCACTTGACGTCATTTTGAAGTTGCTTTGTATCACGCATCTTGGTTGATGTACAATATTGTGACTATGAGCTTGCAAACAACTTGAACTATTATGATATCATCTCGGCCACTATTTAAATTATATTTTAAGAAGACTGAGCGCTGTTTAGGTGTGAGAGCTATCCGCTAATCCGCAAGTCCGGTGTTGATGACGCGGCTACTCCAAGCCATTATCGAATGTCACTTCGAAAAAAAAAGACTGTGCTTCCTTTGTTGTGATAAAAGGATTATACCTTTTAATCTTATGAGTTTAATACATTTCCTATCTATACATGCATTGTTATCTGCCTATTTAACGCAACATTACACAACATAACTTACCTTGATCTGATTCCGTGGTAAGTAGTTTCACATTTGTGTAATAGATAGCAGAATCAACAGTGGATACACAAATTGTATATTTAAATATATTTAATAGATTAGGAAGTGGTATTGCTATGAGACTTATAGAAACGAAACTACGTTTCGTACTTATCAATGCATAAACGCAAACATACTATAACTGGATCCTGTCTGTAAGTTGAGAATAAATAAATAAATAATAAATGCTTTATTGGCAAATAATTTAAACCTATACCTTTCCAGTGACTTCTGCACAAGGCTCGCAGGCCTGTGTCGCAGAAGCTTTATGGACGCAATAGAATTCGAAACAATATTTTGTCTGTTTGTAAATATTATGTGCACGCTAATCTCAGGAACGCGGCAATCAATTTGAAAGTGGTTTTCACTCATGCGTTGCGGTTAACTCAACATTAAATGTAGTGTTTGATTAAATTCAATCAGCTTACAAATAAATAGAAATTCACTCAAACAGCGACTTCAAATAGTTACA
The DNA here is from genome assembly GCA_039566165.1 of Maruca vitrata. Taxonomy (NCBI): domain Eukaryota; kingdom Metazoa; phylum Arthropoda; class Insecta; order Lepidoptera; family Crambidae; genus Maruca; species Maruca vitrata. The sequence continues at coordinate 3,013,937 of CM076926.1, forward strand.
AATAATAGGGTAGTAAACACAGATTTGTATATAAATAATTTTGTTAAATAGTTCCTTTCATAAGCAAGGTTTATCTGCAGTAGCAAATAATTTTAGACGTTCAATTCGTTTCATTGTGACGGTATTATTATAGTAATGACAGTTGTAAGTATTACACGGGGAGATGTAAAGAGTGGGCGGGCCGAGGGCGTGTGCGCACATGTTCCACACAAATGTCAACATGTATTCGCGTCCTAACATTGTGTCCACTGCTGCATGGATATTGTAGCGGTACCATGAGTTAGCTATCGAAAACTTACGTACGTTAAAAACCTATCGAGTTGTTTTTTTCATACGACCGATTTTAGTTCTTAGCGTAACCGCCAGGGGCGCTGTACAAGTTTTTCATAGACATATTTACGTAGGCGATATCGAGTCTATCACTTTTAAACTCATGGTAGCGCTACTGATCACTGATGAATAAACCTTTCAAACACATCGTCACTCATATGAATGTAACTCTATCTTTGTGTCGCGGTCGCAGGCCGAAACTACTGCTTGAGCTTACTGACTATATTTTATACTGTCATATATCTGAAATCTTATTGTAAAGTTGAAGAGTTAATTTTTGAACGCGTTAATCTCAGGAACTACTGGATGAAATTGAAAAAAATTTACATTCTTTTTTTTTGTGGGATAAACCATTTATCGAGTAAGCTATATAACTATGATGCGACCAATAGAAGCAAAGAAGAACGAAAAACCTAAAAATTTAACATGACATGGGCTACTCTTTATCTGACTTCGCTATAAGGGAGTAAGTAATGTTTTGTGAGATTAACCACTTCAAGCGTACGGGTTCCTGGGCAGAAATCTACTATAAAAAAATAAAATTTCTAAATATACAACATGAGGTAGAGACAGAAAAAGTGCAACAACCATTGCTGAAATGAAAAAAAAGTACATTAAAGCAACTCATGTTGTATGTGAACAATATAATAATTTTGTTCTACAGTCAAATAATATTAGTATGAGTGTAATGTTTTATAGGCCTGTGACACTTAGATAAATATTTGTGCACTTTTGGTCAACAGCCAGACAGGCCAAAACACCTTCCCAGACACACATAAAATATCGCCATTGAGCCCGAGTTAGTTAAACTGAAAAACAAATCTAAAGATTTTGGACTACGTGCGAACGGGCTCAAGCAAGCAAAAATATCTAAAATTCCATCAAAGTAGGTTGTATACATAGGTATTTGTTGCAATATTCAGGAGTGACTGGCTGCTATTCGGGGATCGAGTAAACGCCGTCTCGCTGCCATTAAAAACTTATTAAACATCATCTCGGCCAATTACCTCCTTCCCTCGCCCGGCCCTCCCGCTCCCCCCTTACCTAGTGTTCAGCGGTTTAAGTCTACCTCTATACAGTTTGTAACAAAAGATAAGTAGCGATGGGAATGTCGAGGGTGTCTTGTAGATTTTTAAGTGATTCACTGAAATTGTTGCATGATTACCATTATTGTAAAAACACCCGTATTGACGTTAGTTTCATTTACTTACTTACATTAAGGCCGAAACCATAGTTGGGTTTCGAATGTGAACTAAATATGTCTGAGCGTAGTTGCATAGCGTAGTTATATCCTAATGCAAGTAGAGTATGTTGGTCCATGACCGGAACGAGATTTTGAACTTAATAGTATTTTTTTATAAGGACCAAATTCTGAAATCTACTAAATGCTAGCGTTAGATTTTAGTGCTCTCGATCTTTCATTTTCTCGAGAAAATGCTTACCATTGGTATATCTATAACCATAATCATAGATTACGAGTTTGTTCTTCAGTAGATAATAATTAATAAATCACAAATAAACTGCAAGGCACCATCAAGCTGTATGAAGTTCACAGTCTCTAGAAAAAAATCATTTTGGTCATAAAATCACTTATTTATTATGGGTCGTTCTATTACGGAGGGTCAGAATTTCGTCGGCGACTAGATGTAGGCGACCCTTGAAAAGGGTTCCTACCCTCACACGGGGTGAGGCCCATGTAGCGTAGGTAGGTACTGCCTCCGAAGAGTGCCGAGTTACAGAGGTAATTTTAAACTTTCATGGTTACACATTAGGTGTCGTGCGTAATAAAAGACTTAGAAAGAGGGTAGACCGATATGTCTGCCCTTAGACCTACCGTCATTCTCGCAGTCCTACATGGCCCCGTTCACTCGTGATCATGGCGCTTGCTCAATAAAACGAAACAACATGGTAAATATCCCGAACATTTTCAGCTTTCTAATACAGAGGTAATGTTCGTTAACGATTTCCGTCATGATGGCAAACTGGGTACCCAGCGGGGGTTATTCCGTATTCATCCTATGTGATCTCATCCGACGTGAAACTTTTTCCTTACTCATCCTAATTTCGTTCCTTAATCATCCCAAAGCAAATATTTCAATTTTTAGTTCCTTATTCATCCCAAAATGATTCCTAGCTCATCCTATAACAAAACATTTTAAAAATAAGAATATTTTGTACGGTCGGAATAAAAGTTTAAAATTTAATTTAGTCGTTTTGTCAAATAAAACTGCAAAAAGTCTGATAAAATAATATATTTATTTATAAATGTTGTATAAAACAGTTAGGTATGTTTATTTTTTAAAATTAAGAATAATATATAACATATTTTTTATATGATTAACACAGCAATATTTTTAAATTTTGACAAACAAGACTCAATCAACTTTGATTTAAAAACATCGTCTTCCATATGTAAACTGTATGATTTTTAAATACAACTTGAAAAAATACAACTTGGTGACTCATTATTAGATGTAAATGAAACCGAACCGTTACTATTATTTTCTTTAATAGCACGTGCAAGTTTGGCTTTCGGTTTTAAGTATATTTTATTGAATATTATGTTATTTTCTTGTTTTAACATACAGATTTCTTTTATTTATAATAATAGTACATATTTATATCCAAAACCTATAAATAGTTCACTTTCTGAAAATGTTTTGACTTTTGATTTTGCTAACCATACTTTTTATTGGAATATTCACCTAGTGATGAGAAAAGACTGCATTAGTGTTGTGTCAAGACAAAATCTAATAGGATGAGCTAGGAATACTATTTTAGGATGAGTAAGGAAATCGGATGAGTTCACATAGGATGAATACGGAATAACCCGGCAAACTTCATGGATATCAGCGAATTGCGCATTTCAATTGTGCACAAATAGAGCCCAACACAGACTCACTTCCTGTTTTCCTTTAAAATTCTCCTAAAATATAGGGAAATCATATATTGCCGTAGAACCAATGTAAACCTATGAACTCTAACCGAAGACCACTAGAATTGTTAAGTAGTTTTTTGATACCAATATTATAGTCCAACAAGAACAAGGCAGTTAACTTTATTAATAGTATAGTATGTTCATTGTAACGCTGTCTACTTCATGCAAGAGCCCAAAAAAACTGCAGGAATCAGAATCAAGCTTTTACCAAGGAATTAATCAGGATCTAGCATAAGTAAAAAAATTCAATTAACAATGTGTGTGTTTAGTGTTTGTTAACTTAAGGTGCTGCAAACGTACCTAATGTCATCGAATGTGTCTTATTTCGTTACTTTTGGCTAGTACAACTACTATGTAACTAGACAACACAACTATATGTATACCATAGCCATAATGACAAAAAAGTTTAAAAATGTAAGCCTTTAATAAATATGATATAATTTGATAAATAACGTTATAAAATTGCATGTGATATTTCACAGCCAACCTTCTGTACGTCCTTAGGCCGTGGCGCTTCTCCGGAATCCACGAAACGTTTGCGAGTTAATTTTATAATTCATCATCCTTTTCGAACCATTTTCCTTTATTAATTATTTATACAAGCCCCTCGATTTGCTGCCAGGTTAATTGGTGTACGGCTATTAATTATTTCTAATAGACTAAACCTGTGGATGAATTTGCCGGCACTTATAAGATAAAGTAACTAATTAAACATATAAGGACAACTTTTAATTTATTAAAGTTGACAAGTAGATAAAGGTTCAAACTTCATTGTGTAGATTAAATGTTAAAGACAATCGATAGGTTTTGTATTCTTATGATAATAGTCAAAGTGTCTCTCTTGCTATCAAGATAGTAATCTCAAAATTGTCATAATGAATAGTTCCAAATTGAACGCAATACAAATGCAGAGAGCGCAATAGCCGCTACGGCGTCATGCTGCGTATACGCCGGCGATCTCCTGCAGAAGCGATGCATCCGAATCATTGCCCATATCGATAACAGAGAAAGTTGTAATCCATATTTCAGAAAATATAATATTCTCACTTGCCATGCATCTATATGTATGACATTTCCATATTTGAAATAAAATTTGAACCGACGTTTCAAGCTCTTTACAGCGCGGTCACGGGCAAGACTAACGAAACGTCGGGCCTCTAATATGTTTAGAATAACAATATAATAGTTCAAATGTGTGTGTTCACGCAAATAATATACAATACTATTTCCATATTTGTGTATAACAATCTTGACACTTTTATAAAAATCCATACTATAAATCAGAACTGAACCAAAATTTACCACTTTTAAAATTAAGCAATAAATTGGTACTTTAACTCAGATATCAGAAAATATTAATTTATTTCTAAAAGCTAGATATAAGTATCATTCAATTCAATTCTAAAAGCTTGACATGTTTCGATTTACAAAGAAATAAAATTCCAAATTATTTGTGAGTAGTATTGACTATAAAACAAATAAAGCAAAACTCTCCTGATAAATTATTTATGTATGTTGCAGTTGCCATTATTAAACGGCCACTTCAACCCAGCGTAAAAATGCAACAATAAAAAAAGATTTAAATGTTGCAAGTACAATAGAATTTGCAAGTGGCGATTATGCTAATTGTGGTTTTGTTTTGTTGTTCGAATATGGGCGTCTGAAATCACGTGTGTTCAATGAGAGCGTCGATTGTTTGGAAAAATATTTTGACAGGAAAATGGCCGGTTGTCCCGCTGTCAAAATTGGCGCCTAATTCGGTGTGCGCTCGTCGCCGCCCACTTAATTTGAAATTAGAACTGCAACTTTTTTATTGTAGCCACGTGCCGGGCTTGGAACGCTGCCATTACGCCGGCGTGTGTGTATTTTTTCTTTTGTACTATTGAACGAGCTGTGTAGACACAAATGTAGTGACAAATAGGATATTGGTTCATTGTTGGGTTTGATTGCTATGAACCATAAAATCAAAAGGGCTGAAGTTGAAAAAAAACCTAATAAATTTTTTATTTCAATATTTACGTTTGTTCACAATAACATAAAAATATACATCATCGGCTTCAAGTTTTAACATTTTGGTCCATAATATGATTTCTTTTATGTGATCCTAAATCAAAATTATTTTACAGCGCTGATACACACCACTCGCTAAGTGCATAGATTACTCTTAATACTTAGTATATTGTTAATTTCTGTAAAAATTTTGGCATGAAAATATGTACGCGTAACAGCATTTTACGAAAACCATAAAAGTAAAATCCCAAATAGACAATCTTTTAAACTGGCCGTAGTCACCGTGTACGAAAACCTGAAAAAAGATCATAAACCAAACCCTAAAACGCTGTACCTAAACAGCTAACTGGCTGGAAAACTTATTTTTTTACTCTGTTTCAAATTATTTTTTCAAAATGGCGGGCGCGGTGCGATGTCAAACGAACGCGAGGCAGTCTTAAAAGCTCGCCAATTAGAGCTAAAAGCACCTTCGGGGCTTGCTTGGGGTGCGGTTACGTTCGCTCATCAATTTTGTACAAAGCTCTTTCCTAAGTTAAAAACTTTAGCTTCGGTATAAAAATCGAATAAATACGGGATCGCTGTTTGGAGGTAGTGATTCGTAATTGTGTTTGCTCGGATTTCGGGTGAAATGTATAGTATTTTTAAATAAAGCACAAAGAAGGATACATTTTTAACATCAATGAAAGCTTATTTATGAATTCTAAAGTACCCAGGTACTTAACCTTGATTACCAGAGAATTAATTTCAAGTATGATACCTACTACTGTTTCTTTGCTTTTGATCGATTTTTGTAAAGAAACTTTATAGATTTGAGATCTTAAACTAACCCAAAATATTAGGCAGCATGTTTTCGAGGGTAGATTTTCATTAGAACTATTTTACTTGCCTGTTAAGATGTTCATTAGCCCAGATTGAACGTTCAATTGTCTCTCTCGTGAGTAAAACCAGAGTGTAAATAAAATATTTTGCAAACGTTAACTAGTTTAATGTCTAGTGACGTCTCCACATGTAATGCACGGCTAAGTGAGGGACGACGGGATCCGGAATGAGACAAGTGAGCGGGATAATCGTTTTTCCTTTTTGCTCGCGTTTTTTATTTTCTATTTAGTCATAGAGTTGTGGTTCCGATTCCATTTTGCGGTGTGATGCGCAGACATTTTGATATTAAGCTGTATTCGTTTTTTCATGTTGTGAATTTGCGGCATGATAATGTTAATTGATTTATTTACCTGTAGGAAGTATGTTTGTAATGTTAGCTACGAAAGTTTTATCTTTTAGGTGAATTATCTATTACGTTTTACAAGTAGGTAGGGTGTCGCTACCGCCGGGTCCCGGCAGAAGGGGAAGGCCCAAGAAGGCCTGGCTTGACGTCGTAGTGGATGACATGCGCGCCAACAAACTCTCCGTGAAGGATGCCGAAGACCGTGCGAAGTGGAGAGATAAGAGTAGGAAAGCGGACCCCGGGCTCCGCAAGGATACAACCGGGAAAACGAGATGATGATGATGAAGTAGGTAGGATAGATAGGTGGTAGGATGATGGAGTAACTTTACATATCCATCTATCTACAATTTAGGATAGATAAGGTGAAAGGCACTCTACACGGAAGCCTCGTAATTATTTATTTACAAAACATAACATTTTAGCCAAGCTGATAATAGTAAGCTTTTATTGAACCTCATATATTCACTCTCTTTTGATAACACTTTACGTAGATAACCGAGATTCTCGAAACGCAAACATAAAAGTGGAAAGCTATTGCGTAAAAATGCCAGATCTCAAGTGCTCTGTTTCTTCCAATAAAAAATTAACATTACAGCAAAGGAGCCCGGAACAAAAAGACGGAGAATCTGAACCACAGACAAACCTTAAAGTTCCCGACATGAAAGTTTAAAAGTGGCGGGTGGCGTTGCTAGGCAACCGCCCCCCTCGCAAATCTCCGCTTGATACAGAGTCAGATCTCATTGTTTACCACATAGGAACTATTAGGTTTATAGGAAAATCTACACTGCCTGCCTATATGAATACCAAGTATTGTACTTATTTTTCATGTTTCCAATTTCTCAAGTGTATGTAAACTTGTTTACCTAAATAGTACGTTTGAATTTCTTTGCTGCTATTTGTAGATAAACTAAATCTGTTTTGAAGAAATGACAAGGTGGCAAAATATTTAAAAATGTGTGAAACCTTCACCATCACCGCCACCATCATATACTTAAATCAATCTTGTTTACACAACATTTCTTGACTTAGAAACTACCTACATAGATGAGGCAAGTCTTGGGAGAGATCAATGACAACGACAAAATACTTAGGATTATTCAAGGGACTAATAAACTACATAGTAATTATTAATTGATAAATATTATGAAGACCTAAAGCAAACCATTCTGCTTTTTGCGTACGTTACTAAAATGAATTCCTTTGAGCGAACTCATTTTGAGCGAAGCTAAATTCCCAACTCCGTTAACTACAATACAACTAGACGCTAATTCCTCACAATTGCGTCACATAAGACAAAAGGAACAGCCAATTAGAATGCAAATGTAAGAAAACGACCATTAAGCAAGACACGAGGCATGTATTGATCATGCGATCCCCACACGATGCATACGTCTGTCTCTTTTTAACTTCCCTCACCAGATCGCTATAAACATAAACATTTTCAAGCCAAAAAGCCTTGTAGCAAACGTTCCTCCATAAAAAATCCAACCTTAACCCAACTCTACAAAGTCTATATTCCAAAAGACGCTTTAAGAGGCATATAGGACGAGCGCGTTTCAGGAAAGCGTTGTTGTGCCAGCAAATTCTGTTCGTATCTTTAAAGGAATAAAGATCTATTTCAGTGTAGAGTTAAGAGAAAATGAATCGTATAGGGAAATTTCAAAGGTTATTATTGATGGACGAAGCAATGTTCTATGTTTTCAGTTGTTGACAGGGGCTGTAGGTGTAGTTATGTCTGTGGTGGGGCAGATAGGGGCTGTAAACACTGTGATGAGTTTGGTTTTGTATGTATGTGTCTAAGCATAGGACGCGCTGCGAATTTTACGACAGGGTGTTCAAGTAATAGTTTAGAAGAATAGGCTTCTGGCTACGCTTATGGAATTATAGTATATTATAGCCTTATTACATGATCCTGTTTGGTACCATGATTTCTTATTATGTATTAAAGCTCAGCGGTATTGGGTTCATTGGAATTTTTACGAGATGAATTACTTATTTCTGTTTGAAATAAAACCTAAATAATTTTACGGATTATACTCGCGTGTATTGTTAATCTAAAACATATTATTTAGTGATCCGACGTTTCGAGCTCTTTACAGCGCTCGTGGTCACAGGCAAGACTATTATCTGACTTTTTTTGCCTGGGTAGAAATAATTGGTGGAGTAATTACTCTACCAATTTTTATTTTTTCGTTGCGCTTGGGTAAGCGATTTTTAAATCGTTTGTGTTGTATGATGATAATAATATGAATATTTCTGAATTTCTTTAATTATTTCATTTTGCGCTAAACATCAACATCAATATAAATAAGCAGCTATTTGTTTTGTTGTGATTCTGACAATAAAAAAGATACGTGGTATAACCACGAGCTTATTTTTACATTTTACAATTTTCAAAAATTATTTCGAAGAAAATTAATATTCAAAAGTTATGTCTATTAGATCCATTCAACTCCTAAAGGTTAGCCAAGGAACAAACGTGATCCAAACATCCACCATATGTAAAAGAAGAACGAGCTTTAGAGACTCTACCATACATAAGAATCCACGCCACTGATCGAACCGTGATGGATTTGTAGGGTAGTAGTAATTTGAAGACTAAAACATACTTCAACATTAAAGATTTAGCGTAGCCTTGTGTATAAAGGGCCTAATTTGTCTCCATTGCAATGTTGCCTCTTCAAAACAACAAAAAATTACGTAGAAAAAAAGATACTGAAATTTCCACTACAGAAACAAAATAAATATTTAAAGCGATACATATTTATTTTAATACGTGCTTGCTTATTATACATATTTACGAATCCAATACTTTGCAAATGCATTGGTATGCAAAAATTGATGAATGCAAATTTAATTTGCATTTATATTACAGTGAGGAGCATGGCCTTGAGCGACGTTGTATTGTGCTTTTTGCGGGTAAATATAAATATGAAACGACGTAGTTTTATATTGGAAGAAAAATAATGGTGGTAGACGCTTAGGGATGAGAGCCATCCGCTCCCCCGCTAGTCCGGTGATGATGACGAGGCTGCTCCAAGCTATCATCTTATAAAATAAAAAAATAAAATAAATATCACACAACATCACATACATCGATCTGATCCCGTGGTAAGTAGCTTAAGCACTTGTGTTACGGAAATCAGAAACGACAGTGGATACACAAATAAACTTAAATATATTTAATAATACACCCAGACACGGAACAAACACCGATTTTCGTCACACAAATATTTGTCCCGAATGTGAATCGAACCCACGACTCTTGGAACCGTTGCTTTGAACCTGAGTCACTAACCACTGTTCCACCGAGCCAGTCAAAGTCTTATGTCGGTTAAGAAAAAAAATGATAGTAGTCGAGAAAATTGACTGCTAGACCTACCAATTTTTTCTAATATATTGTGCTCAAAAATATCTATCAAATAATGCCTTTAATTTTACGAGTAGAATTTATGCACTTCAGCGTTCCTTCAATAATAGTTGTAGATTTATATCCAATCAAAAACATAAATGTGAAATGAGAGCCAAGTTCAATATTATGATAATTGCCTTGGTTGTTGACTTCAACGACAAAAGAAGTGAGATCTAAATGGGTGCCAAGTTCAATGGTCAACCCTGAAATTTATTTATAAGTAACACTATAAAATACCTATCATATCTTCTTTTAACATAAGATAATGTATGGTGGTAGATTATGAAGGTCTGTCTTGGCTAGTTTCTATAAACCTACCAACGTATTATTATGTTCGCTCGCTAGTTTCTACCAACAATCCAAATTTTCGGAATTATAAAATAAATACCGACAAATACCAAACTAACCAAGACAACTAACTAGACTACTAACTAACTAACTAAAGAAAACTAGCCAAGACAGACCTTCATAGGCTACCACCATACATTATCTTATGTTAAAAGAAGATATGATAGATTTTTATAGTGTTACTTATAAATAAATTTCAGGGTTGACCATTGAACTTGGCACCCATTTAGATCTCACTTCTTTTGTCGTTGAAGTCAACAACCAAGGCAATTATCATAATATTGAACTTGGCTCTCATTTCACATTTATGTTTTTGATTGGATATCATTACTTTTTGTAGAAAAGTATATATCATCGTAACGCCGTAGGTCCTTTGAAAAGGACAAATTCAAAACTAAAACTAGACTTCTATATCTTCTATACATAGTATAAAATGAAGTTGCGAAGGGCGCCCAAAATGTGTTTGTTACCTAGGATCTCAAAAAGTACTATATCAATAGCTATGCGGTTTTCAATAATGGAAAGAAGACATTCCAGGGATTCTATAGGTGTATAATTTAGGTGTACCTACTTAAGAAATTATTAGAGTAATCGTAACAGTTATCAGACGGACGGAAGAAAAACGAGCTTTTTTGGAGGCTTGCATTGCGGGCGCTGCTGAAATTACTCAAAATACAGAATAATAATGTATGGGGGAATTATTCTTCTCAAAAAGTTCTATAAAAAAGTCTGCAATAGCATATGTCTATCCTTTAAGGTTTAGCCACAATAACGATTTTAGTGGTGTTCAAGTTTAATTTACGAAATATCTTATTTTTCAATTACTCGATGTTCCTACCGACATAGACCAATAAACATAAAACAAAATGCATATCAAATTAAAGCTGATGAAATGAGGATTCCGAATATATACATATCATAACACTTTTATGTTAATATTAATACACGAGATGCATTTACAATGCCGCGGCGGCGGCTGCGTTCCGTCGTTGTGTCAGTCGGTCGGTCCGCATAGCACGACAGTGGCGGCGAGTGGCGGCGCGCTCATGTTGAGGTGCGCGACCCGAACCCCCAGACACGTGAGGGCAGACAACAACGATGGTTGTGTCGAATTATAAAATTTTCAGTGCCTCAACAACGCCTAAACCAATTTGGCCAATTCTTTTTTTTAAATGTTCGTTGAAGTCCAAGGATGGTTCTTACGGCGAGAAAAAATCGAATAATTGCCGGGAAAACCTTAAAAACAGCCCTTTTTTTCATATTTTTTCGACAGGACGAAGTCTGTCGGGTCAACTAGTTATAAATATAAAACAATTGAATCAGTTACTGTATTTTCCTACGTTTACGGGGTATAACCCTAAGTAATAAATATGAAAACCGACTATAAGTACCTACTCTTAATTGTAAATAAGTAAGTATGTATACCTAAATATATACTTAGTGCTCTGCCTTCCCCGGTATATAGGCGTGATTAGGCACTAATTAGGTATTTATGTTAAGCGTTCATAATAGAACCTAACCGCAGCAGCAGTGGTCTCCTTTTTCACGGCTTTCAGGGTGAGTGCGACAGGCTCAACATGGTCTATTGTGCCTGTCGACCTCATATGTGGATCTCACTACCGCTTACCATCAGGTGGAGTGAGGTCATCTTGTTAGCCTCTTATAAAAATAAAAAAAATAAAAAAAAAAAACCTAATTATTAAAAAATTGCCAGTTTTTTATTTTTTCCTTTGTATTCATGTAATTACCTATCTGCATACCAAATTTTAACTCTCTAGGTCATTTGGAACTGGGTTAGAATTTTGATCTGTCAGTCAGTCAATGATAAAAATGAGGATTTTTGGACATTAATATCTAAATAACTGTTTGAGATAAGCTTATGAAATTTAGAACACATATTTATCTCGCAAGTCACAATATATGAGCCAAATTTGATACGTTTATGTGAAATAGTTTTGATTTATGAGGAGTTCAAAAGTGGTTCCAAATGGTTCGTGTAATATTACACACGGTGCGGCTCGCCAGTTCTGTTTCTTGAACTTGGCTTGACACGCTACCGCGTGTCTAGATAAAATGAGGACGGCAGTATTAAAATAATAGTAGCTACAAGCGATTGCGTGGTTACTCTTTCCCTCAGCTCATCCTAGGATGCTGAAAATTATAATTTTACTAGTGACTCGCCCTCGCTTCGCTTCGGGTATATAATGAATAACCTTTCTCTTAAATCCCTCTATCTATTAAAAAGCGCATCAAATCCGTTGTGTAGTTTAAAAGATTTAAGCATACATAGGGACAGACAGACGCGGGAAGCGACTTTGCTTTATACTATGAAGTGATGTAGTGATTGAGATTTATTTATTAGTCCGATTCGTAGTTGTTATTATTTTTCCTATAAGACTTAAAACTTTAAGTATAAGTTTTATTATCATACACATTTTTTAAGCTTCAACCATACTTACCTTGCCATTACTTCGCTTACACACAATTTATAGAGACAGGACCCTATCTCATAAACGTAGAAGCGTTCAAAGTAGAGAATGAGTGTACGGTATTATTCAATATCTTCTCTCTACATCGTCTCTACAATCCAAACGAATTTGCGACCTACTAGCGACATCTAGTAATAGACTGTGAAATCTACATTTAGACTTCTGAAAGACATGCGCGAAAGCTGAAATCATATGTCACGCGATTCTATATCTTGTTTCAGAGTATTTATAAACCATTATGCCATGATCGGTTCGCGCTTGCGCTGTTAAATCGATTTATTGTCACCCTTGACAGATGCTAGTTGAAATGTCTACTGTGTTTTTACACAGAAATTGTAATCAAAATAAAGGAAATTCAAGATTTTATTGAGTGATGTGGTAGAGATGAAACCGGAATGTGAGTATTCCTTTGTGTTACGTAATCGCTAGACGACTTGTACTCATGATTATGTCGCTGTCGTCTTCGCAGTGTTTCTAGGTTACAAATTGTGGTTTTGCAATATAAATGTTGTTTTCCGAATCTTCTATGATAAATTGATCAAGTCTTGACCAAATAGATAAATTTATGAATTGATATGTGTACTCAATATTCCATATTAATCTAGTAGGTATTTTATTCGATGCTACTACTCATTACAGTGTCATACTAGTCTGCTTTTAATTTAGCATCAAGTTAGTTTATTTTAATTATTGTATCTTTTTCCTTTAAGATATCCTTTATTATAAAAAAAAGCATAATGTCTTATTTATAGGTATACCCATTTATGCATAGCTGGAAAAATATTTCAACTATAGTGCACAATAAAATTTGGTTAACAAAACACACCTATAATGGATCAATCGAAGTAGTGACTATCATACGACATACTACCAACAAGATTAATAGTCTAATTCATCTTATTTACCCACTAGCCATGAACGTAAATACTTAAAAGGATTAACGAGCCATCAGCTCCGATTGTCTTGCCCCATCGGCTAAACCTTAAAATGTAACCAAAGCTGATAGTGAATAAAGGAATTCGTGACCCGTACGCGTACACATTGTAATCGCGAGGGATTAGGGTTTTATCGGCGATAATACGGTGGGCCGGGTCCTGTTGGGCGCCCTATGGCAAGGGTCTGTAGGTTCGATGCTGGGGTGACACATGGTTGTCGCGTTCGGCGCGCCCGGATTGTTTGGATTGAATGCATCGACCGTTTTTTTATAACTCTCTTGAGTTTATTTGGACTTTCAATAACTATCCTTCTATTTACGAGATGATATTCTTTTGATTTGCGTAATGAGATTAAAATAATCTAGTCGTAGATATGCTTTTTTATTTTATTACATTTTAATATATCTAGCAACACTGACTATGTTAGTTTTTAAATAATGTACGAGTATGTACGTATTATTTAACACACCCATCATTTTTTTTTCAACCTGTATCATCCCACTGCAGGGAAAAGGTCTCCTCCAAACCTGTCCACTGCTGTCTATCCAGGGCTAGGACCAGTGCTTTGATAGCTGGACCAAATGGTGTCACCCAAACAGTAAAACCGAAAATCCGTTCGAGGTTACTCCCACAGCAAATCTACTATTCCACATTCAACTAGTATTTAAATACCTACAATAGTTACAGTTCAATGCTACCCATCCCCGACCGCCGTGCGTCCACAACACAACTTGTACCAGACACTCCGACATATGTGCTCCGCACTTGCGCCGTAATTTGTCCTCCATTACGACTCCATTTACGATTGCCCCAAAGCCCCGGCCCCATAGCAGCCCCTAGGCCCAGTGTCGTCTTTCGAACAACTGTTCGGGCGAACTATTAATTATGCATTTGATACATTGAATGTCCTTTGTGATGCATTTTTGGGGCGGCACCTGTTCAGTGGTGATTTTTTAGATCAGGACTTGATATGATGGGTTGGGTGGGTAATTTGTAAGTATGCTCTTTGGATTTTGGTGAATATATAGAGTCTATAATTATAGAACTTGTTGCAACGAAAATAATTTTGATTTTTGCCAATAAAGCTATGAGCAAAAATGCTGCTGCGATGTTAGAGACGTCTTCATAAGGTTCAGTAAATCCAGTTTTTATGATTTAAGAGTATCTAAGCAGCTACATGTATGTTTTGGCTATTGTATATAATTACTTTGAGAACTAGTTAAATTAAAAATTTTAATCCAAATGCGCTTAAATCTATTAAAATATCCCTGTAGTCATAGAAGAAACATAAAACACTATCGTTAAATATATCGTCAGGTAATAATAATGTATTACTTTAAACTATGAATGTGGAATAAATGCATTGAAGAATTTATCCAAAAATGTGAATAAAAATAAGCAGTAAACACGAGAGAGTGGGTTCCTTTCTACAAAGGTACAAGGCAAAATAAATCCCTTTCACGTTTATACGAAACAATAAACTGATCTCCAACATCGTAACGCATAATAAAACTCATAATTTAATCAGCTAATCACACACACCCAAATCCGGTGCATGCATAAAACAGCTAATTTGAGACTTTCTTCGAGCATTCAATTGACATGTTCTCATTTGATGACAAACGCCAGGGGCGGTGTGTGAAATGAGGTGTGAATATTGCGCCCTGCGGGACTCTGGGGCCCCTACTGGGTCCGCGCCCATCTGTCCGGCCCTGGGTAGGGTGCATGCAGGGATGCCAACGTTTCATTCTTTAGCTAAATATTGGAGATTCGGAAATGTTGTGTAAAAAATATTATTATGGTTCGTCAATTTAATTTTTAGATAACTTATATCCAAAGTTTCAATTCGCAAATATACCTTTATCAACTTTACATTTCGTGGATAGTTAATTTGGTAAAAAAAAACTGTAAATTTTTACAAAATCTGTAAATTTTTTTGCAACTTAAAATGTAAATAAATGTAATCGCGCGTCCATACATTACAAAACTGAGGATTTCTTTGTTAGATTTCGTAGCAATTTTTCATTCCACATAAATGATTCAACTAGACTCGTGTAATACACAGAGCTGAAATTTATTGCAATACTCAGTAGGATTAGTAATATATTAAAGCTTATATGTGTGGATGTACCTAAGTATTTAATGTGTATGAAAGTTTATTACGATAACTATGTAACTCCACGCGTACGAAGTCGCGGGCGGACGCTAGTATACTGTAGTGCAGTTGGCATCCCTAGATGTATGGAACAATGGCCGTCAAATTATAGGCAGGTACAGTCAGCGCTAGTGTCGAACTATTGTATAGTATTGTGCCCGATTGTTCGCAAATTCGCGGCGCGTGCGGCGAGTTAGGAAAACGCGGCTGATGAGACGGTTTTGTTTTTATTGGATTGGTGCAGTTTTTTTTGTTACCCTGTAGAGAGTGGGTTGTTTTTGTTGACTAGTTTTGGCGCACTTTAAATGTTATGCTACGTCCAGCTCTAAGGCGGTATATTATTATGATATGTATTTAATAGATGATATTATACTCGTACGTATTAAATGATATTGTTTACTTCAAAGGTATTTCTTACTTACGGTATAAGTTCATAAATACTGAGCCAAGGCGAGAGCTTTCAGGATCCTACTCAGGTTCGCTGTATAAATAAAGTGCCTACGCGTTTTTAGTTTCTACATTCTTTGGTGCTTTCTAGTTAATACTTCCTGAAATTTAGTATGTGGGCTTAGAACAAACTTAGCAAACGAGCACATACATTTTTTGGCCCTATTAAACCTACTAATTATTATATAGTACACCTATCTTTATAATGAAAGCGACATGGTTTTTATTTTCCTAACTCACTATAACGATGGTTTGGATCCGCCTCGACATCATCATTGAGCTTGCAACGGCTCTCCTCTTCTTCTTCTTCTTATAAATAAAAATGAATTGCTGTATGTCAGTCTCGCTAAAACTCAAGAACGGCTGGATCGTTTTTGGGCATGTTCGTCATAATCCAGGGCAGGTTTAAACGGTTAGAAAACATGGGAAAATGCGCAGAGGCGGTATGAAGGACCACTACGCCGGGACCACTAGTCCTAAATAAAGGTACCGCCTAATAAGGTAACCTAATAAGGTTTAAAGAAGGGGCGGTAAGGCACATTAGAATCGGCATAGTTTGCCAACTGTATCAGTTTCTGGGAACATTAATTTGGGCGTGGCTTACACGCCTTCAAGATTTGCGGCCTGTGTCATAGACGCCAAGTAGGCAGTGGTCAAAGAGATGCAGCTGTTTTTAAGCTTACAAAAAGTAGTTCCATATCTCTGTTCCAGTATGTCTTCTGATGTCCTTGCACTGTTTGGCGGTCGCGCTCCGCCGCGGCCCGCACCATCCGCACGGGCAGGCGCCCGTGGACCAGCACCACCACCACTACGTGCCTCAGGGCAAGGAGTCGCTCACCGCCGACGACCAGCTGCTACATGACGCCAAGTATGTAGAACATGCAAGCCCGGGATCATCAATATTACTAATAATATATAGGCGGGACGTGAAACGGCATTTAAGCAGGCCTTCAGGGTGAGTGCGACAGGCTCAATATGGTCTATTGTGCCTGTCGACCTCATATTTGGATCTCACTACCGCTTACCATTAGGTGGAGTGAGGTCATCTTGTTAGCCTATTAGAAAAACATGCATATTGCACACATGGTAGGGGTGAGAGCCATCCACTACCCAGCATGTCCGATGGTGATGACATGGCTACTCCTAAGGCACAGCTATCTCTGTTTTTCATTTAGCATAAGTAGAATTGACCGTGAATCATGACGATTTTTAGCGATGATTACGGTTAACCTACGTTGAATCTAACGCAACGACTTTTTTATTTGAGGGTTATTATGTTGGCGTGTTTAACGAAGACCTGTAACAAAGTCCAGTCATTTAAGGAATTTTAAACCGGCACGATATCAATGTAAATTTTTCACAATTTCATTATAACGCCGTATGAATGTGTACAAAAATACAGCTCACTAGGATTTTTTACGCAGATAAAACCATAAATGACTGGACTATAAGGTCTTGTTGTGACAAATGATATACTTGTTGATTTAGTGTTTTCCCTTTCCAGGCATATAGAGGAAGACCATCAGGGTCTCACCCCGGAGATGCTGGCTCGCATGACCCCTGAAGAGCTGGAGTTCCACTATTTCTCGGCGCACGACTTCGACAGAAACTCGAAACTGGATGGCCTAGAACTTTTGAAGGTGATACGATAATACTACAGAAGACTTCACTTCGTTTTTCATTGGTTGCTCCCTAGTATCAAAATGCTTGAATGTTAATTGTACACATATAAACTAGCTTCAAGCTAAAAATATATTTTTACAACCAACACCTTTTGGTAATCGGCAGCAGTCTTCTACCAAAGTCAATTTGAACACTCGTATTTGCCTTTTAAATTATATGTCTAAAATAGATCTATCACTTGGCAGTGATTCATCGTTATCTGTGTTATCTCAGAAAAACATTTATGTTATTAGTGATCCTAATGTGATAATATTATTTTCAGGCTGTTTACCACACGATGGAGCACGAAGAGCCTGATCCTCAAGAAGAGAATGCGATAGAGCCTGAAGCGAATACCTTGGAAGCTTATATAGGTAATATAAAAACCTTTCTCTTGTATCCCTCTATCTATAAAAAATCCCCATCAAAATCCATTGCGTAGTTTTAAAGATTTAAGCATCATAGGTACGACTATTCGACTTTGCTTTATACTATGTAGTGATAGGTACTGCAGATTCTTTGCCTGTATCCTCGTATTATACATATAAGTATACGTAGCCTGACAAATAGGATTGGATTTTTTTAAGTGTAGTGTGTGCAATATTGCAATATTTGACTTCTACTAACATTTAATCTAGTTTATAGTTTAAATGATCTTAGCGTCAGGCACGATACTATATTTCCTACCTTTCGTGCCTTACTCTGACCACTCCTCAATATAAACGCTCCATATTCAAATCATGGGTTGTATGCGTGCAGTTTAGACTCATGCGTAGTCAAACCTGTATTGTTATATTGGATTGCTGGTTATCTTATGATATTCAACAATTTCTTTAGAAGACTTTCAGATGGGAGACATTTTGTCGACCGGTTGCGGTTACCACCATACAGTTACGTAAAACCCGCCAAGTGACTCTGACCTCTCTCGGTCAGGTCGCGGTCCGGGATCAGCACTGTACGAACCGGAGCCAGGGGGGACCATTGTTGGGGCAAGTGTCGGACCAGTGGAGTCTTAGCGGCGGTGATGTGCGGGCGGAGCGGGTCAGCCCGCCGGCCAGGGAGACCCGTAGAAACGGTGGTGCCTTCCGTTCGGCGGACTGGCCAACTCCAACCCGCACAGCTCAATACCAATGCAAGACTCCACGCCTTGTCTCGTTGTTGCCGCAGCAGTGGTCTCCTCTTTCACGTCCCCCTTTCCCTCTCATATCGATGTTCCGGCAGGGAGCGGTGAAACGGCTTTCAGGGTGAGTGCGACAGGCTCAATATGGTATACTGTGCCTGTCGACCTCATATTTGGATCTCACTACCGCTTACCATCAGGTGGAGTGAGATCATCTTGTTAGCTCATTATAAAAAAAATCTATATATTATTTTTCAGCACTGGTAGACCGCACGCTAGAATCAGACGACACGGACGGTGATGGATTCGTGTCGTACGCGGAGTATCGTGCAGCCCGGGAAAACAGCCAGGACAGAACGCCCAGGGTAGTCGTAGCTAACTAAGTTTTTGGGAGACCATAATACTGGAGAATATTGAGAAGACAAAAAAATATTCGCCAGTTTAACAGCCGAATCCTTACTATCCTTAGTAATATTATAAATGCGAAAGTAACTCTGTCGGTCTGTTACGAAAGCACGTATAGAGTACTGAACCGGTTTAAATGAAATTTAGTACAGATATAGTGTAGAGCCTGAGAAAGGACATAGGCTACTTTTTAACCAACTGTGCTATAAAGAAGTAATGTTTTACCCGTTAAACGTCTCTACGCGGACGGAGTCGCGGGAAGAAAACTAGTACTGAATAATTATGAGATTTGAACACCGATTTGCCGGTAAAATAGGTTCTATATTCAAAACTCATACTTTATTTGTATTTAATCGTCGCTTAAGTGAAAAATACTAATCGACCGTTAAATGAATAATAGTATGGGCGTTTTTAATTATAACCTATTTTAAGTTAATTGGTTAATTGTTGTAGTTATTTTATTGATTTGTTTTGTTTCTTTATGATTTTTATTAACAGTAATTGTAGTATAAGTTTTTTTTCTCTCTTTGATACTGTGACATACTGAAACTGTACGACATGGCAATTACAATTATATTAAACAAGTTTATGTGATAATCGGTTAAAAAGAGTAACTATCGAGTTTCTTGCCGGTGTCTTCTCGATAGAATCGGCTTTCCGAACCGGTGGTAGAATTACTTATTTATTTAATACAATGACGATTTATAAGTGCATGTTAATGCCTATATAAATAAAGAAATTTTGACTTTGACTTTGACTTTGACTAACGTTAATAAATTACCTAAAAAGTAAGTCTGGCCTGTATTCTGATGGTCTAGGAAAACATAACTTTATTCAGTCGTTAAAGACACGTCGTTTATGGGTACTTCCTCAATCTAAATAGTTCTTTAAGTGGTATGACGGGAGCACTATGTATAAGTAGATCTTAAATAAAGTTTAAAAAGGAAACTAATATTGAAAAGTTATCAGCAGGTGCCCTAATTTCTTAAACATAATATGAAATATAAACTCCTAACAAAAAGCTCACAGATTTTGCAATCTCCTAAAAAATACGTGTGAGAGCGAATGTTACTTGGTATCCAAGTAAGTATTCGACATTATAATGTTGTGAACCGATTTTCTCACTCATCACTAATTATGTTTGTGCAAGAATATTGATAAGGTTAGATTTAATTTGAATAAAGGGATTTCTATCACGTGATGTTATCGGCCTAACATCTTTCATGAACTGAATCTTTATTATATAATTTATTTGTTAATTTATATCTAAGTTACTGTTACTATAAAATAATATCTGCAATTAATTGTATTTGTACATATTACATCATTGTACTATTTGCGAAAAGGAAATAAAACAATTTTATATGTTTGGTAAGTATTTCATTTATATTATATAATTTCAGTAGCGTGCCTATTATTAAAATTTTATATACTTGACTTCAATGTAGTAAGTATAATAATAAACTTAGCTTTAATCTTGATTTCGCTTAACCCATTATGACCTGAATTATTTAAGGGTGTTAGAATTTAATAATTTTTTGATATAATGTTGTTTGGGGGTCCTTTAGGTATTTTTGATTATCAAAAGTTAAAAAAAAATTATACTTTTGGAGAAATCAATGGGTGCCGAATGGCACCGCTAGGCTAATGTGTAAGCATGACAGGCTTGGGTACATACAGATTTACTTATGCCGATTTAGCAATTTTTGCCATCATTTGATAAGATTAATAAATTTTATTGAATATAGGAATAAAAAAGCATTTATTTTATCAGTTTATTATACAGTTACTTTTATAAAATCACATACGAACGCGAAACATGTAATTGCAGGCTGTACAGAGACCTACGTCATATTTGTGGCATTGAAGTCTCGCCTGACTCTCACACACCTCTAAAGCACATTTACGACTTGATTCACTAGGAACTAGTCAATGATTCCGCCCGTCGTAGCGTATGTCATCAGAGACATGTCATGTCTAATGCCTGTCTTAGATGTCTTGGAAGCTAAAGTACGGCCCTTCGATGGCGGTTCGTCTATCTTGGACTCGTCCGTATCACTCGATGAACTGTCAACAGTTCTGCGGCTTTTTTCACGTCTTGTACTACCTCTTCCTCGGCGTAAAGAAGAGCATCCTCGGGAACTACGTAAAACACCAGACGGCCCCCGGCGACAGGTTGTATCTCTGAACACGCTTGTGTATTTTCGTGGCTTGAGAATGATTGATGAGGTGATGACAAACACCTAGAAGACCCCAGCACCACTTCGCAACCCGAATTTAATTGACAACCTGTGAGATTATTTAGAAGCCCACCCCCTTCTTCGTCACCTGAATCTTGATCAGAATCGATGGCCGGTTCTGGAGGTTCTATATAACGTTAGCGTGGCACAAGCTCCTCGTCTTCTTCTAATAAAGCCAGGTGCCTCATGCAGCGTGCAACCCTCACCAAGGCAAATAAATGCTATTTAGTCTACTAAAAAACAAAAACAAACACTGCTAACAGTTTTTTTGTATAAATCATAGTAATTTAAAAAGACATCATATCGGCCTAGCGGTGCCGATCGGCACCCGTAACTTTTGCCTTACAATAAATCTAATAAACAAACAAAACTGAGTAATATTATTATATAATATAGTCAGACAAACACTTACAAATATAAAAAAGTGTATTCCAATAACAGAAAACACAAAATAAACAGAAAATAACACACTTACTTGAAAGGTGGGTCAATTTTTCCCGCCAATTTTACGACACTGACGTTTTAACGCTCACCCCGGATTTTAAAAAAGTGAACTGAGTGGCAAATAGTACCGGATATATTAGCTGTGTCTTCCTAGCACCGCATAGACAGCAAATTGCGTGGTTTTTCAATTTGTAGTGCGCGAATGGCACGTAAATATAAACGCCTCAAACTGGGTGCCAATCGGCACCGCTAGGTTATAATGGGTTAAAATAAGGTGAAACATTTAATACTCTATTTATAGTAATTAAAATATAATACACTTATAGTTTTCGAATAACTATTAATAATTTTGTACCTACTTTACACATTTGACTAAATAAGTAGTAACTAGTAAAAGATAATTAAAATTAATGTGTGTAAAAACGACACTAGAATTTTGTTGTGTAAGTGATGAACACAATATTTTAATCATAAATAGTTTACCCACAAACTAACAATAGTACAATTACGCATAACTTGAGTCTAGCGACTCACCAGGGTGTTTCCACTTCACATAAATTATGTTCAACAAAATTTAAAAAGGTTTTACTAATGCGTCTGTTGTTTTTTTTTTCACCCCGGAAGATAGGTAAGATTAGGCAACCCTTTTTATCTCTTGGGTTTAACACTGGTGTATACGTACATTCGTCTATTTGTTTTTTAGACATTGAACTAACGGAGTTTAATGCAAATCGTGACATTTTAAGAAAATGTAGGTTTATAGTATTTACATCGATTGGACAGGATCTGCCTTTGTAGAATGTAATTAACCTGATAAAAGTTTATATCGGTGTAAAAATATAACACGCATGATCATTATGGAAAGGGGAAGATTTTCGAAAACCCACGTCGCCAGTTACCTACTATGTCAGACAGTAAATAGCAAACGCTTAGAGACGTTAGCCACGTCAATGACTTGACGGAAACTCATGTGGTCACTCAAGCTCAATGTGCCTGTACGCTTACCATCAGGTAGAGTAAGGTAATCCTCAACGACTTTTATAAAAAAGAACTTCAATGGTAAACGTGGTGCTATGGTGGGTAAGTGGGGTTATTTCAATAATCCCCATTGGAAATCCTCATCAATGGGGATTTCATTAATTTCGGTTGGGTTTTTCTTGTACATCATTTCTAAGATAATGGAAAACAAAAAGTTCACTTATTTCTTTTGATGGGGATTCCAAATGGGGATTAGTGGAATAACCCGGTTGGTTGGTGGTAGTGGTGTTCTTGGCGGGTTGCAGTAGACGATGGGCAGCAGTGATTGGTCTATCGTCACTGTTGGCAGCGGTACCGTGACTCGCACGGGCCGCCCGTCTCGCCCCACTCGACCGCCTGCTTCACGCCGCGGGAGACCTCTGAGTATTCCTCCAGGTCTATGCTGTTTCTGGAACAAGAGGGTGAGTGTAAGAATATGATGAACGATCTCCATTTTTTCTTTGATAGTTAAAAGCACCGTCTCTCTTTTTTTTTTATTTATTTAGCCTATGCTGTCCCACTGCTGGGCAAAGGCCTCCCCCATTTCACTCCAGAGCTCTCGATCTGCGGCCAAGGCCGGCCAGTTTCTGTCATGGGCATCCAAGTCACCTCTCCATCTCTTTTTTGGCCTTCCTCTTCAATAAATCTGAACTAACGCAACGCTAGTTTCAGCGCGTAGGTACATTTGAATCTAAATTAAACATTTAAAAAAAACTACCAACTACATAGTAAATTAGGAAAGTGATGAATACATAAATCTAGTATAAACGTTAGACAGTCGAACTCCTTATGCTGCCAGCCGGAGTAGCTCAGCAGTACTCGTTCTGATGGTCCCCCAGAACTTGGGGGCCAGTCGGTACAGACAGCCGAACTCCTTGCGCTGCCAGCCGGAGTAGCTTAGCAGCACTCGATCTGATGGTCCTTACCCCAGATCTTCGTCCCGGACAACCCAGCCTGTCTAGGCTTTTAGCAGGCCAGTCGGTATAGACAACCAAACTCCTTGCGCTGTTGACTGGAGTAGCTATGGAGCTCTTGGTCTTATGGTCCTTACCCCATGAGCCTCGCGCCTTGCAGCAGCAGCTCGGCCCCAGACGCGTACAGCCCGGCCTGCCCCGGCTTCTGGCACGCCAGTCGGTACAGACAACCGAACTCCTTGCGCTGCTGGCCAGAGAGGTAGCTGAGGTAGAGCAGAACCTCGTCTTCTGTTATGTAGGAGGCGTTCTTGTTGTCTGGAAGATATGGTTTGTTATTTTGGTTTCTTATGACATTGTTTGTAGTAGACGGAATATAAAGGGTCAATGCTGCGTTTCGCAGACACGGGCTCGTACAAAATTGATCCATCTCAGACTATGCTGCGGGTAATTTTATATGAGTCCGCGTGTAAGACAATATTGTATCTGAAAGGTTTAGTTTGTGAAGGCGTTATCTATCACAAATGTTTTGTAACATCAGATATTTGATCTGCCTTTTATTAAGTGCGTGATTAACTAAGTATATTTTAAATAAGTTGAAATTATTTTTAGGTATGGGGGATTTTTTTAGTGACACAGCGTTATGTACAAAACGTTATTTTTCCTAAAGATATGTAGGGTATTCTATTACAGGACCGCCACTTTAGTTTACAATAAATAATAATGTAGAGATTGGCAGATAACGTTGAGGGCGACATAATTTGGGATTACATTAAAACACAGCCTGCTCTTTCAAATACATACAATGTTATTTTTTATTCATGTACAAAGTAAATTTAACCCTTTCTTCAGCTCATAGTTAGGGGCAGGCCGGTGTTGAGAGCATTTGTGGGTAATCCCGACCCGACGGGATTACTGGGCTACGGGACGCGGCTCACTGATATTGGATTAGCTGATGGTCATTTGGTCAAGCCCATCATGTATGGTCACAGATCAGGTAAGCGCAGGAAGTACTAATTATAAAAATAACAATAAGTTCGAAATGAAAGAATCGCTAAATGTCGCACCTCCGTGCATATACTTACTGTCACAACTAAATTTTTTTAAAATCCCTTTTATTCCATCATTACGTCATCCAATATGAATATGTAAATTTCAAATGCATTTTTCTCCACAATTTGGTTTTTTGAGTAAAACTATTTAAACGGAGGTGCGATGTGTTCCTGTAGGGTATTTGTTTACAGGAACGCCACTTTCGTTTAGACACATAATTTCTATATCTGAATCTTTTTGTTATGTTTATTATTGTCAAAGGAAGGTTCTCATGTCAAATAAAAATATTAAGAAAATTGCACGGGACATTGTGAATTGGCGGTATTAGTTCGCCAGAGATTACTAGTATTAATATGAATATAGCTTATCTCTATTACTATTGGCTTGTATCATGTATGTTTACTTAGATGGGTACATAATAATTGTGTCCTGTCTGATACTCTATGACCACGGTATCCTAGTAATGCGGTAATGGCGTCGTGGGCAGATGTTAGCCTTTGTAGTATTATTAGTGACACTTCCTGGTGCTTATGATGTTGACAAAAGTGCTTAGAGGAGGGTAGTTAATAATATTATCTGTTCATTTATACTAGGTACGAATGCGACTAACTAATATGTATAGAGCAAGCCAAAAATAGGTAACTATGAATAGAATAGGGCATAACGTAAGTGAATAGGCAGTCGTCGTTAAAAATCGAATGTTTGATTATAAGATTAGATGATACAATTCAGTAATAAACCAGTGTGCGCTTTAGTCCTCATATGGCAAGTCTAAAAAAGTACACCTGCGTTTGTAGATATATACCGTGATTTTTAAGTGGTTGTTTTCCTGCAGTAAAATTCTCTCTGCTTCGGAAAAACAACCATATAAATTCCACGGTGTATGGAGCGAGAACATAGATTATTACCATATAGTTCGTCGAAATTACACAAGCTGGTGTAAAATACTTACCATCGAGACTTCTCCCATACGAATGCCCTCCTTTCCACGCACCCGCGCCGAAGAATCCTGCAGCCAGGATCAGAGCCTTCAGTACTATCAGGATCACCAGATTGGTGAGGTTCAAGCTTAACACCTGGAAGAAAAGGTTTGGTACCGCTGACTTGTTAGTATACTGCAAAGAAACGATGTAGTGCCTACTTTATGGGTGAGAGCCATCCGCGCCCCCACAATCCGGTAATGATGACGAGGCTACTCCAAATCATCATTGTATGTCAGTTATATGTAGTACTACTTATTTATCTTTAATGGGTACTAGAGGGGTCGGACATATATGGCTTATTACATGGAAGATAAACAAATGTATTGGGAACATAGCAAACTTTTGATAGTTAGGTACATAATAAAAAACTGTTGTCAATATTTTCATGATAGCTTTATTGTAGAGCACAAGAGATCTACTATCAAGTTTGCCTAATGCAATATCTATTTCAAGATTAGGATAAAACAGGATACAGTGGAACGCTCGGCTGAGTCTTACCAAAATAAAAAAAAACAACCTCTTTCAACTTTTTAAATCACTGCTAATTATAAGTAGTTTTTTAGTTGGCTTTGCCAGAAGGGTAATGCTAGGTATTTTTTTCCTAGAAACGGTATGTTAAGTTAGCCGGTAGACATGACGTCACCGCTATATCCCGTTACGTCATAGTGTGAATTTCTTATGGCCGTGAGTCACAGAACAGGTAAGTAAAGATAAAAAAAAGCCAATTGGTTTTTAATATTTCTCCAAAAAGTAATGTTATTGGCTTCCAATTTAATTATTGGTAGTCAACAATGTAGTGTTAACTTAATATGAAGTCGGTTAAAAATAGAAATCAAAGCTTGGTTAGTACTAATCGTGCATGCGTGCAAATTTATAATTTCGAGTCATATACATATGGAGAGATTATTTATTTTCCTCTTTCGTTTTTGCCAACACAGAATAGAATACAAACAGATATCTATTACATATAAAGGTATTAAAAAAAAGTTTTCTGTGCCTAAGTATAGTTTTACTGTAAGTACCGGTAGGAATGGTTAATCAGATTGCAGATCATATCTTAAATAAGAAAGGATTATACTTAATAAGGACAGGGCCCAATTTAATAAATACTGTATCAATTTATATTTACTTATCAATTGTATTGTAATTTATTTATTTTCTACAAGCCCGCGTGAAATTCTCACGGCAACAGATTAATTTATCGCGCGGTTTAAATACATTCAGTATTTACAGTTTTGCGGATTTAGCGCCACCTATAAACACATTTCTGGTTTTTCATAAAGCTCGTACATTTTCTGTTTAACTGCCTCGCTGGTCTATTGGAAGCAAGCGCTGCGTTCGGACCGAGAGGTCCCCGGTTCGAAACCGGGGTGGGGAAAAATTTGTGTGAGTTTTTCTATAATGAAATTACTCAGCCCGGAGTTAGCGGTTGAACGCCCGTGTCTCGGAAAGCACGTTAAGCCGGTGGTCCTGCGCCCGATCTCTCTTTGGTCATGTCGGATTGCCGTCTCACCGTATTATAAGAGTAAGGGAATAGAGCACTTGTGTTTGCGCGCACACTTGTGCACTATAATATGTCCTGTGCACTTGGCTGATCTCAATTGAGATCGGCCGCCATGGCTGAAATCGGTCGGACGCGTTACATTTTCTAATGTGTATCTATCTAATGTTAGGACTTTCATTCTTCATCACCATATACGGCCCACTAAAGGGCACGACCCGAGCCTACCCTAAACTAGGGCGATCAATCCTTAATCAACCACCCTGGAGGTTTTTATCTATTATATCTCCAAATGTAACCACAACTCTAGTGCAAGTGCTACGAACCTGTGACACGCAGTCGAAACCAACCTGGCTGCTGCCAGCCGATCGCGCGATGAAGTCCTTCGCCAGACCGGAGACCAGCTGCCCTCCCGCCGAGCTGAGGAAGCTGCCCGCCGTCTCCATGAGGGTCGACCTGCCGAACTCCGACGTGTCGTTGCGGTCGGACGCGTCGAAGCGGGATATCGAGTTGTCCTGTCGATGCAGAGGATATAAAAGTCTTGTTTAAGTGAAGCAAGCCTGGCCTACATTACATACATTTTTTTTATAGCACAGTTTATGAACCCTGTAAGGGTGTAGCAATTGTCTTATATCTAGAGTTATACATATTAAAGTAGCTTAGCATAATTTTGGCTCACTTCTTTTACTTAATTAATAGTGGTATTTTTTTGGTATTATTTTTACATATATTATTCATCTTATAATCTAACTTAGTATTCATATTTATTTATTGCTCACATAAAATAACATAAACTTAACAGTAAATATGACTTTATGTAAGTACTCTGTGAGGGTGTAGTAAGTGCATACATAACTTAAAGCTAAATGAATATAATGCTTAATTAAAATACTTAGTTAAAAACTTATACTATCTTAATCTATAGATGTTTATTGCACAAAATTAGTATATGTATGTAAGCTAAACGTTATAGAGTTCTAAATTGTATTATATTCCTATTTAAATTTTTCTTCAAAATATTCCTTTACATTATAATAGGCTTTTGTTAAAAGAAGAGATTTTAATTTTTTACAGAACAATTTGGTGTTTTCTTCATTTTTCAGGATGGTGGGTAAATGGTTATATATTTGTATGCATCTGTATTTAGGGCTATTTCTAAACATTTCTATTTTGGGAACTGGTAGAGCTATGTGGTTTTTACGACGGGGGTTCATTACAGGTTCAAAAATTCACTTGTTTAAATGAAGTATGTAATGTAGGCCAGGCTTGTGACTTCTTGACTGCTTTGAAGGTGCATTTGTTGATATCACTTTCGCCAATCAATTCTCACTCGGGATAACTATTGGACACTCGGGATTACTAATTCACATTTGGTGCGTGTCTGAGTGTGTTATTTTATTTTAGTATATTTGTGTATTACTGTTGTTTTTGTGATCCGCAACACAAGTGTTTTAAGCAACTTAGCACGGAATCAGATCAACTCCAAATTTGCCAAGACATCTTTGCATGTTCTATCCATTAACCTTACTTCTTCTATGTGCATAATTATCACTTTAATTTAAAAACCAACTTCGATTTTAACAGTACTTTAAAAAGCACTGGCACTGCGTATAAGAAACTTAAGTTATCTCACCTTAAATGGTGTTGGGGGTTTCTCCCTCGGCAATTGCAAGGAGTTGTCAAACGCCTTCGGGTACATCTTCTTGGCGTACTGCGGCGAGGAGTACGCCCCCGAGTGCTCCGCTGAAGCAGCCACCACGAACAAGAACACACACCACAAGGCGACCATCTTGGATTACGGTTGTCGGTCTACTGTCAAGGAAGCAGGTAGTCTTTGACTCGGGGTAAGTGTTGTCCGCATTTTTATCTCTTCCCTGCCTTTTGTTTATCGCACGCACGATGACATCTGCTAATAGATGTATTGTGTTGCTTTTTAGTGGCCGGCCGCATTGTTGCTGTTAGATTTTACCAGCAATAAGTTTTGTTCGAGCAAATATTTGGAGTATTTGTAAACTGTTGTTGAATTATGACTGGCACGTTTGACGGTTTAACTGATAGAAAGGGTTTTTTAAAAGGTATTTTTTAAGATGCCGTGTGGTATTTATTTAGGGTTGCATTATTACTAGCCTTACTTATCTTCAAAATAATATAAATAAAATAATACATCAGTCAACAGTACCATATAATTGCACAGTTGATTGAATTATGGAATCATGTTAAAACTTTTTGTGTTTGTGTGCTCAGATACCTAATTATACAGGTTTTATAGTTCTAAAGAATCTACTTAATTTTTACGAGAAGGACAAGGACATTAGTTTGGCACGCACATCGGTTAAGACCAGGGGGGCCTCTGAACCGATGGCTATGGATATCATTGAGAGGGTCTTCTCCCTATAATATGGCGTCTTTCAGCTTATTATGATGATGATAAGCACCAATATGTAAACCATTCTGTTCTAAGTCTCGATGTTGACCAATATTTCTAACGACCTTACTACATGAGACGAAAGTAAAAGCGGCGACGGTTCCGAAACCCTATCTACGTATCTACTTACTACCAAGTACCAACCATAGCGGAACAACGCTGCCCGCGCGTTCCGCAAGCCGTGTAGATGCGCGGGCGTCGCCGGGTGACATAACGTTATCATTGGCATTGGGATGACACACTTATGTAATGGCGGGTGGCATTGTTTTGGCGGCTCAGTGTGCTCCTAATATGATAACGTTCGGGTTATAAAACTGACCCAGTTTTTGTGCGTGGTGATTTGTAGTAATGGTGATCTTTGGTGTCGAGATTGCAATCCGTGATGATTGTTTTCTTGTGTGTCACAAATAAAATGTAGTGCAATACTATTGTCAACAAGAAGATCGAACTCCATTCAAGATCCAAGAACTTGGTAATTCAATGGTGTCTGAGTGACGGTACATCAATTCTTAAGGGCATATTATGTAGACATTTCATAAGGGCATGTAGTGTTTACTATTGTTATATGCCTTAACCCTATTAAATGCCTTCCAAGAACAAGAGGATGGGTTTCTCCTTAACCCCATTATGACATTTATCTGCACTATGCAATGGCCGAACAAAGAAAGTATGGGAAACTTTCTATAAACTGCCAATTTTCCCCTGGTTGCACCCACTTGTGGTTCGATCTCGTGAAATAGCAAGTGAAGTGTACGGTAATACCGCTGCAAGTATTTTGTTCATCTGACTCAAATAGCCATGAAAAGCAAACTATTCGTAGTAAGTGAATAGTGCAAAGTCAATTTAATATTAGGATTCGGATTGTTGTAGGCTTCGAGGCTTGGAAAGATGCTCTAACGGGAGAAATAGAAACAGTAAGGAATAGAGATTTTATTCCAGAAGTTTGATCGAAATAAAGACAATTAATAGCACACAAATCATTTCAACCCCAATTGATTAAGCCACAAATCCGCATCGTAGTTTGTCTTCTAAAAATCAAAATATAAAAATCCCATTCTAACTCTACTATATTAAAACTTAATCCTATATTTTGTCCACAAAATTCGTTTATCTAGGAAATATCTAAATCCACCTTACAAGAAAATCCAACCTTTTTGCGAAGTAGTGCGGAAAACTTACATAACTAAACGGTGTTTAGATCTGTAATGTTTTTCTCGTAACACAATGTTTTGTTTATAAAATATTTGCGTTACACGTGGTTACAACTTACACGCTCCAAATCTTGCGACGTAGGTAAATAAACATCGCGTCGGTCGTCTATGTAGTAGGTTTTAGTACCCTCGGAGGCTGTTTCGAATGTCGGGAGCTCATTAACATAAAAAAACATGTAAACACCCAGGACATATTTTTCTAATGTGGGTAACCATGACTGTTTAAAATATAGGTATCCTTGTCGTCACCACCGGAATGCGGGGGAGCGGACGGCTCTCACCCCTAGAATAGTCTTGTCGCTATGTCGATCTTATATATACGTATATGGTTCCGTAAGGGCGAATCACTTTAGCTCTAGGAGGGGGTAACATTGCTCTTCCATAAAACACCGTTTTCTGTCGTCGTTCGTCGTCATCCCGGGTACTTACTGCTGACAGTACCGAAATATAAGTACTATAAGCAACATGGTAAATATACCGGTCATTTTCAGTTTTATAATGTGTGTAAACAATGATGAATGTTACTTATAGTAGATTTGCGCGAGTTGCTCTGCTGAGGTATTATTCAGACAAAGACTAGGTTTTAATTATATTTATTTATTAACTATTTATGAAATATTTATTTAAATGTTACAACAGACGAGTAGGTAGTTAATTAATCAAATTCCACCATTAAAAGATGGCTTGTGAACCTAGGTATTTCTTTTAACATAATTTTTAATTTATTTTCTAGCTTTACGATACAATTGCCATCTAGCGTTAAACACGAGCTTATCGACACCGTTGCCATCTACCGTTGAACATTGTAACTATGTCATTTCACGTCTACGCGAATAAGCATGATAAGTACTTGCTAAAAGCATTATCGTATCACAAGTAGTACAGTTCTTGCAGATTTCCGCAGATGGCGCTGTATACGAAAATTCGTTTTAATTTCAGAGAGAATGAGCTTAGAAATGAGAATTATTAATTATAAATATTCATAGTCTGTGTTCAGTATAAATTTCCTCTTTGTTACCATTGTATTAATATGTATTAACAATTTACGTCGTTACATTACGTTTGGTCCTAATTATTAAAAAATATGTTTGTGATTTTAATTCTTCTTGGCTTAAAATTGGAAATATATGCATTCATATGCGCTGGATGTGGGATTTTAAATTGACATTAGATCTCTTAGTAACACTCAACACAATAAAAAAAATCTTCGTTTACTGCCCATTCTTATAAAGTTTGAATATTGACATTCTGGTTACCTTAAAATGCTACCACCTTTAGATGTATTTATTACAACAAAAAAATATTTAAAAAAAGTGTTTTTTATGTAATTAAATACTTTGAAATAAAACAATGTGGACGTATAGCCGAATTAAATAGATTAAATAGAATTAGGGTGACTAAGTGGTTACTGGATGGCTGCTGAAGCATAGACCCTGTTTAAGCTTTCGTCCGATTCCGAGAGGCAAATTTGTAGGGCTACAACCTGCTTCGTTATGTTGTCTGTTGCTACTCATATTTTCCCTCTTACCGTATTAATCTAGTAGTATTCACCTACACTTAGATTCGATTAATATATTCACATAATTTTCAACAACAACACTCCTCCTTATTGGAAGTCGATTAAAAAAGGTACCTATTACATAAAATAAAATCTTTAATTGAAAAGTAACAAAAATCTTCCAACTTTATAAGTTAACGATAAAATAATCACCAATTTTATTTAAGTCCCCACCAATTTGTAGCTCTACACAAATTCTGTTTTGACGGTATCATACTTAAAGTTCCATGAATTTCGTCGAATCGTGACATTTAACGACGATGGTGTTCAGACGGTCATTTCAAATGGACTTATTCCCAATTTCTTTCTATTATTGTTTCGTTATAGTCTTTTATATATTTTCATCTTTATAATCACTCTTATTTTGTAGGTCACACTTATTTCACTCTTATTTTTGTTTATAAATCATATCGTTCTATCGGTTCCTCCTTTATTTCAATTTTTACGTCAACTTCTTCGTCCACATCACTGCCCTTGTCAGAAGTTTCCATGTCATCCAGTTCATTTGTTTGTGGTTCGTCATCAGATTCAACATTTGAATATTCATGTTTGATAACCTCATTATTGAGTTCCACGGAAGTGTTCCCAACAGGGTTTGTTTGCGGTGCTGGTGGTGCGGTGTGTATATTTGTCTGGGCTACTGGTAAGTCCGGTGTAGTATCATCTGACAGGAAATTTGCAATGGACTGAATTACATCATTAACTGTGGTTACTTCTTCTCCTTCACTTCTGGCCTTTATTATATAATCAATTATTTCAGCTGTAAGCACAGTTTTAGAACTGTCGTGGGAGTGGGATTGTTTGGGAGGACTTGGCGTCTTCATTTTATTTTTATTTGCATCAAAGGTTGGGGTCTCATCTAGAGCGTTTATTGAAGTATTATGTGCTAAATTCTCGGTTCTTTTAACAATTCGTTTTTTATTTTTGTTTTTTTCTACTTTAATAAATTCGTCCAAAAAGCCTAAAGTGCCATCACCATACTTAGTAGCTGACCAACGTTTATCCAACAAGACCAAATTATCTCGATGTATTATGTGCTTGACATAACTTTGGCGAATAGATTTCCATCGTCCCATGCATTTTTTTACTGTAAATAAGAATAAATGGTATTAAAATATACCGTATAAGTAATGGTATTACTTTTTTAATTATAAATATCATAAATGCTAGGATAGCCCCTTTTCATATCATAAGTAGTGTAGTACATTTAAACTTAGTTCATTCATTCAACAAGAAAATTAGTTATTCGGTATTCGGATAGGATTAAAGCATTGTCTTGTCGTCTCACCCGACTAATTATTTTTTCCTCACTCAACCTACATCTTTTCCTTAGGTTCTCATCCACCAAAAGCAATAATTTAAATTTTAAGTTCCTCATTCATCCCAAAATTATTCCTAAATAACCTATCTTATAAACACTTTCTAAATAAGATTATTGTATACGGTCGGAATAAAGAAAATAATTTGGGTAAGCTTAGACTTCGTCGAGAAAACGACCTTTAAAATAATAGTTATTATTTTAAAGGACGTTTTGTCAAATAAATATTAAATTTTGTTTTGCTATCCATTTTTTTCCTGGAAGAATCTTCTTAAAACTAGAAGTTAAAAGTAGAACTAAAAGTTTTAAGAAAATTATGTAATAGGTTGAGATAGGAATACTTGTTTAGAATGAGTGAAGAAATGGGATGAGACGTCAATCGTCATATGTTGAATACGGAATAACCCAAGAAAATAACAAAAGTAGGTACCAAAGGAACAAGGTATGTACTAAAAAAAAAATCAATGAAAAATGCAAAATTTCATAGTACAGAACAAATTCAATAACCTTACCAGGAACATCCATTGTCGCCGCTATAAACTTCCAAAATTGAGTTAACCTTCTACCCGCACAACAACCATTGTAGAGTTCAGGATGTTCTTTCACCAAACGTATCAGTTTCAACTCTACTTCATTCCATTTGGTTAAGTCGAAACTGGTCAAGCCGATAGGCTTTTTGTTCTTGGCCTTGCTCATGTTTGTGACAAGATAGAGATGGTAAGCGGAGGCGCGCGGGTTACGTGGTATGTTTGAGCGCTGAGTTTTCACTGGTTCATATCGAACGAGTCAGACAGGGTCGTACGCGGGGAGCGGGGCGCGGGGCGCAGTTAGCTCGCGCTTGGGCCGCTTGGTGACTGACGCGGTCGGCTTGCCAGTCTCCTCTCCCCCCTGCGCGCCCCGCGATTCCACGCAACCGTATCTCCCCGCGCGCCCCGCGCCCCACGCATGGCCCTGATATTAACAGCTGCATGCATTGGCGAATAGGTAATTGAACGCACAATTCGCTTCGTATTTTTTAAATCAGCGCATAGGGAATGTCGGTTCACAAACACGAATAAACTATCACGGTTGATATGGGTTTAATAGGTAGGTGATTTATCTATTCAATAATTGATTAGAATCCATCGTTACTTACCTACTTAATTACCTACCTACTTTCCAAGCAAGTTGTTAGGTAGGACGTATAAATTGGATGCGGCTCTTAATACTTATAAACTAAAATTGTTTCGAGTGATACGAGTCAATAATCTAATGAAGATAAAAATAGGTATTAAAACACTTTTACCCTCTGCTACCATCTGGTAACCAACTTGTTAATGAGCAAAAAAAAATACATTTTTTGGCTTTGTCATTGTATTCCATTTAAAATTAGGTTTACAAAAGCACAGTACTTAATACATAATCTGTAGGAATATTATGATAATATTACTGTGACAAAAATAATTAATGATAAAGCAATGAGATCATTGGAGGTAATTCAAGAAAATTATAAAAATTATGGGCAACCTTAGCAATATTCCCATGTCTTACTGCCTGTTCACACCTAGCGATTTTTGGACGATTTCGATCGCGGCGATAATGCCGCGAGCTCGCAGCGTGCCCGCTGCGATATCGCCGCGGGCTCGCCGCATCATATTTCCAACATGAACGTACCTGCGCTGTAGATTGTGGCGCATGCGCTAAGCGGGGTTTTTTTTTTTCGAAAGGACTAAGCTGTTAGCCACAGACGGCTTCTACAACTTCACCGGTCTGGCGGAGGAACGGAAGGCTCACACCCCTCGACCGCGCAGGTTGGATGAGGCGAAATCGCCCAAAAATCGCTAGGTGTGAACACGCTGTTAATCACATTATTTACATTTTGTGCCCAATTCTGGTTATACGTAATAAGATGAGTGTACATACTCCTGTCAAAAGTTTAGTGACGAAATGAGACCTTACTCACATGTCAAATGTTAACTACGCACAAGTTAGTAGCAACACCCGTTTATGAGTTATTGCTATTCAATTGGATCAGGCATTAACTGATTTGCTTAACAGGTTTTTAGTTTGTTAGTTTTAGTTTGAAACCTTATTTAGGGTTTTGGAATATGCATTTTTAACCGGTTTTATTATTTTGTGACGTAAATATTTGGTAACCAGATGATAGATTAATTTTTATAATCTGAACCCTGAACCTAGCACCATAATATTGATGTTCAAACTATCGTTAAATTTGAAAACATAACTGCTTGCTTCTGCTGGTTTCCCATCAAACTATGTTGTCTATTCACCTATTTACTCAGCAACTGCCGCATTCACATCCAATTTTTGCAATGCAAATTCCCAATTCGCTGCGCTTGATTCGGGCTACCGGGCAACCTGGTGTTACCGACCGTGTCAACATTTCACCCGTCCCCATCAAGTGATTAGGGGCAATGCGCTTAAGCCGAGTATAGACTTGAGCAAAGGTCGACTTGTAGTACTTTGGTGAGACCGAGTGCTGTGGGGAAATCGGAATGAAGTCAGAGATTCTAGCCCTCGAGATCTGGATCTGGAATTCTGGACCTCGTACCGCTGGACTAGAGCATTTACTTGTATCAGAACATCAAGCATTCTCATTTATTTTACACATAATTTACAAATAACTCACTGCGAGTGTGCATTTACCCGTAACACAACGTCGAGAATTCGCAGGAACGTTACATGGAAATACTAAGGCTAACTGAGCTTTTACCTATTGTGCCATTCGTAAGTACCTACATCTTATTACACCGAAACGCTCCCGAGGAAAAGCTCAAGTTTATACTCACCTTTATAGTACGCGTTAGCTTTGCACATTGACACAATGCAGCATGCAAGAGGTCAGATGTCGTGCACCCCAAAAGTAGGGTTGTGTTCTCTTTAATTTGGTTACCTGGACCAGACAAGCTTATACCCTGGATTCAAGTTAGAGTCTACAAGACTTATACGGATGGAATGCCTTTGTCACACAGTTTTTATGTAATTTTTGATGTTTTACTCTTACAAATAAATTTGAATGCCACACAATTTCTGATAATAAGTAGGTACACCATACATCTGATCCTGATCTATTCAAATTCAATTGAAGTAGGTACAAATTTACTTAAATAAATTAATAACACAGCCATGACGCACATTCGAAAATACCGATGTATTTGATGAATAAAGACTTGTCGAAGGTGGGAATCGAACCTACGAATATTGGCGAAAAAAACAGGGGCACTATCCAATGTCCTACCTATAGTATTTTTTCAGCTAAGATGATCCCTATGACACTTTATTGTGTTCTGAATCACGCATATTACGATTGACAAACGAAAATAATTTTATTGCACACTTATTTAATTTTATTGCGGCTTCATTAGGAAAAATATTAGATTAATAATTTTAAACTTTTAAAAGGGAAACAGTATCGTTTAGTTTAATTTAAAGTAATAGAATTTTTTTCAAAAATACCTATGCATTTCGAATTCCGTATAATGGAACTTAGTCAGAGTTACTACGTTCCATTCTACGTATACGAACTGCATAGGTATTTTTTTTAAATGTTCTATTACATTAAATTAAACTAAACGATACTGTTTGTCATTTAAAAGTATAAAAATATTTATTTTATTATTTTTCCTAATGACGCCGCAATAAAATGAAAAAAGTGTGCAATAATATTATTTTCGTTTGTCAAACGTAAAATGCGTGATTCAGAACACAATGAAGTGTCACAGGGATCATCTTAGCTGAAAAAGAGTATAGTCTGTCAATAATAACTCTTATAGCGCCGCGCCCTTCTTCCTCAGCAAATCCGCTATTATCATTGCTTACTTCTGCACAAACAGTACTCTTAATGTTTACATAACCTCAGTTTGTGAACTTTTTGGTCGTTCCCTGGTCCCTGCTGCGTGCATTTCTCTGTGCGAGAGTGCGGTGAAAATGTTTTGATATCAGAAAGTGAAACCACCAGCCTTGACCGTCACGCGCGGAGATGTGGAGTTGTTTGTACAATGGTTTTTTTTATTCAACTGAAAATGTATGTTAAAGGTTGGTTGTTGGTAGGTAATGTTAAGTTAGGGACTAACCTATTATTTACTTAATATGAAACTGTTGTGCTTACAACTATACAGGTGACCATGATTCTACACGAGCAGATTTAAACATAAAATACGTTTTTGTATTACGAATACATATTTGCGGAAAATGTATAAATAATCGTGAAAATAGTTCTAGGTAATCCAATTTCTATTCGGAACTGAATTTTGAGTATTTGTATGTAGTTAATTATGTTTTTCACTAAAGTGTTCTTTCAGGTTATTTGGTATCAAAAAATCTGTAAGCATGACAAGTCTCCAAGCACACCAATGTTCACAATCCGTTCAGTCAGATTTAGGCGGTCGCCAGACGAAAGTGCTTTGTTCTCTTATAACACGGCAATTACGCTTTCCAAGCGGTGACGCAACGGTAAGTAAAACGGAACGCGTAACAGAAGCTTCGGCGATGGGAAGTAGATCGCCGGATGCGAACGCCTTTTGGTACTTAAACTTCCACCAGTTTGGTACTTTAATATCCCTTTCGTGGTTACTTAGAAATTATTAGAGAAGAGCAACTGCTTAGTTGGTCTATTGGTAGCGGGAATCGCGTAAAAACCGCTAAGTAGGTGGTGCAAAATTCTTGTTACTTATTTTGCCACAAAAATTACTCAGCCCTGTATCAGAAAGATAGCAGATACAGGTGTGCCCCTGTACTTCAACAAGCACATTAAGCCGTTGATCCTGCACACGATTTCTCAAGGGTCGTGACGAATAGCCGTGTGACCCTTCTGAGGCTCCTCTAGCAATAACTTTGTAAATGAACGGAGTGCATCTGTGATTGCTTGTACTCTTAGAGAAATGGCACTATTTGATAGAGTTATCACGCAGGTTGAGTTGAAAAAACGACACAGCCCGGTGATATGCAAACCTTAAGTGGTAATGGGTAGGACACGTTGCACAGAGGACCGAGGACAGTTGGGGCAGAGAGGTACTAGATTGGTGACAAGAGAGAGGAAGACGCAGTGTAAGAAGGCCTTCTACAAGATGAGCCGAGTCTAGTTAGCGCCTGCGGCCTTGACCAGACTTTCAAGTCCGCAGAGGCACACTAGATGCGACCGGAGCAGATCCGATTGCTGTGGAGATAATTGAGTGTGACAGTCAACCAGAGGACGGACGACTTCCGGCTGAAATGACGAGTACAATTAACACTGTCTGCGTTACGTCCTAGTTTTAACATAAGGATAGTTAACTCAACCTAGTAAAAGTTAGTAAACGAAACGCGAAAACATCGTATCGTCGTTATCAACGAACCAGTTTGTAATTTGACAGCGCTTACTCTCATCTCGCGAGATAAACATTTCGATGCACCAGTTTCTAGCTATTGCGTAAAGCCGCTACCTACCAATACTACCAACAGATTTGGTCAAACATTGTGATGTACGCACTGTGTTTTTGTGAACGTTGCGAATGGTCAGTGAGTCACGAACTCGATATCAGAAAGCGATCAAGTGCAGTTAAAATTCTTTTTTGAGTATTATGTTGTTTCTCGTTTTGTAACAAATGTACCGTTTAGAGTTTCTATCCAAAGTTTGTTATGTAAGAAACAAATTGACCGGATGTAGCGAAGCGATAAACGTTTTTGATTCCGATGGTTGTAGCGGGTAGTTTTAAGAATTGGAGGATGAACAAGTGGGTGTTCTATTTAATGTTTAAAATACATTCGAATGCTGAGGATATCAATATTTACATTGAAATTTAAAAAAAATAGGACAATGTCGACGAAAAGTATCATCAAAATGTAGGTACCATACTTGCAGATAAACCATGTAAGACAATACAAACAAGTGATAGTGCCGTAATTTTATGCGCCCTGTGCCAGCATCTATAACTGCGTCCATGTTTTTATATTATATTAAGGTACCCTATTCGGTCTGCCCATTCTTGCGCCCACCTACGAGTCTACGCCCTGTGCCTGGGCACCGGTGGCACCACCCTAATTACGGCTCTGACAACAAATAAAAAATGCATACCATAGTAATAATACCCAATAAATATTTATATCTTTGATGAGCAGTACAAAACTAGAATAACATAAGCAAATCGAAATCATTAATCTTATTGTTTCGTTCTGAAGTAACGGAATCAGAATTCTCCACAATATGTCTTTATTGCGGAAAATTGCTACATTATATAGAACAATACGTTTTCCGTACAATTTCCTAGAGATTGTTTGCTTTGGTAAGTATATTATTGTTTGTTGACATGACGTATAATACCCAATTATAATAAATATATTTGTATTTGTGTATATGGAGATATCATAATTCATTTTGGTATAAACGGTGATGGAGTAGGGATTCATGACTTATTTATTTCATTACATACAAACGGATGCACAGAGTATTTATTTATTTATTATAAGGACAGCCAATAAGAAAAGCACATATGAATAAAACAACATAAAGTATTATAAAGAGAAAGCAATAATCTATTATTACTGTACACAGCATAAAGCCTGAAAATGCTTACATATTATGAGAGATACTTACTACTTAATCACCAGGTATCCGTATAGGTCGAATAACTGCTCGGATAAAGATAATTTTGTATTACTCGTACTTTCTTATTAGGTAGTTGGTTTGTTTTATCTCTTTGTATATTATTAAGCTTGCTTAGTGTATTAATCCCTAGTTCTGTGAGGTGGTGATAATGTTTTTGCTTGCAATCGCAGCAACCAGGAATAATCTACAATTTCTACTAAGACCCAATCCAAGTGAGACAACACTAATCAAAGATTGCTATTTTCTGTTAACCGAGTCGGCAGCTTTGTTGAAGTAACTCCAATCCAGAAATACATACATAATTCAGATCCGAACCAATCAACTTATTAGGCTTCATTTATTTAGAAATTACATGTACGGTTGTTGCATTGAACCCTTATGATGGCCACACCATAGGGTATTTGACTATTTTTTATTTTGATATAGTTGGATGGACCACTCTAACACAAAGACACTGTTGAAAGTATAACTTTGATATCTCGATAACTCGTCGAGATAATATTACAATTTTAATTGCACATTATTTGGGCGAACTCAAAAACGCTCCATACAAACGTCCACAGTTTGTGCAACGTTGTATGCAGCGCCTAGGAAGTTTGTTCGGCAGGTTCATCAAAAGTTGCGTTTATGGATATGTTTTCATATTGAAAGATGTTATTTATAAGATGACAACAAAATTTTAAATGATTTTCGCACTTTTGAAATGGACTTTCACACCCAAATTTAAATGTCGTTTGCTGCCTCATTTCACAAAGATATTAAGTTTCGATTTCATTAATAATACTGATTTACCTAAGCAAACAACCACAGTCAAATACCCTATTCTTAAACAGCATCATTCATTACAACTTAAATAGGCATCTAATGTAGGCTCTATAATTCAAGACTGGATAGATGTGACGGAATGCGATAGTTGAGAGTTGAGTGGGGCCATTGAAGAGGCAAGGCACCTCTAATCAGCCTAGGAAGCGCCCGTGACGGGTTAATTTGTGCGACAAAGACCCTCGTAGGCTGCCTGGCCGACTAGACAGGGCTGCCACTTCAGGACATGTTTGAAC
The DNA here is from genome assembly GCA_039566165.1 of Maruca vitrata. Lineage (NCBI taxonomy): Eukaryota > Metazoa > Arthropoda > Insecta > Lepidoptera > Crambidae > Maruca > Maruca vitrata. Next base: position 3,055,712 of record CM076926.1, read on the forward strand.
ATTCTAAATTAACTTTAGGCGTCAGTCTGTCACATTTTCGTCTTCTTCTTCTTATCGTATGGTTGATGAACAACCTGGTGTCAGAGTTTTAAACCGCCCGTAGGCCTCTGACATGGCTTCACACACCGTTGAAAAATTTCTCAGGTGTGCTGGTTTCCTCACGATGTTTTCCTTCACCGTTAAAGCGTCGAATGATAGTACACATGAAATTCAAATTTGATAAACACATTGGTACCTGGTGGGGTTTGAACTGGCGACTTCTCGCATGGCAAGCTACGACCTTAACCACTCGGCTATCGACGCTTTTTTTATCATCATATCATTCATCGTCGTGATGTATTGTGATGCGTTTTAATGTACTACATTTAAACATTTTTATGTACTTTAATTAATAAAATTCCTAGATGTAAAACTATCTGATGAAATGTTACAACATTTCAATGTAGAGAGAGCATACAGAAGTACTTAATCGTATGCTACTGCTGTGTAAGTGTACCAAATATACACCGTGTAGTGGTTGTTTTCCTGCAGTAAAATGATTCTATCTTAGTAGCACAAAAGATTTGTGCAGTTCTTTTTTATTAAATCAATAAAATGCCGGTTTTACGAAAGGTTCAACCGAAACTCGAAAGCACGTTCGAACCGCTTTATTACTTAGGGTGTAGAGCTTCTTTAGCTTTAAGCATCGATTTCGATAGTATTACTAAAGGCAAACCGTTCTGCCACGGGTAAACAACCACTAAAATTTCACGGTGTAAAAAAGGTTTTTTGGTTCTTTTAAATCATAAAAATTCAACACAAGAACATTAGAGCTGTTCAGTTTATACCGTTTTAGAAGAACTATGTCAAAAACCATCCATATATCCATACAAAAGACATTTGAAGGCCAGTCGGACCGAAAACAAAAGTCACTCAAATACCTACTACATTACAAACTCATCCCATAAAATCCCCTAGAAATCGACTACCCCCATCCATCACGGTTTCACCATGGTTATCGCGGCACAAAGCATGACGATCCCAGTAATGGCATCTTCCATCTTATTTAACGCCATGCTTTCTACCGACCGGTGGTGTTGACAGTTTCTAAATATAATTTCACTTGCACTTTCCGATTTGTTTGTTGCAGAACGCTGATCGATTGCATAGGTCGACGACCTTGCATTCTGTACGCGATGGATTTTGGTAATCCGTTTTCGTGAAAGCTATCATTTGAGTAGCGGATTAATGCGTTTGAGGATCTTTTTGCGTGAAAAATGTATTTGAAGATGACAAACCACAATTTATTTCTGCGATTCTAACAAAAAAATATATTTGTGATGGCAGTTAAGTAAAAGATTTGTCAAAATTAACCTAGAGACACGTAATAAATTTCAGAGCCATCCGCTCCCCAGCAAGTCCGTTGATGATGACGAGGCTACTCCCAGCCATTATCGTATGTCAGTTATGAAGAAAATAAAATGCAATATTTATTTTTGTGCAGGGTGGTAATCGTAGGTACACATAACTTCTGGGGCAAGAGATTTAGGCGATACCAACTGTTCCACAGAACCTATTAGGTACTCTTCTTTTTATTTTAATCCCGTGGCCATTTTCCAACTTTCATCATCTGGCCATCTCTCTGTCATAATCATAACGATTTACATATGGCCAAACCTCAGGTCAAATATTATATTAAGGTAGTGGGTCAAATTTAACGTTCACCATTCATTTAAGTATGTAAAGGTTAAACTAATAAAAGCGTGTAGAAACAAAATCACTTTGATCATCTCAGCAAATGGGTGAAAGGGGGAAAGCATTAGACAAAGTTGCATTTAGAAAAATAAGTTGTAAAAATTGTACGTTAGTGTGCGGTCGGTAATGTCCCCGTATTTATCATTTATGCTGTTTTGCTCACAAAATTACTGCCTTCGCACATTTGTGAATAAATAAACAATGCAAGACGCGGGTGTGAATGTAATATGTTTCGATTTGCACGCAGCCGCCCGGAAAGAGTTTTCAACGTTTTGTAAAAAATAACAACACTAGTTACATAACTAGTGTTGTTATATTTTGGAGTGTTACCTGACAAACGAAAATACAAAGGATTCATTAATTCAGTTCGGTGCATCTATTTTTTACCAACATATACAGGTGCACACTATTGTCTGCTCTTACCATTAAAATACTGCTCGCACAAACACAACCCTTACTAATATTATAAATGCGAAAGTAACTCTGTCAGTCTGTCTGTCTGTTACGCTTTCACGCATAGAGTACTGAACCGATTTAAACGAAATTTGGTACAGATATAGTCCAAAGCCTAGGAAAGGATACAGGCTTCTTTTTAACCGACTGCGCTATAAAGAAGTAATGTTTTACCCGTTAAACGTCTCTACGCGGACGAAGTCGCGGGCGGAAAGCTAGTAAATGATATAACATAACTTAATTGATTAGGAACTCGCTATTCTAGATCCAGGTACATAATAACTTCTGCTGTTTAATGGGAAGATGTCATAAGATGAAATAAATGATCTGTGTTGACATCACCAAGTCATACAATGTGAAATAGAAACTGTGTAACTAAAATAATGCAGGCTTCAGTAACTTGTACCCAATTTGGTTAGACAACAGACAATGTTATTGTTTAGTCTTATAATAATACCGTTTCACATGGAGTATAAAAACACATAATTCGGTTCATTGTACTGTTGATTACAGCTAGACGAACTGAACGATATTTGTAGACAATGTCTAGTTATTTAGCTTATTCTGTAAAAAAATATGAGGCATATTAACTTAAGTCATCATTTTTCTTATTTCTTCTCACTTTTGCTCTCGTTTAATCTCTACTATAAACCTAAGTATTTCATTAGTCATAACATACCTAATTTATATAGATTATTATAGATACTTATCTGCAATTACATGTACCTTGTCAGAGGGACGGTTACTAAAGATAACACCAAATGGCTATTAGATAGGAACAAAGTTATTTTGTCAAGCATCTGGTCTCAACGAGTCTCTACGTATACGCGAAACTTGTCAAAATAAGGAAATTTGTTCCAGACCAGAAACCAGATAACTATTTCAGCTCAGTTTAAAGATTGTAAGATGGGCAAAAAATAAGTGGCCACTGCGCTGACAGAGTAAGTTGCTAAAATAACAAATGCCAATCCAACACGCTAACCAGGGCCTACTCTACACTCGAAGACAGGCTCGTGATCTGTGGAAAGCAATTAGAGCGCAGTTGATCTTACCCAAGATAGGGATGTAGCTTCTCGCCATTAAGGAGAGAGTCGCCCACATTGGGCCGAGAAGTGGGACTGTCTCGGGCATAAAACTAAAATCTCTCTGCACGTCGTATCGCGAGATCACTTGTTTAACTTGAAAAATGTAACTTTTTAAGTAACACATGTACGAGTTAGAATGGGGAAGTTTAATTCTGAGTTTTGGAGGGAAAACAACCTTAACTTTCAACTTAAGTGTAATGTCAAAAAAAGTAATCGACGAAATGTATGCATGCGCATAGCTTCCGAACGAATTGACGAATTTATTATTATTTGTGAATGTTTCTCATGGACAAGGTTTGCATAAAATAAAATATTGTTCTTTTTAACGGAAAGAAAATAATAATAAGAGCCTACTACAATGTAAAGGTTTTTTAGAGCTATTCTAGGGAAAATCTGATAAATCAGTTAGTGGTGTAACTTTCATGAATCAAAAGTAGATAATACTTAATCACGGGACGTCATTAATTAATTACTAGATCGAGATTACGACTTAAGTGATTTCATCCTTGATAGGATCTGATATAGGTAATCAAGCTACTCTCGAGTGCAAGTGTTTCCAACGATCCCACGTTTTCTCTCTGGAATATCTCGTGACTAATAAATGGTTGAAACGTGCAAATTTAAAAATATTATTTTTAATGTCATAAGATTAAAAATAGTTTATGTTGAGCTTCATAAAACCTACATCAACGGCACGCGTGCTACCTCATTTAATTATGATTGATCATTGTTAAATAAAAAAAAAATCTAGAAACTTTTCCCTTTATCGTGCAAAGTTGTCAACATTCTCGCATTTTAACTATGCACCGACAACGCTATTTCATAGAGGACGCTACACAAAATATGGTTCGTTCCCCAACTTCGGGCATTGTGAGAAAAACTCATTTTCGCCCATTATTCTCGGTGAAAACACAAAATGAAAAACGGTTTCACCTGCATGGGTCACGGCCCTGTGAGAGCCGTGATAGTCAATTAAGATAGTCGCCGGCAAACGACAATCGCCACATAATTATCTCGCTCATTCGTCGTGACCGGACTGATTACTGCATTAGAGCGCAGGGAGGGCGGCTGTGTGCATCCACAATCGGAACTATATCAGTCGGCTGCAGTCGCGGCCGCGGCCCAGTCGGAGCACGCCCGTGCCGCGCGACTCTCGCGAACGAAAGTGAAATCGAACGAAAATGACAGTGCTCCTCGTGGTCTGCGCCCTCGCCACCGCGCTGGCCAGCCCCAGCGATCAGCTCGAGAGATACCAAGACAAAGTCAAAACATACCAACTAGATGTACCCGGGAAAACACCAATCACCATCATCGAGAAGCAAGACGACAAACAGTGGAAGGATCAACCGCTGGAATTAAACGACGATGTGGAAATCAAAAACCTGATGACGCATATAGTTCATGATGTCAACGGGAATAGCCCGCGATGCTACGGACCGTCCTGCCAGGAAGGATTCAATGGAGATGAAGGACCTCACGAAGGATTCGAGGACTACCCCGAAGGAGAGGAGAGGATGAAAGACTTTCGCGATTATAATTTGAATAAGGACAAGTTCTCACAGGCCATCACCGCTTTAGCAGCGAAATTGAAGAAAGAGAAACTGAAGGCTGAAAAATATGGCTATGTGGACAGTGATGAAAATGAGGACGATAATAATGGGAAAGTGTACACTACGTGGAATAGGCTTAAGGTCAAACAACATAAACATCCTTACGATGACAAGGATGGTTGGGTGACCCTGGAGCCGGTGGCGTGGTCTACAAGCAAGATTTCGAAGTGGAAACCGAATGTTAAAAAGCAGAAACCCAATCATTGGAATGATGATAGAGATGAAGACAGGTTCCCTAACGATGATAGGTACCCATCTTACCAGGACGTGAGTACAAGTGGGTACAGTTATCCACAAACTCCTCAGAAAAGGCCTCCAATTTTAACTCGCCCAGGTTTCATAAATAACAAACTCCACAATGTTCAATCGGACTATGAAAGTGAAATGCCCACAAAACCGTCGTGGAATAAACTGCAACAGTCATCGTATCCGGCGTCTTGGTCGCCTGATGAGGGACGTCGCCCTATGAAGCCAAATTGTGAATCGAATGACGATAGCAGTACACATGATGATTCTATATATTACGGGATGTCCGATTCGGTGATTACTGACCATCGGCCGTCACATTTCCCGTACGAATATGAGGCGCTGCATCAAGCAACGATCCAGAAACGGCCATTCAGAAGGCCTACTCAAGTAGTGTACGCCGGGACTCCTGACATTGACAATGATCGTGGTTCGAGGCCTCCACATGGCGACGGTCAGTGGGTGCTACTCTCTACTACCAAAGGCTATCGCAACAAGAAGCGTCAAAGATCTCTGAACCCTACTTCCAGTGATCGTCCAGATGAATTTGGATCCGTGACGTCACACCAAGCGGTAGCATTGACCGTGCTGCCCGTCGACAACGCGCATACCAACATGACAACGTCTCACGGAGGCATGTTGGAAGTCGAGAAGAGTTTCAAGACCGTTGAAGAGTCGAAGCGAGATATGGACAAGCGACTTGACTTAGAAGTGGCATCTTCTCAGAATAGGCCTGTTAAGACGAGGGTTATTAGGAGGAAGGTTGGAGCTAGTGCGGGGCCAGACAGTTCCACCATATTAGCAGCTGTAGGGGCGGGTATGGTGCCAGCCACCATGGCTATGGTAGTCCCCATGATGCTCGGTAAACGACGTCGAAGAAGAGATATCAGCCCATCGGAAAATGCAAATCTAGACAATATATTCTACCGATACCAATAGACTAGCGAATTTAGTTAAGAATTTATTTATTTCTAATTTATTGATAAGTAAAACTGGAACTGCTGTGATTGTAAATAAATTATTATGTTGTTCTGTGGTTTGAGTTTTGTGTGAATGTGATTTTTATTTAAGAAATTTATTATAAAGAATATGAAAACAAAACACGGTTGTTGTATTTTACTTTTATTTACCTTACACTATTAATAATAATAATTATCCTACCTACTGATTACAATTAAATTTCATTGATTTTGAAAACATTTACAGAAGTATACCATTACTTTGAACTTAACAACTAGTTACATTATTTTTGTCGCATTATTGTAAATAAATAAATAGTACGACAGAAACAAAAAATAAAATTATACCAAATAGCTTTGCTACTTGTATAATGTAACGTTACAATTTTTCTGTTCAAGTCAGTTCATAGTCAGGTCTATATTTGGGATTAGTACTAATATTGGCAAGAACGTAATTTTCCAATTACTAATTTATTAGTCTAGATGGAATGTCAACAGTTCAGAAAATTATCTGAAATCTTAATATTATTTTGTCTTTTATCTATGCGGCTTAAACTGCTGAAAAGCTGTTTACAGGAGCCTTGTCTCGATGTTCGTAATACAATTTTTATATACATACAGAGTTGGCGTATGTATTGTACCTAACATACACCTAAAATATGTGTAAATTGTTTGTCATAAACGCTAGAAAGTGTGATAAAGCGCATTATCATGGTCATTGGCCAATAAAGCCTAATGTGAGCAGTAGCCATTGTAGCATTTGATATTTAATGGCAACCCATAGACGTGTTATTGCCACGACGCGATATATTTATGTCGCAGTCATCTGGTTAAATCAGCGATTTGATTGGATCACTAGCGCGTTCATTGAATGACGACGTTTAATTGAATGACTAAAGTACAACTAGTGAAGTTGTTGAAATCAACGTTCAACATCTTGACTGAAGGTCATTTAGCGTAGTCGTTGAATGGGATATAGCTGACTTTGTAATGTTTGATTAGGGTGACCATAAGTGCGCAACTTAAAAGATAACTAACTTTAGATTAAAAAATGAGGACATGGCATTACACACCTTAATAACCAGCCAGTTTTGCCAGAATATTTTCTTTTAAAGTAGCCGGCGACAGCGTATTAATCGGTACATCCATGCTGTCTCAATTTTTTTTTACGAATAAATCACTTTAAATCTCAATTTCACTCAAAAAAATATCAACACAATGCCATTCGATTAGATCTATACCAGCTGTTTGACGCCATCTTTGTTTTGATCAGCACTAACGCCGCAGTGGAAAAAACATGAACTAAATTACAATCACCTGACTGATTTTACGTCCGCTATGTTCAAAGGGCTATGTTTCAATCAGCTAACTTGTTGGACGTTGAGTGAGGATTGTTCATTCAACGTTCGACCTAGTCATTCAATTGAACGTCGTCATTTAATGAACGCGCTAGTGATCCAATCAAATCGCTGATTCAACCAGATGACTGCGACATGTATAACAAGTTTTTAAAACACACACTTTGTACTATTTTGTACCTTCTGGATGGATTGAAAATATGAATACTATTTATTTTTATTGCAATTTGTGTTAAGTTACCCAAATAGGCTTGGCATATTCATGTGTCTAGGTTTTTATAGGTCTGTATGGTTTCCAGTTATGCTATAGAAATAAATGATAGCAATTTGAATAAAACTTATAACTGATATTTTGCGGTTATAATTGTGTTGAGTATTTAATACTGGTTATAACATAATAAATGTACATTTACATTAAATGTAAAAAATAACGGATCGGATTCGTCAAAGCTCAGTTCGCGCTCTGGTTTTGTCTGGATATTGGAGTACATCTTGTTATTGTGTATTGTATGTGTAACATAGAAAAAAACATAATTACATATAATGGACAATATTTCCTATACTCGTAAATGTCGTGGCCATACCACGATCGAGAATTTTCATGAAATGGTCGAATTTTTAATATTTGACTAAATCATTATATTGTCACGCTTAAAACCTAGACCTCTAGACAATAGTATAGTCTAGAGCTTAGTATTTGTAGAGCACCTCCCCCGGACTGCTGTAGATGTGGCCGGTGCGGATCGCTTCCATCAAGTACTTCACACTGAACAGGCAAAATATCAGGAGCACTGGAACGAAAGTAACATGTTTACTACACGTGCTGATAAAGAATAGGCTTGAAGATGGACTAAAGCTTGATAGCCCTAGTTTAGGACAGGCCCGTGTCTCGGTAGTGGGGACGTATATAGGCTGATGATGATGACGATGACGATGATCAGACGTCCGACCAATTTCGGTCATAGACGAAGCATGTGTATTAACCGCACTATGTATTCCCACACTATCGTGGCGGACCAGGACCACTACTTGAACATGCTCTCCGAGGCACATACGTGTATCCGCCAACTACTTGACTCCGGGCTGAGTCCTGATACCCGATTTATCAACAGATCATATCCTACTGATATACATCCGTCCATCTGGTTCGAAATTACTCAGCCCGGAGTTAGGAAGTTGGCGGTTGAACGCCCGTGCCTCGGAAAACACGTTAAGCCGGTGGTCTTGCGCCCGATCTCTCATCGGTCATGTCGGTTTGCCGTTTCACCGAATTATGAGAGTAAGGGAACAGAAAGTGCACTTGTGTTTGCGCGCACACTTGTGCACTATAATATGTCCTGTGTACTTGAGATACCAATGTGTTTTTCAAATTTGAAATTCATATGTACCATCATTTGACGCTTTAACGGTGAAGGAAAACATCGTGAGGAAACCAGCACACCTGAGAAATTTTTCAACGGTGTGTGAAGCCATGTCAGAGGCCTACGGGCGGCCTAAAAACTCTGACACCAGGTTGTCCATCAACCATACGATAAGAAGAGAAGAAAACTTGAGATCGGCCGCCATGGCCGTTATCAGTCAGACGCCTTAATTACTAACAAACATTTAGCCCAACCGGAATCGAACCGTGAGCTCTCGGTCCATACGCAGCGCTTGCATCATATACAATTGACTGGTTCGTTGGTCAATTAATAAATATACTAATTTAAATTCTTAGTAAGACAGGTACATGTAGGGTAGCCAACTTATTTTACAAGAAAAAAAGTAAATTCAGATGGGTGAAGAATAATAAACAGTATCTTAGGAAAATGAACAGTATTTTAATTTTGATCGAGGTTTCGGCTGCGCTGCTCTGAGCAGTGAGTACCGTCTGACGGAATAAAAACCATTTCTATCGGAAAACAATATTTTGTATACTTTTTTTTTGTTCAACAGTAAAAAGTATAATTGAGGGAAAAACAGTATAATACTGTTTAAAACAGTATAGTTGGCAACCTAGGTACATGTAGCTTCTAAGATACCAACCATCGGACGCCAATATGAGGCCCAGCTGTATCCATCCGTCGGACAGCGCCTCCCACACCACCAGCAGCACCGTCAGGAACAGATGAAGGAAGCTGTACGCGAAGAACGTCGACACCAGGCAGCTGTTCGCCTGGAACGGATAACGGTGGTGAAAGATTATGAGAAGCAGTGCTAGGGTGTCGGCGTTGGGGTGAAGAGAATAGGATAGCATTTTATGCCGCGTCATGTATATGCCGCGTCATGTATATGTCGCAGTCATCTGGTTAAATCAGCGATTTGATTGGATCACTAGCGCGTTCATTGAATGACGACGTTTAATTGAATGACTAAAGGACAACTCGTGGAGTTGTTGAATGTAACGTTCAACATCTTGACTGAACATCATTTAGCGTAACCGTTGAATGGGATATAGCTGACTTGGTAATGTTTGGTATGGAGGACCATAAGTTATCAACTTAAAAGATAACTAACTTTAGTTTAAAAAATGAGGACATGACATAACACACCTTAATAACCAGCCAGATTTGCCAGAATTTTTTCTTTTAAAGTAGCCGGCGACAGCGTGTTAATCGGTAGGTACAACCAGAAATTTTGGCGGTAGTACACTTTTCAAACAGATTTCTTTAAACGCCATTAGCCCCGCCCACTGGCCAATAGAAGAGCACTTAAAGAAAATCTGTCATAATCCAAGCAAAATCGTTCCAATAGTAGGAGGGCTAGCAAGAATTTTTTGGTAGGTATTTGAGGCAAGCTGAAAACTTATCCTGTACCACTCCTATTATATCCCAGTACGAAACTGCAGACCTGGCTGGTGAGTAGCGGGGCTAAAGCAAACCCCAAAATATTTTTCATATTTTTATTTATAACTAAAAAATAAGACTCACTAAGACAAATTATTTCGATGGAACTTCTACCTGTCAGGTGAACTGACAAATTATATTTTTTGGACTATAAAATATATTTTTAAATAAAAAAATTGGGGGTTTGGTTTAGCCCCGGTACTCAGCCAGGTCTGCGGGTTTGTGTTGGGATATAATAGGAGAGGTACAGGACAAGTTTTCAGCATGCCTCAAATATCTACCAAAAAATAATCGCCAGCTCCATGACCACAATTGGGCGGGGCTTGCTCTGACAGACGCGAAATTGCCAAGCGATTTTCACCTTATAGGTGGTCGACCGCCAGCGTTGCCGATAGTACATCCATGCTGTCTCAATTTTTTTTACGAATAAGTCACTTTAAATCTCAATTTCACTCAAAAAAATATCAACGCAGTGCTATTCGATTTGACGATTAGATCTGTACCAGCTGTTTGACGCCATCTTTGTTTTGATGCGCACTAACACCGCAGTGGAAAATAAATGAACTAAATTACAATCACCTGACTGATTTTACGTCCGCTATTTTCAAAGGGCTATGTTTCAATCCGCTAACTTGTTGGACGTTGAGTGAGGATTGTTCATTCAACGTTCGACCTAGTCATTCAATTGAACGTCGTTCGATCGAACATTTAATAAACGCGCTAGTGATACAATCAAATCGCTGATTCAACCAAATGACTGCGACAAATATGTGTCGGACGTAAAATCAGTCAGGTGATTGTAATTTAGATCATTTTTTTCCACTGCGGCGTTAGTGCTCATTAAAACAAAGATAACGTCAAACAGCTGGTACAGATCTAATCGAATGCCACTGTGTTGATATTTTTTTGAGTGAAATTGAGATTTAAAGTAACTTATTCGTAAAAAAATTGAGACAGCATGGATGTACCGATTAATGTGCTGTCGCCGGCTACTTTAAAAGAAAAAATCTGGCAAAACTGGCTGGTTATTAAGGTGTGTTATGTCATGTCCTCATTTTTTAATCTAAAGTTAGTTATCTTTTAAGTTGCGCACTTATGGTCACCCTAATCAAACATTACAAAGTCAGCTATATCCCATTCAACGACTACGCTAAATGACGTTCAGTCAAGATGTTGAACGTTATATTCAACAACTTCACGAGTTGTCCTTTAGTCATTCAATTAAACGTCGTCATTCAATGAACGCGCTAGTGATTCAATCAAATCGCTGATTTAACCAGATGACTGCGACATATGTATCGTAGGGTAGAGCCATCCGCTCCCCCGCAAACCCGGTGATGATAACGACGCTACTCCAAGCCATGGGATCGTTTGGCTGTATGTGAACGATTACTCAACACACGGTGAGCAAAGAAATTTAAAAAATAATGACTCCGAAAAAGCAATAAGTATTCCTAACGAATCAAGGCAATTTATATCTGTACAACTGCTGCCTCGTAAAATATAGTGCACGCGACCTTTCATTTGGGGAAACACCACCCATCCTCTTTCACTAAGGCATAGTTACTGATGTTGGTGTTTGTTACAGATTTCAATGGACTCAATAAGAGCAATACTGTCTCACTATAGCAGCGCTTTTGGTGCCACTACCAATACTTTTTGTATCAATTTTCCGGTGCGCGAACGTATGATGCGGATGTTATTCTATAATAGCCGAAGTTACGCAATGAAGCCATAGTGTAGAAGAAGCCGCGGTGAAGTGAATGTTTCACATAAAAAAGCTTGTAAACATAGATGTACTTTTAACCATAGATTTCTACAGTTACATAGAGTTCTACTATCGTAAAAGAACAGATAACTTAAGACAGTTTATTAGCATTGCATTATATACTTGTTGTTGTAAAAAAGATTTTCATGGAACTCATTGGATACCTACTTACTAAAAAGTCATTATATTGTGAAATAATATTTTGGTTTGTAAAAGTTATTTTACTCACACATCGTTATTTTACTTACACAAAAGCAATTATTATATTGAAAGTGAATATAAAGAAGAATGTATCACTCTAGTTCGCTGTACTGTGTATCTTGAGTGGCCGATGAATATGGTTTAGTTTCTTTTACAACTCATTGTGTTCGATTCCGCGTTAGGTTACATAAAAACGACATATCAATTTGTTGTGGAAAAATGGGAAAGTCCCATTAAGTTCAATTAGAGATACAAAAGTGTTTACCAAATTTAAAACTTTCTGAAACTTATTTATTTCATTAATAACTAATTTAATAAAGAACATGATCGTTACAGTTTCTACTGACCCTTTCTTTTGTGGCATATATCACTAACAATATGTGTTAAGGAATGGCTATGAAGTAATTTTACAGTTTATGTAGCAGGGTATAAGTTAAAACCATCATACGTTTTCATTGGTTTGGAACTTAAGTCAATGTAATTGACAGTTTCAGTGACTTTAGTGGTTTGAGCTGTATGTTGATCGCGAAGATCCCAAAACCTTGTTTAGAAAACTGATGTCGGCCGAAATTTGTTTCAATGGTACCTCAACCAATCACTGACCGATGCCTTACAAAGTAAAGACCAGGCCCGGATTAAAGGGACAAAACTTGCCCCGGGGCGGCAGTTTCATGGGGGCGCCAAATCCTTGTTATAATATTTAGAAATATTGACTATATTTAGAAATATCGACCAAATAAAAACTCTTCCTAGCAGCAGCAGAAAGCAACCCCTAAGACTATCAAGGTTTGCCCCGGTATGAAAAAAATGTAGATCCTGTGCTGCTAAAGCCTGAATCTTCACTTAATTGATCTTGACAAGTACCTTATAAGCCCCGCAAGTGAACAGCAGCCCAACAAACAGCATCATCAGCGCCACAACGATGTAGCTGAGGTAGTATGCCGTGGTGATTGTGGCCACCAGCGCCTCTCTCGACTGGCCGAAGATGCTCTCCAGGTTTGAGAAGTCCCTGAACTTCTCGCCATGCTCGTGGGTCGATGAGACCAGGGTCAGGCCTAGCTCGTACAGGTTGTAAGCGATGACTGCTAGGCATATTGTCTGTGGACAGTTTGTAATAACAAGTGTTCATATTTGATCTCTAAGCTTTGCGCTCTGCGGCGAAATAACTTTATAGATATGGAATACATTAAACATTTTTTTAAATTCAGAGGAGGTGAGGTAGCTGTGAAAGTGATGTGTAGCGGTGGTGATCAACGTAAAAGAGTCTCTCTAAAGTAACAGACAAGTAATTTCGATCACTTGCTCGCACTTGCACGCCTGTGAGAAATGATAGAGCAAAGTCATTGAAAGAAGAGAATGCCGCTGATGAAACATAAGTAGATTTGTTACGCTGTGTTATTCATTGATTTTCTAGTTTTATTTTAGAGATGTATAACTATTTTAATCCTTTTAAGTTAGTCAGACTATAATGGTAGGACATAACTTATTTTATAGATGTACTTAAGTGCGCAAGCTGATAAGTATCTAATTTTGTGGAATAGAAATATTTTTCTAAGAATTTCATCTGTTATTACTCGCATAAAATACTTACAATAACAATATATCCAAAGACGATGTTCCCCGCCCTGAGGGGAAAGCAGAATAGGAATTTTCTAGTCATGTTTCCCAGGATAATGTCATGCCAGCATCTGAAACAGATATGTATTCTATAATTATGTGAAGGAATACCTCAATATGTATAGGCAAGTAAGTACTATCGTCGTAAACAAATTGAACATCACGTTGGCCAATCTCAAAACAAGATTCTCTTAGAAAATTATACACACAGGTGTACTCTTTTCTCCTCTTATATAGTTCGGTGAGGCTTTTTCCTCTTACACAGCGTCATCTTTCTTTATGAAAATACACACAAGCCTTTGACGCGGCTGATGTCACGATCAACAATTCATGTGGTAATTTATCTACGTAATTTACCTGCCTAAGTGATATCTATTTACATAGGTACTTGAACGTAGGTGAGTGCCCTATAACAAAACTTCTAAGATTTACTGAATTGCATCACGGCCAACTTACTTACCTGTGGGCAGTTTAAAAAGAGTGTCTGACGTTGGTATGTAATCACAGTAAATAAGTAAAAAAACATCTATTAGGCAATACACACTCAGGGCTCGTTAAGCATACATAGTCAGTCATCAATATTTTATAAATCTGGCCATACTCGTAGCATGATAATATAAAAAAAAATTATGAAGGGTGATAGGTTTTCTTGAAGAGATATCGTGATGGAAATTTGATGAAGTTAAAATTGAAAATTGTTATCAACGAAGCAAAAACGACTTAAGCAATAGCTTAAAAATAAAACGCTGCGTAGAGTAAGCACGCTTTGCTCCCAATAATGTCCCACATTTATATTTATAACGCAACGTGACCAGCATTCATTATAGCATAATAGTGTTGATTGAATGCTCGCAATGCCAAGATTCAGTGACCTCACAGGCCCAATATGGAACAAAGAGGAGTAATGAGTGATGGGGGGGAGACAGCGTTGCATACTAATAGTAAGAAGACACACCAACTTTCCCGAATGAGTTTTCTTTTCACGTAGGTACCGAGTTTTCCGTCTATCCGTAGTGAGAGCAGTTTGGTTAAGGCCTTCGCATTTGAACGGTGGTGGTTGAATAATAGCTGTGCCCCAATTGTGTCAAAAGTGTCATCCTCACTCAATTTTCGGTCACCAAGAGATTATCATTATGGAGGATATTCTGTTGTATTATAAAGTGTAATCGTTTGATGGCCATCAATTTATTAGTGTACTGACATCTGAGTTTGGGTTTAAATTGATGTAATATGTTTAAGATTTTTTTAATATCTGGGACATTTCCACCCACGGTCACCTGACTCCTAACTAAGCAAAGCTTGTTCTATGGGCGTCAGAGACTGATAACATAATTTTTTTTTCAAAATAGACAAACAAGATTACCTCACTCCATTTGAAGGTAAGCGGTAGTGTGATCCACATGTGAGGTCGACAGGCACAATAGACATGTCGCACTCACCCTGAAGGCCTGCTTAAATACCGTTTCACGCCCCGGCTGAAGAGCCCAAGATCATAGGAGGGAAGGAAAACATGAGCTAGAAGGGCATTCCATGCCTTAATGACACGTCGCAGAAAAGAGGAACCAAACCTCTTAGTCCAAGCCACCAGCGCCTGCATTGTATGTGGATAAATATTTATAAATACATACTTAAACACGTAATCACACCCAGGCAAGGAACAAACACCGATGTTCATCACACAACTATTTATCACGAGTGGGAATCTAACCCACGACTCTTGGAACCGCCAGGCAGGGTCTGTTCCATAGAGCCATTTTAAAGTTATGTTATTTAAAACGCAACTTTTGTTAATTAACCGGATATCCGTTCCTTTTCAAATGCACCGTTTGTGTGACATTCCGTTAGGCGTCGACTAAGGAGTCGTGTGTGTGTGTGTAGTTCACGAACTATCTCACGAGTTCAAGTGCTTAGTTCGCGTCCGTCCGTTCCGCTCGCATGGGCAAGAACAATCGGTCGTGTGACTAGCGCGGAGTGAGACAGCGTGTCGAGAGGGGTTAAACGACGGACTGTACGAAGTTGTCATGAGTTTGTCTGTTATATTAACATCAAATATGTTTAGGGGTGAGAGCCATCCGCTCTCCTGCAAGTCCAGTGACGATGACGAGGCTACTTCAAGCCATCATCGTATGTCAGTTTGGAAAGAAAAAAAAACATCAAATATGATATTTTTGTACGTACAGAAATTCGATTTGTGCAATAAGACGAGAAAATATCAATTTTAATTTTAGCTAGGGGTAACTAGGTCTATGGGGTATATTAAAAGTTTTAGTATGTTGTGCGTTGAAATAGATTTCCAAAAGTTCACAACTACTAAGGTTCGTCCTTAGTAGTCGTGGACTATTAAAAGTTGTAAATTCATGCAGGTTGCAGGCTTGCATGCTATTTACTCAAGGAAATAGAAAATAAATTTCGGATAGCACTGAGTATCAGGTGACGAAGATTAGAGGGGTGACCCATACAAAGAGCACAATTTATTGGATCAAGAGTTTATCAGTACAAAAATCGCCACACAACTTACTACCAACAAACCATACTGCAAAGAAGTGACTGAGTAAATTACCAAAACAACGAACCTTCGATGGCATCGATGTTGATTTGATTATTCGTAATCCAATCTCACTAAACCAGGCTCACTGAACACGACCGCTATCGCCAAGGGTGCTACAGGATGTGCTATTTTCGTCCACCTAATTTTATTTCACCATTATCTAATTATTGGGGCATCCTTTACCTCTACATGCATATAATATGTATAATACAGTTACGTGGGTAGCTTTAAAGTTGTTGAAAATGAATTAATATAATCGATTTGCTTGTTTTGAGAAATTATTGAAATTTTATATCAATGGCAGACTTATTTATGATATTACATGTATGTGTGTTTGTGGATTAATGCACTATGGTATGATTATTGTTTGCTGGTAGTAATTCTAGGATTTAAAATACAGATAGAACCATCCATCCATTCTTACCGCACTTCATAAAGGCACGATTGTCGCAAATATTAAAGTGCACAAAGAACAGTTGCAAATGGCCGGCATCACTGCCTGTCGTTTGCTACTAAAGGTTTGTGTGAGATATTAGTTCTAGCTGTATGATCGAAGAGAGAATGCCGACCAAAGAGCTTAACTTGAGCCTAATCGAACACTATATAATAAATACTAGGTAGACTATGCTCTAATTAAGCTCAGCGGACACTATAGTCCAGTCAAATTAGGAAAAAATCTCGGAATTCGAGATACCCAGCTGTAAGTCTGTAAATACTTAGATATTGACACCCTAAAAGTTGTCTCAAAACCTACATATTGTAGGGTGTACGCAACTATAAAATTTTCAAGGTCAAATGTCACAAATATCAGTTTTATGAACTTTTAAGCAAAACGGGACGTTTTATCATAAAAGTGTGTAGGAGAAAATTACTTATCTTCTATTTATCTATAAAAATTGTCTGTACGTTTTATTCCTAAGATTCACCATTTCAGAGATACAGCGATGCAAATAGTTGAAAAAGTTGTATTTTCAAAAGCTTCCAGGCCCACGTGCGATTGTGCTAGACAGTTAAAATTTTCACGAATGATGTATTTTAGTAGCCTCTATGACATCTTATACTAGAAGAAGCTTAAAACCAATGTTTAAGTGGATTCTCATACAAAAATTGTGTTCTTACACTTAGCCGGTTTTTAACGTGGTTACCCCAGTAAACCTATTCCAGACGACACCTTTTATACATGAAGAACACGTTGTTTATAAGGAAGCCTAGTTAAATAATTGTTTTGTGTTTGTTTTCAGTATTCAGAAGATTTAAGATTTCTGCGTTTCATTAAATTAATTTGGTTAATATGGATCTTCACGTTCATAATAGAGTTAGATGGACAGTTAACATTTTTAAAATGTATTTTTTTTTTCAGTTATACTTCAAACAGAAATTCTAATAATTGGTTATTTCGTACTTTTTGACCCATAATAAGCAGTTTAAATGTACTGAAACGTATATGTATAGTACTAAAACAACATAAAACAATTATTTAACTAGGCTTCTATATAAACAACGTGTTCTTCATGTACAAAAGGTGTCGTCTAGAATAGGTTTACTGGGGTAACCACGTTAAAAACCGGCCAAGTGTGAGAATAAAAAAACTATAGTTTTTGTATGAGAACCCACTTGAACTTTGGTTTTAAGCCTTTTCTAGTATTAGATGTTATAGTGGCTACTAAAATACATCAGTTGTGAAAATTTAACTGTCTAGCACAATCGCACGGGGTCTGAAAGCTTTTGAAAATACAACTTTTTCAACTATTTGCATCGCTGTATCTCTGAAATGGTGAATCTTAGGAATAAAACGTACAGACAATTTTTTATAGATAATTAGATGATAAGCAATTTTCTCCTACACACTTTTATGATAAAACTTCCCGTTTAGCTCAAAAGTTTATAAAACTGATATTTGTGACATTTGACCATGAAAATTTTATAGTTGCGTACACCCTACCATATGTAGGTTTTGAGACCACTTTAGGGTGTCAATATCTAAGCATTTACAGACTTGCAGCTGGGTATCTCGAATTCCGAGATTCTTACCTAATTTAAGCTTAAATGACTGGACTACTATGGTATGCGAGCTTAACGTATCTATTCGATTACGAAACAAAAGCTCGGAAGCGCATCGGAATAATTCCAAATTCAAAATCTCGTTAACGTCAATTCATGTCACAGCTCACCGCGCATAGCCGGATGTCGTGCCAAAGGTGTTCAAAGGTACCTATAAAGCTACTATATAAAGGCGAGGGTACAAAGGCCCGAAAGCTCTAGGCGAGGGTCCGGAATGTGCCAAGGCCGACAAACAGCGATAGAGGTCACCGGCACTAGATGTTTTTCGTGAAGGAAATGTCACTAACATTTCCTAGGACTGCTTAATATTTAAATTTCTTCTGCCTACTTTCTACAATGCTTTGTTTACGTAGGACTTTTTTGTTTATATTGTTTACATCTTGATGTAACAGTTGACACGAACTATTTTAATAAGACTGGTCTTTTATTGGAACGGTAGGTGATAATGATGGACTCCAATTGAGATTATATGGTTAAAATACGAACGAACAGGTGTATCTATTTCTGTTCGTTCATTGAACGTGTTTTCCAGGAGGGTTCGTAATTAGACCTCCAACTCTATATTAGGTATCTTCTCATATACAATTAACAAAATAATGCCTAAACATTACGTTATGTATGTACGTACAGTATGAAAAAAATATATTTTAGCCGATACTCAAGCATGCTCAGCGCTAAAATGAGGTAGACATTGCTTTTTTGCTTGATTCGACAAAAATAGATCTGATGGAAAGTTACCTGAGCGTCGCGAGATGGGTTTCTTATAAGGGGATACGACATTTTAATGCCAAGCGTGCGATGAGAACCTTCTACAGTATCTCCTAGAAGGTTTATTTAAATCAGAAAATCTCATGTACCTACACAGACTGTTGCGATGCTTTACCATAATCCTAAATAAGGAAAATCTCAAACCAAGTCAGTATATGTACAGGGAGATTTCTGGTGTAGACTTATGTTTTAAAAAATATTAGAAAAACCTAATTTTTTAGTTTACTTACGTAAATTCTATTGCACTTACTCAAATGCTTATCGAATATAGAATACGATACCCCCTAGCGTCTACGGACGCAAAATTTATTTGATGAGACTTAATATTTCGGAACTATTTGCCTTAACATTAAAATACTTCACTAAGATAATACCTATCAGCTGTAGTTGCTAATATGAACCTTAACAACATTGCAAAAGGTACATATTCGTATGTATGTAGGACTGTTTCTTCTTATTTGCTACTCTATGTTCTAAAATAGTCATTCTTAATGTCATGATACGTTCAATAACTAGGTCTTTGTCGTTGATTGACCACATAAGAATCGACGTTGATAAAATAAATAACAGTAAGAATATGTGAATTTTCTTTGATCTTATATTCATAATCATCAGCCCATATACGTCCCCACTGCTGTGGCACGGGCCTCCCCTAAACTAGGGCTAAGTCTAAGGCCTTAGTCAAGCACATTGGCCCAGTGCGCGTTGGTTGACACAACACGAGAATTTCTTCGTAGGTGTGCAGGTTTCCTCACGATGTTTTCCTTCTCAGTTAAAGCTTCGAATAGTCGTATACATATTTCAAAATGTGAAACACAGTGGTACCAGGCGGGGTTTGACCTGGCCTCTCCTCGACCTCTTACAACGACTTCAACCATTCGGCCATCGCTGCTTATTTTTTACTAATTCTTTAGCATGTTTTTTTTTAAACTGACAAAGTATGATGGCTTCATGTAGCCATATTAGCATTATACTACAATCCCAACGAATGAATAAGTTTGATTGTTTTCTCATGATGGCTTAACCTAACTTGCAGTTCTTACACTGCGTAGCGATGCGTTGGCTTTGATTACCCTTAGTTATTATTTATCATCTTCTACTATCTCAACTAATTGAAAATAAATATATAACACGACATCACATACATTGATCTGATTCCTTGGTAAGTAGCTTAACACTTGTGTTACAGATAGTAGAATCAAAAGTGGCACACCCGGACACGGAACAAACACCGATGTTCGTTACACAAATATTATTCCCGGGTGGGAATCGAACCCACGACTCTTGGAACCTGGATCACTAACAACTGTTCCACCGAGCCAGTCATGACAAATTTAGGTATCATGTGTTTTTCTCATCCTTACTGGCAGTTCGTAGACTGCACCATGACTCGTGCGCACCACTGCACTCGCTATTCGTTACACCGCATTGGCTATGCGCATCTGGTTGATATACATCTGCCTGCATAGTGCATATGTGCGTTTGTCGCGATCGTTTTATTACCTATGCCATTCGCGGTTAGGGTCCCGCATTGAAATAGTGGAGACCGGCTGTGGTAATTATTACAGTAAGATAAGATACTAGACAGATAGATGACTGCCTCGTTGGTCTATTGGTAGCAAGCGCTGCGTTAGGATCCAGTGGTCGGGGCGGGCAAAATTTGTGTGAGTTTTTCTGTAATTAAATTACTCAGCCTGGAGTTAGGAAGTTGGCGGATGAACGCCCGTGCCTCGGAAAGCACGTTAAGCCGCTGGTCCTGCGCCCGATCGCTCATCGGTCATGTCGGATTGCACTTGTGTTTGCGCGAACACTTGTGCACTATAATATGTCCTGCGCACTTGGCTGATCTCAATTGAGATTGGCCGCCTAAGCTGAAATCGGTCGGACGCCTTATATATATTTGTTTAAAGATAAGATAATTATAAGACAGCTTCCCATGGATTGATCTGATCTGGTAAGTGGTTTAAGCACTCGTGTTAACGGATATCTGAATACGTAAATATGCTTAAAATTATAAATAATACACCCATACACGGGACAAACACCGATGTTCATCATCCATATACTTGTCTCCAGTGGGTGATGATGATGAACAATTATAATTGTGCCATCGAGCCTATGAAGCCAAAAATAATATTGTTAAATAGTTAGCATTGTACGTCCCTATTGAGTAATACATAGTTTTAGAAGCTCCATATAAATTAATCATTTACTTATTTTTTAAAAAAAATAAGCTATTCTTTCATTCAAATTATATAGATCTTCGTCTTTACCATAGTCTAAGAATGACTGGTTTGTGAGATTGGTAAACTTAACACATCGAAGTAGGTAACAAAAAATAACGATGAAAATAAAATGTCGCAGACACAACCGTATAACGCCGTTATTTTGGCCCAGAATACATACTAGATTATAGTTTGATAAATTGAATAACGGATATCTACGGAACTCTTATTGCATTGACACCAGTTCACAACGCAGGAGCCGACCAGACAGAAAACTATTTTCTCAGATCACGCGTCTGTTTGTCATCGATAGCCTCGTACTAAGTATTGGAGTTTAATTCAATCGCCGTTTTATAAATATTAGGTACTAGCGATAGCCTGCGACTTCGTTCGCGTTGAATAGTAACTTTTGGCAGCAATGATTTATTTAAATAGCGTTTAATATACCTTGTAAAATAAGCTATTTATTAGTGGAAGTCTCGTTGAAATTGGTCCAGCCAGTTTCGGAGATTAGCGGGAACAAATAATAAATAAATAAATATCTGGGACATTTCCACACACGGTCATCTGACCCCAAACTAAGCAGAGCTTGTACTATGGGCGTCAGAGACTGATATACATACATATATATTTATAAATACATACTTAAATACATAATCACACCCAGACACGGAACAAACACCGATGTTCATCACACAAATATTTGTCCCGAGTGGGAATCGAACCCACGACTCTCGGAACCGCCAGCCAGGGTCATTAACCACTGTTCCACCTAGCCAGTCATAATAGAAAGACAGACAAAAAATATTGTATTTTGTTATAGGTACCCGATAAAGATTCACACCTTTTTAGTAAAAAGGCGTTATTCTAAAATAACAAACATACGCTTATATTTTATTTAATGTAGGTATAGATATGGCCACGATCACTTGAGGTCGCCGAACTTTTTCAAAGACATTCAGACGGTTATAGTCTAAATAAATTATTTATAATCGTTTATAAAACCTGTATAATGTGAACCCGTTTCATAAATATTTGAATTTTTTTGTAAATGGTAGATCGTTAAAAAGATAGAAAAAATTAATTAATTCTAACACATTTAGGCTTTAGTTTAAATAGGTAATTTAGACTAGCCTAGATTCTTAAAAGTTGAAAGGTGCGAAATTTTTCTTTTCCTAAAGCTTTCGTATTTTATTTTCTCATAAAGTAGACCAGGTACTTCCTCTTTAAAGATTGCTGTGCCTGACAGGATCCATAATTGAAACTTTAATGTAATGTGTTAACGCCTAATATTAATATTATGGAAAAGCAATAAGCAATTATAGTTTTTTTTATATTGATGCAGTTACACACCTGCACAGTTATTTCACTATTAAGTACCTAGGTTCTTTTATTATCAAACTTTACTGTAGTTTAAGCAGGTGACATACCTAATTACAAACTTGTTTTTTGGGTTTAAGATAAGCTATGCGATCCAAGGTTGGTACGTAATCTTTAAATTAAAACATGAATAAGTACGTACGTAAAAGGAAATGCATTATTAACAGTTTATTGTAAATAAAACAAATATTAGTTTATTAAGAATAGAAGAACTAACAAATAGCTGTAATAAATAATTATCATAAAACATAAGTGGCAACAAACTTACCTAAGTTATTAGTCAATGTAACGCGGAGGCGTTTACTATGCAATCCAAGTCAAAACCACATCGATAATATCACATTACAACACCACAGATCCACTCAACTTAACCTCAAAACACAAAAGAGTATTCAAGCGAAAAAAATAATTAAATAAAAAATAAATAAGTTCGTTTCGAATTTCGAATTGTTTTGTTTGCGCGCTCGCGCCGGGTATGCGACAGAGGCGTCGCGCGCGCACTGAAGATCGAGCCGTCGGTTGGTTACGTCACCGGACAAGGCCGGAGCCTATTGACTTGAGCTTGGATTGGGGAATTAATCGTCCACTCGCCAAGGTCGCGAGATGCCCCATGACATTTTAAGGGCCATTAAGACCGAGTTATAACACGTTCGGTTTGACAGCTGGCTTTGATTTTATGTTGTTTTAAACTATTGAGGTGCATCAAAGCACACAAAGCAAGGGACCACAACTGAACTGAACTATCACTAGTAGTCAAGGGCTATATTGGTATTTTCTATGGAAGGAAGGTAGAGTAGGGTATCTGTAAGATGTAGTAGGATTTATCACATTACAGTACTACTACCAGTAGTAGTAGTTTATAAAGTTTCGGGTAAAACCATGCATGTATGAAATGCAGGAGTTACCGAACCCTATTAATTTGATTTACACATAATCTTTCCACGGGAGGGCCATTATAATTCAGAAACTTAACAGGCTAAGTTCAATTTGACCTTTATTTAAATTACATTAAAGTATGTATTGGATTAGTTAAAGATAGCGATTTGATACAGTAGGGTAGCGAAGTTGTCCTCCTCTTAAAGTTTCCTCTAGAGACGGTAACGCTGTGCTGTGACAACTTATCGAGTTAACTCATTGCGCTGTGTGTTATACGAAGTTGATACATATGTATATAGAATCACGCCTTTTTCCCAGAGGGGTAGGCAGATATCACTTCCTGCCATGTGCTACTAAGTTGATTCATGGCGCAAGTATCAAGTGCTTTGTCGCAAAATAAATACGATAGTACTTCTTTTCTTTAAAATTATTTGACGAGATACAGGTATGTAGCTTAAAAAGCAACCTTCTACCGTCGCACCTATCTCAAATTTTCTCTAAAACAGTCCAGCACCACGGTAATATAGTATTTATTATACCAGTACCAGTAAATTAATTCACTATTTATTTTATATAAGAGCAGATGAAACACATTATGTAGAGAGAAATGGGTAAAGAACCTTCCAGTGCTTAAATTAAAATAGTTAAGCTCGCTTCTTTGTTACAACGTTCTTGATTATTAAATTACCTACCTAAAAAAATCTTATTATATCTTTTGAACAAAAGTTGTATCTACAAATTGAATATAACGTATTATCGTCATGTCATATATAATTGATCTTTTAAATTGAGGGATGCATCAGTATTCTGATAAAGACCGGATGTTAATTTGTACATTACCTATCGCCAACATTTTTTTTATCATTATGTATACAGATGTAAGGAAGTTCACATTACTTATCTATGTAAATTGTTTTATCTAGGTAGGCATAGGATGAATATTAGTCTTTATGGGCGATATTAGGAGTAGCAAACACATAGCTGCTTACTGCCCGACGTTTTGACTGAGTTACACCAATAATGGTCGCAAGACTAATATTTAGTGTAATGGAACGCGAAAGTCTAAAAATAGGTATAGGATGCAGTTCACAATGCCTTGTAAGCAATTAATAGTTTACTAAGGACAATTCAAATGGGTCTTTGGCACGAGTATTTATTAAATGCACCTGCTCCTTGCACCTTGCAAAACAGCTGACAAACGAACTTAATCTATTAACATACTTTAATAATGTGAACTGATAAAAAATAAGGAATACCGTATTGGCTACTATTTATTCAACATTTTTCATAATAAAAACTCACTTTTATGGATAAGCACTAGCGTAGTCAGGTTTTAAATATAACTATTTGGAACCAGACATATTAATACGGAGCCTAGAGCCTAGATTACTTTTTCTACGAGTTCTCTGTAGGTAGGAGGGTTAAGAGCCTATATAGGGCTTATATTATACACGTCTGACCTTATTATAGATGTCTGCCCCATAGCCTCCCAACCTACCGAAGACTTATAGAAAAAAATCACATAGGAAAAAGGTTAGATGATTCAGCAGAAATCTCCGTTCCGTTCGACGCAGCTACACTTCGAACATGGGTTCTACTTTGCCCCACCGAGGCGCCCCAATAAAAGGTAAACATATTGTCATGTGCATTCAGTGGTGCGACTTGGTGGAGCAAAGTGGAACTGTCGTCGAACGCCGAGGGGAGTCCGCTCGAGTTGGTCTCCGTGGAGCGGAACGCGTCATTCCGTTCCCGCTGAGTAGACCACTTTGTAGCGTCACACTCGATTCTTTTACGAACGCTTTACGGGTTAAAACTACGGGTGTGATCGTTTGATATTCTAATTATTTATTGAAATTAAATGCAATCAATTTTGTGTTTTTGACTATGGGTTCTAAAGATAATATGATTTCGCTTTAATTATATTGTTTTATCGAGCGAAGTTTGCATTATATTTTAGGCAAATAAAAGTATATCTTATACTTTTATTCATTCATCACATCAAAATGATAATATCATTATGGTGAAATATTCAAAATACTCAGTACTTTTAAACAAGTTCCACTTGTGAATCTCGCTTTTCTAACATTTTACATGACTCTGACTAAGAATAAAAAATATTGGGCCGTCCCATTGACGTTAAGAAGTGTGTTTGTCACTTTGTACACAAATAAAAATATTTTTATCGAAGTCTATTGGAAAAAGCTAGAAAATAATCGCTCTTAGTAGATATAAAAATGGATGAAATGGATTATAAAAGCAAATAACTTTCTGACAGCGTTAAAGTACTACAACAAAGTACCGTCCACAACATAAGTCTATTAACAATCGCAGTGTCATAACTGTATGATAGGACGTTAATGACGTCATAAACGGCCATATTGCGAGATGAAACGTCGTAAAGTAAATTATGTCGCTGTTTGACTAGAGCTCGGAAGAATAAACATTGTATAGATAGAGTAGTTGTAGATAGTAAGGAAGATAGTACTTAGTTTTTATGCAAAGGTAGTGAGGAAATGCTCACATTGCGATGGTCAAGGTACAACGTGAGTACCAAAGTGAGTAATGTTAAGATGGTGGGTGAGCGAACACGGCTCTACCAAGAACATTTTTGTATTTTAATATAAAATGTGCCCTTTAGGAAAGGTCTACCTCTACCGAATTTGAATGTACTCTTTAAGTTATTCTAAAAAAAAGTAATTTATATTTGTATTTGTTTTATATAATACTTAAGCGGTTCAGTAGCTTAGGCGCTACGGAATATACTGTACCTACACAAGTAGACTACCAAAATCATGAGACTTCCTTTTGGCTTCGCCGTAGTCAGCTAAAAAGCCCAGCACAATGAATCCTGGAACAATCGCCTACTAGAACGCTCCCTGCATCAGAACATCCATTTAGACAACTCCGCTGCATCTTACAGTGGAGAACAAAATGCGGGGCGAAGTGAGCTCGACTCGAGTGTCGGCCGGAGTCTGAAAGAGTTTATTCCAGTGTAGTTTTACATTTTCTGCGCGATGATACTTATCTCGGCTTACTTTTGAGATAAAGATGTTACGTCTTTTCGCTCCTACCTCAGGTTTCTTAAGATGTTGCACCATTTTTTGCTGGCGTTTGTTCGCTTTGTTTATGAGTACCTGACCTTTTTTCCTTACTAATATTATAAATGTGAATGTAACTCTGTATTAAAAACTAATTTCTATGGGCCTACACACGATAAAAGAAGTAGCTACATACTTACATAGCTACTTATTGCCCGACGTTTCGACTGGTTTATACCAACGATGGTAACTAGACGGACTTCTTCATTTAATGTAACCCGTATGTCTAAAATCGTTCGTAACTCTGTAGGTCTTTCTGTCACGCTTTCACGCCAAAACTACTTAGCCGATTGAAATGAAATTTGATACACAGTTAATCTATTCCATTTATTAACCAACTGATTAATGAGAGTGACATTTTACGGGAAAAGTACTCCACGTGGACGGAGTTGCGAGGTTATTTACTTTAAAAAAAAACTATGACCTATAAGTGTAAAGTTACTTATAAGTATTAAAAGCAAGAAATATCAGGCACAGTGCCAACTGTTGGGGTGCCAACGAAAGCATTATGAAAGCTTGAATACGAATTAGTACTGAGTAATTTATAGACATGAAGTTCAAGTTCATTTTTCTTTTCCAAAAAGCTTTTACATAAAAGGACTAACATAAACGAACTCACCCGAAATTCGTAATAATAACATCTTAAAACTCCGCTAGAAGAATATTATTAGATTAATACAAAATCAACAAGATATAAAAGCAACGAGCGGAACCAAATTAATGGAATACAATTTCCCAGTGGTTTCCTTAAAGGAAAAACGTTATTTAAAATAAACATTCAATCCTGACCAGGAAATTGATATTATTATGAGTGGGACAAGTTATGAGCTTTAAAAATATTGAAATGAATTATAATAAATTTATCAAGTTATATTTTATGTTACTTATAAAGTTCAGTCATAAATGTCGATACTGCTAGAAAGCTCGTTTCTTTTAAATTCTTATGTGTGTGTGGGTAGTTATATATTTTTGTTAGCTACGATATAAATATGTATGTACTAATAAAATAGTAAAAAAAGTGAAGCCAGACAGACTGGCGCTTAATGCAATAGTAAAGAAACGGTATGAACTCCCATGAGAAGTTTGACTGGCTCGGTGGAACAGTGGTTAGAACAACAGGATCACTACCTACGGTTCCAAGAGACGTGGATTCGATTCTCACTCGGTTCAATATGTGACGAACATCGGTGTATGTTCCGTGTCTGGGTGGGTTATCAAATATATTTAAGTATATTTGTGTATCCACTGATGATTCTTCACGAGGATTTGATCAATGAAAGTGTAATATAAAAAATATATATTTTATATTTATATGAACAGCATTTCTGTTCATACTTAACTTAATATTGGTATTCAACAATAAAATTTCAGTTAGACTAACATTCAAAGCTTTAAAAGAATCCTAAAACTGCATAACAATGCATTATTATCCAAATAATTGCAATTTCAGAACATTCTCGAATGTGCATGCGGAACGAAACTGACCTTGGCTCGGCGCGTTTTGGCAGCCCTGTGGAAAAGTCGCGGCGACCCGCAACGGTGACTCATGTTACGTTCGGATTTGAAACCTGAGCTTAGAGTTATTTAAAATTATTTAGCTATAAATTAGTTGCAATAATAATGTATGAAATCTCACTGAACATGGAATTATTAAGTTAGATTTGGATGTGAACTTTTGGATATTGAGTAACTACATACCTGAAAATGATACTTTAAAAGTATATGGTTTCATTATGGTTATCATTAGAAACGCAATAATGATTAGATTCCATTATTTACTTATTCCCATTATTGAAATGCATGCAATATCCCATGCTTGTATATCTTTTTTTAGGTTATATTTTCTTAATTTATAAAGTTAATATTTTTTATAAATTAAGATAATTTAACCTATAACTACTACAGATACAGAGTTCCTACAAATGCATTTTGAAGTTCTGGGTTCCAGTGTTATAAGTACAAAGCCCAAATCTACAATTATTTCTACTAACAAATATGGATGTAAGAGGTATCCGAAATAAATGATTATTATTATCAGTGCCGTAACTAGCCTTTTATGCGCCCGGTGCGAGTTTTCAAAACTGCGCCCTCGGAAAATGCTCTAATCAGGCTCTGACAATAAAGTGGACAAATGTGCATAAAAATAAATCTATCTATTTTTTGTTTACGAAAGTACTCATATATATTAGTAGATTTCTTTAAGATAAAAATTGTTTATTGAAAAATATTTGCTCAAATACAGATATGACACAAAGTACTCGTAAGAATTTTGCAATATCGCGTTGCAAGTAAGCTTTACGTTCATTAGGGTACCTGCATGCCAAATTTCAATCATCTATCTTATGCAGTTTCGATTTTCTCATACAAAAGTTTTTTCCCGCTAATTCCCTTTCCAGTAAAAAAAATTGCAATATCCTGTTGCAACTAAGCTTTAAGTTTACCAAGGTACCTGCATGCCAAATTTCAAGCGTCTTACTTAAGGGGTTTGAATTTTTCATACAAAAGGATTTTCCCGATTATTCCCGTTCCCGTGAGAATTTCGGGAATTCCTTTCTTAGTGCACCTCTACGGTATCTAAGCTACGCCTCTTCCAAATTTCAAGTGCCTAACTTTAGCCGTTTAGGCTGTGCGTCGATACGCCCTCAAGCTTGCACTCACAGGGAACCTTTGAGGTGTCTGGCAGAATAATTGGCCCATTGGATTGGTCTGACAGCTTACAATTAGTCTGGAAATAGTACCACGTAGTTATATATGTCAAATTTAGGCTTGCTAAAATGACGTAGTTTGCCTCTGTTTTGGGACACCTTTAGTTCGCGCTACCTGTGAAACGGCCCCGCTTTCGAGCAAGTGAGTACGCGTACTCTCCTAAGTACATACTAGACTATAAGTCATTGAAATTCTTTCTTAGCTAAAATGACGTAGGTCTGGCGGCCCTGGGATCTTGGTCCAGTCGTCTAAAATTTGTTTTTTGACCTCAGAGGCAAGAATATCTACAAGCTCGTTTTGAATACAAGGCGTAAATTACCTTTTTAACCACCTTTACAAGTGTTGTTGTTTCAAGATCGCTTGAAAAATGCCATGTAGATATAGATAGTACAGAGGGCGCGTCTACACCATATTCGCCAGAAAACAAAATGTACCTACTAACTACCATGCATGAAACAAAACTAGATACTGGTCTGGTCATTTCTGCGCCCCTCCAGGGTCTGCGCCCTGTGCCTGGGCACCGCTGGCACCGCCCTAGTTACGGCACTGATTTTTATTATTATACATTATTATTTCCAAAAAAGCACCAGAAGCGCTATCCGAACGCGCCCGACTAGTTTTCCCGGCGAAAACTCGTAGCACCCACGCGGTGGTCGGTCGCCGGCCAGACGCGACGCGGCGGCGCCGCAGCCACCCCTACACGCGTCTCGACTGTTTTACCAAAACTAAAACCTCCTTGGATGGAATCTGAATGCTGGAGAAAAAAAACATTGGGACTAGATTTTTTTTCCTAACTGACTAACGATGGCTTGGAGTAGCCTCGCCACCGAACTTGCGGGGAGTGGACGGCTCTCACCCCCAACGAATTAACCTCAACGCGTCGTACTTAACAATCGTAATTTTAATGACGTGGAAAATCTTGTTTTGTGATTTTTTGTATTTTTTTAAACGAAGCAAGGAACGGTTTGGCATTGTTTTATTTTATGACAGCCCAAAGTTATGGCTACATTTACGGCAGCAATCGTAATATTCGTAGTAGGATAAAATATGGGAGAGAATAAAATAGAGCTTTTTTAATAAATTATTATTGGTTGCGCGCCAAATTAAAACACAAACAGTTATGGTTTCAAACTATAGAATTCACCAAATATTATTATTTCATAATGAAACAAGGTATTGCATAGAAATCAATTGAGGAGGTACCAAAAATTTTGTAAAGTTTTATCTGTAAAACTTTAATAAAAAGCTTTACTAAAATCTAAGTAACATTGACTGGCTCGGTGTAACAGTAGTTAGTGACCCAGGTTTACTACCTACGCTTCCATGAGTCGTGGGTTCGATTCCCACTCGGGACAAATATTTGTGTGACGAACATCGGTGTTTGTTCCGTGTGTGGGTGTGTATTAAGTATATTTGTGTACCCACTGTTGATTCTGATATCTGTAACACAAATGCTTAAGCTACTTACCACGGGATCAGATCAATGAAAATATTTATTTATTTATGTACATAGATAAAATTCTCTGAAAATATAGTGTACGTTCGTTCTGGTCGTATCATAATATTATATCACTACATCGTATAGGGTTTTTTTTAATAGATAGAAGGATTTAAGAGGAAGGTTTTTATGTAATAAAATTCACCCGAAGCAATGCGAGAGCCACTAGTCTTGTTTTAAATTGGCTAATTTTCTATGAGAATATTAGTATACATTTTAGTTAAGGACCAACCGTTGATCTATTTGAAGATGTCAGAATAACTTTGATTGAACATTATTTATTATTTGGCTAAGTAAACTTGTATATAAGTTGCCTATGTTAATATCCTATTCCAACAGAGTTTACATCATCTGTGATTACATACTGAACAAGTAGAGCTCTAGCGATACTTACCTAACTATTGAAGTTAGCTTAGTAAGTTTGATTAAGAATTCTGATACTGTATTTGCTTATGCAAAAAATCAAAAGCTTCGTTTATCTCTACAGACCTGCCTAATTGCCAGTGTTCCAAATTGTTCCGCTCTTGAATTAAAACTGTTGAGAAATTGTTATTAGTACCTAACATCATTTCGCCACGTTTTGCTTCCTCAGTTTTGCATAACATACAAACGGGTTAGAATAAAAAGCACAAGTGGATAGTGTTATCCACTTACATACACTATTCACAAAACAAAACCTTCCTTTTGACGCAGTCCGATAAAGTTGCGAGTTTTGAATGCGTCATTAGTCTTTTAAAAAAGAGACAAATTGTATGTCATACAAACCTTTCAAATCCAGCATTATGTGATCAAAATTGGGCTAACACTGGTATAGAAAGGCGAAGGGGGAACCCTCCCATTGGAGGAGATGCTTGTCATTGTGAGTGTGTTTCCACACGTGTCTCTGTGAAGAGGGTCAGACCCAATGTCCATTTTTTTATATGTGTTTCGAACATAATTATGTTATTGTATGTTGTTGAATTTATTGAAAGGCCGTTTGTAATTTTTCCTTCAATAACTTATTTTGTAAAGTAAAAGTTAATTGGTTACGTATTAAGGTAGTATAATGCTTTTTTTATTTATGATTATTATTACAATATGCACCGAATAAGCGGCAGTAGCGGTATGACATTTTCAGGGTATACTATCAATGAATGTGAGTAGTTTTTGAAATAAGTTCTAGAAAAAAAACACATGTACTTTTTTACTAGAGGCTTTGAAAGTTGGTAGACACAATTCGATGCGTAAAACTTTTGTTAGGAATTATTTTTATTCCAATATGACAGGGTTATAACTCAAATAGGTATCGTAATTATTAAGACCCACTATTGAACTACTTCTAGAAAAATCATGCCAGCAGGTCCAGTAGTTAAGCTACAGTGAAGACTTTTATACTGGTTTCCGGCTTCTTACAAAAATTTCACAAAAATCTCAATAACTTTGGAACTATTGAAAATTATTGAACATACATGGGGGTATTGATGTCCTCCATCGATTGATTTACGATGATCCACCCCTGCTGTTACACCCTGTATAATAACGGGTGTGGAAATCATTTGCTCATTTATATCATTTTACGTATAATCACTAAAACACTAAATTAATAATACCCAAAAAATATGCGTACATTTTACATAAATAACATAATAATTTATACATATAAAAGCTATCTAAAGCTGTCCGTCCAAATCGTAATCGATTTTCACGGGACAACCGAATTTCGAATGAAATATAAATGCCATAAAATCCTTTTTGGACTAAACCTTCGTTAGGTAAATAGTACGTGAAATTGATAAATCTTTATCTTACCTTTTATATTAAAAGCGCCCTCGGAAACGTACTGGGTAAACAGCATCTAATATTATAAGGAATTGTTTCGCGTGATAAATGATCGTCTTATATATTTCACTGTTTATAGATGTATGTACAACGAGAGATTCCTACTTTAGGTGAAAGCATAAGTATAGTGATGTGTATTAAAACTTTCAATGGTATAAATAAAAGCTTCTAATAACAATATAAAGACATTTGGCAATATTTTTTTTGACAACTTTGTCCTTAAAAAAACGAAAAGTTTTCGTCCTTGTATTAGGAAATTGATTCTTGGGTTATGAAATAATATATTGACTTCTCTATAATAAAAGTAATTAATTTTCTTTTATTTTGTCATACATTTAATTAATGCCACTCATTCCAATCATTGCGACTCAGACAAACAGTATAATGTAGTGTCTCCTCTTCATTTTCCTTTGTAAATTCTAACTTTGTGATAAACTCTTATCGTCTCAATAGTGATGTAAGAGTTAGTCGAACAAAACCTCGTGATCTCTTAGCTAACAACTTTCCGTTTTCAATAGAGCAAAACAGTTTCAGAACGTATGTAGGGCTTCCTTCCATACACAATTTACATAATAATAGCCTCTAAATACTGTATCCAACGCGAACAAAGTTTAATTTGATAATAATAACTAAACAAAGCCTGCTTTGACGGGTAAACCCAGTGATTATAGGAAGTGTAGCTAATTTTATGCGTGAGCACGTTTCTACTACATTCATAGAAAAAATTTTTTGATAGTTTACTGTTATTTTTTCATTAACTTGCACTTTCAAGCCGGTGGAGGCGCCACTCTTGGTTATAGGTCTATGCATAACTCAAGTACTCTTAGCCCCAGTCAAGTCTCTGTCTAAGGACACACGGATTGGAATTTTTCCATTTATAAATATAACTGTTAAGCGACGTGATTGATGGAGCTGTAGATAATGAATTATGTTTATAAAGAGATAACTCGAAAACTTGTAGGCTTCAAGTTATATAAAGTAATTATACCTTATACGAATCCAAGAAAGTCTTATGAAAAAGTTTTTCGAATCCTCTCTAGTTTATAATCCACTACTCCTACAGAATATACGAGTAAAAATAAGTATATTTTCCGGTACCCATTTTAAATTCGTTAACATAATTGAAACATGCGTATATTTGACAGCTGTCGATACGGTTATTAACGAGCTTTAAAAAAAATAACTCGACTATTGAGAATTAAAAATTTAAACATAATGTATGCGAGGTAAAAATAATGCAAAAGTATATTAAAAATATGATTACTGATGTTTTGAGGATAAATGAAAATATCCTTCACTTAGTTCTGTATACATGAATATTAGGGTATATTTAATGAGCGAGAATTCTCCACATGAGATTCATCATTATACAATGTAAACGTATTCAGTCCAAGGAAAGGTTGAGCTTCTAATTGCTTTGGGATCGTCATCATTAAGGAAGGGATATCAGGGGTCGGTCAAAAATAAGCACGAGAGCTATATAATGTGCATATGGACACGAAAATACACAGGGGACATTTTAATCATTGGAATTATAACTTTTACTCAGGTTAAAGTTATAATAGGGATAATTAAACTTTTTTGGACCACACAACATTTAAAAAAATGTTAAACGAATTATTGTCATAGCTTCAAACCCGAGATATTACTCTTTCATTAGCATATCATTCGGGCTAGTTCAAAACGCTACATACAAAAAATGACGTCATCTTTTTGATATTAATACAAATATTGCGTTTATGAAAATGGAGTCATAGCAAAAGTTGTAATTAATTCTGTAATATGAAACAAGGTACTGTTTATTTAAATCTTTTTTGGATTATATAATAGACTCGCTCACCCAACTTTTAACGTCTTTGTCGTCTCAATTACTAAAAAAATTAGTACACCTTTATTGTGATGCAAATGTACAAGAAAACGTATTTCTGACTTGATTCGTGACAAACACATGGACTGATAAGTCATTCTGTCTGTCTGTCGTACTTTCAAGCTTGAACTACTGCACCGATTTAAATGTAACTTGACACACAGAGCCGTTGATGAAAGACATAGGCTACTATTTAACCGACTTTTTTATATGAGAGTGATGTTTTAAGCGATAGACAACTTCATGCGGATAGAGTTGCGTGCGGAAATCTAGTAGACAACGAAAGTGTAGATTTCTTTGCTTCATTTCCTTCACATAGGTAAGGAGGAGATAAAATGTCCGACATTTATCTACCTATCGATGCCCAGCGAACGCTTCAACAAAAAGCAACATAATAAAAGGCACCCTATTTCGAACGCCGGTCTGAATCCGCCTGGATTAGCGCAACTCGAGACGTCTTATTGGGCCATTAGCGGACCGCCAGGACTACAATTTCATTTGTTTGTTATTCGCGCTCAAAATTCATTGTTCACACGTAATGAGCACGACGCTTTGTTCAGCTCCTGAAATGGTAATGAAGTCTTCGTTATGAGATTTAATGGGTTATGTATTTATTCACTTTTACGGCGCGTTGTGTGGGAATGGGAGCGTCATTTGTCTTCGAAGAATGCGATGTTTGTTCTCATTTCATTGCGAGTCAGATCTATGGGGTACGTGCATGCGTAAAATTTCTATTATAACACATTTTATGAACTTGCGCACAATTTAATTTCATTATTACTGTGCTATTTCATAAGTGGTACTTGAGACGTAAGTTAAATGTTATGATGTCATTTAAAAGATCTGCCTTTTGCACCAAGAGGTGTCCATTGTTGGGTTTGGTCCCCGCCAGGGACAAATATTTGTATGATGAACAGAGTTGTCTGGGTTATTATATTTTAGTACATTTGTATATTTCTGTGTTTAATTTGATTTTGTAACTTAGGTTCTTATAATAAGAATAAGGCGTCTCCGACCGATTTCGGCCATAGCAGCCGATCTTGATGGAGATCAGCAAACTGCTCAGGACATAATATTTTAGTACACAAATGTGCGCGTAAACACAAGTGCACTCTCTGCTACCTTACCCTAGTTCGATGAGACGGCAATCCGACATGACCGGTGAGAGATCGGACGAGCATCCGCCAACTTCCTGACTCCGGGCTAAGTAACAGATAAACTCACACAATTTTTTCCCGAAACCGGACTCGAACCGGGACCTCTCGGTCCTAACATAGCACTTGCTACCAATATACCAACGGGGCAGGCAAAAGTCAGGTGCTTATATATCAACCTATTAAACGTGGAATCAGATCAGTGCCTCGTTGTCTGATATAAATTACCTATTCATTGAATTGAATTTTAAACATATAATATGGGGTACCTCCACAGTTTTCATGGCTCTGTGTCATCAGTATTCTGATAGCTCATATCAGCGCGGAGAGGCAGTGATAAGCGGCTAATGGAGCTATATTGATTCTACAGTGCACAAGGGAATACACCGCGCTCAGAGCTTCGTACAACATGCGAAATTATAGTAGGCTAGGTAGCTATCTGTTTGTGAAGCTTAATATCGTTCAGATGTGAATTATGACATAGATCAGGTTCAAGCAGTTACTCAACTTCCTTTTTTTCGGTTGCAGTTAGTGCTTTGTCTTCTATAACTTCAGTCAAATAATTCATTTGTTTATAATGAGAATGGTAGCTTACAGTATGTAGCAACCACTTATGCAAGTAATGCAGTAAATTATTCTTCTGTTAAAATTTGTGGATCGATCACCACACGGGACCAAGTAATGTGTGATGAACATTCGGTGTATAGCTCACTTAGAAATACATTCCGTGTCTGGGTGTGTTATTTATTAAATAGTACACCCAGACAAGGGCTCACATGGGACCACAATAAAATTTAGACACTACCAATATAAAAACAAATCAATGCGTTTGGTCCTCACACAAATTTATATACCTGCACACAAATAGATTCCTGCTACCTATTCATTATAGTGTACTTAGTTAATTTTGCGAATATACGCTTCAAAGGCAGTAGTCTAAACTCCACGATTGAAAAGCTTTGACAAATGGTATTGAAACTGCGGGTTTCGGTGCATTCCCGATTCGCGTCCGTTCCCGCCGTAACGTCATCCGTTTTCATTTGTCCCTCTGTGGAGGGAACCATGAAACACAAAATTGCTTTATAGCGTTGACAAAGCCGTACCTTTGATGGCATCGGCGTAATGTTCCGTTTTGGTTGTGTTGTTGTGTGACGCCTGATTGGATGGATGCAGTTTTTGCTTTTGAGGATAAGTGTTGCCTGTAGTGGTTTGTTTTGTAGGTACGAGTATAAAAATAAGGCGTCCGGCCGATTTTGGCCATGGCGGCCGATCTCAACTAAGATCAGAAGCCAAGTGCGCAGGACATATTATAATGCACAAGTATGCGCGTAACTACAAGTGCACAAGTTTACTAAAAAAAAGGGAGAAAGAAACAGGGAGTTCGCTTTTTTTAAAATCCAGTGGGTAAAAAATAAGATTCTACGCCAGATATCTTAAAATTTTCTATCAGAGCTTTTCATTCGAAATATAGACACTCAATGAAAATATCAAGCGAAAATATACTTATGTTTCCTGAAGGAATAATAATGAATCACATATTGTTCCAGGGAACTGTTATTTGAATTAAACATAGATCTAGTTCTCCCGACCCAATTATGCAAGAGTTAGACATTGTAGCTCTACTGTAATTAGCGCACTTGCTTAAATATCGTGGATCAGGCAGTAAAATAATACCACTTCCACTTAATAGGTAGTATAATAACTTACCCATTCTACGTTGAATGATAACATTTGTGTTTGAAATATAGCGGCCTTAACATAGTTACCTAAAAATTCAGCCGTAACAAAAATACGCGCGTAAAACCTATCGGATCGCGCTCAAAACTTCAAAACCCACTTCAATTCCCCACTTACGCCGCGAAACGGCTCGAACGGCCCCGGGCAATCAAATTGTAAAGCCACTCTAATTCACTTCGCATGTCAGATATTGTCTAGCAGAATGCATGCAGTTTTCCCGCATCGCGAAAGACCTACGTCGCCATGGTTACCAGACGCTGCAGTCCTCTCTGTCCCGCAGTAAGCGTCGGACCGCCGTCGAGGGAGAGCGTTTCGATATTCAATTGCGGAATAAACGTTCGTCGCTTTTCAATTTGTTTTCCGATCTTCAATCACGAGTTTCCGAGGTTGTTCCGCGGACGTTCAGCGTCTATTGGCAGTGCTCCGTAATGGTTGTGGAATCGTTTTGGATGCAGTTAAAGTGATGGGGTTGTAGTGTGTGAGCCATGAGGGCAGTTCTGTCCACGCGTGGGATCACCTCGGCGACATGACGGCCCAGGAAAGAACCAACATTTTCTCTGATGACGACGAGGACCTGGTGAGCGCTTACGTAACTTATCCTTGAGATTTGGATCTTTTCCAACAAACTCCCTCTGTTACATAAACTTCACCTGCAGTGGGCGGCGTGGGGCGTGGAGTATTTTTGTTAATTTTGTAATACAACAATGTATTTTGGAACTTAAGTACTTACAAAAGTGTATTCTGTAGTATCCTCTTTTATTAAAAACTTTAAAGTAAAATATAAATTATAAACTGCATTACGTTGTTACTTTATCGCTGTTGGTTCTTGATTGCATTACGTTTTTCATCGAAGTTTTTTTTTTATTTTACTGCTAAATTTAAACAATTGACGCTTTAAATTAAATGGTAGCCACCTAGATACTAAAGGCAGGGTAGTCATTTAGGTACTTTATTTTAAAAAGCACCCATTCTTTAATAACTATAACATTATTGTTCTTGTAAATAAGTATACAAGACTATTAAACACGTAACATGAAGAGGTCGACATAATTCTAACCAAATATTGGTGTTGCATGAACTCTTACATCGCATATTGCACATCTAAAATTTGCACGTCATTTGCATAATAGTTATGCACTGCGCTTGACGTTGCAATCTCTAAAACGTCAAAATACAAGTGCTTGGTCAGGGAATACAGGAGTGTACCTGATTCAGGCACATCAGTATTCTAGGCACTCCCTACCAAACACGAGTCAAAAATACTTGAAATGCCAATTGAGTTTTTAAAAAATATATTTTTTAAAAGTTTTACAATTACATCTTAACCTAACTAATACTAGCAAGGCCCGATGAGGTGTGAAAGTGAGAGACTCGTTGCTCTGGATCCGATGCTTTTATACTGCCGCGACGGTGGTGGTGGTATTATGATTCTTTGTTCAGCCCATTGGCTATTGTATCGGCGTTATCGCTAACGGCTCTTTGTTAGAACTAATCGCCCATTCTGTTCTCGAAGTCCACGGCGTTATTACCATGTGGCTTGATTCCAATACATCATTGTTTGGGTTATCGGAATTGACCTTCATGAATGCTATCGTCGGGTTATTTGTTATATTTTTTATAACACCCTGACTTTGGTCTCGTTGACTGTCCTCCCCTAAATTTGAAGTCCATGGTTTTCGGCAAACCTTGGATCGAAGAAATTTAAACAATATAATTGCAACTATGAATATAGTTAAAATCATAATCCAACTATATTGAATCAAATTGTGCCTTCCCTGTGTTTCCAGCTTTACGATTTCTTGTAGACTCTTCAATTTGTCTGAAATCTTCTTAGGATCATATGTTAATTCGATCTCGGGAATATCTTGAGTTTGATTAATTTCAAGACTTGTTATAATAATCTTCTCCTTAGATTCCTGAGTGTGAAATCGCTTGATCCCGGAGATGTTGACTTCGCAGTTTTCGCCATTTAATATATAAGAACCTTTGATCCACGATGTTTCTTCGTTTTTTCCACATCTGAGTTTTATTTCCGTAGTTTTATTAAAATATATAAATATTGCTTTCGGTGAGACTTCCTGTATTTCTTCCTCGGGGCATCTTATTGGAACCGTAGAACACATATCAGTATTCTTCCTTCCTAGAAAGTTCGTTTCGCAAGTATCCTTTTGTAGAATGCTTCCTTTACATATAAGTTGATTCAGCAACGTACAGTCTTCCACTTCGTAGGTTTCTGAGTCCGAAAAAGCTAAAGTGACCTTACGCATAATGGGATAGGTACAGGTGGGGGTATTTTGGATAACAGGTACAATCTTTCTCGTTTTATAAATCTGTGGCTTAACTAAAGGTATTTCTAATATAAAATAAACAACATGATTTATTATATGACTCTGAACATTAATAAATGGTTCTATATCATTAATATTATTCGAAATCATTACTGACTTATCAATCTTATTTAATGTTTGTTGTAAAATATGTGACTGTATAATACTATAATGATACATATGATGTTCACTAAATGTAATAGCTGTAGACAATCTTTCTGCAATATCTTGCAAAGTTTGAGCCTGTAGTAATATATCCATTGCAATTTTTTCCGAATTTTTATTATTTAATTCCTGCGAATATTGAGAATCTAATGTTTTCTGAATATCTGTGATTTTCTTAATTTGTTGGTTAAATTCTTCTAAACTCTTATCT
This sequence comes from Maruca vitrata, assembly GCA_039566165.1. Classification (NCBI taxonomy): domain Eukaryota; kingdom Metazoa; phylum Arthropoda; class Insecta; order Lepidoptera; family Crambidae; genus Maruca; species Maruca vitrata. Next base: position 3,096,007 of record CM076926.1, read on the forward strand.
GTAACTGATATTTGTTTATTATAAGCCATGCGAACAGTTTCTAAATCTTTCTGAATTTTATCTAAATCATCTTGATCTAAATTTCCTGTAATCGCTTTTATTACTGATCCTAAACCATCTATCAAACCTCGCTTAGATCTACTCTGCGTATCTAAATGTTTACATATTTCATTAATATGAGATAATATAATGTTAATCCTATTATATATGTGTAAAATATCTTCCGTTTTTGATTGTGTCAAAGACAGAACTCTCTTAATTGTATCCATTAACTTATCTTTATGTTCTATTATAGAGCTTATTTCTAATTGATGTATAATCGTCCACTTTCCTTCTATAATACGTGTAGGTGGTAATTCAACCAATATAACATGTTCGTTTGATTCTAATTTTCGGAACTTGAATCCGAAGACAACGATGATTCTGTAACAATAAGTTCTTCTATATGATATGTTCTACCATTACTTAATTTATATTTGTTATGTTCCTCACAGTTTATTATCTGATATGGACCTAAAAATCTTGGGTTTGTTTTGTGTCTTTCTGCGGCACTATTTTTTAAATATACCTTATCTCCTATTTTAAATTGATTCGGAGAACGAATATTTTTATTTATTCTCTCATTACGTTTTTCCTTTATATTTTTTAAATTATTATGTATATTTTTATTTAATTGAGTTAAAAATTGTTTTTGTTGAATTGTATAATTTTGAACAACTAATCTGAAATTTTCGAAGTTTTGTAGTTTAGGCTTTCTTCCAAAATGAACCTCAAAGGGGGTCATATTAATTGCACTATGTGTTGTATTATTATAAGCATGGGTAATAAAATACATTTTTTGATTTTGATCTAAATCGGAATCTCTCTGTAATCTATATAATTCCTGTATCGTACTGTGTAGTCTCTCAACATCTGAATTAGATTTATGATGTTGTGGTGGCGTAGTATGGTCTACTATACTATAAGTTTGAAATAACTCTTTAATTACCTCGCTACAGAATGATTGCTCACCATCATGAATTATTTTTTTAGGTGCTCCAATCATTGCGAATATTTCGAACAAGGGTTCGTAAACTCTGCTTTTTCTCTGTAGGCTTGAGAATCGCATATTTAGAGAATTTATCTATAACGGATAAATACCATTGTCTTTCTAACGACATGAAATCAATATGCCATGTTTCCATTGGTTCATAAGGTGTCTCAGTTTCCATTGATAATGTAACATTAGGGTGCCTATTATATTTTTCTTTTTTACACGGTTCGCATTGAAGGATAAACTTTTTAATTTGTTTTTTCATTTTTTCCCAATAATATTTTTCTTTTAATTGTTTATACATACTTTCTATTCCTGGGTGCCTATTGTCTTTTAAATGATATTCTTTTATTAATCTTAATTGTTCCTCTTTTTCATCTATTTCAATTAATGATTTTGTGTATCTAACAGGTTTAAATATTGAGGTATCAAAATATTTACGATACGTTTCCGAGACTTTATAATATAATTCGTCATTTGGAATTATGAATGCATATTTTCCTTGAGGTAAGTATTCTAACATAAATTCTTTAATAGTATTTTCTTCATCTCCTGGTGGAATATAAAAATACCAAATACTTTTTTCGCGTTTTGCCCTTTTAAATGGTGCCATCTCAAAAATAACTCTTCGTAATCTTTTAGGTGGATAAGCATGTATAATTGGAATTCCTTCGTCGCTATTCTCTTGGTTCGAGTGAATGGTACCTTGTTTACTGTTTGGACTGATATCCGATGACTTGGGGTCATTGTTCGTTTCCGTATTTATCGCGCATTCAATGGAAGAATCTGTTAAAGCTAAGTCCTCCTCTAAGTTTACTCGTAAAGAATCGCTATCGGTGTTATGGATTTCTATTCGACTTAAAGCGTCAGCTACATAATTATCTTTACCTTTTACATGTTCAATTGAGAAATCATAGTCTTGCAACTTTAATTTCCATCGAGTTAATCTTTGATTTGGTTCTTTTAATTTGGCTAACCATATTAACGCTTTATGATCTGTTCTTAAAATGAATTTACGTCCATAGATATAAGGTCTAAATTGTGTTACTGCCCAAAGTATTCCTAAGAGCTCTTTTTCCGTTGTGTTATATTTATGTTCTGTTTTACTTAAGGTTCTTGACGCATACGCAATGGGATGGCTGTCCTGACTTAATACAGCTCCTAATGCGATATCTGAGGCATCAGTGGTAATTACAAATGTTTTATTAAAATCGGGAAAAGCTAAAATTGGGGCGTTAGTTAATAACTGTTTACATGTTTTTATCGCTTCTAAATATTTTTTGTCCTCTATGTCAATAACTGCATTTTTTTTCGTTGCTTCCGTCAATGGTTTAACGATTTTACTTAGGTTTGGTACAAATTTTCGATAATATCCGATTAAACCTAAAAATCCTCTTACTTCTTTTAGTGTTTTTGGTATTGGGAATTTTTGAATAGCTTCGATTTTCTTTTGATTTGGTTTAAGACCATTTTCGTTTAAAACGTGTCCTAAGAATTCAATTTCTTTTTCCATAAATACACATTTATTTTTATTAATTTTTAAATTAGCTTTCCGCAAAGCTTCAAAGACTTGTTGTAATCGATTTATATGCTCTTGTTTATTTTTTGAATATATAATAATGTCATCTAAATAAACTAAACATATATTCCTGGCAATCTCTTGTTTTAAGACGTTATTCATCATTCTTTGGAACGTAGCGGGAGCGTTCTTTAAACCAAACGGCATGCGTAGAAATTCATAATGTCCATTGGGTGTACTAAAGGCGGTTTTTTCAATGGAGTCCTTATCTACTTTTATTTGATGGTAACCTGATGTTAAATCTAATGTTGTAAAATATTTATTACCTTGCAATTTTGAAAATAATTCCTCGATATTAGGTAATGGATATTTGTCAGATTTTGTCTTTTCATTTAATTTTCTATAATCGATTACCATTCGCCATTTTTGTATTCCGGATTGATCCATTTTTTTTTGGTATAATATGTACAGGTGAAGCCCACGGTGATTCAGAAGGCCTAATTATATTTTCGCTTAATAAGGTATGAATTTGTTTCTTTATTTCTTCTTGTTGTATTTGAGGTAGTCTAAAAGGTCTTTGGTAAATTGGATCTTCGCTATTTAATGATATATGGTGTTTTACACTCGTTGTCGCGCTATCCGTTACATTTTCCGTAAATAAATCGCTATATGTTTCACATAATTCGGTAATATTTAAATTATCGCTGTCGGTCATGTGAAAGATTAATATTTCATTTTGAGGCATAGTTAGTTTTCGTTCTTTTAAATCTATTTTAGCGTTTATTTGTTCAATCATGTCTGTACCCATTAAAATATCGTATTTGTCACTAAAGTCGTAAATATAGAATTTCATTGGACCGTTGTCTTGACCGAAGTATCTACACCAATAAGGAGTTTCTATATACCCATTATGTGATGTAATACCGTGAGAAGTTCGGACTACGAATTTTTCCGGTTGTACATAATCTTGGAAATATTTTTGTTGCGCTTTAGAAGTTATAAAAGATCTTTGGCTTCCGGTATCTATTAAAATTTTTAATTTAGGTATTTCGGTTTCAAAATAAGGTAAAAAGGATTTAACGTGATTAAATTCTATGATGGATTGTCTTGATCTGAACCGTCGTGAAAATTTTTATTCTCATTTGTTTCGTTATTTAAATGTTCGTAATTTTGCGGAATATCGTTATAGTATTCGGGGTCTTGATACTCGGGCGCGTATTCCGTATAATCCTCCGATGAGAAGCTCTCTTCCTCATTTTCAGGATGATAAAATAGCTCCTCCGCATACCTACCCTTCCCTAAATTCACCTGACCGGGTCTAAGAGACGGTGCCGTTCTCATAGATACGTCATTACTAAACACTTTAGCAGGCTGAGGGCGCTGTTGTTGCGGATGCTGTTGCTGAGGATGCTGCTGTTTCTGAAACGCTGGATGAATAGCTCGATTATTAAAAACATTATTGTGCGGATTCGGTGACCATGGATGCTTGACGTGGTACGGTATGTTATGTCTAGGAACGTTCGGTCGGTTATTGTTCTGATACAACCTTTGTTGTGTCGAAGGCGTTGGTTGGAAATGCATGGACCTAACTGGGAACATAGGTTGGTTTATGATCCTAGGTGCAGGTAAGATATTCGAGAATTTCTGTTTGATATTATCAAACCTACCTTCGGCTTCCAATTGCAATATCTTTGATACGGTATCATTAAAGTTACAATTACTTACATATACCTGATCGTGATAGGGTAAACTGTTTCGTAGAGTGTTTTGTGCAGTATTAATATAAGGTTCCATAACCTCTTGGATTAAATCATGCTTTGCCGAACCATACTTATCAGCTAACTTACTTTTAATGAAAAATAGCTTTTGTTTTAACTCGAAAATCAACTCTTTATAAGTGGTTTTCTTTTTTACATTGGATAATTCAACCAACAAAGTATTAAATTCTCTATTATCTGCGCATTCGCTCTTTAAGGTAGCTTCAATAATGCTCCAATTAAAGTTATGGTTAATCATAGATATGATTACCGCAGCTCTCCCTTCTAACTTACTTAATAACAACATTACATTTTGAGGTGTATCCCCTCCTACCGTATTCAACCATTGTCTGGCGTTGTTTATATAATTATAAATGCTAAATGGATCGCCATCATATTTTGGTACAAATCCTAATAATTTTTGCGGGTCGATTACAAGATGCACGGGGTTTACCGGTGTCTGTGATGGACCTGGATTATTGTTAGGTGCGTTAGGCACGTAACTTTGATTACTCTCCATATTATTAACAATAGGGAGTTGCTCAACACTCACACTAGGCTTATGTCTAAATACAAGTTTAGCAGGTTTAAGGAGCGGAATTTTGGATGAAGGAAATGCTTGTCGGTCACTTACAGAATGCTGCCGATGATAGCTCGAAGCACCAACATTTCTTTCTTCTTCCGACGAGTTTTGACTTATTTCTTTGTGCGGTTGCCCAGTTGTTTAAGACTTAAGAGTCACGCGAAAGTAAAAGCGAATTCGGACTTCTTCGGAACTCTGGAACTTTGACTTTACACTTTTAGCTGGGCCCCACGTTGGGCGCCAGTCAAAATACTTGAAATGCCAATTGAGTTTTTAAAAAATATATTTTTTAAAAGTTTTACAATTACATCTTAACCTAACTAATACTAGCAAGGCCCGATGAGGTGTGAAAGTGAGAGACTCGTTGCTCTGGATCCGATGCTTTTATACTGCCGCGACGGTGGTGGTGGTATTATGATTCTTTGTTCAGCCCATTGGCTATTGTATCGGCGTTATCGCTAACGGCTCTTTGTTAGAACTAATCGCCCATTCTGTTCTCGAAGTCCACGGCGTTATTACCATGTGGCTTGATTCCAATACATCATTGTTTGGGTTATCGGAATTGACCTTCATGAATGCTATCGTCGGGTTATTTGTTATATTTTTTATAACACCCTGACTTTGGTCTCGTTGACTCACGTATGGCCGTTAAAATGGCTACAAAGAGCTCACGTTGCCAGTAAAACGTACAGCCATGGCCGCGTACAAAGGGTAGTGGATAGCTTAAGTCATAAAGTACATAATGCAAAGTACATACACAATACACACCTCAATAATTCATATATTTTAGTACGGGATTAGCGTGGGTTTATCGTAGAGAGAGGCAGAATCAACAACGTTAACCTAATAATTTTTGGACAATATTTTGCGTGTCGAAATAAACTAATTAGCATTTCCGAGTAAGTATGTTTGTACCACTGACTGTTGCTCCGTTGGAATACTACTTTAGCAGACAGAGGATTAAGGAAAAGGTTTACCTACCTATGTATATACTAGTTAATACAACTGTAAACAATGTTATTGTCATGTGACACGGGATAAATCATTTTCCTTTCTTTTTTTTATTATTACCAGAGTCTCAAATGTTACGAGCCAAACTTTCCTTACGAAAGATTTTCCTCAGCTTACAACAGCTCTTATCGAAGAAAATTCTCGCTAAAGTGCACATTACGCCGTGAGGTATTATAAATCTCTCGTACAATGATACCCCTCTACAGGGGACAGGGGTATCATCTACTTACTACACATGTACTTAACGCCCTATTGTACAGGTTTACAGATGAACATATTGCACCACTTATATGAAATCCATTTGTTGAAGACGGAAAAATTAAGGTGAAATTAGAATATGAATATGATGATGAAATGAATATATTAATTCTCCAATAATTTTTAAAAATAAATATTGAACAAGCAATTGTGCTGTGGATACACATCTATACTAATATTACTTAAACATATTTCACTAGTTGTGCCAGCAACTTCATCCGCGTTTTTCCCCGTTTTTACAGATTTTCCAATGATTTGCTCCTATTGGTCGCAGCGTGACCTAAACCAAACCTAACGTAAAATTAAACACTCTTTTGTGATTGGCCGAACCGCGTAGAATCTTACGAATGAATATCCGTAAGTTTATAAATTTACCACACGACGTCGCAAATTGATGAACTTCCTAGAATTTAGGCGAAAAATAATACATTTTATCTCTCGTGTAGAATCCTACGAAAGTTTTATAATTTTCCTAGGAAAGTTATAAATTTACGGTTCTTGTTATTTTCCGGTGACATGTACATTAGAGCTATCCGCTCCCCCGCAAGACCAGTGATGATGACAATGCTACTCAAACCCATCATCGTAGTGAGTTAGGAAAAAAATACTGAATCTTCTCAGAAAAACCTTTCACGTCCGCAACAAAACGCCCGACTAGAGAATGTCTTATTTCGCTGTAGTAAGACGTTCACAATGCAAGCCTACGTAGCTCCAGCCGGCAGAAAGTGCACAATGCATCTGCGGAGAGGAGACATGAATCTCGCACAACGGCGTGGCCTTACGATACAAGCGCATTGTACGCCGACCTTGCGAGGTACCTGAAGGTCAGGACTAAGGGAAAAGGGACGTTTTTGAAAGAAAAACCTCCGGCAAAGGTTTCTTTAATGGGATTGTTTTCCTTTTAAAAACAAAATGGAAATCCCAAACGAGGCCGGTTGTCTAAATGCAAATTTTTCTAAGCTATGGTCATAAATATGTATTCGGTTTTAGAATAAATGCAGATATCTATAGAAGCTAAAACGCATAGCTTACGAAATAGGAAATGTCGGACGTTTTTAAAGTTTCTTCGTTATAATTTTAGGTTGAAAAAAGTGATTGACTCATTTCAACTAACTGGTTACTTAATATAAACACGAAACTTACTACGACTAACAAAGGTTAAAAACACGCAATACATTTTCTTGAAAATTACTTTTCAGCACCTTGTTAAGAAGGGGATATTGAGACAGGCTATGCCTGCCTGATGGCTGTCAAATGAGAAAATGTCAAGTGAAAAACAAACGAGTCATTAGAATCTCACGCGCATTCCATTTCAGAAGGCGAACGTTTCAAAATTTACTGTCTTAATCCGGTCCTGTTCTCTTCACAGGGGCAAGGCAAAAAGTTTTTATGATTTACAAAGTGATGTATTAACACGGCTTCTTACCTAATAAGCCTGTCGCGAACATTCACCGGGATAATTGAGATTTAGGGAAACATTCACATTTTCCTGGTTCATACAATACCAAGGTAATGTTTACTTTTGGTCCCACAATGAAAAGTAATTGGAACTCTTTTAAGATCACTCTTTCAACCCTTTGTTTGTGTGTCAAGGGAGTGTTCCGAGAAAGGCTTAACCTTTTACTCGAGTTTTTATGAATGTTCGGTAAATAACGTATGTATTTATTCCACGTCATTTTCCTTATAATTTTGGTAGGGAGCCCAATTAAGTTTCATTCTGTCGGATGAGATCCGTTCAACTCTAGTCCCATTCAATTATGGCCATTCACAAATCATCAACCAATACATTGTAAATCGTGTAATAATGATAGAATCGTAATATTCTTCTATTTTCTTGTTTTACTTATTCCTACAGATTTATCGGTACCTTTCCCCTACTTTCGTCTCAGCCAACCTATCTTTTAGGGAGATTTTATGTATTTTTAAAGAAAAATCCTGATAAAATATACCTGCAGTATTACTTGTTAGATTTTACTCGTTATTTTAATCGGTACAAAATATTTTCATAGAATGAAAAAAGACGATTGGGATAATTAACGCATAAGTGCATAACAAGCATACGAATTTTGAAACAGCGTTTACGTAAAAAAAACAATCGGGCCATTTATTAACCGAAAGTGGATAACAAAGAAATAATTAAAACTTATCAATAAAAACAATGGCCCAGACGAATATTGCGTAGAGAATTTATATATAAAAGGGATGCCGAAACATAATTTACCGACGACCGCTTTGTACCCTCACTATCTCCCGATTCCAATTTGCGAGGCAATTATTTCGCTGAACGAAATTTCGTAAATTCATTTATGCAATAAAAATATTAACGATTAAATCTGCGAAACCTTTTTTTTCTGGGCTCGCATTTCGAGACGGTTTTGTCTCTAAAGGTTTAAACATTTGAAGGTTGAGTTAAAGTAATTTCATTGAAATGTAAGCGGCATTTAATTACATATATAAAAACTGATTCTAAAAACAGAGATGAATAATTCTCTTTCTTAAAAGAAATTCTCTAAAATTTGAACTCTTAACAAAAAACTTTAAAATTCTAGTCCCTAGAGAAGTTTTTATATTAAAACATGAAAATTAACATTTCATTAATTCGCTGAAAATTGTTGGACCTTTGTTCTATCTTTATATTAAAAAATAATGCTTGATTTTTTTTGTAAAATATCGAAACATTATTGTTTTTATTTCACCTATCTAGGATTATTATTATAAATTTGATAAACCTTCTTCAACAAGTTGTGTCTATCACATAACATAATAAGTGCTAAATCAAAGTAGATCCTATGAAAACAAATAATAGAAACCTTAATTTCACGCTCTTATGAATGAAACCGATCTGCTAATAAGGTTAACTTTCAACTCCCTGACCTCCGTCAAGGTCCGACGACTCTGATTAATTACAGTGCCTCAGTAACTCACTGGCCTGTACACCCTGGGGATAACGAGATACAAACCATTAGTATCTTGATAAGCCTCATGAATGTTTATATGAGTTTAAGTATCAAACTACACGTAATATTTACAAATACAGAAAAAATAACTACTCCTCTACGGCTCGAAGATTAAAACCTTCTGATGTTTTTCTCGTACAAGATTATAGATATTATTTTTGAGAAGAATTAGCTCAATTTAAAGACTACAAGTATTAGGAATATGACGTAGAAATATAGCATGGTGGTGGTTATATAATAAAACAGGTGTGATATATATAAATTTCGAAGCAAACGTTTTATCAAATGCTTGTGCGATAAAATACCCGGAATAAATTTTGTGTGTTTATTTAAACACGATACGATCTAAACAGATTTACCCTTAATTCATTCCTGTACCTACTAATATTAACTTTTTAAAAGAAATACTTATTTTTCTACACAGCTTTGACTACACAGCGATTTTTCCTCTGAGCATCATCACAAAATCCAAAACGAACTTATCTTCACTTAGCAACGCTTCGTTGCTTAAAATTCGGTTGCCATATTAATTCAAGAAAAGGACTTCGAACAATAAGCAAGTCCGGCACCCTCGCGCCCGCCACGGCCTTCCTTTGAATAAACAACTCGGAACACGGAATAACTTGTAAAGTACCAACTCGCCAGTCCCTTTAATATTCATGTCTCAATTTATTTGGAGATCGTTACCATTTCACCAGCGGAAAGTATCCTAGACTAACTTTAGAATCATAATGAAATTTCTTAGATACTGCGGACTAGCTCTCTGGTCGACTTTGTCCGGGTGAAGTGGTCCATCAAGCGTAAAACACTATTCTCCTAGCAAGTCGGTCAAAAATTAGTTATATCCTGTACCAGTCTCTAGATTACCTGTGTACCATATTGAATTATAAATTGATTATTCACTTTGACATGAAAGTGTGACGGTAAAACAGAATTGATTTTGCATTTATAATATTTATGAAAATATTTCTTTGTATGTTCATGTCTGGATGTATATTTATTTGTACTACACATGCTTATGTTAGTTAGTAACGTGTGTTTATTAAGTAAACTGTGTGTTCAAAACGTCGTACCTTTGCGGCATACTTTTCAAAAAGTGTGATTTGACATTTAGGCAACCTTTAAAAATACAAGAAAAGCTCAATGGCCGAGTGGTTCAGGTCGTTGCTTGACATGCGTGAGGTAACCAGTTCAAACCCCGCCACATATCACTGTGTTTTTTAAATTTGAAATTATTATGTACGATTATTTGAAGCTTTAACGGTGTAGGAAAACATCGTGAGGAAACCGCACACCTATGAAGAAATTCTAAGGTTGTGTAGTCGACCGACCCGCACTCGGCCATCGTGGTTGACTAATCGTCCTAGTTTAGGGTAGGTCCGTGCCCTAGCAGTGGGGACGTATATGGGCTCATGATAATGATAAAGAAAAAAACAAAATGTTCACGCTCCAGCAGTTGCGTCGCGAGACATTTAAAGTACCTCGCATGTCCCGTGTTCACTTCACAAGGCGACGACGTTTTAATATCGCACAATCTCTCCTCTCGATATATTCTGAGCTAGAATCTTACCTGCGTCCCAGACATGCCATGAGTATGTAATCGAGTGGTTGAGTTACACCTGTTGCTTTGTCGATCTGTGTCTGAATTATAAACATATCTTACCTATTCATTATAGTAAAAATGTAACGGATCGCTGTCTGTACAGGGATGATATAGGATAAAAAATATTAAAGGAGACCTTTATGAACGCAGTAGTACCTAAAATAATGTTTGTTTGATTATTAATTCTGCTTGTCTGTTTGTCTATGTTGGCACATGCTCATCATCATCAAAAAGGTTTCAATGATGTATTGTGGTAAGCTCTACTTAGGTTTTAACGTTCGTTTCATGTCAATCGAGGGATAAATTTAAAAGGTATGCTAATTTAAAGAATCGCGTCGAACTTGCTGGGCGTTTGAAGGAGTGGGTATATTCAAAAAGGCTACCTAATGTCTCCTTTCAACGCAGACGAAGGTACAGCCAGTAATAAATAATAATGCTGCTTAGCCCTCTCTGGTGGCCAGTCCCAATCAATATCGGCCAACTGCATTATTATGGTGCAAACACAGTGTACTAGTGTAGCTACATAGTGCACTATTTGTTCTTTCTCTCTCATAGTTCGGTGAGACGATAATAGACTATATCGACAATCTATGAAAAAGCAGGCGCAGAACCAATGATCTAATAAGTTTAGGCGTTATTTACCAAAAAAAAAAGATTTACTCAAAACGACAATGCAAAAAAACTGTAGGTACAATTATTTTTTTTAGAAATACGAATTTAACTATAATTTATTTATTTATTTATTTATTTATTAAGGAATAGTACACAGCACAATACAATCATGATTGAAATAGGAAGAACAAATTTTGTAGGCCAATTACGACTATTTAACAGATTACATTCTGTTATGCACTCGATCACAATTTTTATTTATTTTCTATTTTTACAAACACCTCAAATATAATTTATTAAGCTACCGTGGGCACACAAGGGGCAATATCTGATACATTTACTACATAAAAAACAGACAAATGCATGTATTCATAAACTCACACATACAAATCATACATTAGTAACAAGTTAATTCGGGGTTATATTATTTAAACGCTTTTTAATGCTGTTTTGAAATACCTTCTTTGAACCGACAAAGATATCAATTTCGCTAAACTTTTCATTATAAGTACGTGGTATCTAGGTAAAAATGGAGTTTTGTCCATAGTTAGTACGGTGATAAGGAACATGTAGCTAATAATTCATCTTCTGACAAAAAATCATACTTATTATGAAACGCAAATGAGCTTTTCCTCCGTCAAAATTTAAACATAGCTTGTGCAGGCAGGTAAGCGAGTAAAGTAAGTGGAAATGTCGTGTGCATTTACGTAATGCAACGATGGCAGGCGTTACTTTCAATCTTTGAACAACATTATACCTACAACTTACCTATATTTTTACTCGCGTTTTCTGCCAAAAACTTCGTAATTTGTTTTTTTCATTGTGTTTTACCTGAGAAAATTATGTTTATCGTGTTCGCTGTTCATGTCTTACATGATTACTTTCATTATTGAAACTTTTACTAGTATTAGATTTATAAAGCAATCTTTAGTCGTTTATTGAATGTAATGTAACGCTTTCTTTTATAGTCTAACTTTTCTTTCATTCTCTTTATGCATTTTATCTTTGATATTAACGACACTCAGTCACGTTTCTGCCAGAATATCAGCGCTGTTGCTATCTAACGGCCGCTACAGCACGTGCTGCGGCAGTCTTCTGGCAATTTTACCTGTATGTATGTGTGTTTGTTTTATTATGTAATTGTTTGTATGTGATCAATAAATGTTTTCTATCTTTCAGTTAAGTAATATATACCTTTAAGGCAAGTAATTTTTTTTCTATTACTTGATTCCGATCCTTGATGTTAAGAAAATACTGATATCATTGCTGATACGAAATGAAATAACAGTGAAATGTCGAGAGAATTTTCACAGAGTGAAAGAAATGTGCTAGGAAAGAGGTAGTATTTTATAATAACCTCACGACTATTATTCTGAGCTGACCAACTACATTTCTCCATTTTACAGTTTTATTTCTCACGTTCCGGCGATTAGTCCTGGTCTAACGTTTCTCTTACTGTATCCACAGCTCAAACTTTGATCCCAGAACGCGGTTAGTCGACTTTGCGAGTCGATAATAAAACAAAACCAATAAGTATATAACTATAATGAAACTGACCTACCAACTGTTGACAACCATATGGTTGTAATTAAACAATTAAGGCTTCAATTTGGTTATGATTGTAAGTAATTAGCATGTCATGAGTTGAAAATAATGATGAAAACAGAAATATTGCTTAACGACAGGTCGGTTTACGATTTTAAGAGTCCTGGGTTCGATTCCTCCCGGGACAAAATAAATATTTGTGTGACGAAAATCGGTGTTTGTTCCGTTTCTGGGTGATATTAAATAAATAAGTATCTAATTGCAATTGCATTCACAAGTGTTTAATCGCAACTTTTTAGGTACTCTGTTTGTTTATTTGTTTGATCGTTCATTTTTTTAAATTAATAATTCATAGTTACTAGTCTATGACGCCATTCTGATATTTCATCATATTATCAGAATTAATTACCCTCCTTTGGAAGTCGGGTAAAAATAATTAATACGCTTATTAGTGTAGTACAACATGTCACAGGATGTAATTACCTGCTTTGATGATGACAAAGGAACCGCTAATAGAGTATTGGATTTCGATTTGCGGTGTTGTAGACTCAAACATAATATTCATATAGATTTTCAATCGTATCAGTAATATGAATTTTGAACCAATTTAGTATGGGGAATGTGTAAAAAGATAACAATGCAAATCAGTGACTAATTTGAGTAAAATTCGCAATTCAATTTGGTTAAGCCTGTTCATAAACGTAAAACTAGTGATTAAAATTAAAGACCATTTTATCCTGTATTTATGATACATAGAGCACGCCCGCGACTTCGTCTGTGTAAAATCTGATGTTAGATGTATTTTGATTGTAGAACCTGACCTGAGTGCCAGCTACCGTCATACCAAATTTCATGAAACAGAACGTCTGTTTCAGCATGAAAGACGTTTGAGCATGAAAGAGTAACAAACATCCATCCATCCATCCATCTATCCATCCATCCATCGATCTATCCATCTATCCATCCATCCATCCATCCATCCTTCTATCCATCCATCCATCGATCTATCCATCTATCCATCTATCCATCCATCCATCCATACTCTCAAAATTTCACGTTTATAATCTTAGTAACTCTCTACCCAATTGTATTTATTTGTTAGTAATTTTTTTTATTCCGTCCTTCAATTCACTTAAGAGCATTTTTACCTTTCGTGAAAAATGTTATGCAACGCAAGTGTCAGGAATGCCAACCGATTTTATATCCAGCACTGGCGGATTGCCAAACAAGGCTGTATAATTTGTCGTACTGCACGACAATAACTGACGCAATTATTTTACTTTTCATGATTTATTCAACATATGTGTACATATTTCAAAATATTTACGTTAATAACGGCTTTGTAGACACTATAAAGAACAAATTTGCAAAAATTTGAACATTATATGTTGCTAAAAGCATGGCTTGGAGTAGCCTTGTCATCATCAACGGACTTGCGGGGGAGCGGAAAGCTCTCACCCCTATTTGTTTTCAATATAAAGCAACATAACAACATTTTGTAGTCAACACAGTATTAACATGACGACGCTAACTAGTTTAATTTTTTTTTCATAAAGCATTAAAAATCAGTTATATTATTATAATAGTGCAGTGTTAGTTAAATACTAAGTTAGTTAGTCTACTCATCGATGTGTCCCTGTTCGCTGAATACCCAAGCTCCGAAGTATTATTCAACCCCATTAAGTGTGCTCTCCATAATTATTAAATCAAGAGACTCTTCGGTTCCATTCTAGTATACTCGTGCCTTCTTCTCATACATAAACTTACTGAAATGAGGTTTATTCACAGGGCCGTATTTGCCTTAGGTCTGTGGCCCGGGGCTGAAGGCTGGGAGAGACTGCTTTCTTTGTTCAGTTGAACCCTCTATATTATTTATTGTCTAGAAACTGGTTCGAACTGATTTTTATTTGATGAAAGTCCAACCTACGCATAAATGAGTATGTGTTGCGTAGCGAAAATTCTTTTTTGTAGTGTTTCTTTTTGTCAGGGTTGTTATTTATTATGAAAGAAAAGATGAGAAAATGGCGCAGGGTATGAAGTTTGACTCGTCCACTAGTTATTTCTCATCAAGATTGTTATAAAAGAGCACTCTAACATTACTTCTACCTATTAAAAATGACAAAATGAGGGGCACAGTTTGTTATACCACAACATTTAACTACTATGTACGATAACTGTGTTTCATCGGTTAAAATACATATTACATCAATTAGTATTTAATTTAAAATACGGCTCTGTCCACATGAGTGATGTTATATAAAGTTGTGCGGCGAGCGGGCAGGTTACCTCGGAGTGGCTCAAAGGGAAACTTTGTTAGGCGACTTCTTATTTTGTTGACGTACTTTGAGTTACAAGGTTACTGCCGTTATGAGGTTTAATTAGTAATGTTGCTGAGATCAGACGATGGGACAAAATAACTGGCCACCTCGGAGATTTGCATTATTTTTAAAAGTTGGTAGGTAGGTTGGTAGGTTTATGTTAAGTGGAGTTATAGCCTTTTAGATGTATCCATTTCTGCATTGATTTTAACGGCTTTGAACTTAAAAGTTGAAGTTACATATTTATTTTATTCCCTATGAAGAGTTGTAAGAAAGTTTAATCAGTAATATCTAATCGATCGGTATTCGATTACTTTTTAGAGGAGAATTTATGTACAGAGGTTACACAAAAATAGTATTTTATATTCGACATTTTGTTGAGTCTATTTATTTATTTTATTTTTAAAAATCCACGGCTCTTCTTACTTAAACTATAACTTTCATTTTTAACAATTATACCAATCGAACAAATATCTCTTAAGTGTTACCAGTTGCCAATGTGCTGATGCACTCTCGCTTGATAAAATGTAGCGTGCCCTTAAAGGACAAATAATTGCATCTCTTGAACGGATTGCACTGTGCCCTCAATAGGGTGCATTGCAGAGAATCTGCAGTGGCTGTAAATTGAAGAGAGTTTAATCGTTGTGCGGCTGCAACGCGGTGTTATTCGAGTTAGGCATTTGACCTACCAATAGCGAGGCAGAGACAGTATATAGCAGCCATTTCCAAGCTCCTAAACAGCGCAAAAAAACACTGTTTACATTATAATGCTATTACTCTATGCTATGCTGTTCGACGCTTTTACAGTAAAGGAAAACATCGTCAGAATATCTAATTCATTTTAAATGGGTATGTCTGCATGGGTACATAGAGCCTAGAGTCTAGTGTAGAGTCCGAGAAAGTGAGAATACTTTTATTTAACTACGTAAAAGCTCTAAGAGATTAATGGTTTTCACGAATAACTAGTTTATCGTTGGTATATTAACTAGGATAAGGCATTTCTAGTAGTGATATTTTATCTGCTCTATCATAGTTAACAGTGATTAACCTTAGTTGACTAGCTCTATGAGGCTTTTGGGTTCGATTTCCCCCTCGGAACAATGTTTGCGTGTTGAACATTTGTTCCGTGTCTGGGTGTGGTGGCTTTTAGGTTTACCATCGTAGCAGATAGACTTGCTCTAGCGTGGGAAAGACTAGCTGATTGCCCAGGGTGCGCCGGACGTAAAGGATAAACCGCTACGTCACTCGGGGAGGCTCTTTCTTTGCACCATTTGGGTGTGGTTATTTTAATTTTATTAATTCTCAAATAATTTTAGTATCTATTATTTATTTTATTATTAATCATTTTAAGTCATTACCAATGTCTCGGGACTACAGAGTTCCGGATTTTTGGGAGGACGAGCTAAGAAATAAAACAAAATAAAGTCTGTTAATTCTCTGGCAGTCTGATTAACTGGTGCCTGTGACAGTCCAGTAATGAATAAAACGGCCCTAAATTACCTCACCCAATAACGTCTTTCACACTACCTAGAACTAGACCATTCCGTGATTTACACACGAAACAGCAGTAAACCGCCATAAATAATTCATCGTTACGATTCGGAGATCCTCTCGGCACTGGCCACTTTCCTCGGGAAAGGAAAACTCACAATTTATAGCCCATTTAAACACCTTCGTGGCCCTTCAGCCTCGGGAGATAGGTTTCCTTCCGATTACGTGAATGTGCTCGTTTGTATTTGTATTTTTGTGCTGCCTCGTTGGTCTATTGTTAGCAAGTGCTGCGTTAGGACCGAGAGGTCCCCGGTTCGAGTCCGGGGTCGGGTAAAATTTGTGTGAGTTTTTCTGTAATGAAATTACTCAGCCCGAAGTTAGGAAGATGGTGGTTGAACGCCCGTGCCTTTGAAAGCACGTTAAGCCGGTGGTCCTGCGCCCGATCTCTCATCGGTCATGTCGGATTGCCGTCTCACCGAATTATGAGAGTAAGGGAATAGATAGTGCACTTGTATTTGCGCGCACACTTGTGCACTATAATATGTCCTGCGCACTTGGCTGATCTCAATTGAGATCGGCCGCCATGGCTGAAATCGGTCGGACGCCTTTATTTTATTTTTCTGCTGGGAATAATGTATCCAAATTTGTAGTCTGAAATTGTCACGGCATATTTTTACGGGGCTCTGTCGATTTAAGTTACGGACGCTATTAGAACTTTCAAGGCAACTTGAGTTACGTCCAGACCGAGACGGTTTACAGTAGTTGTTATAAATTTTTTTGTGTGGTTGACAAGTAGTTCTCCTGTTCTTATTATAGCGCAAATGTTGCAGGTACTTTTAGTTAGGTCAACTTCAAATTTACTTTAATGACTTTTAACGATACAGAATGGAACGGTAAGTACTTATAACTAGACCTAAGAATAATATTGTGAATTTTGGCCGTGGATATGGATATCAATAAAGCAATTTTTCAGAAAAATTGGAGAAAAACAATATTATTTATTTTATGTCTTGTTATTTATTATCATCAAATATGCGTCATTTACATCCGCGCATCTCCTCAATAACAAGATATAATTTTACCTTATCAAGCTGTAACAATATTTTTCTAATGATACATCACAACTTAATCTTGTAGCAAATTGAATCATCGGAGCTGTTTTAATTCAATTATTCGGGCGGAGCTCGTTTTGGCGATCAAAGCTTCTAAAGTATATTTTGCCTTTAATCAATAATTGGCTTTTAGAGGAGTTTTGTGAAATCCATTTTAACATTGTTCAATTATTTTGGGCTTGTCTCGAAACCTTGAAAGTTTTAATACCTAGCAATTGCAGCAATATACCTAAGCTGTCAATATTTTAGCCCGCCGGTCTACGCCCGCACGAAGTCGATTATCGTGTAAACAATTACTGTCTTACGCAGTCGGTTAAAATTTAGCTTATGTGCTTTATCAGGCTTTGGAATAAGTGTGTACCAAATTCCGCGAACGTCACACAGACAGACAATTAGAGATACTTGCTCATTTATAATGTTAGTAAGGAAGGAAGCATTTCAATTTGCGACCACTTGGTAAATCGGTTAATACCTTACAACAAGCGTAAGATTTTCTATTTTTACGACGGAAAATGTAAACGGATTCGTTAAAATCATCAAAATATCATGATACAACTTAGACAAATTTTCTATTTACAAATAGTTTAAATGAAGAAACTGAGTTTACAAAACTTTTCGCTATATTTTAAGATGGAGAGTCCAAATTTCGCTCTCCATAAGAGCTAAATTCCCAGAGGTGGGTAACCTCGATACAATCCACTGAGATCCGAAGCTTTTAAGAAGTAGCGATTTCTGAATAGAGGTCGTATTCGTATTGATGTCCGTTGCTTTTACCTTATTACTCTATTTAAACCAAAACAATAGATAATTTATTCGTAGATCAAATGTATTACATACATACCTTAATGTGTAGGTTCATACTTAATAACTTTTTGATATTATTTATTGTTATATCAAATAGACTACTTATTATAGATAGAATTACTTAAGAAGGTACAATTTCTATACTAATCAGTCGTATTGAAATTGTACCTTTGCAATTTGATTGTTAGACTTTATTGTGTATATTTGTTTGAGACTGCTTTATTTTTTAGCGCTAAGAGAATTAAAACATAAATGTATGACAGTTACTGATTAAAATCGGTAACAATGTTCGTTTTCGAAAAAATCACACTTGGAACCCCGTTTCTTCTTCATAGATCAATACATGCATGACTCAAACCCTCACCTCAGTTATTTGGGTCACAAAAACGGTCTAAAAGACCGTTACCGTCGGCCTATAGAACGCGCACAAATGGCCCTCACACAAAATGGGACAAACAGGCCACTGTAACATCATAGCTGGTAGAGACTTGTTCGGCGTCGAGAGCGGAAGGTTAATGCGTACGCCATTGACAGGTTACTTCAGAGATGGAACAATAGAGGTCGAAGTCAAGATTAGCCTTTCAGATGTTCGTTCGAAGAGCATCCTTAAGGATGTGAAGGCGGAAGTTATGTTCTTCTCAAGACGGATCCGCTTTATCATTCATACCATATTTTGGATCGGATCGGATGTAGTAATAGTCTATATATAATTTTAAACTGTTATGGTTACACACATTAGAAAACTGAAAATGAACGGGAGCCCATTAAAACAAAACAACATGGTAAATGTTCCGGACACTTTCAGTTTTTTATTATAGTCTATATTATACATATCTATGAGAGGAAAAATCAAATCTAATTTCAAAATCCTAACAGAATAACTAAGTTATTGGCTGCACCTTGCATCATAACGTATTGCATCGGCAGTTTAATAACTACTGCTACTCTCCACCAGTAATAAATGCAATACATTACTTATTTTTCAAGCCAGATAAATGCATTATTCAATATACTCGAAACACTTAATCACGCGTTCTTTGTTGACTTTTCAGGCGTTCCCTATAGTGACTCTATGAAAAGCTAGCTTATTCGTATTCCGGCCCCGTGCGGTCTTACTTCTGCGTACAAAGCAAAATGTATCCGTTTGTGGTTTTCCTTGTCGCCAGTCCAATATCTGGTTATAATGCTGCTGCTGGCGCCACAAGGTCGCATAGTTTTTTAATACAAATGTAGAGCGCAGTATGTGATATACATATTTGGGAACGATTCAAATCTATAATATAAAAATGAATCGCAAAATGTGTTGGTAAGCGCATAACTCAACAACGCCTGAACCAATTTGGCCAATTCTTTTTTTAAAATGTTCGTTGAAGTCCAAGGATGGACGAGAAAAAATCGAATAATTGCCGGGAAAACCCTAAAAACAGCCCTTTTCTTTTTCACATTTTTTTGGACAGGACGAAATCTGTCAGGTCAGCTACTTTACTTTGTTTGTTGTTGTTTACTTTATTATAGTAATTAGTAAACGTACTATCTAATCCAACAGATAATTATCTGTTATGGAAGAATCGACAAATAGGTTTAGAAGATAAATAGGATAGATTTCATGATATTAAATATTCATAATTGCTATTAAACACACATCCTTATACTCGAATATATCCTTTATATCAGGAGAACGACTGGCAATAAACCCTATGTGAATAGTTTACTATGTATTCGACGGTCCCTACGTATAATCACGCAAGTGGCACTTGAGGGATTTGCATGTTTTTATTGCAAAACCTCGAAATCAACACAGACTTTCATTTAGTTAACACAGAATGTCGAAAATGTGCCTAAAACATCCTTATATCGATGCACGACAAATTACTTAACTACACTACCACCGACGTAAAAATACTTAAATGGTAGTTAGGGTGTATTACTTCGGAACATCGCCGCTATACCCGCCCCCGCTGCCCCCGCAACTGCCAGTTAAGCGCTTTTGCGCCCGAGACGGCCTAGGCATATATTTTTCTGCCTTAAGATTGTTTTTTAAATGATATTTCGTAAAATTGCTTGTATTTTTATGAAATCAAACAAACTTTGAACATTCCAAAGCCTTTATCACGATGTGGTAGTTACGTTATTTTACGTAGGAAATTTAAAAATCATTATGACTTATGTGGTAGTTGTGTAGTTTTACACCGGAGAGCCAAAATCGATGTTTTTACTATCTACCAGATGGAATGTTTTTCGATGGAAAGTATTATTTTAGTCTTGCTAGTAACTACCAATTACGTTATTTTACGTCGGATATAGATTTAGTGACTGGGTGTGATTAAAGTGTTTGGGGTATATATTTTGTTTAATAAATTGCTGTGCTCAGCAAAAACATATTAATTGTTTGATAACCATTAATTTTGATACTTATAGCTTTACTTGACCCGGTTGTTTTATAATGAATTTTATTTTCTGACATTGAAGATGATTTAACCGACTGTGAGGCCATATTTTGTGTAGGAAAACTAATTTCGCAAATTGATTAAGGTTTTAAAAGCTTTCTAATCTGGGATAGTTATAGTTAAATAACCAGTACCACAATCATGAAAATTCTTCATTTAACAGCTCAACTGAATAAAATTTGTTCAGTTGCGCTGTTGGTCATCAAATATTTAGTTGTATTAGGTAACAGTTTGATTGTGGTGATATATATAACTGCATACGTCATTTGCAACAGACCTCAGATTAAATTACTCGACCCTCCTCCGGGCAACTTCAAAAGGAGACAACCCAAGCACTGTTATTCTCAACTAGGTCCTGATGACATCACGTCAAGATTGTTAGTAGACGTAGCCAATTTTATCGTACTACATTCAATAAAATAAATATTAACCAAACACAAGAGTAAACGAGTTTCTGGAGTGTAGACCGCGTCTCGGCAAACACAGTGTGGGACGCCGTCAGGCCAGGTGAAGTGACGATTTGCCCAGGACGGCTGGTGGGAGTTGGATGCGACTGGCCGAAAATAGGCGGGAGAGGCAAGCATATGGGGAAGCTTATGGTTAACAGAAGACTAAATTATAGGCTGATGACGACTAAGAACCCCACACCCTTCTAACTCCTACTCAATGTTGTAAGCTAAACGTCTACGTCTTGAGTAGGCGGTGCCAATGTTACGGTAGGAGAGAGTTAGGCCAATAAGAGTCCCACATATTAATAATGTGCTGAACATACATCCAGAGAGACATTTAGAGGACAGAGACATATTTGCATCGAAATGTCTCTCCCAGGCATTCTTACAATGCCTTCTGAAAAAGCAAGATTAAGCAGATTTTTAAAAATTGCGTCAATATGGCATTTTTTCAAGAAAAGACTTCTTATCGAATTCAATTTGTACATATTTTGGAACATAACTGGACAATTTCACTCCTCACAACCTTAGAAGTAGTTCATTAGAGTTATAATGGCAACGTAGTTCATCCAATCGAAACTTTATTCGACAACAGCGGCTGGGAGGAAAATGGTTTTGAAATAATTGGTTTTGGACTCTGTGGTTGCTGATCTCAATGTTGGTCATGCAACTGCACACAAAGTCCTAACATTTATTGTAGTACACAGTTCTATTTTCTATTCTCGGTTAATCAGCATTCATATACCACCCTTATAGACCAGACCATACCATAGACCACTGCCTTATCATGTTTTCCAATGCATGCTCGGCTTGTGACGCAGCCAAGAGCGTGACTCCAGGCCGAGAAATTATTAACGCAATAGCGCGCAAGATTTCTCAAAATTTTGCCAGGACCCGATAACTCTCGGTCCTTACTCGGCGCTTGCTACTAATACACCAACGTGGCAGTCGAGGAGGTACTGTCTCAACTTTTTGGTTAACTTATTTATTCTTAAGAACAAAATTGGCAAGATAGCATATTCTAATATGCTTCTTAAATCATCTAGACTTAACAGACGAGGGTCATATACCGTTAACAATGGTTTTATATTTTAAATATATTTTTGCCATTAAGGCGTTTTTTATTATTTCTATACATCGTGAAATTTTAGTGGTTGTTTTCCCGTAGAAGAACGATTTGACTTTAGTAGTACCTACTATCGAATCATGCGAGTTATTTCTTGAAAAAGTTTTTTTTTTCATATTTTCTAAAAATATTTTTTTTATTTCCGAAGCGTGAGAAGATTTCGTACTTATAAGAGGTGTGACGTAATCAGGTACTGATTGCCGATTGAAAATTATGATTAAAGCTAAAAAAGATCTACCCCCTAAGTAATAAAGCGTTTCGAGCGTGATTTCTGGTTTCGTTAAACCGGTATTTATTGATTAAAATTTAAAAATAAAAAATTAAAATAATAAAAAAAATAAAAAATATAGTAGAACCTATTTTACTACTAAGATAGAATCAGTTTACAGCGGCAAAACAACCACTAAAATTTCACGGTGTGTATAGCTAAAAATCCCAGAATCCCGTATGTGTATATTATATTCGGCGTAAAACTACCTATTGGGCAGTTACAGTTATGGTCGATGTCTAAAATCCCCTGTAAACAATAGGAAGTACCAATTACGTCGTTTCTAGTGTGAGTAATTCCAACGTAAAAGTTGGTAAGTGATAAATACTATATAAATAATAATTCTATTGAACTTATTTTTAGCTCTTTACGCAAAAGAGCTCTTATTTATTCAGTGTTCCAAATTTCATAGCTGTAGGAATATTAGAACACGAGTAACACATGTTTGAAACTTCAAAGCGCTCTCCTGTAAAATTTAGGTTTTGTAGATACGGTGTTATACGTTGGGACCGTCGTATGATCACAGGTACATACATGGATTAATATACTTTGGTTTGTGCAATTATTGTTTTAAATGTAACTCAATATTGCTCAATTTCTGTAGGGCACCGCTGCGTATTCCATTACGCCGACGGCTCTCATCCACAAACTAATTAGTTAGTGTACATTTCGCCCAACGCTGTGTGGCAGCCTACGAGCCTGCTACCGATTTGCTACGGCCATGTGCTACGAGTGTGCGAGCTACGGCACAGTTTAAAACAAAATTGCGACTAACTCACAGACTAGCATGGTTAACTGGCACACTGAAAATTTGTGACTAAAGTGTATGAAGAGTTTGTAACAAAATAAATAGTTCACGAAGCACGTATCTAAAAACACTGATTGGAATTAAAAAATGTGATGACAAATCGTTTTATTAATTGATGATTGCCTGGTTCCACATAAGCCTAATAATATCGTTATATTAAAATGCCCGATAATATTAGAATAGAATAGAAGAATTGTTTGTCGCGACACAGTGTGCCACAACGCTGGTATTCTGCGGATACCCTAATAATAGGTGGCGTTTTGTAATATTACACTATGGCAGTTGAATCTAACTGTACATCATATCTACATTATATTAAGCTTTAAAACTGTTCCTAGCTATTATCGTAAAAGTATAAAAAGTATTCAATTTCAAAATAAAGAAACTAGAAACTTTGAAAGCTCGTAAACTGAGAACACCTTTATAGAGCAAGACAAACTAAACTGGCGCGCGCTACTGCAAGGCTGTATTACTGTTGGCTGCAAACTGAAGTTCCCCGTTGAGGCAGTTTTTACCACTTACCGTACAATAATTAATGTCTAATTTTAATTGACGTAAAAAATGAATTTTCGCTTAGTATACAAGCTTAAGGTATGCTGGTTGAAATTAATTCAATAAATAAGTATCAGAGTTCACATTCAATCATTTTCCATCTTTACATCAATTCGCAGTTAACCAAAAATAGACTAGGTGCCTAAAGTCGTTGACACTATCTATCATTTTGATATCGTATACATTTGGATATCGATCGGGAAAGATAGTTAATGGTAATTGTTCCTATCACATTTCAAATACTCCATTAGGTGCCGCTCATAAAAAGCTATCTATAGATATAGACGAACTCCTCACTCCAAAACTCAATATAAGTAATGGACTTTTCAATACAATTTCTAACAGCTACAAATAGTAACACGTAATTATCGTTCAAAGATCTATTTATACTTCGCGTGACAACCATAACTACATGAAACCACTCAGAGTTAATGGATGCTACGTACAACTACAATGGTTTGATGTAAATTCATAGCACGAATTTTATTTTTGTAACAACACGCATTACTCTCTTATCATACCTGTGAGCACTATTGCGACGATGTGTAAGTCAAAGATTCTTTATTTTTAAACACTGGGTAGATTAATTTTAAGTACTTAACCGTATAATTAGCTAACTCGAACACTGAAAATAAATCTAAGTTATATCAAGAGGAGTAACATCATCCTAAAATAATATATATGTACAAAATATACGGTTTTCCATGACATGGAAAATTTAATATCGCATAATTACTTGTACATGTTTTTTTCTTAGTCCAATAACATAGTTAGAAACGTATTTGTCCATTGGCTATCTACCCACGTAAGTACATTATGAGCGAGCTTACTAAATTATGGGTCGTGAGCAGAATAAGAATTTTTCGTACCTTTATCAAAAATAATCTGGTTCTGTTCTGATTTCTAGTCACGCGGCCCCTTTTCTGATAAAAACTAACCAAATATGCCTTACATTCGTGCAAAAGTTGGTACACTAGTCCATGCGGAAACAAGAATGTCTACAGTCAAAGTACAACAAAAATAGAGTTTACACAAATAAATATCTCGTAACATCACAATCTCCTGATTTATAGCTACATTTCTTAAGTAACGTGTTACGTATATTTTTATTTATTGCACATTGCACAATGCACAGTACTATTTTCTGGTGTAGAACAAACCTTATATACGTACTCACTATTGGGGCACGGGCCTACCCTAAACTAGAGCGATCTGTAGCGCTACCATGAGTTTAAAAGTGACAGACTCGATATAAAAACTTGTTCTGAAAGAACTGAAATTCTTAGTATGAAAAAAACAATTTGATAGGTTTTTAACGTACGTCGTAAGTTTTCGATAGCTAACTCATGGTACCTCCACAGGCCTTAGTCAACCACGCTGGCTAAGTGCCGGTTGGTCTACTACACAATCTAAGAATTACTTCGTAGGCGTCTAGGTTTCCTCACGATGCTTTCTTTTACCGTTAAAGCGTCGATTAGGCCATATAATATTATATATACTATATTAGTTTCAAATTTGAATATTTAGTGGTACGTGGCGGGGTGTGAACTGACGACTTCAACCATTCGGCCATCGCCGCTTTTTTAAAGGTATACGCTTCCAAATGCACCATCGAATCAGTCAATGTATAGCTACCTACTATGCACATATCTATATCACTTCCACAACTATTAATATACAGCCATGGTAACACACAACATATGTATATGTACCTACACAGCAGGTGGGGTGCTTCCCTACGCTTCGTGACGGCATGGAAGGGGAATTAAATTGTCTAGTTCCTTCACGCAGTTTTCACGATATTCCGTATTGACGTGTAAGAAAATATTGAGGCGTATGGTTTTTACAGCCATATTTTTCTGACATCGTCCCATTGTATACATTTTTCTGTGTTTTGTCATATTTTCTTAAATGGTTTTTTTCTATCTTTGGGTTCATAGTGTTTAGTTTTATTTAGTTTCTCAATAGTTTTATAAACTATCGAATATATCACTTAACAAGGCCAGTATTTACAGATAAGTGATTACATAAATGTTCTATAGTATGTATTGGTTAAGTTTAATATGTAATTCGAAAGGCGGAAGCCTTTAATGCAATGATTCAGTAGCATTCAATACTTATCGCCAGTAAGCCACCCAATTTGATTTAACACTGAAGAACTATCAGTGTGAAGATACGATTCTCTTACAAAATTTCCAGATCTTTACTTACGAAACCTCCAAGACCTTGTTTCAAAAGAAATGTAAGTAAGACAGTAATAATACCTACCCTCCGGACGAAGGTCGCCCCTGGCTGCTACAAGTTTATTTATTCACCCCGCATCGATCGCCCTTGCACTTCCCTGCCCTGCCGTACATACGTAGTCTACAAACAAGGGTTTGACAATAATAATGAAGACTACGGTGGTTCTCTAGCCTTGGTACTGGTAGTCACTCCACTGTTAATAACTACGCTATTCGTGGATTGTGGCAAACCTTGGTGCCCTGTATAAGTGTAACTGATATTATTACTTATTATTATTCGTTTTTAAAGACATTTAAATTATTTTCCTAACATCAATAACATAAGTAAATGCATATACCTACTTAAGAGAAGTTATTATTTCATAGAGCAAAGTTAGTTACCAGAAACTGTGACAACGTTCAAAATATATTTTTATTGCTACTTGAAGCTCTAATATAAGTTTTGAAATTAGAAATATTCGTATTCATGCCCGACTGGACAGGGACTAGAACCACCGGCCGCTTTAGCTATTCCGGTAAATTAGTAGGTAGTGAGCAATTGAGGACGTTACATAGTTGTACACCAGTATATAGTAAAATGATTATTATCATCGACGTTATTATATTGTCCGATTTCGGTCATGGCAACCAATATCTATCGAGATGATGGCCATATAACATATGTAGCAGGGTTTCTACGAAATTATTGTTATTGTTTGTTACCATAGGATTATTTCGGTTTCGGACCTTCCGGTCCCTTTGTAGGGCTTACGTGAAGACTCAGGCCCGCGAAGAGGCCC
Organism: Maruca vitrata; assembly: GCA_039566165.1. Lineage (NCBI taxonomy): Eukaryota > Metazoa > Arthropoda > Insecta > Lepidoptera > Crambidae > Maruca > Maruca vitrata. The sequence goes on from CM076926.1 coordinate 3,123,282, forward strand.
CCTGAGACGTTTGTTTCAAAGTGTGAAAAGGTGTAATAATATATCTGGTGTTGTTATTATTATTTACTGAGCCAATTTCGCTTACATTTTCTATCTCATAGCTCACTCTGAAGCTTCGTAAGCACTATCTTTTTTTCTTTGAGGACGTGAGACGATAATTCAACATGACTGAAAATTATTGGGGAATCCCTTAAGAGACAGTGAGGGAATAATGTTTACGGATTTTCCAATAAAGAAATTATTCAGGACAAGCACTTATTCGACGTCTTTGTCAGAGAGTTGTTCGAAAGGGGTTTCTTAAGTTGTGAGTGCTCCGTTTGATGATCGGCCTCAAAGTACTTAGATCCATAATATCACTATGCTATTCTATGGCTTTGATAAGATCCAAGAACTTGCACCTGGGTCAATCTTGAAAGCCAAAAAAAACACTGTCCGAGGGCAAAAACTACCCATAAAGTTTAAGTTTTAATGTAAGATTTTTTTTGCTGTTTCTTTAATGTGTAAATTAAATGGGGCACAACAAAAAAGCTGTTTATTTCAGCTTAAACCATCTGAAAAAAAATTTCGAAGCCTTAATATTTGATTCCCTTGGGCTGTCCCTTTGTCATTTTTTTAACAAACCGTTAACATTTTACCTATTTATAGTCATAATTTTAAGATTTTTTGTGATTTAATAGTTAAAGGGTGAGTTATTTAATGATTTAATAAATACACCAAGTCTGTGCCAGTCACTGTTTTGTGATTACAAATAGTTTTGTGTTTGTCCGAGTGCAACGATTGATTCCCTTGGCGCGTCACAAAATGCCACCTGTCTTGCTTTTATAAAAGTCTACGGCGAAGGCGTGCACATCAGCAAGTAGCTCTAGTCGCGCTCTTAACATCATGAGGAGAGGTTTCCTGCTCGACGGTTCCAAGCCGGATTTATGAAGGTTTGAATTTGATTCCCCTGGTTTTGTTTCACTAGGTCATTGATTACCCTGACCACTTTTAAAAATATTTTTTGATGATTAGGAATTTCTTAACTAGGATTAATAGTATATAGGTCTATTAATTGTTTTTATAATAATCATTGGCAAAAATCAATCCATTGAAACAAAATCGAAAAAAGATTAACTTTTCTTGACTCCCCTGGCATTGATTCCCCTGGCAAAATGCCAGGGAAATCAAAGCTTCCTTACATTATCATACTCCCATATTATGATTATAGGTTACGCACCCCAGAAGAGTCAGCCAGGTCATTTAACATCCATTGTAGGTCCTGCAGCGTCTCTACTGACGATGTTGGTGCCTCGCCCTTTCCAGTACTGTGCCTTGAACAAATCCTCCATTGCATTTGTGAACAACTTCGGGGAGATGACGCCCCCTTGTCTTACTCCTTGCTATATGTATGGGTTTATTTGCTGATTCAATACTTGGACGGATATGGTCGCGGCCTAGTAGAGGCATTTCATCACCAGGTTGTATTGCCAATCAACTTGGCATCGCTGCAGGGACTCAAAAACTGACCAGTCATAGTCCACAAATGCTAAACATAGGGGCTGATTCTTCGGTCTTCTGTTTATATGTCGCACTGTGTGGATGTGGTCTATGGTGGTGTATCCGCTGCGAAATCCAGCGATGGTTGGAATTCGCCGAGTGTTTGAGCAAGATGGTGCATGATTACTCTTCGAGACTGCCGGCTTTGAAGCAGCAATGTCCCCATTCGCTGTAGTCAGCTTCGTCAGTTGGCTTCCTTCGAGAGATTTTAAGAAAACCTTTGACCCCCGATTCTGTTCAATAGCTTTCTCGATTGAGAGAGTATTGTAGCACCGGAGGTCGCGTGGCACAAGTTTATTGAACTCTCGGTTGAGTGTTCGAGCTTGCAATGTAGTAGCGGGTGGGTCTTTACGTCGCTGCCTCATTAGCCTCAAAGTCTCCTCGGAAAGTTTAGACTTCCTGCCCCGGCCCCTCATGCCGTAAATCTCGATCTTTCCTCCCTGAGAACATGCATCATATTTTGATTTGATTTTTCAAGATTCTGGTTAATGTCAGTTGAGGTTTCCACTGCAGCAATTCGGTTCGCCAGGTTTGACAAGAACGTTTCAGATCCTTTCATTTTCTGGAGCGGATTAGGTCGAAGTTTAGACCTCATCAAGCGAACACGTTTGGCTTTGAATTCGATATTCAGAGTGCCTCGAACAAGTCGGTGATCACTGTTGATTTCGGAGACATCTCTGAATATGTGCCGCCTAACCGCCCTGATGAAGTCGATCTCGTTCTTAGTTAAAGTATCGGGACTTTGCCACGTCCACTTCCTTTGAGGCTGCTTCTTAAAGAATGAGTTCATTAAGAAGAGCCCCTCACGTTAGAGGAAATTGACAAGTATTGTAGGGGGTCTTGGTGGTAAAGTAGAGGGCCTTCGATATGTCATCGAACATTTTCTCCACTTCATCGTCTGAGTGCGAAGAGGTCAGTGCGTTCACATGCACCACTTTGAGGCTAAGATTCTTGGTAAGCTTAATCATGCTACCCTCGAAACACTAGACATTTCCATTAAGTTGTCAAAGAGGGACTTATTGACGAGAAAACCGACGCCACCTTGAGCATGTTAGTCTCGCTCGTGGAAGTACAGTAGGTATCCTGATTCTAGGGTTATGGTGTCCTCTCTCGCTTTTCAGACAACCACAGAAAGTGCCACCTAATCTTCTCAAGCTCTACCTCAAGTTGCGCCAGATGCGAGTCGAGCCGTAGCGTGCGTCCGTTATACGTCACCAGGGTCAGTGTGTGTTGGTAGCCTCTCGTAGCCCGGGGATTCTTAGCACCCGCCGTCCAGCCGTAACCATGGTCGCCACCATGACCAGGAATAGCGGCACTGCCGGGAACTAGGGCCGTGGCCTTTAAGTATAATTTGATAGTTTTTAGATAATAATGTTGATTTGTTATAGTAGATATTGTTGTTATGTTTTTTAAAATACTTCTTTTAAAATCAATAATGACTCTAAAGAACCAAAATGAAACCAAAATACTGGTAAGTTTAATTAAAATAAACGATTTATCTATACAAAATGTTTTTATTTTGATTACCCTGGCATCTTGTATTGATTCCCCTGGCACCAAAATTTTAAAGTCATATATCTTTTTATCTAAACATGTGACAGTGATGCCTATTAGAGAAATATGTTCACAATGAGGTGCTATTTAGCCTTATGATAGTAAAAGTTTAAACTCTTATGTTTTAAAAAGTGCCAGGGGAATCAACCAAATACGTCCAATTTCAAGATTGACTCACCTATGCATATTTTACTAATATACCAATAACGTATACATATGTACATATGTAGTCAGTAATATATATATGTCACCGTAAAATTGCAAATAAGGTTAGATTGCAATCTATCTCGCGAGATTGTGAACTGTCGAATAATTGTGAACCATAACATGATGCTTACAATTTATCGTGTGATTATTCATCTGATTGCAATCTATCGAAGTGAAACTGATAAATTGCGATCTTAAATATGTCACTTGTCAATGATGTCAATGCCTGATTGGTCAGTAATAGGCATAGCCTATAGCCGACCAATCAGGGACAGCCTTAGGACAGCCGTCCGAAGGCTGTCCCTGATTGGTCGGCCTTAAAGTCAACCGTGAACTATAGTTCACAATTATTCGACAGTTCACAATCTCGCGAGATAGATTGCAATCTATCCTTATTTGCAATGTTACGGTGACATATACTCCTATAAGGGTGAGGGCGACAGGTTCAATATCATCCTAAAAGTCGATCTTTAACAAAAGTATATTAAGCTAGGCTGTAATGACCTTCGTACCCGGCGTCAAATTTATATACATTAATTCTTCTCATAACAGAGTACGATCTAAATCTGTTCCTCAATAAATCTAGCACATTTTTCCGCTATTCGTCGAGGCAGGTGTGGTCCGGCCGTGACCCGCGTGACGGGCGAGGGTTAAAACATTGAAGAGATTACCATCTGACCCCCGCAACCAGCACTAGAAGGTTGGTAACGGATTGTTTTTGTTCGTTACGCATTTTGCGTATATCAACCCGAAATCTGAAATATTCTATGCAGCTGTTAATACAAGTTTAAACTGCTACGACCGGCTAGTTATCGTAGTTTAATTCTAGACAGTTGCGGAAATTCAACGTGTAGCACACAGTCAGAATTTACAGTGCTACGGTGCTACGACATGCTACGGGCCGCACAGCTTCCTACAGCCAGTAATAATTGTGACACAAGGATATTGTACAATGAAGATTTATAATAAAAATATAATCTCTTATTATAAATTGCAATGTTAGATTCTAACTAGTGTCATTAAATGGAAAATACGTAATTTATTTCTAAGAAATATTCAGCCTACACACATTTTGTCATAATACTTAAGAAGGATGAATTTTAAGAAAAATAACGCCACTTTCTTGAAAAGACCCTCCATAAATGTAACCTTAACTAACAGCCAACGAGGATTTCCTCTTTCGAAGTAAATTGAGTCTGCTACACTCATTTGCATAAATAAGGAAATCCGTTATGAAAGAATAATACTACAAAATACACAATAATAAGCAAACAGGTTTGGTGCGAAAAATCTTTTTTATCTCGCCCAAATATCTACAGTCGAAAATAAATTAACCCAAAGGTTTGCATAAAGCCCTGACCCACTTAAAGATGCAAATTGTAACAAGATAATGCTACATCATAAATAAAATCTTGAATATTTTGAATTATATTCTATTAAATTATTCATCACTAAAATATTGATAACACGCAATCAAAACAAGCGTTAAAGGAAATTGATTGAAAATTATTACCAGTATTTAGAATTAAATGATAATGAATTTCATTACAGTCACAGTAATGACATGAGGTTATCTTACTTATCATATTGCAACCCAAATGTGTATTTTTTGCACATATTATCTTTTATTCGTACTTGTACCTAAAGACTTCGGATTCGAATCCTAAAAACATATCTGGACGGGTTGTGAGAAATAAAATTAGATGCTTTTGTAAAACTTTCGCTCAGACATCGCTTTCTATAGCCAGCTGGACGCAACCTTTAACCCTCGCCCTATCGTAGGGCGGAACACTTGGCGGAAGGTACCGAAGAGGTTATTTATTCAGCAGGCATCGACCGCGGCGTGCGTGACCAAACTACGCGAATTACTTCGCGATATGAGACAACTTGCTCTGGACATTTGCCCTTATTATTACAACGCTATACCTGTGGTGCGTATAAATTATGTTATTAGTGCAATGGCTGGACAGGTATGGGCAGTAAATTGGCGGATTATTAGGATAGGATTTAGCAAATGCTAAACGGTTTGCGAGCCATTGTCTATTAGTGAGTAAATAGCAAGCTAATAAATATAGTGAGGTCAATATACATACATCAGAATGTAAATTTAAAAAAGCGTTGATGGCCGAGTGGTGGGTATGGTCGTTGCTTGCTATGTGAGAGCTCGCCAGTTCAAACGCCGCCACGTACCACTGTGTTTTTCTACTTTGAAATTTAAATTGTACCATTATTCGACGCTTTAACGGTGAAGGAAAACATCGTGAGTAAACCTGCACACCTATGAAGACATTCTCAGGTTGTGAAGTCAACCAACCCGCACTTGGCTAGCGTGGTTGACTAAGGCCTTATCGCCCTAGTTAAGGGTAAGCCTGTGCTTCAGCAGGGGTCGTAACTTTTTCCATACAACTAGAAATAAGACGCTTTGTCACTTAAAGCCACATTGACAGTTTATGAAGTTGCATATTAAAAGTCGGTCTTGTGGCTCTATGTGTGAGCGCTTTGGCTTCGGACAAATCCCCAAACGAAATACATTATTCAGTTATTGGTTCCAATGGCACCGTTTTGTTGCCGGAAATAATATAATAATTAATGAACGTAGTTCGGCCTCGTATTGGATGGAATTTAATATTAGCTTCGTGCAATATTCGATTTAGAATAATCGATTTTGTTGTAGAACGAATAGATCATGATGATCTTGAAATGAAGTAGATTTTACGTGTAAGTTTTGCATTGCTTATTCTGGATTACGGTAATATTAATATTTTCAAATCTCTTCTAATCTATACTATAATAAAAACGTAGAGGTAAAAATTCTTGTACTTTTTTGAAAATCTCAAAAAAAACAAGTCAGGGATATGTTTTGAGAGTAGTAGAACACATCCCCATACTTTAAAAAAATTGTGTCTCTGTCTGTTTGTTTGTTTGTTTCGACTGACCTCCTAAACGGCTGAACCAATTTAAATGAAAGTTTACACGAAGGTATTTTAAATTCCGGTAAATGCATAGGATACTTTAAATCACTGACAGTTAACTGGTTCCCGTGGGATATTCAAAAAACCTAAATAAATGACTGATCTCTGAAACTATTACACCGATTTAAATGAAATTTTGCATGGTGGTACCATACATCCACGGTCAAGATCTTAAATACTTTTAGTCACAGAAATTCCTGTAGGATAGTTAAAAATCTAAATTTATTAGATCACGTACAAAAATGGTAAAAGTATATCGACCAAAATGAACCTTCTGACTAGGACTATACGGACTACTATATTGAGCAAAACATCATAGTAGGGGAGGTAAATGGCTAGATTTGCAGTTACTCGAACAACATGGAATCGGTAGAAAGATTACGCTAAATAAGTAACAAGTTGTTGAAAGAAAAAAGTTATTTGACCGTGTCAGTCGTTCAAAGTGCATGTTGAATAATCCCTAAAAAGTGACATTGTAACGATTTGGACCACAAAATTATAATTAATTTTTGTGTCTGTTGAAAAACACATAATCTTGAGATACTTCAGCGCGTTACATTTTTATGCAGGAGGTTCAAGTTCCTGTTGAAGTCCTGCTGTATAATTATACTTTGGCTTCGTCCTCGGGATTAGCAAATAACACTTGTAGTACCGCCCAGTGGTTCGCCTTTGTCACACTATATTTGAGAAAGAAAAAAAAATATCTTTGACGTTTGGTCTGTCACTTACCCGCCGCTTCATTCGCTTTTCAGTGTCGCCAACGATCACACGTAGTGTCTTCATTAAAAGTGATTTTTTACAATGCCTTAGCAAAAAAAAAAAAGTGAGGATAAATACGAAATTAGAATAGAAAGTTCTGCGAGAATGTTATTGTCGGAGTACCTAGATCTAAATCATCGGATAACCGGTCCGGCTCGGAGTCTCAAGGTCAGTCGTATTAACTTAAATGATAATTTTATCGTAATATTTTAACCTTATTTTCAATTATATGCTGGGTTCTCGTGACACTCACCTACCCAGTAAACCAATTTTACAAGAGTATTTTTGGAAGATTTTCTCTAATTAGTAAGCAAATCGTATTTTAATATCAAGAATATTAAGCACGCATAATGTTAAGCACGCAATATTAAGCATTCATAATGTTTTTAATAAGTAAATGTGATAACGTCGTGTTTTATATGGGTTTTACCTGTAATGTGGGGTTGCATATTTCTCTTTGTGTGCTACCCAACGAGTTAGTTTTGCGTACACAACTTTGGACTGTCTCTTAGCTAATGATGTACTCGGTATTTAATAATTATAGTACACAACGAGAGGTTGTTGTTTACAAAAATGACGACACTCTTATGAAAAGTCTGACGACGTGTTTTGTAGGGAAATGTGTTTATAGGATATTTCCGGGTAAATAAGTCGTGTTATATTATATACTTACCTGTTATGTGGGTTTGCGTACTTCTCTTTGGAGCTGTACTACCCAACAAGTTAGTTTTTTGCAAACAGTAGGTACTGTGAGCTTTTTCTGAGCAAATTATGTACACTGTATTTATTAATTACATTACACAATGCATTTTTAATCCGAGAGGTCGTTGTTTACAAAACTGACTACACACTTGTGAAAAGTTTGACGACGTTTTGTGAAGGAAATGTGTTTTAAGGATATTTCCGGGAAAGTAAGTCGTTTTATATATATGTACTTACCTGTTTTGTGGGCTTGCGTACTTCTCTTTGGAGCTGTACTACCCAGCAATTTAGTTTTGCGAACAGTACTTTGGTCTGTTTCTTAACTAACAATCATCCAGTCACGCATCGGCTGGTACAGCCACGAGCGCAGCTGCCGTGATAGACCGCGAGATGCTACATAAATCATCTATTATTATAGATGTAAAGGCCTGTATATATATTTAATCATTACAGTGTGATGTGTGTTATAAAATACGGGTTTGCGTACTTCTCTTTGGAGCTGTACTCCCCAGCAAGTTAGTTTTTTGCGGACAGTACTTTGGGCTGTTTCTTAACTAATTTATGTACACTGTACTTATGAATAACGGAGTGATGTGTTTTATAAAATACGGGTTTGCGTACTTCTCTTTGGAGCTGTTCTACCCAGCAATTTAGTTTTGCGAACAGTACTTTGGTCTGTTTCTTAACTAACAATCATATTCAAAGCAAGAACGTAATAACGCTTGATGGGGTCGCTGCGCCCGAGCCCGAGGCGCACGTCAGCCGCGACGCTGCGTCCTCAGCAGAATGCGAGGTCATGCGCGGCGCGAGTGCGGGTCCGAGGCGCTGCCTCCGACTGACGGCGGCCCTGGCGTTTCCTCCGCCGCCACATCCCACTCCGCCACTGCGTTACCTACTGAGGAGGATTTGGAGTCCAACAATGCAATGCTGGACCAGACCATCCTTGAAATATTAGGAGACGACCCAAATGTGTCCATTACCTAGGGCGCGAAAATTCATAAAGACCTAGCGGTCAGATTGGAGCATGTAGAAGTATGCATGGGATTTCTAAAGTACTCCAAAAGGAGTTTAATGAGAAAAATTTACTGCCTTGTAACTGCAGGCTAATCAATGCCTTAATTAATACTGAACGCGATAAAAGTATCGAAATTAGGTTGAATCAAACGGCTAATGCCATGTTATCATGTCTAAGTCGTGCAATAAATTCTCTCATTACTAAAGCTGATGCAGAACCAGATTTGGTGAAGCTATTGATGGCCCCCTCCGAACAGGACCAGGCCATCGAACTCATCGAGGCCCTCGCAGCATCAGCCGTCGCGCGGCCGGCGCTAGACGTGGTAAAATATACAGGCAGATTGCCTTATTTTATGACCAATGGACCCTAATCGCCAACGTCCAACAGTCAATCAGTCCTTTCTTGTAATAGAAGATATAAAATCCCGTTTACTTGTCCAGTTACACAAACATCTGTTCCAAGAAGTAAAAATCTTTCTTATACAGAAAGCTCAACTTTACAGAGGCAATAGATAACGTAATATCTACTGGAGCCATATCCAGGTATCAGCCAATAAAAAGACAGTTTCTTGTCAAGCATATTTTTAGTGCCCAAGCCAAATGGTAAACACCGTTTCATTTTGGAATAAAAACATTTAATAAATTTATAAAAACAGATCAATTCAAGATTGAAAATCTACGTACAGCTAAAATTAATTACAAGAATATGTTACATGACAGAAGTCGACTTAAAAGACGCTTACTAATTAATAAAAAGTCATCCTGATTCCAGAAAGTTTTTATGATTCCAATTTGACCAAAATATATATGAATTTAATGTATAACCATTTGGTTTGGGTACAGCGCCATATATTATCAGTAAGGTAATGAAACCGTGTGAAATGAATGAAGTCCGTTTGTTGCGCTCTGCCGGAATCAACAAATTACTTAAATAATTTTTGGCTAATGGCGAACAATGTTTGTTCAATACAACACAAACCATGAAGCTAATCACTTCTATTGGTTTTATAATAAACAAAGGGAAGAGTCTTAGGACTTTAACCAATTCATGTATCTTTTTAGATTATTTTTCTCAATTCGGAAAATTTCCATGTCACATTACCTATAGATAACTAATTTCCGATTTATTTATTTTTTCCTTTCACAAATTTCATTCAAATTGAATTGCACTTAAGATTAGATTATTAGTTTCTGTTTGTCCTGCTGTGGAATACAGCTGGCTATTTACATTTTTGTTTTTTGAGCGGATTAAATATTTAGGTTTAAAATTATATAACAACTACGATAATTATATGAACTTACCTGCTGGAGCCTGGAGGAAAAGTGCAATACAAACCATTTTGTAGGATTAAAGAGGATAAACATGACTTGGAAATTTTCTCGGATGTCTCAAATACGGGGTGGGGGGCTGCCCATGGGAGAGAAACGGCTGGCGGTTTGTGGAGCCTTTTTCGGGTTAAAAACGTTTGCCAAAAATTTGACTAACCGCCAAATTTTACTACGCATTGACAACACGACAGCCATGACTTACGTAAACCGAATCGGAGGTATTCAGGTTCCGCACCTCACAGATATTCCAAAACTGTTATGGCAATGGTGTGAATATCGCGGACTTTAAGTTATGGCAAGTTACATAAGTTAGTCAGATAACATTACGGCCAACGCAAAATCTAGGCGTGTCGGATATAGAATGGGAATTGGCGGATGGGGTATACCAGGAAATAATCTTGAAGTTCGGGGAACCCCAAGTCGGCTTAGTACCTCTGTGGCCTACACAGCCCTGGACCCATTTTTTAACAGTCTCTTGTTAACTGAATAAATAATTTTAAAGCTAGTAAACATCCAATTTTATCTCCCTAATTCTAGCGATCGCGACATACACACCAAGCTTACCCTGGTGGCAGGGCTCTTATGCGGACGGCGTGGTTAAGGAGGAGTGTTCCCCCGTCAGCAATTGATGTTAATTTGGCATCAATATCCAAAAATTCCTATAAACAATATGAAGTCTATATACGGCGCTGGATTATTTTTTTGTATTGTAAATAATTTAGGAGAAGGTGACAGAGTCAAATGTTTTTTTTTTTTCTCAAAAGAATATTTCGGTTTCGACCTCCATTACCTAAGTATCCCAGAACATGGGATACTTCCATAGTACTTAATTATGCTAGCCAATTTTACCCAAATGAAACATTAGATATTAAAAAACTTTCGAAGCAACTCATAACACTCCTAGCTTTTTTGATACTATAAGTACAAAGAATATTGAGATTTTCTCTACCAAAATAAATATAAAGATTCCTGAATTTCTGAAAACAACACGTAAAGGTTCAATACAACCTATTTTAGTATTGCCATTTTTCGAGAGGCCCGAAATATGCCCGGCAAAAGCTTTACTTGCTTATTTAGAAAAAACAGACCTTATAAGGAAGGATATTGACTCTCTTATAATTATAATAATAATTATTATTTATTTATTAACAAGAAACACGGTTACATAATAAGGTGTTAAACATTAATTCATCGCTTTAAGAAAGATATTTAAAGCAGTAGGCTCCCAGACCTTAAGTCGACGGATTAACGAGATGTTGCACGATAGTAGTATCGATGTGGACGTATTCACCGCGCACAGCTCGAGCCACGCTGCCACACCCGCGGCTCATCGCTTAGGCTCAGTCTAGAACATTAGTCGAACCGCTGGATGGAGCGGCTTCTAGAATACATCGGTTCTATAATAGAACCACAAGTTATTTAAATGCCGATGAAGACACTTCTTTTACAAGAACAATTGTTAATGGAACCCAATGAATCAAACCAGATGCTTGAATTGTTCCAATAGATTATGCTGATTTATATAATTAGATATAAACACAATATTTCATTATTTTTCTCTCAAAGTCTACAAGTGTTATTTGCTAATCCCGAGGACGAAGCCAAAGTATAATTTATGATTAAACGAACTTACCTGTACGTGAAGTTCTATCATAATTATACGAAGGCTTCGTCCGAAGGGATTAGCAACCCTCCCCCCCTGCGAAAGCTTTCTCCCTTTTTATGAAATATTTTCAGCTATACTCGTACTCTAAACTTAATGAAGCGGCGGGTAAGTGACAGACCAAACGTCAAAGATATTTTTTTTTTCTTTCTCAAATATAGTGTGACAAAGGCGAACCACTGGGCGGTACTACAAGTGTTATTTGCTAATCCCGTCGGACGAAGCCTTCGTATAATTATGATAGAACTTCACGTACAGGTAAGTTCGTTTTATCATAAATTATAATCTATAATTTTGTTTTCTTAACCTGTATCTCCTCACTGCTGGGCAAAGTATCCTTCAAACTCATCTACTGCTCTCTGTCTAATGCTAGGACTTGCCAGTTCTTTGATACATGGACCAGATCGTCATACCACCTTTTCTTGGGTCTTCTTCGGCGAAAATCGTCTTCAGGCACGCGATGTGTAACAATTCTGGTCCATCTATTGTTCTTTATCCTCGCACATTTCATATTCCCCGCCCATTGCTACATCAGTTTTGACCAACAACAATACCAGTGCGGGAGTGGATGGTGGTATATTTTATTTTAACTTAATACCTATGATACTCCCCGCTTCATAGCTTTTTTTAAAACCTTGAGTTGGGACTGCTGATTTTCGGTGGGGGACCAAGATGTGTTAGGATAGGCAGTATGAAAATGTCGATGAGTTTGCGGTTCAGTGATATAAGAAGATCATCCTTCATATACCCATTCATGGACCAGAAGCTTTTCCAGGCGTTGTCTGCTCTACGGATTATTTCTTTGTCCTGCCTGATTACGAAGGAGACTGCCTAGCTCAAGTATATACTCCTCTACATATTGCTTTACCTGTCTGTTGACTGCAATCCACCAAACCAGTGCTGCTGTTGGTCATGACCTTGGTTTTGGTCTTGATCTATTCATCGTCAGTCTAACGTCAACGCTTTCTGCGCTCAGTTGTTCGAGCATCAACACAAGTTTTGTCGATGTATACGAATTTCGACTAGGAAAATGTCATCTGCAAAGCGAACGTTTATCAGTCGCCTATCCTCTACGACAATTCCTTTTGTTTCCTAAGAATATCATAGTGACCTGAAGACTTCTTGGAGCGTGCTATTGAAAGCTTTGGTGATAGGGAGTCACCCTGTTTAACTCTTTTTTGTATTTTGAATGTCAGGCCTTCAGTGTGCAGTTTGATATCGGCTGTGCTTTGTTGGTTAATTATTTGGAGATGTTTTATTTATGTGGGTGCGAAGAAAAGAAAGCTAAATAGGTTGATGTGGGTGATCCCGTCGAAGATCTTTGAATAATCCACAGGCCAGGTTCAAAGGTTTATTAAATTCACTACATTTCTCTATTACCTGGTTTTCGGTATGCAGGTGGTCAGTTGTCCAATATTTGCTTACTGGCTTACATTGGTGGTTTGTGTTGTTCCAATTGATAGACTGTTCGATATTATATGAATGTTTATTATAGAGGGATATCGATATTCTAAGCTAATAAAGGGAAATTTATAAACATTCACGTCAAAATGTTGGACATTATAAAATTAAAGAAAGTTATCGTATATAAAGATCGTTTCTAATAAAATCACATAGATCATTAAAAAACTGGTCAAGTGCCCCGTGGATTATTATTGTGTCAAAGGTTTTAGTAATTCCATCACCCCATGGAAACCGTCAGAGATTATTAGTTTTTCATAATCCTGGCAATTCTTTTAACAATGTCTTTGTAATTAGCATTAGCAACTATCCTATTTAAGATCACGCACCCTCTCCCTTCTGTATGAAGTGTACATATCCGGTAGAGGTACATGAAAGGGTGCAAGGTGTCTCCCATTTAAAAATCTTACAAGACAGAGTCTGAGTCTGATCAAGACTTCAAAAACTCCCGTTGGGCTCCCTAACTATCACGTTCTTAGCTGGCAAGTCATGTCAAATGGTGTCAGATTTGATATGACATGAGTGTTTAGTTCTTGGTTAGTTAAAAAGATGTCACTATGCAGTATTATTTCGCAATATTGCTTCAAATACTAAAATTAATTCATAAGTTATACCTATTTATTCAACTTGCGCTTTACGTTATTATCTCATTGTTTCATTACGAATACAATACAATATACGAGAAATATACAAAAACAATGCGCTAAAGTGGCACATAACAAAGTAGCAAAGCAAATACTGATTAATTCGTCACATCATCATCAGCCCATACCTGTCCACTGCTGGACATAGACCTCTCCAAATGCACGCCACTTCTCTCTATCCTCGGCCACTCGCATCCAGCTACCAGCCGTCCTGCGCAGATCGTCACACCACCTGGCCTGCGGGCGTTCGTCACATGGCGACACACATCCTTTATAGATATTTTGAGACAGTGGTATCAAACATCAATTTTGCAACCATTGAAACCTGTTCCTGTCAAATAAATTTAAGTTTATATCGTGGTTTTAGTACTAAATTGTGAAAAATAATTTTGTGAGTCCTAGCTACCACTCTCCTCTCGGCTAGATCATTGCATAAACAAAAAAACATATTGTGCGAGTGAATTATCTTTTAGTCGGCCTATTCGTAATGAAAAATGTGATATGTTGTTTATCACCTATTAATCTGTAAACAATTTCAGGTTCTTTAATGGATATTAATCTAATCAATTACTAAGTTTAATTATATTTTATTTTGCAATAGTTTTATAATTTTTCCGGTAATTTTTTTAAAAAACGCGTCCTGAAATTAAAAATGCAGGCAAAAGTGACTATTCTACGCAGACGAAGTTGCGGGCACAGCTAGTCTATACTATAATAAAAACGTAGAGGCAAAAATTCTTGTACTTTTCTTAGAAACGAAAAAAAAATAGTCAGGGATATGTTTTGAGAGTAGTAGAACACATCCTCATACTTAAAAAAAAATTGTATCTCTGTCTGTTTGTTTGTTTGTTTCGACTGACCTCCTAAACGGCTGAACCAATTTAAATGAAAGTTTACACGAAGGTATTTTAAATTCCGGAAAAATGCATAGGATACTTGAAATCACTGACAGTTGTCTGGTTCCCGTGGGATATTCAAAAAACCTTAATAAATTACCTATCTCTGAAACTATTACACCGATTTAAATGAAATTTTTCATGGTGGTACCATACATCCCCGTGCAAGATCTTAAATACTTTTAGTCACAGAAATTCCTGTAGGATAGTTAAAAATCTAACTTTATTAGATCATGTACAAAAAGTGGAAAATTTTATCGACCAAAATGAACCTTCTGACTCGAACCATAAGGACTACTTTATTGAGCAAAACGTCATAGTAGGGAGGTTAATAGCTAGATTTTTAGTTACTCGAACGACATGGAATCGGAATGGGAGTCTGTTTCTTATCCGAAAATCGTTTGTCCGAAAATCAAAATCCCTAACACGTTTGCTATAATCATCAAAATCCATAATGTTCGAATGTACGAAATTTCATAATCCCTAATTGTCTTTAATTCTAATCATTTTTTGTCATAATATCGAGTTCTATAATAATCAAATCTCCTAAAATTACTTGCTATAATGTTAAATGCCCGAAGTGTTACATAGTTTAATGTTCGTTACTACGAATGGAGCTTTATCATAATATTATTAGTCCGAATTATGAATGATTATTTATAATTTTGTTTTATTCAAAAAATGTTTGGCCAAAAAATGGTTTCGTCAAATCATCATTTTATAAATGAACTACTTTTTGACTAAAAGATCAACAGTTAAATTTTCATTTTACAAATAATTATTTTGCAAAATGAACATTTAACAACTGAGTTATCATAAAAAACTACTATTTAATTGGTCTAAAAAGTTTGATAAAATGTTTTATTTGACAAATGTTTCTTTTATTAATCGATCTGATATGATACAGGTCAAATAACAAACACAATATTTGGAAAATCATTATTTTGATAAATTTGGTTAGGTTAGAATTTTGGTTAGGTTAGGTTAGAACTGGTGACCATAAAACGCGCGAGCCGAGCGAGCGAAGCGAGCGTGCCGCGGCAGCGGCCGGCGAAGCGCCAGAAAATATTTACTACTGTTTAATTTCTATGTAACAGTGGATACACAAATAAAAATAAATATATTTATATATACCGATGTTCGTCACACATAATAAGTCAGTTTTTGTAAGATGGTACTGTTGTTAAATGTCTCGTTTGCCAAATGAATATTTAGGATTTGTAACAAATTATAGAATAGCATTGTGCATTTCACATATTATGGATTATAATATTTATAGCAAAACATTTTAGGACCTTTAGTACTTTCGGACTTATGACGTTTATGGAAAAGCCTTTTATGTCTTTTAAACTTTATAGATTGTGATATTTATGGCAAAAGATTTTAGGGTAAATAATATTTATGGATTTCGATTTTAGGGCAAGTGATATTATGATAAATGTAGTTAGGGATAATTATCATTCGGACAAATGATGATTCGGACATAAAACATTATGAGATTTAAAATTATGGATAAAAAATTTTATGAGATGAAATAGAGAACCAATCGGAATAGAAAGATTACGCTAAATAAGAAAAAGTTTATTACACTTTCTTTATTAGTGGGGGGACAGCTATTAATACAGGAGTACTACCTGGTAACAAGTTAAATAATCCCTAAAAAGTGTCATTGTAACGATTTGGACCAGAAAGTCAAATTAATCTTTGTGTCTGTTGAAAAACACATAATCTTGAGATACTTCAGCGCGTTCCATTTTTACGTAGGAGGTTTAAGTTGATATCAAAGTCCTGTCATTGTTTTTTCTTAACCTGTATCATCTCATTGCTAGGCAAAGTATCCTTCAAACTCATCTACTGCTTTCTGTCCAATGCTAGGACTTGCCAGTTCTTTGATACATGGACAAGATCGTCATACCACCTTTTCTTGGGTCTTCCTCTTCGGCGAAAATCGTCTTCAGGCACGCGATATGTAACGATTCTGGTCCATCTATTGTTTTTTATCCTGCAGACATTCCCCGCCCATTGTCACTTCAGTTTTGACTAAAAACAACAACAATACGGGAGTGGATGGTGTTATATTTTATTTTATCTTTTAACCTAATAGGTACCTATGATACTCCACTCCATAGCTCTTTGAAAAACCTTGAGTGTAAACTTCTGATTTTCGGTGAGGGACCATGATTCTGCCCTATATGTTAGGATAAGTAGTATGAAAATGTCGATGAGTTTGTGGTTCAGTGATATAAGAAGGTCACTCTTCATATACCCATTCATAGACCAGGAGCTTTTCCAGGCATTGTCTGCTCTACGGATTATTTCTTTGTCCTACCTGTTTTCGAAGGAGGCTGCCTAGCCCAAGTCTATACTCTATATATTGCTTTACCTACCTGTTGACTGATATCCTATCGTTGGTGCTGTTGGTTACGACCTTGGTTTCGGATCTATTCATCGTCAGTCTAACCTCAAAGCTTTCTGCGCTCAGTTGTTCGAGCATCAACTCGAGTTCTGCCGAGGTACACTTATTTGCGATGAGGAAAATGTCATCTGCAAAGCGATAGTTTATCAGTCATCTATCCCCTACACCAATTCCTTTTGTTGCCTAAGAATATTAAAGTGACCTGAAGACTTCTTGGAGCGTTCTACTGAAAAGCTTTTGTGATAGGGAGTGACCCTGTTTAACTCTTTTTTGTATTTTGAATGTCAGGCGTTCAGTGTGCAGTTTTATATCGGCTGTGCTTTGTTGGTAAATGATTTGGAGAATTTTTATGTATGTGGGTTCCACGTTTTGCTGAAGAAGAGAAAGCTAATTGGGTTGATGTGGGTGCTACCGTCAAAGACTTGAAATATCCACGAAGATCAGGTATAAAAGTTTATTAAATTCGCTAAATTTCTCTTTTATATGGTTTTCGGTATGAAGGTGGTCAGTTGTCCTATATTTGCTTGCTGGCTTGCATTGCTGGTTTGTGTTTTTGCAATTGATAGGCTGTTCGGTATTATGTGAAGGTTCATATAGAAGGATATCGCTATTCTAAGCATATGAAGAGGAATTTATAAACATTCACGTAAAAATGTTGGATATTAAAAAAATCCATTTAATAATCTTACAAGACAGAGTCTGTGTCTGATCAAGACTGCAAAACCCCCGTTGGGCTCCCAAACTATCACGTTTTTAGCTGGCAAGCCATGTCAAATATTGTCAGATTTGATATGACATGAGTGTTTAGTTCTTGGTTAGTTCAATAGATGTCACTGTGCTTTATTACTTCGCAATATTGCTTCAAGTACTAAAAGTAATTAATAAGTTCCATTTTATAAAACTTGCGTTTGAATGTTATGATCTCATTGTTTCATTACGAGTACAATACAATCTACGAGAAATAAAGTAGCAAAGCAAATACTAATATAATTCGTCACATAGCGACACACATCCTTTATAGATACTTTAAGGCAGTGGATCGGTAGTTTGTATTTTTTACCTTTTGAAGTCATCCTGATATCAAACATCAGTTTTGTGTACTAACTACATAGTTACAGTATGCTGTTTGCAACCATTGAAACCTGTTTCTATCAAATAAAATAAATTTTTAACGTGGTTTTATAGTTCTAAAATGTGAAAAATAATTTTGTGAGTCCTAGCTACCAAATATTGGGCGAGCGAATCCTCTTTTAGTTGGCCGAAAAATGTAGTATGTTGTTTACCACCTATTAATCAGTAAACAATTTTAGGTTATTTCTTGGATATTAATCTAATCAAGGACTAAGTTTAATAATATTTCTTTTCTTATAGTTTTTATAATTTATGTGGCTTTATTTATTTTACCTGTAATTACTTTAAAAAATGCTTCCTAAAATCAAAATGCTGGCGAAAGTTACTATTCCACGCAGACGAAGTTGCGGGCACAGCTAGTATAAAATAAAATCCTGGTGTCCAAATTATTGTACTGATTCACCCCCTTACCCATCCCCTTAAAAAATCTCTTACACCTTCATCTACCATTAAAATATACCATAAGTAGTCCTATTACCAAAAAAGTACATTACGTGGCATTTATACGCCTTATATTAAAAATATTGTTTGTTTGTTAGCAACGAACAGGCTCCGAAATTACTTGACGGATATAGGTGATCAAAAGGTTGAATATTCCAATATATTTCACCATGGTAGACACTGTTGAATTCTTTTATAAGCTCCAAAATAATATGGCCCACTCTCAAGATAAATGTATGGCCATAAATAAAAAACATACCCACCGGTGTTGTTTGAAACATTCCAAGGACGCGTTGGCGCTAGCCCACTGAACCGTTTCTAGGGAAAATTGTCATATGGTCTGGAAATATATTGGATGCTATTAATCCCATAAAGAGTTTGGTTCGAAGAAACACGAGAGAATATTGAAGAATTGGATTCCGCGAGATGTCATGGGCGAACGGCGAGGGTGATAGATTGAATAAACGAAGTTTTGTGTATCTGACATCATATCAGCTAAGCATATGTCCTGGTTTTCAAAGAGGTAAGCGTACTACATTCATTACTGATGTTTAGTATGTTTAGAAGTTTATACACCGTGAAATTTTAGTGGTTGTTTTCCCGTGGCAGAATGATTTTGCCTTTAGTAATACAATCAAATCATGCAAATAATTCGCCGAAAAAAATTTTTATTTTTTTTCAATTTTTCAAAATAATAATTTTCCAACTCGAAAACGAGACAAGATATCGTTCTTTTATAAGATGTGACGTAATCAGGTACTGCTTGCCGCATGAAATCGATGCTTAAAGGTGAAGAAGCTCGACACCCTAAGTCATAAAGCGGTTCGAACGTGCTTTCGAGTTTCGGTTAAACCTTTCGTAAAACCGGCATTTATTGATTTTAACAAAAAGAACTGCACAAATCTATTGTACTACTAAGATAGAATCATTTTACTGCGGGAAAACAACCACTAAAATTTCACGGTGTATACTGACGATAAGATCGCGAGCTACATATAAATATATAGACCTCTAGTTCAAATATTAATTTTCCAACAGAAATTGTACATAACTGTAAAACTAAAACTAACCTTACAGCTAAATCTAACGTTTTAACCTGTAACCTAGATGCTGAGCAAAATATTGTCTAAAATACGTACTATATTCATGGCTGTACGTACAATATACTCGTTTATATTCGGTATAGGCCAACATGTAGGCATAAACCTTTCATCAAACTGTGTGCGCAAGACAAACATCAATCGCGGCGCGTTCCTCACGAACCTCGATAACCGCCGTCCACACACGCCCACGAGTCCGGTAAATAATAAACACACGATTACGTAACGCAAACCCGAAATTTGTTTCCATTCGTAAACAACGACGCAACTTCGGCCGAAAAATTTGAATTAGATGCTACACTGTAGGTGCGAGCTGTCAAGTGCAAACGTTTTTTTTTCGGCAACTCGACCCTCGTTGTTTTGCCCAAATTAATTTCGTGTTTCTCAGCTGAAGGTAACGAAAATGCTTGTAAAAAGCATTTTACTTGCCAATAGCAGAACACAGTATCCTCTTTTATTCATGTTTTTGCACCAGTTTTTACTTGGACAGAAAGTTTGCTTGACTTGTATGTTGCGAGCGGTTTAAGATGAAATATTTTTTAAGATTATCCCAAGGTAGAAAGGGAAAAATGTGAAGTAGGATGAATGGACGCGCCGGAAAATGTTTGGTTTGTAAACATTTGTCCTCCAACCCCAACTAGGTTTAATACTTTTTTATGTTCTCTTATGAAAACTTTCCTTTAAGGCCAACGTCAGAATTGAAACAAGTGCTTTTTTTTGTCGTGGAGCAAAATTTAGACAGCTTTTTATGCTTATGTTGGGTTGATATCTTTGAATTATATGTTCACAAATAAAATACACTGAAATTGTACATTCAGACATTTGCATGCATGATATGCATAAATTACATATACTTAGATTATACTGTGTAAAGGCAGCTAATGAAGTCAATACATAAATAAATATTACACATCACAAACCTTCATCTGATCCTATAGTAAGTAGCTTAAGCACTTGGGTTACGGAAATAAGAATCAACAGTGGATATGTCGCAGTCATCTGGTTAAATCAGCGATTTGATTGGATCACTAGCGCGTTCATTGAATGACGACGTTTAATTGAATGACTAAAGGACAACTCGTGAAGTTGTTGAATATAACGTTCAACATCTTGACTGAACGTCATTTAGCGTAGTCGTTGAATGGGATATAGCTGACTTTGTAATGCTTGATAGTGACCATAAGTTAGCAACTTAAAAGATAACTAACTTTAGATTAAAAAATGAGGACATGACATAACACACCTTAATAACCAGCCAGTTTTGCCAGATTTTTTTCTTTTAAAGTAGCCGGCGACAGCGTATTAATCGGTACATCCATGCTGTCTCAATTTTTTTACGAATAAGTCACTTTAAATCTCAATTTCACTCAAAAAAATATCAACACAGTGCTATTCGATTAGATCTGTACCAGCTGTTTGACGCCATCTTTGTTTTGATGAGCACTAACGCCGCAGTGGAAAAAAATGAACTAAATTACAATCACCTGACTGATTTTACGTCCGCTATGTTCAAAGGGCTATGTTTCAATCCGCTAACTTGTTGGACGTTGAGTGAGGATTGTTCATTCAACGTTCGACCTAGTCATTCAATTGAACGTCGTCATTTAATAAACGCGCTAGTGATCCAATCAAATCGCTGATTCAACCAGATGACTGCGACATATACACAAATATAATTAAATATTATAACACACCCAGACACGTTACAAATACCGATGTTTGTCCCACAAATATTTGTAACGGGAGGGAATCGAACCCACGACTGTTAGAAACCGTAGGGTCAATAACCACTGTTCCACCGAGCCAGTCAAAGGAAAAGCACAACTGTAATCCGTACGTCAGTTTGTGTGTTCCCAAACGTTTGGAACAGGGAAGAATCCTCTCCCGTTTGAACGGGAACCAGACGAAGGCTTATCTCCTCGCGAAGCAAATCCCGATGGGGGCGAGAGGCTGATTGGGAATGTTTATGTTTATCCCCAGTACCGAGTTACAGATGTTCTGAATACTTTAACGTTGGTATTTCAGATGTGTGCAGATATCTGGCTGCGCGGTAGAGCTTTGACGACTCGTAAAGTTCTGGCAGTGCTTAAGCTTAACTTTGTATGTGGAGGTAACATATATTATTATTTTTAAAATATAGTTAAACACTATACCGTATCGTTTACAAGACTATTCTTGTATATTCTTGTGGGTGTGGGGAGCATTTGGGGAGGCCTATGTCCAGAAGTGGACTGAGTTATAGGCTGACGATGATGATGTGTACGCACATTGAAGACAGTGATGAAAGTAATAAATAAGTTACTTATTTCATATCAAATCTTAAAATCATTGTATCCCTCTGTAGATAGAATTGATATGAGACGCTGGAAGTTTTACAGATTTTCATGAATGCGTATTAAATATTCTTTGATAACTATTGTACAGAAAAAGTAATTCACAGGCCTCTTCCCTAGCAGCAGCGTTCAGAGCGATATTAGCAACATAATAGTTAAGTGTTTGCAATAATAAACAATAAGAGCAATATCATGCAGGAATTCCATGCAAAAGAGGATCCCCTTTCACAAAGCACACGACAGGAAAGTGAAAACATTTAATAATTCTTCAATGCAAAACTTTGGTCTCAAAGCGTCGGCACGCAGGTACGCAAACAAAAACAATTCCAAACTTTCCTCGCGTATTATTTTCAGTTGTGTCGCTGTACGCATGTACGTTCGTACGTATGACGTGTGTGTATGGCGTGCAGTCATAATGCTCGGGCCATTACTTTGATTAAACGTGCCGCGGCAATTATTGCGATACACTCCGTAGTAAAAGCCTCGGCGAATCATGTTATGTTCCCTAAACGGCTAATTATGAGCAATGGCGGTAATTTTTTTATGTAAGCTTTTTTTATAAGTCGGCCACTTTGCTCTATGTGAATGTTTTTCATTAAGAGTTCATTAATAAAACAAAATATGAACGGATTTTATTGAACTCGACTTAACGTATTTCGCATTGGGACTTTATTATCCGAGCTAGTGCGAGTGCCTATAACGATGGACGTTTTTCTAACCATCAGACTACATCCTCGATTTTGTTTTATTGCCAGGGTGTACTAGTTAATGCCTTACCCTAGAATCGTGATGTATTTGCAGTATAAATTGGAAACGAAACTCTTCATTCAGGCGATCGGTTTTAGTGGAGATGAGCCGATTGCTCAAAGCATTAAAGCGTACACGTGTTTGCTCAAACACAAATGCACTCCCCCTTAAAATTGTTGTACTTATAATATGGCTTGTTGCTTGATGTTAAACCTCCTACTAAGATGACAGTGCTTACCGCATTGTCTACGGAAAAAAAGTCATTCTATCAGACAAATTAATATCAGATCCAGGACAAATATTTGTATGACGATCATCAGCGATTGTTCCGAGTCTGGGTGTGTTATTAAATATATTTGAATAATATATTTGTGTATCCACTGTTTATTCTGGTATCCGTAACACAAGTTACTTACCACGGGATCAGATCAATGTATGTGATGTTGTAAAATATTCGGTATGAAAGATATAAAAAAAATTCACAAGTTTCACAGCGGGAAATTTGTCATTATGATCGGCCCACCCGATATTCCAACTGGGCCGGGCTCATGCAGGCAATGGATAGAAGCCTGTGTGTTGTGGCCGGTGTATTGTTTCGAGCCGACGCGAGCGAATCATTTGAAAATTGTTGTTTCAATGCTCGACGGCGATGTATTTTTGGATAGGGGAGATTGGATCGCTAAAAATAAAATCGCTATATACTCGTATGAATGTTGAAGCCTGTATGAGGTATTATAACACCAAATCACATACATCGATCTGAATCCATGCCAAGTTACGTTATCAATTGTTTATGGATTACAAAAACATAAGTGATATAGATACACAAATATACTTAAATATATTATAAATAACACACCCAGATATATTTGCACATAAACACAAATACTTGTTTAGGGTTGAGAGCCATCCGCTCCTCGCAAGTCCGGTAATTATGACGAGGCTACTCCGAGTCATCATCGTACGTCAGTTGGAAAAAAAACGAAAAGTAACCAAATATTTTTTCCGAATGAGAATTGAACCCACGACTGTTTGCGTAGATATTCATTGCGTAGGG
The DNA here is from genome assembly GCA_039566165.1 of Maruca vitrata. NCBI lineage: Eukaryota > Metazoa > Arthropoda > Insecta > Lepidoptera > Crambidae > Maruca > Maruca vitrata. The sequence goes on from CM076926.1 coordinate 3,147,244, forward strand.
ATTCGTAGGTACACCATGAATTACTAACAATGAACGACATTCCACTCAGACCATGACTGAGTGAGTAAATGCGAACGTCGGATCCGATGTCAGAATTCATTTTCAGTTCAGCGAGGGTTTTACAAGCGCTCTGAAAGTCAAATGAAGCCGCCTCAGAGTATTGTGTTTAATTTAAAAGTTTCAATGCCTTCCGACAATCCGATCGGGACGGGGTCACACCAAGCTCTAAGAAGAAAAACAAAATTAGATTTGATTTTTAACCGACTTCAAAAATTATCAATTCGACTGAATGTACCCAGTTTTGTTTCATAGATTTTAAATTCTAAATAATATTTTTTTAACGGTAACGACACTAGATGTTTTAAACATCTTGCCGCAATCAAGATATTCTAATTTAGGTTGAAGTTTTTTTGATGAACCCTTTTGAGAAAAATTAAATAAAATTGGGAAATCCTCACAGTGTCACCAAACCCTAACGAAGAAGAGCTTGGTCCAACTATGAATGAATCTATGTTATACGATACTACTTAAATTGTTAAAAAATATTTTTATCCTAATATAATATTTATTTTTAATCTAGTAATTTATCACAATAGCTATTAATCTCAGTCAATTTTATAGCTAGAGTGAGTACTAGTTACACAAAAGGCTTACTCTAAAGTACAAACAGACATAAATAAATTGCTCACTGCAAAGTTTTGGTAATTTGTTACCAACCCTCTAAGTTAGGACGGACCAAAACTATAACTACACTCGGTACATCTCAAGACTCAACCAAAAATTGTGTTCTCGACACGAAGAAACAGGGGAACATAAGTTCGTGAATAAATAATAGGCTTCAGTGAAACAGGGCAGGTGGATCGCATGCGAAGTAATAAAGGGCCTACGGAAGGCAACACTACTGTTTGCCTATATTGTATCGGTGCCATTGTTTGGCTGATAAAGGCTTATAATATTAATCTATTGTTTTGGTAGAAACTACAAACCTAAACTAAATTTCGTGTATAAAGAACAATGAACCGCCGAAACGTACGAGTATGACCGATATAAAAGATTTTTACGGCGTACGAAGTTCTCAGGATCAGTAAGTTTAAAATAAACTTTTACGGATAAGATACTAAAACTTGGACCTGGTGTTAGGAACACTTTAAATATTGATCGTAGTCACGGAAATATAACGACAGTAGGTATCTTTCTTGAATTTTGCAATGATCAAGCTTTTTTGAAACTTTTTTTTTGATATTGATACTTTTATGTGGATTGCGACTAGGTAGCCTGGTTATTTCTCGTTTGATCATAGCCGAATTAGATTCTGAATCAAATCCAATATAATTATGTTTAAGAAATATTGACTGCGAACCGATTATGACCATTACTTCATCTATAATAATGTTAGTATGCAGGAACAAGTACAACGTTGTGTAGCTTTAAGTAATATTCGGAATCTTACTTTTTAATAATTATTCATCTTAACAAAACACCTCAAATCTACGACGTGATTAAAGCGGCAGATATAGCCTTAGGCTAGGCGGCAGAACAATTTCATATAACGAATTTGAAACCTCACAATGTAATCTCAAAGGCCGGGTACACCTACATTATTAGTATAAAACTCTCATTGTCATAGACGATTAATCTTTATGTTCATTGTTTGTAAGTTCATAAGCTCTGACTCTGGTTTCAGGCTAGATAAAACCTTAATGCCTTATAATATTCATTAAAGCGGAGGCGTCACTACCTAGGATATATGTTTGAAGGTACATCGTTTAAGAGTGCTTTATCCATAACTAGTGCCCTGCCCTTATATATATTAGATATACCGCCGGAATATTATATATAGGGAAGTATACATACATACATATCTATTAAAAAACCATCAAAATCCGCTGAATAGTTTCAAAGATTTAAGCTTTGTAGTGATTTCACGGCTTTTAATATTTAGGGTCGCAAACTCCACATAATTAAGTGGCTTGATTTATTTAATTATCTTACGGTCACACAGCAAGGTGAATTTAGTTGTCAAACTTTCGCATTAGGGCTTCCTGTCCACCGGTGCTTTAAAACTGAGAAATACTCTGAATCTCATCGCGGGATTCTCCGCGCCATAGTCTTGGCTACATCTACGAAAAATTACCATAATTTTGTCTTTCCCCAGTAGTGTGGTTTTCAGCATCACATTCAGTCAATTCTATCGCCCATTTGGAGTCTAATTTAGTGCCCCTATTCAACTATGAAAACAAACAAAAAAATGTTATGGTTTGATACTTAACCGGTTACGTATTTTCAGTAACTGTATAATATATAATATTTTAAATCTTTTGTTTTGTTTCACTCGTGATCATGGCGCTTGCAACAGTGTCGAAATATTGGGAGCTCATTAAAACAAAACAACTTGGTAAATATCCCGGACAGTTTCGGTTTTCTTACTATACATATAAAAACAAAAAAGTTTCCGATGAAATTGAGAAGCGCTTCCTTTTTTTAAATCGGTTAATAATAAGAATTAATAATTGATTCATTTCATTTGTTGAACCTTGAAATCCTCCTCGCCCTCTAGGCGTTTATTGAGTGAAATCGTAAATTCATACTCATTCAGTATGTAAATGAATAATGTCTATGTGTAATGTATGATAATTTTGTGCCGAGACTTGATATTCATCATTTTATGTTATAAGCTCTCTTTGTTGGCTTTGTTATACATATGTGTGTGTATGTCGTTAGTATATCACAGTAATATCTTTATGAATTTTATTTTAGTTAAAGTATTTTATCACAAAATAACGCTGCTCTAAAATAGCATAAATGCTAATTTATAGTCTTTTAGTGGAGACTGTGACATTGAGACGAATTATGTTGTGTAACTTAATACAATAGTTAACTAATTGGCGCGTCATTATTATTATTTTTTATAAAATATATAAAGGGTACAATATATAAGCTTCAAAAGGAATAGACAGTTAAAAAATATCTGATGATCCTCGATTCCATTTTCAGGTAAAACCTCCAGAATTTTTGGGAAAAAAAAACTTCATTATGACGTTTAGGACTCAGTTCGACAATATTTTTAAACAGATTACCGAATACTTTAAATAGCAAAATTTAACTACGAAAATAACGCTTCGAAGCCGCAGGCGAAAGTTTCCGAATTCCGGCGGAGCCCAGGACTCCTTTGATGCTCCCATAGGACACCTTCCTTACTTGAGTAGGGATGGGTAACCATGTCCTGCTTTTATCTTGCATTAAATCTTTGAGTTTAAGCAAACACCTAATTTCAACGTGTTACGATGCACTGTTTCAAAATGGCGCACGGCGCAGGTGTAAATGTAGATAAATAGAGAAAAAGTAGCTAAGTAATGTTCCCTTTTTCATGATTAGCAAATTATGAAGGTAAACTGCGAAATGGCGCAGTTTTGAGTTAATGAGCCGTTATACTGCCTCTGAGTTAATTAGTTGACTCAGAAAAAAGTAGCTACGGTACCCATCTCTATGTAAAACACAGAGGTTACATTCTACCGAACCCCTCAAATACCAACCCGGGCGTTACAAACGGAGCCATTGTGTTAGAATTAGTGGATTTCGTATTTCAAGGTAAGACGAAGTATCAGTCGGAGTAAAGTCATTGTGATGTTTTCAAAACTTTCGCTCGGAAGGACTTGTTAATTTAATTTAAGCATTAATTTAATTTTCTATGTTGAAGCGATTAAGTTGTACCTCTATAAAGGCGTTGTAAATCGATTATTTCAATATTCAAGACAAATTTAGTTAATAGCAGAATGTTAAAAGATCATTAGGTAGTTGTACGTACAATATACAAGATGAGTTATTTTTATTTTGAGTAAGCATCTAGTTATATATACGTTTATCCACCATAGACACATTACGATAAAAAATCTTCAAAATTACGTTACAACTTTTTGTCTAAAATCTCTTTGATACAAATACTCACCACTTTGTACTTAGCTCCACAATACCTCGAGTTTCACCCTGTTAATAATTTCTGGAGATCAAATTTTCTATTTCAAAATGATTTCCCTCAACATCTTTACCCTCAAAGTTCAAAGTCCACAAATAATCGCGCTACTCTTGAACCAACTCTGAACCAATTAAACTTGGTCCGATCTGACAGCCACTTCCAATCTGATCGGAGATGAATTTGGTCTGGTGAAATCAATCATATAATTAAAATTAATATTACATAATAATCTCTCATCCCCTCCCAAAGGAAATTAAGTTATAGAAGTTGTAGGAACAGTTCTAAGTGCTTATAGGTTGAATAATAACTTACATAAGTATAGATTTTTTTATAAAAAAAATGGTTTATATTAGTGGCCATGCCTATATATATATACTAGCTGTGCCCGCGACTTCGTTCGCGTGAACTACAGGATTTTGATTTTTTTTAACTTAAAAGTAGTCGTAGTCAACAAAATCTTTTCTGCCACTGAAGTAGTTAGTCTTCAACCGGAAGAAACATTTAAAACAAAATTATTTTGGTTTTTATCATCATCATCATCTGTTGTTTATCGTGTAGTAATAAATAAGTTCGTTCGCGTGAACTACAGGATTTTGATTTTTTTTTAACTTAAAAGTCGTAGTCCCGTCAAAATCTTTTCTGCCACTTAAGAAGTTAGTCAACCGGAAGAAACATTTAAAACAAAATTATTTTGGTTTTTATCATCATCATCATCTGTTGTTTATCGTGTAGTAATAAATAAGTATATTACACAACATCACATTAATTGATCTGATCCTGTGGTAAGAAGCACTTGTTTTTATCAGAACAGTGGTATACATTTAAAAAAATTTATTGCACAACCAGACACGGAACAAACATCGATATTCATCGCAGAAATATTTGTGCTGAGTGGGAATAGAACCCAAGAAAAGAAAAAAAAAAAAAAGAAAAGTCCAAGTGCAAGACGGACTCGCACAACGCAATTTATTTTTTAAAGTTTACGCAATTATAATCTGTACTTGACGTTGCTTTATTCTAAATTTTGAGAATCTGAGTACTTCGCAGATAGTAGTTCCCTTTGCGAGTGTCAAAAATTGGCAGCATAAATTAATGTTTCTTTTGATTGTGTTGGCTCAGGCGAAGGGACAGTAGACCTGAGTATTTGATGTAACTTTCAGTTTGATATTTTCTCCTTGACAAAAATTGACGATGATAAACGGATCCTATATAAGGGGTTCGGTTATTCTTTTCGACGTACGAAATCCTAAAATCTATGTTTATAGTGAACAGCTTCCTCATATTGAATAGATCATCTTCAAGTAATCCTAATTGTTCATCGATCAATGTGAAATAAAGGACGTCCTATTCCAAAGCCAGGTAGCAGTTTATAGTTAGAGAGGAAAAAAGCGTCCATGGCCGAGTGGTTTAGGTATTTGCTTGCTATGCAAGAGGTCGCCACTTCAAACCCTGCCACGTACCACTGTGTTTTTCAAATTTTATTTCATACCTATGTACGATTATTCGACGCTTTTACTGTGTGCTTGAATCATGTTCTTTCTTAATCCCTGGCAAACCCCTCATTTTCTCTTTTCGAATTTTATGCTTTACCAAATTAAATATGCTATACTTTTATATTGATTTTTTTTAACTCAATATTGAATTTGTTCAATTTGATTGAATATTTAATACCCGGTTGGTGCATACAATGTATTAATCGCATTGTGATCATCTCATCCTTTTTTCTGATACCTTAGCCTTGAGTATTAATATCAATGTATTTTTTGACAACCAACCTTCTTCAATTCGGCAATTATGGAAATTTGAATGGTCTCGTTAATTTTGACAGCTTAAAAATATGTCAATTAGATGACACTATTTTATTAAATTAAAATAGGAAAAAGGTGACAATTAGAATATTTTCGATACATGTTGTCGATTCAGAACCCTTCTAGTAGTTTACGTAATTTAATGGCACTCCAAATTTATCAATTCCAAAAGACAAACTTGACATATTTGACGTATGGTATACCTACATACAAACTTTTCCACAATATAATATCGAAGTAATACGTAGAGCACAGTGCCATCTTTTGAACTACCAAAAAACTTTTCACGTAGGTGCTCATGTTATGTCAAACTTGACTGCATTTATGGCATGCTGTACAAATCACGATGCCATCTATGTGTAATTTTATGAACAATAGCTGACCCAACAGACTTCGTCCTGTCAAAACAAATTGTAAAAATTTGTTTGAAATTTGTTTTTTTTTTACATCTTGGGTGACAAATTTGGGTTTTTCGTACGGATCCCTACTTTTTTTGAAAATGTAATATAGCCTATAACCTTCCTCGATAAATGGACTATCCAACAGTGAAAGAATTTTTTAAATCAGATCAGCGGTTCCTGAGATTAGCGCGTTCAAACAAACAAACAAACAAACAAACAAACAAACAAACAAACAAACAAACAAACAAACTCTTCAGCTTTATAATATTAGTATAGATTATTATAATGCTTTAAAACCCTAATAATCGTTTTATAAGTGCTTTACGTATATAGCACTTAATAAGTTAATTAAGACTGTCAAAGCGTTATTTATTCAAACAATGTCAAAACTTTAGCATTTAATTATTATCTTACCATACTCCGTTCCACTTCGCCTCAAGTCATTTCGGTATTTCTCTAAGGAACACAGTTTCGGATTGGGCAGTGCTTAATAAATATGGGCTATGTAGACGGGATGAAGTCCGCGCCAGTTCTGTGAATGGTCTATTTAATTTGACGTCCACTCTCTAGTTAAACTTTGTACGTCACTCAAACGTTTTCCAATACCGTAAGTTTCCAATATTGAGGGTGGAACTGAAAACTGCAATGGAAAGCCCAGTAAATGTTTGGAACTGTTGCCGACGGAACTAGTTCGGATTAAATTTACCAGAAATTGTGCTCTACTGAAGTGAGGAGTTGAAGATTTTATGCAAGTGTCTGTTCAAGTTAGATGTTACATAATTTTATTACACCGGATGTACTTCAATACCGCTTATGTGTATTGAAATGCCGCGTATATAAAGGCAACGCGAAATGGAGATATCGCGTACACGAAAGGCTTATATTTATTAGCGAGGTTGTTTACAAAATGTTTTTGTATTCATTTCCAAGTAACCTTCCTATTAGTATACATAGAGTAATGAACCCCGCGTCCTCTTAACCCTAAATCACCCTCCAGAGATCCTCCCACTGCTGGATCCTCTTCCCATTTGTGTAAAAGGCCGCGGGAGGGATACAAATGCGAGTGCACTCCACGTCCAAACGCGGAGGGCCGCCCTCTGAGGCTCGTTAGGCGAAATTCATTCCTCTTATACATCTTACACTCCTTTCAGACTGTAATTCTTGAGAGGCGAAATAAAATAAATGAATCTACAGGATTATAAATCACATTGCAAACAGCCTTTTTTTCGTTGGACTCGAAAATTTTGCAGCTTTGTAACCGTTTCATAAATTAGCGTTCGATTTCAAGTTGGTTGATGCCGACTCAATGAACAAAGATTTACGACAAAACCTTCCTCAAAACTCAAACCTTCAAAAATCAATCGGACCTCCTAAAGCAGGAAGCAATACATCAACAAGGATCCCACCAAGAGCAGACACAGCGATAAATAGCAAAACATTCTCCCAACACCTATCAAAGCTGATAATTACGCTACTGACCGTACACAAGTTTAGCTGCTTAATTGGCAACAAAGGTTTCAGTGCCCGTATGCCTTTGAATACAAATTCCGCATACACAACCCCCAAGTAATCCTATTACTTACGTGGCGTTTTGGACCACTTTATGCTCCGGTCTCGGCACGAAACAGCGTGTTACATGAATATAGATCGCATTTTATTGGTAATAAAGACTACAATTTATGAGGATATGTAACACCTAACTAAGCAGCGTACTTAAATTCTCAATGAGATCTGAATAAGTAAGCCCTTTTCTATAACAATGCAGAGAGGGCTATAACTTTTCATTGCAGTAACGCTTGGACAGAAATCAGACTTAAAGTTCGTTTTAATCTATAGCTCGATAGATTGTTCTTCACATAAACATCATGCCCTTTCAATAATGTTATAATATTGTTGCTGTTAGAAGATTCAATATAGCATTCTGCGACAGAAGTCGTATTTCGCATTAAGTCTTTTACCGTGTGAAACATTACTCTCTTATACCGCAGTCGGTTAAATTTAGACCATATCCTATCTATACTTTATAATGTTCCAAATATAATTTTAAAAAATTAAGTGGTTTTTGCGTGTCAGCGCAACAGACTGACAGATACAGTTACTACTATAACAGACAGAGTTACTTTTGATAATATTAATAAGGGTTAGGTAATTTTTTGAAGGATTACCAAACAAAATACGTAAATAACATTTAAAATTCAAAACACTAAACTTAAACTACCGCTATCGGTTATATAGGATATTTCCTTCAGTTGCGTGTTTGCCGGTCGTTAACCAATGCAATCCTAAACAACGTGCCCATTAACACATTGGCTACACGACCAGCCCTTCTGTTGCCGTGATTACCTTCGGCCATTAAAATATTAATCCAAAATTAGATTCGTCAACCACGAGATTTCTTTGTTCTATTTTAAGCTCTACACTGCATGACTATTTTTATAAAGTAAGAATTTTCGTCATGTTTGTCGAATGAACCCCGGGAGATGGGCAAAATTGGTCACCCAGTGGCAGCCGAGTGGTCGTCGGCCAAGAGGAAGACCAAAAAAGAGATGGCGCGACGATCTCGACGCCCAACAACCAAACTGGCCATCTCTTGCTACCGATCGACAAACATGGAGTGACTTGGGGGAGGCCTTTGCCCAGCAGTGGGACATTATAGGCTAGATAAAAAAAAAGAATTTTCATATCTGTTCTTTATTTTCGCAACTTATGGCGTAGCACTCATATTAACTAAAACGGTAACGGTAAATGGAATGTAAACGTATCAACTTATATTTACGTATTTATCGGGCTATAACGAGTAACGTTACAAAGATCTTCAAGCGAAACCGATTAAGTAGGTACTCGATTACATTTCATTTCAACACCACTACAAAAAAAATGTTCCAGACTTATTTAGCGTCATTGAGAATTTAATTTAACTTAATAACTTTGTAGTCAACTCGTAAAAATAAATTTCGTATAATTCAATCAGCAAATGAAATCAAAATGGGTCCAACGCAATTCCATAATTAAATAAAAGACATTTACAATAGAATTCCTCCTTCCAGGCATTGAGTTTCCGTCGACCTTATAATTTTAACAGGTTCTACAAATTCTCTTCAATAATTTGATTTATTATTACAGTACTATTAAAGGTAATATCTATAGGTATCAGACGAAATTCTTCGTATATTTTTAAGTTCGGTATATATTTTTAGATTTTTCCACTTCTTTTGAAATGGTTCAAGAGTTTCTTCCTTTTCAATTTCATTTTGAAAACAGTGTTCCAAGAAAAGCAATGTACCTAAGTGATAAATTCTTCCTGAAACAAGAAAGATTAAAAGGGACAATTAATGAAATTAGTCCATTATCGCCGATGGAAATGTAAACGCTCTGTTAAGACTCGTCTAATGAATAACGGATGGTTGAACTTTGTAAATAGAAATGAGACCTTTGAATTTTGAATTCTTTGAAAACGTGAAACTCTACCCTTAGATAGTTCTGCTGCATTCGTTATTGTTAACGTCAGACTGTTTCATGCACAAACAGATTTCATTTTTATATACGGTGCACATTTTATACTTTGCGTTCTCTTGATGCAATAATTCTAGAGTGCCTTTGACTCGATTTTTTAGTTTGTACACTCTTACCAAGGATGGTAAAGGTACGTTTATAAGCATTTCCGTTAACAAACTTGTTTTTTTCTTGTTTGAGAACGTTTAATTTTAGATAGTACGAATATTATGTTGTCCACTCACACAGTAACATTATAGAGTATTTTACTTTCTCTATGACAGAGTTCACTGCCTCTTTGGTCTATTGGTGGCAAGCACTGCCAATGGTTTGAGTCCGGGGTCGGGCAAAATTTGTTTGAGTTTTTCTGTAATGAAATTACTCAGCCCGGAGTTAGGAACTTGGCGGTTGAACGCCTGTGCCACGGAAAGCACGTTGAACCGGTGGGCCTGCGCCCGATCTCTCATCGGTCATGTCGGATTGCCGTCTCACCGAATTATGAGATTAAGGGCATAGAGTGTGCACTTGTGCACTATAATATGTCCTGCGCACGTCGCTGATCTCAAATGTAATCGGCCGCCGTGGCTGAAATCGGTTGGACGTCTTATTATTATGACAGAGTGTGTATGAAGGTTGCATTAGTAGTGAACCACTTGTTCATGCATTGTAATTAAACGTCATATTCAAGCAAAAAGCTCGTCTCGTGTTAATAAAACTTTCGCACACCCGCCGCTAGTGGGAGAGAACATTTTCTAACTTTTATCTGGGTTGAGAGTTATAATTGATGGTTAAACAAACTTACCTAAAGTGAAGTTTGACCGTAATTGTACGAGACGTTGCATCCGAAGAGATTTATGATAACACTTGTAGTCCACTCTTCAATGTATTAGGCATCGAACACTATTTTAGAATACTGAAAAAATAAACTATTAAAAAACATAAGTCATCCTCATTTTACCGCTCACCTGTGACATTGACGTCTTGTGTCATTCGTTTTAGAGCTAGTTTTGCAATAATGATACTTATAAAAGGGCTATTAAGGGAGGGTGGGAACTTATCATAAATCTCTTCGGATGCAACGTCTCGTACAATTACGGTCAAACTTCACTTTAGGTAAGTTTGTTTAACCATCAATTGTACTTCGACGTTGCATCCTCGAGATTTATGATAACACTTGTAGATGTTCAGAGTACCTACAAGTTGCAAAACACATCTTTAAATGGAAACTTAAGTGTTTTAACTTATTAGTTTCAATCAGTCTTCATAAATTATATGGGTACCTAATAATTCTATATTTTAATTATCATGCACATAATCGACTACTGTGAACAGCCTGTGCAATAGCATCATGATTTTTATTTCAAATAATCTTTAATAAAATCTGTTAAACACCTACGAATCGCCTGTCCAATTCGCAGTTTTCCTTAAGATTTTTATCCGAAGACCCTGTCTGTTTGCTGCTGAAATCGAAGCATGTCACAAACTGATAGCTCAAAAAACTTAAGTATTTGTATCACCGTTAAAGTGTTTTATTTTTATAACGACGACTAATGGTAAATCTTGTCGTGTGTAAAATGGCTTTCACAAGTAAACAATAACATCTCACGATAAGTATCTATAGTTTGTGGTGAAAACAAAACTGCCTATTATTTCGCAAAGTTAATTTGAGAAGGAGCGATTGAGGTGGTCACAATCGGAGCTAAAGGTCTAATTAAATCATCTATACAAATACTATTAAGAATAAATAATTCATTGTTTGATTGTTTCATAGAAGAGGCTCTGAAACCACTTGAAGGATTTCAGAAAACTTCCATCGTTAGAAAGTTACACTATCTGTGGTGAACATGGGATATCAATTTTAGTTATATTGTTTAACGGATTAGGGGCCCATAACTAAATGTATTGAAGTGAATATAGCACTTCACTTCATATTGTGGTATGTAACTTAGTCTATACCAGCCCATGATTTAATACAGTCAATAAACAGATGTGTACCAAGGAACATCTTGACAATTCCCGGTCCCACGTTAGTACAATATGTAATGAACCCAAGGTGTAAAAAAAAGAACCGTATAAAACGTTTTTTGTCGCATGCGCTGCTAGACTATTGATATACTATCAGTATATTTTACCATATTAAGGAACGTATTATCAATATCTATCAAAAATATGCACCAGCATATGTATCTATCATTGTAAAAGCCACGTCACAAAATAAATATACCCGACGAGTCTATTATGATTTCAATATTAGAGAAATAAGTCCAACATTACTAACTCAGATTAGAGATGTGGTGTTGGTTGTCAACAAAGTTTATATGGGTATAAATAATACTAGGATCCCAAGTTGCTGTGTACTTTGGCAAACAAGGTTTGGTTTTATAAAGACCCTTAAAATCGTTTTCCAGGCATTTTGAACGCCACTCATTCGATCTCTTAACGACATGGCAGTCGCAATGTCCATCCTGAGCAATCTGTCCATTGCGTGGCTTTCTGCAAACCAATTTGCTTCCAAGTTGTCTCCATCTCCAAATACAAGTATGTAGTTAATATGCATTTCTGCATCAACAGTAACCCTCAGGCTCGTTCATCTTGGTAACAAAGGAAGGCCAGAGATAAATAACAACCAGTCAAAAAAGGTCATAATTATGATTTCCACAAATTAAAATCTTCCTTCAGGCAATCTGCTAAGTTCATTTTCCCATTATTATCCTCAGAGTAGAAAAACATCCTACCATCCATAACCCATCAGTGGTATTTTAATTAATTCTTGATCTTATAAAGGCCTTTTAATAATAAAGCACTTTCAAGCATTAGAAAAGTTGATAAAAGCTTCCCCATATAAACCACCAGTTAGGATTTCACCCCAACGTTTAGAGACTCCATCTACTATTTCTGGTTCAAACGGTATTTACCCGACCATTGAGTCACTCAAAATATCTAGAAAGTCCGAAGATCGTTAGCTTCGTCGAAGGTTCAGCATATATTATAGCAGGTCTAGCGTTTAAAAGGATCGGAGTTTTCCTTCGTACTTGATCCAAGTCGTGCTCTTGTGCCACTGAACTACCGATCGCAAGTCAATCCAATTCTGGTTCCTTATATAGTTCCTCATCGTTTCGGTATTACCAACTCCCGCTGGCGACGAGCTGCCCGAGCGCGCTGAGTGGCCATCTTAAGGTTTAGACATAATTTGTACTTAGTAAAGGCTATAATCATGTCAAGGTAGTACACAATTTGTACATAGAAAGACCATAATCTCGTCATGGTACTACATAAGTTGTACATAGAAAGACCGTAATCTCGTCACGGTACTACAATTTGTATTTAGAAAAGACCGTAATCTCGTCACGGTACTACATAATTTGTACATAGAAAGACCGTAATCTCGTTACGGTACTACAATTTGTATTTAGAAAAGACCGTAATCTCGTCACGGTACTACTATTTGTATTTAGAAAAGACCGTAATCTCGTCACGGTACTACAATTTGTATTTAGAAAAGACCGTAATCTCGTCACGGTACTACAATTTGTATTTAGAAAAGACCGTAATCTCGTCACGGTACTACATCCTTTGTATTTAGTAGTGACTATGGAACACTACATACTTAGTACTTAGTACTGTCATGCCAAATTCAAATATTTATTTGCATACAAAGTGCAGTTACATAATTTAAGTCAAGGTATCACATCTTTTGAATAAGTATATATTTATTTATCCTTACTAACATTATAAAAGTAACACTCTCTGTTACTAGGGTTGCCATCACCTTTTCTGGGTGATGCCGGATAAACACGGCAAGATCCCGGACATAACAGCGGTTTCAAAGATCATGAAGATTGTCGGTCACATTAGGTAAAACCTGGGCACTTAATTAATCCGGGGAAATCCGGACGAATGGCAACCCTATCTGTTACGCAATCACAGCATAGAGTACTGAACCAATGAAATTTGGTACAGATATTGACCGATTTTTAATCGACTTCTCTATAAAGAAGTAATGTTAAACGTCTCCACGCGGGCGGAGTCGCGGGCGGAGCGCTAGTATTATATATACTTATGTATATTTTGATATATTTCATAATAGTCGCAGTAGCCGAAAACGGCTAAGAGTCATCATCAAATTGTGATATGACATCACAATACTACGTCATTAAATATAAATCAAGGTATATAAGGTGTATGACTCATCTTTTAGTAACGTCGATCTATTTGCTCATTCCAAAGTAGTGTTTAAACACACAATACTGATCAACAACCACTAGCATGTTTTCAATCACTATGGGAATTTTTTCCACATTTATTCACTATTCTCTGTAATGCATATATGTGTAAAATCATATTTAATAATGCCCATATATATACTATATACAACAATACTACACACATCATATAATATCACCTTTATGCACATCCCAATATGTATTTCCATTTATTACCTATTCATATTTCAATTCACTTATATATATCTTCTATATATTTCTTCTTATATGTATTATTTAAACTATGAGTGTCTTTATTTATACTGTGTTGTATCCATAAACATACTTTCCATAATATTTCAAGAGTTTTTACTCTATTTGTTGTAATATCCAATTATTGGCTTTGTATCTTCAATCATGTGTAATTTTTACTTATGGATTTGCTGATGATTATCCAAACAAATATATAATAATACTAAACACATCATATAATATCTCCTTTATACACATCCCAATATGAATTTCCATGTTTTACCTATTCATATTTCAATTCACTTATATATATCTTCTATATATTTCTTCTTATATGTATTATTTAAACTATGTGTGTCTTTATTTATACTGTGTTGTATCCATCAACACACTGACCATAATATTTCAAAAGCTTTTAATATATTTGTTGTACTATCTTAAATCATGTCCGAAGAACAATGGAGATGTGATTGACTGTACACCTAAACGGGGTACAGGATTGACTTGGCCAACTTGGACCAATCATTATTCCTGTGGTTTTGTCATTTATTATCTCCCTTAAGACATATTTAAATGTTAATGAAGATGGAACAAATAGGATTATAATCTACTCATGCACTTTGCATTTACTCGTATATGGGTGGCAAAATGATCTTTATCATAAGGTGATGGTGATAACTGTCATCAGTATCAATACTAATGAGTCGAGATTCTTTATCTGTCTCCAGACCATTTTTGAACTCAATATATGACACACAACATGATTGACTGTCGTGTGATTTTGTTTAAGTTGACATCCAAAGAAATAAATAATTTATATGTTCTTGTTACAATATTATATAATTTGTATTTAGAACAGACTGTAATCACCTCACACATAATTTCTCTTAGTGTAAACTATCATCACAGTATAACATAATGTGTATTTAGTACAGACCGTGATCACGTCCCGGTACTACATATTACAATACTAAAACACAGATTAAACTTTAGCCATAGCTAAATATTCCCACCAAATTCTGAACTTTATTCTTTTGACATAAGGTTCAAACCCAATGAAAATTTTCAACAGGTTCAGTCCGTTGCAGGATTAAAAGAATAACTTATAAACAAGTCATATGACTCGCTACAATAATTGTTTAATGATCAGTAATTTTAATTGTTATAATAATGTTCTATTTTAATTAAATTTTAAGTTGGTTTATAATGTTTATAAAGCTAAAATGTTATTTTTATATATTTATCCTTTATGTGACTAGCAATAAATGATTTTGCTTTGATTAATTGTTCTCAGTATGGACCATAATCCTATCATGGTACTATAATGTGCTGTGCCAAAAGGCTAAACAGAATAAATATTCCAATTTAAGTTACGTTTTAGTTAATATAGGGGGAAATTGTTTGTGTAAAACAAAACATCCATAACCCTACTTTTTAGGTGTCATAGTCATAAGTTATGTTTATGTTATATAGTAATTTATTGTAATTTATAATTACGCTTACTGCACTATTATTATCCACACCGCATTGAGCGTGTAAAACCTTTGGAAGTGATAAATTTAATCAATGTAAAGCACTTACCGGAATCATTCGATCTTTGTTGTTTAAGTAACTTTCTTTCGAGATTTTTTGTGATTAAAATGCTCGAAATCCTTACTTACGTTTCCCTTTCTCATAATTTACACTTACACTGTTTATTACTGCTTAATTACTCACTTTAAACAATAAATTACATGGATAAACATAAATCGATGCCCAACACGAAAAGCGAATGACACAAGACGTCAATGTCACAGGTGAGCGGTAAAATGAGGATGACTTATGTTTTTCAATACTTTATTTTTCCAGTATTCTAAAATAGTGTTCGATGCCTAATACATTGAAGAGTGGACTACAAGTGTTATCATAAATCTCGAGGATGCAACGTCGAAGTACAATGTATAAAAAACTGACACTGTGAGCTGAAACCAGGTAAAGCAGAAGATAATTATGTTTCAAAGTAAATTTTTGCTAAGAATATTTATGTATTTTTTTGTAAAATATTTTTATTATATATTTGCACATCATATAAGGTATGTATAGAGGTTTTAGAGTGTTAATAAGTTGTACTTGTAACATTATGTCTCCACGGCGTCACTCTGAAGATATGATAAGAAGTGCCAGTAAAAAGCCTCGTTAGCGAGCTAATACCGGGGCCGTTGGCTTAATTAGAGACAACCGCGCCTAACCCTTCTGCCCTTCTAACTCAAAGAGGCTTTAATACTCGAAAGCTCATTTTGAGTTGGAAAGCGTGGGCGGACTGATGTTATTTTTTGTACGATGGCAATTTTGTTAACAAAATTAGAGATTGCAACTAAATTAGTCTAAAAACAATATTTGTATAACGGAGACTGAGTCAGTACATTTTCCGAATTAAGTTACAAGGAATAGCACTATATTTTATTTTATCACGGAAAGAGACAAGTACCTACTATGTACCCACTTAATATTCAAATCTTCTTCTTTATTATTATGACATGGTGACTGAACTTGCTTAAAAAATTACTATTTTAACATGATTCATTCAATCTCTCATCTTATCTTAAACATATGATAAGAACATTCATAATACTACTATTTTTTTCAAGTTTGTTTACTTTACTTGTTAGTTTTGGTATGTACTTAGGTACTCATACATACTGAAACGAAAATACAAACTGAAAGTTACGAAACAAAGTAATTGAGCTAATGACAACATAATTAGTACAAAGCTTTTTCAAGCATTTTAAATTATTTTCTACTGACCATGATAACTCAATTTGTACAAAACAGCTACTGACCGTGTAGAATTCACGAGTTATAAAAATATGGGCAGCAAAGAGCTCGCAAAATGAAAAAAGGTTTACGCCCAAACCTTTCCGAAATGAAATTAAATATGATTCATGAGGAAAATTGTAAAGATAAATCAAACAGAATTGAAATATAGTTGGTTTTTTTGGCGGAATTTCCTTGCTTATTTTTGTGGTTTCGTTTTAATCTGTACTAATGAGGTTTTAATTGAGTATAGATGATATAGAATACCAAAATTCGAAAGGGTTCATTGCGGCAACGTGTAATGACTAAACAACTCTATCAATGTTTTTATAGGAATTTTAAATTAACTGCCTTATTTTATTGGTGTTTCTGAAAAAATTAACACTATACAAGAATAATTAATTAACACATATATTTTTTTTATCATAGGCTAACAAGATGACCTCACTATACCTGATAGTAAGCGGTAGTGAGATTGTTTCACTATACCTAAAGGGACAGGAAGCATTGTCAACGCCTATCCTGTTAATTTACAAAACTAACACTCGTAATTCAAAACCAACTTAATGCCATCAGTGCTGCGGTTTATCCTCAAACAGCCGCAGAGGTTTAATCCGAAGACGTAGTGCCAATTGGTTTGGAGGCAATCAGAGCCATTGTGTAAGGAAAGACGGTAATTGGGCGATCAATACTAAATGTACTTAACGGGAAAAGGATACTATTAAATAAATAAACATTACACAGCATCGCTGTCGGTCCGCCAAATTCTTAAAAACGATTATTATAATAAGATTAGTGCCCGTCCTCTCATGGCTCCATCTATTAAAAAAACCGCATCAAAATCCGTTGCGTAGTTTTAAAGATTTAAGCATACATAAACAGTAGGGGCAGACAGGCTTAAAAAGCAACTTTTCTATATGCTAAAGTGATGTTTGAATGCTTTGTCGATGATGTATGTCCCAAATTCAAGACTGAATCTAAGCGTCGGTGTCAATTTATTTTATTCACTTTTTTGTTTCGTTATCCGTCCATTGATCCGTACTAGTGGTAAGAGTTCAAGTGCTTTACTTGATTTACGGAAATCAAAACCAACAATGGAATACACAAAATAAACCAATCAACAGTTAAGCCACACATTTAGCCTAAGATGTAGAATTTGTCAAACTAGGCCCTGAAAGTTAGGACGTGTAGATATTTGTTTTTGACAGTTCGAGTTTCTGAGCTCTCGTCTTGGTAATTTTACATGAAAAGGTTTTTTACAGCACCTTACTTACATAGGAGTAAAAAGATCTTTAAAAAGTAGGAACATTTTGTTTGCCTTCTTTACTAATTATGTAAAATTTACACCTAAGTACGATGCGCTCGAACTGCATATATTTGTCCGTAATATATATGAATAAAACATATAACGAACTAGCTATCCGCCCGCGACTTCGTCCGCGTAGAGACGTTTAACGGTAAAACATTACTTCTTTATAGCGCAGTCGGTTAAAAAGTAGTCTATATCCTTTCCTAGGCTCTGGACTATATCTGTACCAAATTTCGTTTAAATCGGTTCAGTAGGTATTCTATGCGTGAAAGCGTAACAGACAGACAGACAGAGTTACTTTCGCATTTATAATATTAGTAAGGATTACAATTTACACATAGTAAGAAAAGCCGCATTAAAAAAATCCCCAGACATATAAGAAAATGATTAAACCCGTCCCCAAGTCCAAAAGTCTCTCGGCGATAATCGAAAGTTTCTTTTTGGTCGTGTCGTAAAAAATGGACGAAACTTGCTTCCCGTTTTCGTTTAAGGTTTCCACCAAAACGATTTATTGCTTTTACGTGTAAAACTAGATACGGAGGACTATTGCTGCCAGCTATTGCACATAAAAGATTGCAGAGAAATGCCATTTGACTGTAGCGCTTGAACGTATTGCTACGACGAATTTTGTGTGTAAAATATCACGTACCGAGCTCGTAATCATCATCGAAGTAAGCAATCAAAAACAAGCTAAGTCTGATTTACTTCGAGTCAAGAGTCAACTAGTCCTAGCACTAATTTGTTTATTGTTAGTAATTTTCTCCAACGTAATAGTAGATAATCTTACAAGATGGCTAACGAGGTGCAAAATGTTGCCCTATTGACAACTGTATTGTATAATGTATATCGTGGTGTCATTTCACATTAAGAAGAGTCGACCTTTTGTTTAGTTTGTGATTTGAAATGTAATTTTACTAATCCGTAAAACTCGCGTGTTATTCTAAACATATTATTTAGAGACCCGTATGATTAGTTTTATTTCAAATGTTTAGTGTTTGCGCACATTATAGACAATACTATTGAGTTCCGGTATGAAAAATCTATCCATTATGAAGCAAATGAATTGACATAAATAATACCATTGATCACATCTGTTCTGATCCAATTAGGCTCATCTATTATATGAACAGTAACTCAGCGAAGCGAAGGGACCATTAATATAATATAACATTATATTACTACTAAACATAATAACCAGATATCAATGCGTACCGCTGTACTGACTATCAACTATGTTGTATTTCCATTATCATTAATTAGGTTTTGATTAATGTTTAGCTCGACCAACTGTTAAGGATACCTCTGAAGATGAATACATGAATCAATCCAATTAGGTAGAGATATCGTGGGCCCTACTGATTACATTTTAAATCATCATACAAATCTTATAACTTTTAGTATAAATTAAATTTAATGAAAACGAAATACTTTTTTCTTTTCGATATTTATCAAGCTTTTAGTCAAATTGCAATCTTGACCCATAATATATAATAATAAATAAACATGCTTTCATGATATTTAAACCATTTTTATGCACATACTTTCTAAAATAATATTTTTCGCAATCAAAACGTTACCAGAACACAAACGTACGCCTCAGTAATTTAGCAAACACAACTTAACTCCGACAAAAAGCTCGGCGAAATTTATTCATCAACTTACGCAAATAAGTCCAATGTGTCATTGCCGGGAAAAAATATTTGTTCGCCAGGGTCGACACCGCGCTGTCAAAAGTTATTAGGTCAACGCAAACACGAGATTCTGTCTGTACAATTGGTTTTGTATCCCGGGAACGCCTTTGTTGTATCCCGGGAACACCTTTATTGTGTCCGGGAACGCCGCGTGTTTGTAGCGGGTTTTGGATGGCTTTCCCCGGTAGGCTTGTTAAGCGAATGTTTTGGAAGCCTGCAAACTAAAATACTTGCATAACGTAATGCAGCCAATTTTCAGTGCTTATATTACTGTTTTTTAATTGTTTCAAACTTTTGGACTGCTGAGATAATAAGATTAATTTTATGTCTGAATATTATGTTATCTACGTATTTAATTTTAGCTTAATCTAAATTGACTTATTAAACTGTATTTCTTTTTACTTCTTACATCTCAGATTTTCGTAATGTTATGTAACATTTAATAAATATATTTCTCACATTAAAACAATTAGCTATCAACCAATTCGTTAAATGTTATTCTGGTTCAATTAACATAGAAAATATCGGAATATCAAATTGAACAACAAACTGTTCCTTCGTGATGACGTCAAAGTCAACCTTTTATGATTGGGAGCCTTTATGAACGCAAAACTAGGGCATCACAATCGAAACCAACACGCAATCTACGCACCGACTTAGAAACATTGCTTACTTACCGTACTAACTTAACCAATAAGTAGTAAAAGGCCCGGAAAATCGGTGTTATACCGGCAACAAATAACCTATTGACCCGACACAAGTTTGCGGTGAAATGTTTATTCGGAACCGATGATAAAATGCGACGGGCTTCCGAGACCAATCTGTCAATTCGGGCGTTTCTTAGACCACAACTCACTTAGGGTTAGACCTTCAGGTATCTGGAACCCTCTTGAGGGTTCGACTAAGTGAAATGTGTTTGGCATGTATCGCAAATATACAGTTTCGTCGGTAATGAAAGGATTGAGTAGACCTTCGTTTCTTGGTCTTGATACATAAGTTGATGGCTCAGACCCACGTACCTCTACATTAAGTATAATATGAACAATGTTATTACATGTACTTACAACTTAAATAATACATAAGCATAAATTACGTTAGTACATCACTTAATATGTTTTATCTGGTTTTCATATTAACTTAAAAAGCTATAATTAATACAACAATTGTCGCAGAGAGCCAAACTGTACACAACTTTCATTTATAATTATGTATTTCGTACAATTGTAAATAATAATATTAAATTAGAAGTGTAATGTTCAAAGACATTTATTTAATTGGTAACGGTAAGCATAAAACCAATTTGTTTGAAGTACCGGTGTTGTTATATTAACTGGCAAGACAAGACATCCATTAAGTTATGGTGCGTTCTCAAAATAATAAAATATTTGAGTACAGAAATTCCCTTTGTAATTGCTGAAATAAGCGAAACAATTTGTTTTAAGTCAGAATATCCGGAGTGAGAATAATAAATTAAAGGATATTATGAACTGTTAATAATTTCAAATTCAAAATTTTCCATATTCTTTACCAGAACGTTTGGTTTATCAAATTAAAGTATATTATTCATATACGCTTAGTTCAAAAAAACAACGTCACAATTTACAAACAGCCTCTAAACCGTGTGGAATCTTAGTAGGTAGGGACCTGTTTTTATTACACTTTGGATAGAAAAAAACCAAGTCGGACATGCGTAAAAAGGGTTCTGTAACAATTATATTAAGGACTGGTGTCTCAATTTAAATGTGTTTTAGTATACAGATGTATTGGCTACTGCGATTCAAGCAATTATGCTTAGTGCAGAGTCGCTAGATATAAGAAAACCATGTATTACTTTGCCCAAATAAAGATTTATTATTATTTATTATTATTATATAAAAAAACACGTTTATTGTATGGGGGTCCCCCTTAATATTTTATCTATTTAAATTTGTTCTTAAAGTGGCAACAAAAATACGTCATTTGTGAAAATTTCAGCTCTAGCTATCACGGTTTATGAGATACAGCTCATACAGCTTTGTAGACAGACAGACAGACGGTCGGCAGAGGCTTAGTAATGGGGTCCCGTTTTAACCTTTTAGGTACGGAATTCTAAAAACGAGCTGTGTGACCCCGGCATACGGCGACCGGGCCCTTCGCAAACTGTCCCACTGGGCACGGGACGGGACAGCGGTTAGACAATACAAGCCATGAATATGCATCGTGTGTCCACGACGACACACCCAAAATTAGATTCTCTGGAGAGTATCAGGGATTTTCATCATATGCATGCATATTTTAGACGGTACGTAGTACGGACGGTAGAAACGTAGGGGTTTGATTTTGAACAAGTACTGCAGATGTGATTTATCTTGACTGCGAATCTGCGATCAATTCGAAGCTATTGTTATAAATACGTATGCCATTCTGTCTATCTATCTATATTGTTGTCTGACACGTCTTCATTTCCAAACTATTGGACTGGGTTAAATTAAATTTGGTACAAAAAACAGAGAAAGTATTTTAGGTACATGATAACTGACTTAGCTATAAGTATTAAAATATTTGCGTGATAACAAACTTTATGCAGTCGGTTTGCAGGCGGAAAATTGAAAAAAAAACTTCAACTGATTCGCGACAATTATATTTATTACTTTCATTTCTTCTTGAGGAGTACTCACTTTGCGGTCTGCCTTTTTGTCTTTGTTGCGGCTTTGCAATTCACTGACTTAATTAGAAGCTGCTTCCTTTTGCTGTACTGTCTCCTACCAAACCTACCAAGCAATAAGAAAACACTTAGCAATATCTTGTATTCCATTGTTTGTAGTAAAAATATTTAAATGTAATGTTGCAAAAGGCTTTAACTTTAGATAGTGTTGCGTTAGCTTGAATTGTTACAGCGTCATATGATTAAATATTTGAATCCTGATCGCCGAATTTAGAGTAGGCGAGCCTCTCGAAGGGGCTATAATATGAATCAATCATGACTTCTATGCATGTGAGAAAAAGGGTCTTGACAGACGGACAAGAAAAAGGCCCTATTAGGGTAACATTTATGTTTTGCTGTCAGAACCATGGGTTGGACTCCCACTGAAAACATTTATATGTGTTATGAAGATCGATGTTTGTTCCTTCGCCTTTAATACTATTGTTTCTGATATCGGTGACACAAGAGCTTAAGCAACTTACTTCGGAATCAGAAGCTTTAGGGGTGAGAGCCATCCGCTCCCCCGCAAGTCCGGTGATGATGACGAGGCTACTGTAATCCATCATCGTACGTCAGTTAGGAAAAAGAAAAGGAATCAGAACAATGTTAATGTTGAGGCATTTCTTTTCTCATGCTTTGTTTTTGTACCATAGCATTAACAGGTGTTTTCTTCCAGCGGCCCCGGCAGCAGAGCCTGGGCGGGGTGCTCCGGCGTGAGGGCAACTGGAAGTGCTTCCTGCTGACGCTGATGATCGCCGGCTGCCTCGGCTCCGTGGCTTGGTGCAGCACCGCTGAAATCAGCAGGGACTTCATTGACTTTAGCGCGTGAGTTGGCTTCTTCATTTGTATCGTTTTCAAAGTGGATTGCTGAGAGATGATATGAGAGTTAAAGGAGTAGCCACAGAGCTGACCACAGATACAAACACAATACACAGAAGCTAATTTAAAACAAAAAACCAGAAAAAAACAACAAAAAACAAAGATGAAACATAAAAACAAACACACTACACCTTGATAAGCTCCAGCGAAACGCCAACCTATCAGACTGTAGATAGGTAGTCTGTGGCCAACAAGACGCAGCCTCAGCATTTGCTGCAGCGACAAAAGCCGCTGAAGCGCTGGTTTTCAGGCTGCGCCTTCTTATCAGCAGTAGTAATATACTCGTAGCAAAACTGTTTTACTGGTGTAATTACAAAACTGAAAAAAAAACGCTAACACAGGTACAGTTCCAAGCATTCGAGTATCTCCACCGTGTGTGTCATCAAATATAGACCCCTTGATGACACAGTGGCGATACCCGATTCGGAGAAGATCAGTAGATCAGTACGGAGAAATACTCCCAGGCTTCTAATACTTTCCTGTAATAATTCACAAACTTAGGTTATATAGCTGTGCCCGCAACTTCGTCTGCGTGGAATCGTAACTTTCGCCAGCATTTTGATTTTAGGAAGCATTTTTTTAAAGTAATTACAGGTGAAATAAATAAAGCTACATAAATTATAAAAACTATTAGAAAATAAAATATAATTAAACTTAGTTATTGATTAGATTAATACCCAGGAAAGAACCTAAAATTGTTTACTGATTAATAGGTGATAAACAACATACAAAATTTTTCATTACATATCGGCCAACTAAAAGAGGATTCACTCGCCCAATTTTTTTTTGTCTAAGCAATGCTCTAGCCAAATGAGGAAAGTCGTAGCTAGGACTCACAAAATTATTTTTCACATTTTAGAACTATAAAACCAAAATGTATTTGATTTGACAGAAACAGGTTTCAATGGTTGCAAACAGCGTACTGTACCTATGTAGATAGTACACAAAACTGATGTTTGATATCAGGATGACTTCAAAAGGTAAAAAATACAAACTGCCGATACACTGCCTTAAGGTAATCTATAAAGGACGTGTGTCGCCATGTGAGGAACTACATTAGTATTTGCTTTGCTAGTTTGTTATGTGCCACTTTTGTAGATTGTTTTGTATATCGTTATTATCTCATTGTTTCATCATCGTAAGTTTAATGAAATGGAAACTTTTAATTACTTTTAGTATTTGAAGCAATATTGCGAAGTAATAGAGCACAGTGACATCTCTTGAACTAACGAAGAACTAAACACTCATATCAAATCTGACAATATTTGACATGACTTGCCAGCTAAAAACGTGATAGTTGGGGAGCCCAACGGGGGTTTTGCAGTCTTGATCAGACACAGACTCTGTCTTGTAAGATTTTTAAATGGAATTTTATAATATCCAACAATTTTACGTGAATGTTTATAAATTCTCCTTTATATGCTTAGAATAGCGATATCCCTCTATTTGAATATTCAGATAATACCAAACAGCCTACCAATTAAAAAAAATCAAACCAACAATGCAAGCCAGTAAGCAAATATTGGACAACTGACCACCTCCATACCGAAAACCAGATAAAAGAGAAATGTAGCGAATTTCATAAACTTTTCTAACTGGTCTCCCACATCAACCCAATTAGCTTTCTCTTCTTCAGCAAAACGTCGAAACCACATACATAAAACTTCTCCAAATAATTTACCAACAAAGCACAGCCGATATCAAACTGCACACTGAACGCCTGACATTCAAAATACAAAAAAAAAATAGTTAAACAGGGTGACTCCCTATCACTAAAGCTTTTCAGTAGCATGCTTCAAGAAGTCTTCAGGTCACTATGATATTATAGGCAACAAAAGAAATTGGTGTATGGGATAGATGACTCACAAACTTTCGCCTAGCAGATGACATTTTCCTCATCGCAAATAAGTATACCTCGACAGAACTTAAGTTGATTCTCGAACAACTAAGCGCAGAAAGCTTTGAGGTTAGACTGACGATGAATAGACCCAAAACCAAGCTTCTGGTCTATGAATGGGTATATCAAGGGTGACCTTCTTATATCACTGAACCGCAAATTCATCGACATTTTCATACTGCCTATCCTAACATATGGGGCAGAATCTTGGTCCTTCACCGAAAATCAGAAATCCAAACTCAAGGTTTTTCAAAGCGCTATAGAGCGGAGTATCATAGATATTAGGTAAAAAGATAAAATAAAATATACCACCATCCACTCCCGTACTGCTGTTGTTTTTGGTCAAAACTGATGTGGCAATGGGCGCGGAATGTCTGCAGGATAAAGAACAATAGATGGACCAGAATTCGCGTGCCTGAAGACGATTTTCGCCGAAGAGGAAGACCCAAGAAAAGGTGGTATGAAGATCTGGTCCATGTATCAAAGAACTGGCAAGTCCTAGGCTTGGATGAGAGCAATGGATGGGTTTGAAGGAGACCTTTGCCCAATAGTGAGATGATACATGTTAAGAAAAAAAAAATTACAGATTATTGTACAGGAGGACTTTAATATCAACTTGAACCTCCTGCATAAAATTGTAACGCGCTAAAGTATCTCAAGATTATGATTTTGTGTTTTTCAACAGACACAAACATTAATTATGACTTTATGCCATATCCAAATCGTTACAATTTTTTTAGGGATTATTTAACATGCACTTTGAATGACTGACACGATCAAATAACTTTTTTCTTTCTACCGCTTGTTACCAGGCCCCCACTTATAAAGAAAGTGTAATAAACTTTTTTCTGATTTAGCCTAATCTTTCGATTCAGATTCCATGTCGTTTAAGTAAGTGCACATGCAGCGATTTACCTCCCCTACTATGACGTTTTGCTCAATAAAGTAGTCCGTATAGTCCTAGTTAGAAGGTTGATTTTGGTCGATATACTTTTACTATTTTTGTAAG
The DNA here is from genome assembly GCA_039566165.1 of Maruca vitrata. Lineage (NCBI taxonomy): Eukaryota > Metazoa > Arthropoda > Insecta > Lepidoptera > Crambidae > Maruca > Maruca vitrata. Next base: position 3,173,633 of record CM076926.1, read on the forward strand.
TGATCTAATAAAGTTAGATTTTTAACGATCCTACAGGAATTTCTGTGACTAAAAGTATTTAAGATCTTGACCGGGGATGTAAGGTACCACCATGCAAAATTTCATTTAAATCGGTGTAACAGTTTCAGAGATCAGTCAAATATTTGGGTTTTTTTAATATCCCACGGGAACCAGTTAACTGTCAGTGATTTCAAGTATCCTATGTATTTTTCCGGAATTTAAGTTACCTTCGTGCAAACTTTCATTTAAATTGGTTCAGCCGTTTAGGCGGTCAGTCGAAACAAACAAACAAACAGACAGAGAAAAAAAAATTTTTGAGTATGGGGATGTGTTCTACTACTCTCAAAACATATCCCTGACTCGTTTTTTTTGCGTTTTTCAAAAAGTACAAGAATTTTTACCTCTACGTTTTTATTATAGTATAGATTGACATAGAAAAGATCCAATATCTGACTTCTCTGTAATGTCAATAACAATAACAAGAGACGTGTGATCGCATAAAATTAGATCCCGACCATAAATAAGGGTACAAAATTATATATGGTCCAAGATCCCAGAGCTGCCAGACATCACTTATTTTCTAATGGACGAAATATATACGATTGAGTAGTGTTGGGGTGTACTATCATCATATGACTAGTTGCTACCTTGACCAGACGGCCATTTTTCAGATATCAACCAATCAAGGTACATAGAAACACTGCTCACCCACATAAATTCTGATGGCTGATTTTAACATATATTTCACACAATATCATTAAAAATCACGATTCATTACTCCCAGACACATGCGGTCGGCGGTTTTACCTTACAGACGCTTTAAAGCTATGAAAAAAATTTTACTTTTACTTATTTTCTGATGCTTGATTTTTATATATGTTATTCAAACAACTAAAAGGTGCTCATCTGACCGCAATAATTATAGAATTGTACCTTACAAACTATTTTATAAGAAAAACTTAACTAAATTCAATTTTAAAAAAAATCTAAAACAGTTGGGTCTGGTGAATGTTTGGCCCCTTGGATCGGTATGTCCGTTTGCAAAACGTTTTAAAATAGTTGTTTGAATAACATATATAAAAATCAAGCATCACAAAATAAGTAAAATTAAGTAAAAGTAAAAATTTTTCCATAGCTTTAAAGCGTCTGTAAGGTAAAACCGCCGACCGCATGTGTCTGGGAGTAATGAAGCCTGATTTTTAATGATATTGTGTGAAATATATGTTAAAATCAGCCATCAGAATTTAAGTGGGTGAGCAGTGTTTCTATGTACCTTGATTGGTTGATATCTGAAAAATGGCCGTCTGGTCAAGGTAGCAACTAGTCATATGATGATAGTACACCCCAACACTACTCAATCGTATATATTTTGTCCATTAGAAAATAAGTGATGTCTGGCGGCTCTGGGATCTTCCTCTAATAGTAAAGACGAGGTCTTGCAAAATGTATTAAGGCAGCTACTGCACGAACATTGCCACATAACGGCTCAGGTGACAGGGAACAGTGTAATGTGATCCGGGGACCAGATCTATGTAAAAGATATTTACTAGATGTGATATCAAATGGTTTGAACGATATTGCCATATTATGTGGTGCGAAAAGTTTTATATCTTCCTGCGTAACTATGATTGCGTCTCTAATATTATAAAAAACTACAATACTTATGACAACTTTTGCAAGTACATGTACCAAAATACCAAATCAAAAATTGGATACAAACTGTTGGAAAACTAAAAATGTCCGGAAGATTTACCACATTGTTTTGTAATATGTCAATCTTGATATATTATATTGTTTTAAATAGACTCTTCCACTTACACACATATGACCAGATAGAAAACTACGAACGAACTATTCCTTACTTTTTAAAATATGAGGACACATATCCAAATACTTCCACTTAAACCTGATAGATCGTAAGTAACGGAAACATCACCTACAAACATTCCGTGTAGTAGATTAATCACTCTACCAGAACCAATAGTGAACTAGGTAAACACACGGGAACGGAAATGTTCAATTCCAGCAAGTTTGTATCCCGGCGTTCCCGGCCAATCCCGGCCGCACCGAGCGGGACGATCGAACACTGCCTACCATAATTGGCCTTCCGGAGAACTCTCAAGGGCCCGAATTCCAACAACATTTTCTGTTTGGATCAAATTGTCCATTAGCTTAATCGCAGTTTTGGGTTTATTCGATTGCGTATGCGCTGGCTATTTGAATCTAAAGCAATAAAGCAAAGCTTGTTTTAGATTGCGCTGATTTTACAGTGATTATACAGACCTTTTAATTGAAATTATTATTTAATATTTGTCTCACTAAGGGCTTTTAAGTTATTGTCTGTTTCTTTTATGGATATTGTACCCATATATTTAAACGATTAGGTTACACATGCTGTCCAACGATATAATGACTTTAGGTACTATTTTGGAATTATATTATGTAAAATCGTACCTAAGGCGGCCCCTAGACGATCAATTTTATTGCGCAATATTCCGAATTGTGCAATATAATTGACTGTTTAGGCTAATTATTGAAGATTGTGCAATGATTGAACAAAAGTTTGAGCGCCTTTAATTTTTATTGTGCCATATTTTTTATTGCATTGTGTAGGGCCAGGGTTGCGCAATATTTTTTAGTCTCGGTTTCAACCTGACGAGGATAACACACACCCGCGCAAAATAGCGAGAAAAAATTTCCTAAAAGTTAAGAAGAGAGAGAGATTATAGTGGAATGTATAGAATTATACAGATAATTACCATCTCTGTGGAATGTCAGGAGCAAAGAATATCATGACCGCGATAAAGAAAAATGCTGCTTACGAAATAAAATTGGTATATATTGCTATGCTATAAGCAACAACTTCAGAGCTACATCTTGTTCGCACATGATGCTGCGATTGAACACGAAAACATTGAGCAGTTCGTATTTTTGTGCAATATATTGATCGTCTGGATGCAAAGCACCATTCAAACTTATTGCACAATAAAATGTATTGTACAATGTTATTGTAGTCTAGGGGCCGGCTTATACCATCCTCTTTATACTTGTTCCGTGGCACGACGCGTCGCGATATGAATAAAAAGTTCATAGTTTTTTTATTTCCCCGTCTCTCTGAATGTGCAAATGTAATAACCCGTTGAATACATAAGCAGATGCGAGTGCATAATTTTATTTGTCATTGGTCGGATAAGAATATTTGTGATGTGGTGTGGTCTGCTTTTTTGTCCCTTTAATTTTAAAAATTATACCTTATTTCGATAACACACACAGAACATGAAAAAATACCTACATAAGAATAGTCGGAAAACATTAAACAAATTCACTGTAAAATATGAATGTCGGATTTGTTCAATTCGCAAACAATTTTGCCCGTGATAACTAGTACATTTTCCTTCCGATTTCCACGCCATAATGAACTTTAATTAGTTAGCAGAAGAAGCGCTATATGTTCTGGTCTGTTAACTTTACAAGTTTCAAAGGCATTTTAAGGAGATTGTATGTCTTTAGTTCTGTGTTTAATTACTAATCATAATTACGTTAGGATCGAGCGGCTCACTCAGAATACTTAATTATTCCAAGAGTATATTGTTACGCATCTCAGGTACCTACTACTAGAATTACATCAAAGTAATAGAAATCGCTACACATGCTTGTATTTGGCATATCATTAAGTTTTTCTTTGAACTCGTTAACTAGCAACTTTTTCACGGCAGCATGTTGTTCCTCACTGTATAAAATAAGAGGAATATTATTAAGACAAAATATTAGTGAGAATTCAGGTAATGACGCCAAGGCAAGTCATCATTGTGTGTCAAAAAAAAACACAAAACCAGTTCATTACGAATAAATAATCCATTTAATACCTAACCCCATTTAGCCATTAAGATAAACTTTAGGCTCAGTGACTCTTGTGTGGTTTTATAACGACCAAACCATTCAGTTCAAGGGAACGTTCGATTCGATGGACGAAATTCCCATCCACATCTAATCACCTGTACGACACACATACTTTATAGTTACCTAGAACTTGGTTCTCTTGTAAAGCTCTCTCACTGTCGGTTTTAACATCCCGTACCTGGAAGAGTGCTACCTCAGTACTGTTTGCTTTTATTTATTAATTTTTAAGGCACATCAACAATGTAAACACAAACATTCTTAAATTAAGCATGCATTATAAATATTCTAGTGCTTACATCTATTACAGATATGCACAACATGGTTAAAGTTAACATTTTAGTTAGGTAGGTATTCTAAAAATTGTAAAAATTAAAAAAAAAAATTAAATTAAAACAAAGCAGGTACACAGATTTCATTTTTATATTTATAAACAGTAAAACGTTATTTATGCAAAAGTTTGCAATTGTCATTATAGTAGCGTCTACTATTAACCATAGGGATACAATTAGAATACATAAAATAGCAGTACTATCACCCTTTGAGTTACCTCATTAATATATACTAAATACAAGAAAGCGCCAAACTTGCTGCCCTGTGACACCCCCTAGTTATCTATACTAAGATTCCCATGTGAAGCGCTCTCACTGTCGGTTGTAACGTCCTAACCAGCCGGTTCCGCCTCAGGAGTACTGATGCTGTACTTGGTGTACCTGGAAGAGTGCTACCTCAGTACTGTTTGCATCAAACACACGCTGCGTGGACGTCGTGGCAAAGCACCAGGAAGCGTGCTTTGGGTAGCGCTGAACTAAAGTCCACCAGGCCGCGTGTATCTAGATGACTGTCTACTATTAGCCGCTAGCATAGACAAATGTATACTACTAGCCGACGAGATGCAATTGTCATTATAGTAGCGTCTACTATTAACCATAGGTATACAATTAGAATACATAAAATAGCAGCGCCATCTCCCTTTAAGTTACCTCATTAATATACACTAAATACAAGATAGCGCCAAACTTGCTGCCCTGTGACACCCCCTAGTTATCTATACTAAGATTCCCTTGTGAAGCGCTCTCACTGTCGGTTGTAACGTCCTAACCAGCCGGTTCCGCCTCAGGAGCCCGATCAAGCGAACGGCGCGCGAGTCCCCGTGTGACGTGGGCTACGCGTACATCCCGGTGGCGTTCGTGCTGCTGCTGTACTTGGTGTACCTGGTGGAGTGCTACCACAGCACCGCGCGCATCCAGCTCGCGCGCCGCGCGGACGTCGCCGCGGTCACCACTAGAGTGCACGCTATGAGGACCGCTACGCCGAGGGTGTGGTAAGAATCTTTTTTATTTTAGTGTTTAACACATCGATAATAAATTCGTTTTTAGTGTAAAGGAACGCGTAAGTTTAAAATCGTTTTGAAAGGTTCCGTTTTTGATTTAGCCCACACATGTTTTCACTGAAAAACACAGTGGGGGTTTGAACTGGAGACCTCTCGGACGGCAAGCAAGCAACCACCATAACCACTCGGCCATCGACGCTTTTTTACTTCTCCCATTTGTAAGTCATATAGGTATGTAAGCTTATTCGATGCTTTAATTGTGAAGATAATCATCGTGAAGGAACCTGCACACCTATGAAGAAATTCTAAGGTTGTGTAGTCGACCAACCCGCACTTGGCCAGAGTGGTTGACTAAGTCGTGATCTCCCTAGGGCAGGCTATGACTGATAATGATGATGATGACATCCTCACTTGAGCCTAGGGTAGGCTCTTGTTAAACCAGGCAGATATGGTCTTAATCGACCAAGTCTTAGGTTATTTTCGACTTCACACGACCACATAATTTTCTACAGGGTTCCTCATGATATTCCCATTAACCATAAGAGCTTTGAATGAACGTACATAATGTATTTCCCCTAAGCACCATACATTAATCATAAAATAAAAAAGATAAAGGATGTTCACTTGGTATGAATGAAATAATTAGTATGGTAATAAGAGGGGGAAAACTGTTGGCCGCCAAACTGAGACTATCTAGACAGCGCTGAAAGGTTTTGAATTAATTTTCGTAATTGTATGCTAAAAACTTTGCTTGACTTTATATTGCTGGGCGTATGTACACTATAACAACATAGTTACAACAATACTTATTATGTTAATTAGATTCTGTTAAACAACCAGATCTTAAAGAAAAAAATCTCAATTGGATTCTTTTTCTCTGACGTTTTTGACGCTTATCTTGATTGTAATCGTAAAGTTTAATCATGTGATGTGGCTACATACTAACTTTTCGTTCTCACAGCAAAATATAACATTTAGTACGTAATTGAATTTTGTATTTTACAGCTATTACAGCTCATGTGCAATAATTTTACACAAATAAGCCGGCCCATATACCTATGCGGTTGTTAACGATACGAATACAACAATTATACCCCAATAATTTCCCGCAACAATTAAGCCTGCTCGTAATTAAATGTATTGTATGACGGCAGAAATAGGTTAATTATATAATAAGGGATCTCTGTGGTTCCCGGAATATTTGGGTGCGGTTGTAAGGGCACGTGGATGTAGGGTTGGGTGGTAAACACAGCATCCATCTTACAGGCTTTTTGTACGTCAGCGGGATTTAGAAACGAATTAAGTTGTGAATAGATAAGCTATAAGTTGGGCGACTTAGTCGCGATCACGTTGCAGAATCGAAATAAGTTAGACCAGACAAGCTAAGTACGAATAGTAGTTTTGGATTGAGGCCACTAGAACCAGAGTGGCGCAAGTGACATGAGGCGTAATAGCGTGGCCCTAGTGATATTCACATGGAATAAAAATCATAACTTCACGTCATATTTTTTTTGACGTGGCTATCAACCAAGGGAAGCCCCTAGTTAACAGCCCCCTGTAGAAAGAGTACATTTTCATAGTAAACTAAAATAATTCAACTTGTGTAAACCACAAGTTGAATGGCCACTATGGTTCTGGTGGCCTCTATTTTAAATGTAATTCCCAAAAGTATATAGGTACATACTCCTCTTTAAATTCTGTTATTGGTAAACACATTATGTATGCATAGCTACTGATATTCAAAGTCGGTAACCTGTTTATTTTACGTGCCCAGTAAAATATTAAAGAAAGATCGTCTAGATTAGCTTTTGTGAAGCCGTAAATGAATTGAAACAAGTATGTGGTTATATCGATACTGTTGAACTAAACTTTTTTGTAAGTTGCTGTAGGTGCTTTAAAATCGGCTGGGAAATGCATCCAGCGAGTTTAAACAATAATAAACAATCGACTCTACCAGACTCCGGTCTCAAAAGTGTTTAAATGCCACATTAGGAATGCAGATCCAATCGCGAATTGTTAGATCAAATGCCAGCAAAAGTATGCGCAGACCCACGATTCGGGTTTGCTCCAAGCCTTTAGAGATTCCAGCAGGGATGACAACGGATTCCATTCCCCGACCGGAGGAAACAGATTGTTCATCCTTGAGGGAATTCTGAAATCTTATTGGTACAGGAAGGGTTCAATAATTTCTTAAAACATTTTAATCGTTTTGTATCGACGTTTATTGATTCATAATCAGTTAATTATATGTTAGTGCAGGATAACAAGTTAGAAAATTAAGACTGTGTTATTTTATATGTAGTATAATGTGTCAGTCATTTCCTGTTTTTTGTTATTGATCATCCATTGGTACATTCCTACTAATACAGGGTGTCCCAAAAAGTAGTGTCAAGCGGAAGTCCTGAGATAGAACACCCCGTGAAGTATCCGAAACACCCCATGTATGTTCCGCGATTTTATATAGTTTTCGAGTTATGATTATTTTTCTAAAATTTTGAGAACAACTGACCAAACCGATTAAAAATATTATAGAGAAAAAGTATTTGACTTTTTGAGTAAATCTTTTGCAAATCAATTTTCATGAGATTTTCTTTAATGCCTAAAATATTTGTCTTCATAACTTATATGGAAATATCAAAATTATGGTACAAACTGAAAAGTTACGTTCTGTAAATAATGTCTTACAATTTCAACGTTAAATTTAAGTTATTAGGAGATAGCTGCATGGCTCCTAAGTAACTTTAAAAACTGCGCTAGACTCTCAGCTTTCATAATCATTAATAAAAACTGGTACTTAATGGGCTACTTTTGCTGAAATCGGACTACAAAGACAGAGAGGTGGAAAAATCATAAAATTAGCCATTTGATGAACAAGCATTATTTGGACATTTTATTATTCCATTTTATTTTCTGTCTTTGTAGTCCGATTTCAGCAAAAGTAGCCCATTAAGTACCAGTTTTTATTAATGATTATGAAAGCTGAGAGTCTAGCTCAGTTTTTGAAGTTACTTAGGAGCCATGCAGCTACCTCCTAATAACTTAAATTTAACGTTGAAATTGTAAGACATTAATTACAGAACGTAACTTTTCAGTTTGTACCATAATTTTGATAATTTCCGTATAAGTTATGGAGACAAATATTTTAGGCATTAAAGAAAATCTCATGAAAATTGATTTGGGGTGTTTCGGATGCCCCACGGGGTGTTCTATCTCAGGACTTCCGCTTGACACTACTTTTGGGACACCCTGTATATCTCGATGTTCATTACGCCGTCCGTACGTTATGTAATCGTAATCTTATTGACGGACTTGAATGTGGGCTAGTTTCGTTATTGCCAATGAAAATATTGCACAACACTCGGAGTGCGAAGGGGTTAATAGGATTAATTAATCTAATCTTCCTGTATGATATCAGAGTCGTGAGAGTATGTTGTTTGCAGGTGGAAGGCGATATGTTACCACTACGTCCGGCGCAAGCGGCAGGTCACGCGATACAGAAATGGCGACGCGTACACCACTACGCAGGTACAACATAATACAGTACTTACCTTATGAACCTGTTCAGATGGCGCGTTTGACTCGCGCGATTGTGAGATTCAAGCAAGTCGCGCGATTGTATGTGGACAGTACTTATGAACCTCTAGTGGGTACTAGAGGTTCATAAGTTGGTTGGTGGTGAGGTCACCATCGCGCGATTCCAATACGCGCGAGTTAAAATGCGCCATCTGGACAGGGTCTATATCTAAGCTGGCTCGATGGCGCAGTTGTTTGTGACGATGTCTCTTGCGCCAAGAGGTCGTGTGTTCGAACCGGATCCGAATACGGATCCTTCTTAACAAATATTTGTGTCATGATGCTTCATATTTGCGTGTATTAATTATGTAGTAGTCTTTCTAATAATATTTTAATATTAATAGTTACTTTAATATGAGTTTTTCTAACTGAGATTAGGACCTCAGCCTAGATGGAAATAAATCTGACACTCTTAACCCCGAAGGGGTAGGCTGGAGACATATACAAACAGCTATGGGGAAGGCATAGCAACGGTAACTTATAGTAATGACGCCACGCCAGCGTCACGCCAATCGTATAATTATGTCCTAAACAGAACCATTTGCACACTTCTCTTAAACCCTACTACTTGTATTTGTCCCGCTCCAAACCCCTAAGTTGTTTGACAAAAACCAGCGACAAAAGTCGCCCGGCTATACCTATTTTTTCTCCCGAGAGAAATTCTCATAGATCACACACAACACTGTGCTTATGGTAGACAGTACCGCCAAAAACTCTTACGCTGGTGGTAAGGGGACATTGTATACTGACGCATTTTTCACTGGAAGCCCCCTGACTCGAAAACCAAATTGGCAGAAAACCGAAACTGTTGCAAGCGCCATGACTAGTTCACCCGTGATCATGACGCTTGCAACAGTGCCGAAATATCGGGAGCTCATTAAATCCAAACAACATGGTAAATATCCCGGACAGTTTCAGTTTTCTAATGTGCGTAACCATGACAGTTTAAAATTATATTGACTGGCTCGGTGGAACAGTGGTTAGGGACCCTGGCTTGCGGTTCCAAGAGTCGTGGGTTCGTTTCCCACTCGGGACAAACATTTGTGTGATGAACATTGGTGTTTGTTCTGTGTCTGGCTGTGATTATGAAATCGATGCTTAAAGCTAAAAAAGCTCTACACCCTAAGTCATAAAGCGGTTCGAACGTGTTTTCGAGTTACGGTTAAACCTTTCGTAAAACCGGCATTTATTGATTTTACCAAAAAAGAACTGCACACATCTTTTGTACTACCAAGATAGAATCATTTTACTGCGGGAAAACAACCACTAAAATTTCACGGTGTATATTCTTCATCCTAGGTGTACTACGAGCGCGTGAACACTCACAGCGCTAGCACGTCGTTTGCCCACGCGTGCTGCGGCCAGCGCGACGCGTCCCGCAACCTCGTGCTGGACGCGCGCACGCCCATCACTAAAGTGCGGTTCAGCAAGGGGTTCGCCTTCGCCAACATCGAGGCTGCTAGCGGTGAGTTAAGTTAATCTATATATTTTTTTTTTATATAATAAGCTAACAAGATGACCTCACTCCACCTGATGGTAAGCGGTAGTGAGATCCAAATATGAGGTCGACAGGCACAATAGACCATATTGAGCCTGTCGCACTCACCCTGAAAGCCCGCTTAAAGAGGAGACCACTGCTGCGGCAACAACTATATTGATATTATAAATCTCAAGAGTTTGTTTGGACGTGCTAATCTCAAGAACTACTGGTTAAAATTGAAAATTAATTCCATTTTTTGAGGAAGGCTATGTAACATCAAGCTGCAACCAATAGGAGCAAGAAAACAATGGAAAATGGATAAAATACTTAAATGGAAGAAAAAAATTAAAATCAGTTAGGCTTGGATCTCAGCTCAGTCACGGACGTAGCTTATGTTGAATTGTGGAACTACTTGCAAATCAATATGACCTACATTAAAAACATCCAAAAACGATGATAAATTACTTAACTTGTTCAATCTTTTGTGAGGGCTAATAAGAATTTATAGAACATTAAGCTCATTTGACCATTTTTAATTAGATTAGGGAGGTTAGCTGGAAAAGTATTGAAAAGTTGAGATAGTGCTTAGCCGGTCCGAAATATTTGTAAACGATTAGGTTTCCAGATTTTAAAATGTTTTTCTAAGCAATATTGAATTTCAGAATTCGAAGACCAAAGATCGAGATTTTTCGCGGAACACGAGCGGTTCGACGATTTCATGGAAATGCGAGAAGGGTTGGACCTCATCGGAGTTAGCTCTTTCAAGGAGTATATGGTGGCCTATAGGTACATATGGATACTTTTTCTAGGATTATACCTAGGTTTTATTATTTTACCTACTAATTGTAGGTAAAAGACATAATTAGTATTTAATTATATTTTATTTACAGGGAAGCTGATCGATGTCCGTGGTACTCGTCGCAACTACTTTTCTGGACGCTGTCATGTCTACTCTTATCTTGGCCTCTTCGAATACTTATAGAATGCAATACAGCTTATGTACATTATACGGTTAGTATTAAGGGTTATCTTCTTCTTAGTCGTATTACTCTTGACAGTGTGGTCGTGGTCATCATGTAGTGTTGGGAGACGGTCGCCAACGTGCGCCTTACGATGTCCCACCATTTCTCCCTGCTGGTAGTCATCCTGCTGCACTTGTTAAGTGAACTGCCAATCACGGACTTTATTTGGTCGGTCCATCACATGGGCAACCTCCCGTGCAGTTGAGAGCCTTCCACTTTACCCTTTTTACTTTACTTTTTACTTTAAGGGTTAAATTACATTTATTTCTCACTACAAACCTTACTATCATTTACAGGAGAAATGAACAATTCACTCGATTTTGGCAACCCAAACACCTGTTATATTTATGTTGGTCAATACTAACATATATATAACGGGACTTTGTGTCACATAGGTAGGTACTTGTACAATTACAATTATTTGTGCATTGGTCTACCACCATTTGTGGAAACATTCACCCATTATCTACTAACGAAGATAAAGAAGATTGTATACGGCCCGTGTCTCACTTGACGGGAGTCTAATAACGAATGTTGTTTCAGATAACAAAAATATTCGGTACCAACTACGAGTTGGACCCGAGCCGTCAGCTGGACTTGGACACGCACCTGTCGGACACGCTGCCGCCGGTCACCGCCACCAACTACGCCTGGGCCCTCGCGGACGAGCAGAGCGCCGTGCTGTGCTCCGCGCCGCGCCCCCCTCGCGCCCTCCCCCTCTCCCACGCCTCCACCGTCGACAGCCTCGAACTCTTCGCCGCCATCCGCGGCAACTGTGCCTTAGTCCCCTCCTACTCCGAAGCCATGCGCATCGACGCCGCCGTCAGAGAGGAACCGACCGACAACCCCAACGTACTCGTCAACATCGAACCGGAAAGACCCAACAGGCCCGCCATCAAAGCCGCCTCCTTCGACGAACCACCCAGAAGACCAAGAGTCGCGATAGCTGGAACACACTCTAGCAACAACATCGCCGGCTCCGCTCGGGCCAACGAGGCCAAACAGCAGAACAGACGATCCTGGGCTGGTGTCTTAACTACGACACGCAGCGCGAGACAGATTCTAGAAGACTTCAGAGCGACAAACCAGGTCAATTACCAACCGATGGCTGAAGCGCAAGCCAACAGCGAGGCCACTTTATACTTCTCCAGGGAACTGTCTCCCACGTGCTCTAGAGATCCGTTCGGCGGACGGGCCCAGACCACTCCGACTGACGAACCGCCCTCGTATGAGGAGGCTCTAAGACTACCCGCGCTAAGGAAGTTAACTAGGTCTATAACTGGGACTGATTTGGCAGGGCCAAGAAGAGCGTTCCTTAGGGATGTGGTAGCCAATAGGAGGTCCTGTTTGGAAGGTGTCGGGGTCCTGTCGGGGGCGAAGGTCGTGAGGCTGCCGTACAGCGAGACGGGGGACGAGACCCCTCTATAGCGGATCAATAGTGCAATTAACTTTTATGGTGCAATAAAATTGTGTAACTTAGTGTTCGTGTAAGGAGGACGTGATTATACAAGTCATACAGTGAGATATTGTTTTAGTGGTATATTGTATACAAATGCTTCGGAATTGTCCAATGTTCCGCGGTTGAGCTTGCGCAATTATTAGTACGCGTAGTCGTGTACTGTCGTTGTACTGAAGGAACTGAAACTTACTTAGGGACTGACTTTTAAACGTAATTATTATTCATACTCCCCTGCATCTCGTTTACTATTCAAATGATAATACATATTAACTGAAGGTAAATTAAGTTACTGGTATTTCTTTGTTGTTACTAAAAACATTATTGGGACAACGGGTGGAAAATTCTATTTAGTAAATACTTTAATTCAGCTTTTCTTACTACACAGTCATAAAATATTTTCATTTATCTTGCCCCGAGTGTCTATTTAGTAACTTTAGCTTACATTTGACTACTGTAATGACTCAACCTTTTTAAACACTTACCGGAATACGTGTAACAAATAAGCTTATCAGAAATATTGTGCGATGGGGTAATTTATTTGGTGAACATGTTGCCGACGCCCGCTTCATTTCCGCGTTGCTGTCGAAATCTATGGAATATGGGATATGGGATGATGTAATTATGCTAATTGATGAAAGATCATGATGATTATGCTAATTGATAAATAAAACAATATTTAAATTCCGCCCATTGATGGGCGGTATTAAAATATTATTTTATTTGGCTGCGGCAACCGACTACTTTATAACCCTTTATAAAAGATACCCATGAATTCCATAAACTAATACTAGTTTACGGCATTTATAACATTAATCAACTTATCAATGTAAATATTTTAAAGCGACTGACACTTTCCTGGATTCTACAGGTAAAATTGTGATTTTCCAATTTCAAACGAGTGTTTATACTCACACAGCCTGAACATCCGCCAAAAGTAAAACTTGCATAGTTATTCAGTAGTACTCAAACAAAACTGACAATTTTTATTAAAAAAATTTAAAAGCAAAATGTGTAAAATAAGGCAATAAAGGAAAAAAGGTTGAATTAAAGCAACGTTAAATTCTTTCATCTACATTAGCATCGGCAAATGTATGTAAATATTATTCGGTTCTCTGTTTTGGTTAATTTAATACTTTCCGCCCGTTGACCTGCGACCCCGCTATTCGGAGTAGCCTCTGTTGATTTTAGAAATGTACAGATCGCCTGGTAACCAACTTGTTAAATACTTGCCAATAAAATAAAATGTTTAACGCTTCTTCATTCCACTAGATTAAGACAATGCGCAATTAACAACAAGTAGTTAATAATGATTACCGCTTTTGTTTAGGATTCCTAAATTTCAGTTAGGACGACCTGAGACTATAAATCGTGCTATTACAAAAGGGGGTGGGCAAGGGGGTATACGTAACATAGCTCTAAAACCCATTCTCACCTGAAAATAAATCTAATTTTGATGTTTGATAGCGGCATATTGTAACAATAGTCTTGCGAATTATAGGAGCAACATATATTAGTTGGTGGTTTGAGCTGCTATGCTGACCACAAGCTATGATTGTGGCCGGATGTCAGTGGCTACAATTGACTCATCATCTACTGCATTACTACTACTGAATTAACAACATATGTTTTTTCTCAACAAATGCATTCAATTAAATGATATAGGTACAGTTAAATAGAAAAGTCGAAATGTTCGGTTATTTACCATGTTCTTTTACTTGGACGAGTTTCCGATATTTCGGCACAATTACAAGCGTTGTGGTGATCATACGTTAAATTACCCGCTTACTTGACCAATGATCGAGAACATGATAAATATCCAGTAGGGCTACCATGAGTTTAAAACTTACGCACTCGATATCGCCTACGTAAATATGTCTATGAAAAACTTGTACAGCGCTGCTGGTGGTTACGCGAAGAACTAAAACCGGCCGTATGAAAAAAACAACTCGATAGGTTTTTAACGTACCTACGTAAATTTTCGATAGCCAACTCATGGTAGGCCCTCAGGACATTTTTGGTATTATAATGTGTGTCACCATGACAGTTTAAGTCAAATAACAGGTTCAAATTGATTGTGAGTATTGTTATCTATTTGTTGTTGATTGTGCTAATATTGGACGTATTATAAGGCAGTGCCTTGTATTATTGTTTTAGCTATATTCATATTTTAGTCGTATGCAAAACTAAATATCTACACAAATTGTGTACTGCTATTTGTGTAGTGAAAGAGTTTGCATGTGACTGTACCATAAAGAAATCACTTCTCATTATTAACTGATTACTCTTTCATTAATTTCTTTAAAAAAAGTAATTCATATTTCTCTAACTCCTTTTTTCTTTGTCCTATGTTTACATACGTATTTATGTCAAATATGAGCTTTATTAATATAAGTTATTATGAGAAGTTTTGTCTTTAATAATGAAGAAATTTCAGAGTGAAAGTCTAAAAATAAATTTTGAAAAGTAAAAGCAAACTTAGCCGGTTAAGAATGTTCCTAAATTTGATATTTAAATTGTTTCAGTTTAAAGTAGTATTATTTATACGAGTACTTCGTCTATATGTTATTACATTTTGCGTTAGTACCTAATTAAAATAGGTAACCATATTAAAAATTTTTTTAGTTTTTTTGGTGAGCCAATAATTTATCTATTTAGACTTTCACTCAATGTTATTTCGATACGTAAATGTAAATTGAAGCACAACTTAGCTGTTAGATAGAAGGTGACAAACAAAATGTGTAGCAAAGAAGTCGGTAAAAAATAGCAGGAATGAAATGAATGTACCCAACAGTGATACTACGATAATCTAAATATAAGAGACTTTGAATTATTAAGGAAAGACATTCAATTAATTGTATCTAAGGAACCAATTAAGTGTCCTCTGCCAGATATTTTGATTACGAAATAAGTATTTTAATGAATTTTCGATCCTACCCCAAATTGTGATGCTGCGTAAAAAGAGAAGAGTTGTTAAATTTTAATGCAATGTTGAACCAGCTTCCGTTTTAATGAAATTTATTAATTGAACATTTTCCTTGTACCATTTTCCGGAAGGTGTAGGAGACTTCGTTCGAATTCATTTTCTTCTACAGCCATATTTAACTTTATTTACTTTCCAGCTTATATGACCTCCAATTTTTATTTAATGTTTCTAGGGCAATCACTCCCACTCAACTTTTTCTGTCAACCTATAGGAGTTTACCTATAGGCACACCACTTTAAGATTACAAGGCAATGTTATCTGGGTAATGTTTACTTAAATCCCTACAAGTCCAATAATATCCATCATTCAATCTAAGTTCATGACTTAATTGTCAGCCGACACGGTGATCCCGACTATATAGTTACATAATTGTACATATATGGAACTTACGAGCTTTCACTGATTGATGATGAAGGCTTACTAACAAATTAAAAGTACATTAACTTAAAATACATACTTTTGAACAATGTTTCCATACCTACAGATTAATAAAAAAATCTTATGTGTTATTTACTTTAAAACAAACACTTGAAAATTATAAGTTTAAAGTAAAGTACTTCATTGAAAATAAATTATACTGTTTTTTTAATTATTTAAGGAATCAATAAGGGTTTTTTCGTATGAGTAATTCACTAGATGGCAATACGTGTCCATGATTTTTTTTTATCCTATTTATCCCACCAGGGATAGGCAAAGGGATCTTAGCCCGTACAGCCTAACGTAGGCATGAGTTCCAACTGCTGCACGATTGGTTATTTTTGACGTGACATTAACAGTCATGACAATATTCACCAATCACGTAGCAGTTAGACCGCATATCTACGTCTTGCCTCCAGTGGATTTTTCATATGCGAAGACCCTCATTATTACTGCCTTCACGTAACGTGAAAACAAATCTACCCGTATTTCAGAAGTCCAGCTTGGCAGGTGATAACTATCCATACATTTGTAATTCATTGATTGACCCGTAATGTACATTATTTGATAAATGTTCTAATCACTAGACTGTTTACAAAACGTCCCGTTTTATAGACATAACCTCTTTACTACTAATTAACGCAAATGCTTGTAAATAAATGTTTAAGAGTATTAAAATGAAAGTTAGGTAACTATAAAGTGCCAATAAAGAATATAAGATTGTAAAGTTAAGTAAGGATAGAATGTTAAGGTGACAATTGGCGATTGTATGTAATTTTGCTTATGCACAAAGTGCTAGTTAGATATGGTTAGGAATATTCTGAGCAAACGAAAACGTGAGCGGAAAAATAATATTTACAGATAGCGATATAGACAGCCGGGCACCTAGTTATTTGTAAGAGTTGAATTCGTATTAATCAAACCCGAATTGCCACTAACGAAATAGACTGTAAATTCTTTACTATGCCTGATATTCGTAAAGTATCTAAATTACGAACGAAATTAGAATTACTTTTAAATGACGACCTTTAAACGATCTTAAAGCGCTCGCTTTATATGTACGTAAAAAAATTATGTACGTTAAAATATTTATATTAATCTCAATTAACTTAATTCAAATTCCAACCATCTGCGGTTATCCACAACTGAAACTAATACCAAAAGTTTCCAAGTCTGTGTTTGAAAACTTTGTTCAAAATAAGTTAGAAATTCTTGTTGCCAGTACATAATTGATAAAAGCTCCTGCATAGCTATGCTCTTGAAGATCCAAATCGAAAAGTTGCTCAGAAAATATCTAACACTAAAATATTATCAAGTAAACTTGACATTTTATAGAGCCATACCGAAATCCCCTGGTTCATGGCATTTTAGCACGGTGAAGGTATGCTATTGAGTCGAGGGTTAAATATAGATATTTTTAATGCTAATGCAAAATAGTCTTATTTATACCTCATTTATTTGCAAAGTTATCTTTAGTGCAATGATAACTGAATAAATGTTTTTATTACGAGGTAGATAATGGCGACTGCGCTTTTATTAAGTAGATACCTATTAAAGTTCATCATTGCACTAAGTTAACTAACGACATTAAGTGAAAATACAAAGGGAACACTTCATGATATGTAATCAGAGTAGGAAGCGTCGATGGCCGAGTGGTTAAGGTCGTTGCTTGCCATGCGAGAGGCCGCCAGTTCAAGCCCCGCCAGGTACCAATGTGTTTTTCAAATTTGAAATTAATGTGTACCATCATTTACGGTGAAGGAAAACATCGTGAGGAAACCAGCACACCTGAGAATTTATTCAACGGTGTGTGAAGCCATGTCAGAGGCCTACGGGCGGTTTAAAAACTCTGACACCAGGTTGTTCATCAACCATACGATAAGAAGAAGAAGATCAGAGTAGGAACCAAAATTCTGAAAATATTCGTGCCTATGGAATACCTATCTTAAACAAACAAAGGCTTTATTATTATAAGGTTTTTCCATAACCAAACGCTTAAGATTAGTCTTTATGGGTCTACGCGATATTAGGAGTAGCAAATTACATAGCTACTTACTGTAGTGTATTATTAAATATATTTAAGTTTATTTGTGTATCCACTGTTGATCCTGATTTCCGTAACACAAGTGCTTAAGCTACTTACCACGGGATCAGATCAATGTATGTGATGTTGTGTAATATTAAATATTATTATATTAAATCTAAAAGCTATATTGTTTTTCCTAACTGACTAACGATGATGGCTTGGAGTAGCCTTGTCATCATCACCGGACTTGCGTGGGAGCGGATGGCTCTCACCCCCAATAATCTAAAAGCCTTGTAATAAATTGAATATGAAGTGTTCCCTGTTTGATACTAACCTTTAAGAAAATTACACGCATGGAAACAAATTTGAATGGAATCGGACTATGAACTATTGTAGATATATGATGTAAGAAACCGCTTTTCATGTCGCACATAAACAATTACTATGTAACATAAAGGTAAATGTAGTTACGCTACAGATTAAATATTTTCGATTGTAAAATTACGAGCAAGAGAAGTTTATTATTTTCAATAAACTACCTGTTACGATGATGACTTGAGTTTTTATTTTCTATACAAAAATAACCTTAAGATCCAGATCCGGAAGCACTCTTTAACATTTGAACACAATGTAGTTCTGTAATCACTAATAATAAATAGTAGTGATATATCGAACTCTCAAAAAATATCAAACTGATTGTGAAATAATTAATTTCAATTGGCTTGTGTTACCTAACTTAGCAATTACATCCGTACTCATAACTTAAATATGTAATATTCAATAGTACATCCCTTTTGCAGTAATTTCATCGGCTAAGACAGAAATATCTAGAAACTGGATTCTGAAAAAATCCGTCTAAACAAAACTTTTTAGCACCATTAAAAGCCACAACAAGTTTAAATTAATTGCGTGAATAATGGACCATGTCCTATGATTTCACAAACAGCTCGGAACTTTTTTATTAATGCGTCAAATCATAGCCCAAAATATAAAAGGCCATATTTATAGCCGAGACTTATAATTAATTACCTTAAATTAAGTCGTTTATAATGCTAATTGCATACTGGCTCAAGGGAAGGCGAAGGGTCTTAATTTCTCGTGACGCGAACTTTTATAAAAATCCGATGTTTTAAACTGGGCCAAGGTTGCAGCCAGACCTCTCACGATATTATTTTGACTTATGTTGAAAAAAGGAACTTTGAAATTAATAAAATAAGGCACAATGTCACTATAAGCTTAATTGACTTGATCATATTTGATGATAAGTAATTGGTGGTAAGTGGTAAAAACATTGGCAAAACAACGAGATATCATTATCTCGATTGAAACAGAATAAAGTCTAGTAAGCAATATACCTAGAGACGCTATGGAAGGAATATCGGAACCTATTCCTTATAATACATATTTAAGACCTATAGCTTTTTTTATGATTTCTTATTTTCTTAGGGGCAGGTGGTGTGACGATCTGCGCAGGACGGCTGGTAGGAGCTGGATGCGAGTGGCCGCGGAGAGAGAGAAGTGGCATACATTTGGGGAGGCCTATGTCCAGCAGTGGACTGTAATGTGCTGATGATGATGATGATGATGAATACTTATGTAAAAAAAATTACGTAAAAACATATTATATGTATGTTCGTATGTTATTCTTTAATTCAAAAACCAACCACCGCATGCCACAGTCTAATATAGCATCTCGTTCGGAGCGTCTCATTACATTTTTAGATTTCTCAGCACACTCCACTTGGACATAAAACGAATCCCGTAAAGTCCACGGCATGAGTTATAACTTTTTATTATCATTCGCACACAGCTTTGGCATATACATTGACGCCAGAGACTCCAACAGGATTCACTTTATGTTTCCCAACTAGAGTTTTCTAGTTAATTTGTAGTTACAAAAAGATATACACCTTTTTACTTAGATTTTAAAGAACTCATTCAGTACATGTTAGGATAGAATATGAAAACAAGATAATGTATACGATGTAAGTATTGTTTATTAATATTGTTATTAAATAATGTAGCACATGGCAGGAAGTGATCTCTGCCTACCCCTCTGGGAAAAAGGCGTGATTTTATGCATGTATGTATAAAAAGTTTATTTTCTTTTCCGAAGCGCATATTCTACTTATTCCATGTCTACTACTAGGTACTAGATATTGATTTCCATTCTGTCCTTCACAATATAATAGTCGACCAAAAACCTTGGATCATAGGTACTCTTCCAAGCTCTATACATAAGTATAGTGCGACATGAAGCTTCAGTTTGCTAGAACATTGTAACATTGCATTTTAAACTCATTATTCCGGGGAACGAATAAATTTCCTCCATGTAGATTCAATACGCTAGAGACGATAACTTTAATTGCAAAAGTGTGGGGACGAAATATGTTCTGGTAGCAATTATCTACGTGAAAATGGTTATAAAATTGTTGGGCAAAATTGCGTCCCGAGGGCAGAGGAGTTAACGTATGGTTACGATGTGTGTTATTAATTGAACACATGACTAAATTAATAAAACCGGTCATGTGCGTAGGCCGCGCAAACAATATTGTGGGGGAGCGTAGTCACATAATGGCACGTGGATTTAGAAGGCGGAGCTGGTTAATATGAATATTATTTAAAACTATATGCCCGTGATTACGAACACGTGAAGTCGTTTATTGCGTGAATATTATTATTTTATAAAGCAGTCGGTTAAAGTTTTTTTTTTCAGGGAGTAGGGCATTATGACATCTTACATTACCTACATTAATCCTTAGGAGTTGTAAAACCTTACAAATCTAATTAAAATTATTTCAACACCTCCCTTCTAATACAAAGTGTACTTAAATCACAGCGATAACTTAAAAGAAGGTGAACTACCTATTCCACTGCCTTACAGTCATAATAACACCAACTGAAAAGAAATAAAGGTTATTCATACCACGTATACCTTGCTCCATGCAGACTGCTAACAATTTGTGAATATTGATAACTGTTTTACGCGAACGCCGACATACGCCCAGTCATTTTGTCAGTGGCATCACGGAGTTTATTACACGGATAGAACTCGACGAGATAAAAACAAAATTCAATATTAGCATGTCCGCCGCAGCTTTGATGTTCTTTATCGTTCGTTTTTCAATTTCGAACCGGGATGGAACTTTTTATCTGTTTTCAGGTGAGTATTTTTAGACCTTTGGACCACATAACTCAATATACAGGACCGAACCGGAAAAATGGTAAGTGTAATTTTTTTAAATTCAAAGGTTCATAAATTTGTTGAGATTGATTCTACTTGCCTCTACTCACGACGGAAATACGGTTTCTAATCCTCATTCAAGATGTCATCATCAATAGGAACGCAGTAACTTACCTCTTTGAGTATCCAACAAGTCGTGGTCATCATTTCCATCCTCGATGAGCGGGGAATTGTCTCTTCCCTCACCTCCCCATCGTGGGGGGGTGACCCGGTCACTGCGCCAAAAAGCCTATTTGTTTACTCAGTTTCACAACCTCCAGCAGAATCAACTTAATCATGTAGTCTAGTGCCGGCGCCATCATGTAAATATTGATGTCAGTTTTATGTGTTCCCCGCGTAAGCCTCGCATTTGGCGGAAAACGTCGTATAGTTTTTGTACGCCCTTTCTCGGGAAAACTTGTTTTGTTAATAAAACACGAAGGAAGGCATAAATAACGCGTGAAACTTATTTTACGTAAAGAATAAGAAGATAAATGCTCATTTTCTTGGGAACGCGTGGAGGTATCAAGTTGAAATTATTTTCTTCTATAATCTCTCATCAAACCTAATGGTTATTTGTACCAGAACCTATTTGTGAAGTTTTTTTGTTACAAATCAGTTTAGCGTGGTACTAAGCCTACTAAGCTGCTAAATTAAGCGTTATTTATCATCGCACAAACTCTTACTTTGAAATAAAACGAATTTTACGGATTATACTCCTAAATCGCTAAACAGAGATACGTACCTGGGTGGAAACAAAAAATTTAGATACATACATAGGTATCTCATTATCTCATCACTTGATAATGATAATACTTAGCTAACTTTAATCATTATTTTCTAGCTTTTGGCTATTGTCTACGCCTTTCTTCTGAGGGGCTTGAGTATTAATCTCTTGACTGACTTTCATCTATACTAATATTATAAAGCTGAAGAGTTTGTTTGTTTGTTTGTTTGTTTGTTTGTTTGTTTGTTTGTTTGAACGCGCTAATCTCAGGAACCGCTGATCCGATTTAAAAAATTCTTTCACTGTTGGATAGTCCATTTATCGAGGAAGGTTATAGGCTATATTACATTTTCAAATATGTAACAATAAGTGTTTTAATCTATAATATAAAAATGAATCGCAAAATGTGTTGGTAAGCGCATAACTCAACAACGCCTGAACCAATTTGGCCAATTATTTTTTTTTAATTTTTGTTGAAGTCCAAGGATGGTTCTTACGTTGAGAAAAAAACAAATAATTGCCGGGAAAACCCTAAAAACAGCCCTTTTCTTTTTCACATACAAACGTTTTCTAACTAAAACGTAGAATCAATTTGAGCTTTATTGCTATTATATAAAGGTCATATTAAATTACAAGCACTCACTTTTATCTGGGTGTTCCTAACGTCAAAAATTTTTACAATTTGTTTTGACAGGACGAAGTCTGTTGGGTCAGCTATTGTTCATAAAATTACTCATAGATGGCATCGTGCTTTGTATAGCATGCCATAAATGCTGTCAAGTTTGATATAACATGAGTACCTACGTGATAAGTTTTTTGGTAGTTCAAAAGATGGCACTGTGCTCTACGTATTACTTCGATATTATATTGTGGAAAAGTTTGTATGTAGGTATACCATACGTCAAATATGTGAAGTTTGTCTTTTGGAATTGATAAATTTCGAGTGCCATTAAATTACGTAAATTACCAGAAGGGTTCTGAATCGACAACATGTATCGAAAATATTCTAATTGTTGCCTTTTTTCTATTTTAATTTAACAAAATATTGTCATCTAATTGACATATTTTTAAGCTGTCAATATTAACGAGAGCATTCAAATTTCCATAATTGCCGAATTGAAGAAGGTTGGTTGTCAAAAAATTCATCGATATTAATACTCAAGGGTTTGGTATCAGAAAAAGGATGAGATGATCACAATGCGATTAATACATTGTATGCACCAACCGGGTATTAAATATTCAATCAAATTGAACAAATTCAATATTGAGTTCAAAAAATAATATGAAAATCGATATAAAAGTTAGCATATTTTATTTGGTAAAGCATAAAATTCGAGAAGAGAAAATGAGGGGTTTGCCGGGAAAGAACATGATTCAAGCACACAGTAAAAGCGTCGAATAATCGTACATAGGTATGAATTTAAAATTTGAAAAACACAGTGGTACGTGGCAGGGTTTAAACTGGCGACCTCTTGCATAGCAAGCAAATACCTAAACCACTCGGCCATGGACGCTTTTTTCCTCTCTAACTATAAACTGCTACCTGGCTTTGGAATAGGACGTCCTTTATTTCACTTTGATCGATGAACAATTAGGATTACTTGAAGATGATCTATTCAATATGAGGAAGCTGTTTACTATAAACATAGATTTTAGGATTTCGTACGTCGAAAAGAATAACCGAACCCCTATATAGGATCCGTTTATCATCATTTTTTGTCAAGGAGAAAATATCAAACTGAAAGTTACATCAAATACTCAGGTCTACTGTCCCTTCATCTGAGCCAACACAATCAAAAGAAACATTCATTTATGCTGCCAATTTTTGTCTGCGAAGAACTCAGATTCTCAAAGAATAAAGCAACGTCAAGTACAGAGAATTGCGTAAACTTTTAAATAAATTGCATTGTGCGAGTCCGTCTTGCACTTGGCCTTATTATGCCAATTTACAGACCACATAAAGAGCTGAGCTGCTGTGTGGCTGTGTTCTATTCCCACTCAGCACAAATAATTTAAATATTTAAATGTATACCACTGTTCTGATAAAAATAAGTGCTAAAGCTTCTTATCACAGGATCAGATCAATTAATGTGATGTTGTGTTATATACTTATTTATTACACGATAAACAACAGATGATGATGATGATATAAACCAAAATGATTTTGTTTTAAATGTTTCTTCCGGTTGACTAACTTAACTAAGTTTTAAGTGGCAGAAAAGATTTTGACGGGACTACGACTACTTTTAAGATAAAAAAATTCAAAATCCTGTAGTTCACGCGAACGAAGTCGCGGGCACAGCTAGTTAATTATAATATAAAACGATTTAAAATTAAACATTGTTAGTTGGTGTCGTCTAAATATAAAACAAAAGAAAAACATCAAACATGCAAAAATAACGTGAAAAAAGTATAAAACTTCGCGGCCAGTGCACGGCCTCGCGAAGGAGACCGCAAAAGTCTAAAATCTCACACTAAAATATAGTGGACGTAGAAAATACCGAACTAGCTGTGCCCGCGACTTCGTTCGCGTGAACTACAGGATTTTGAATTTTTTTATCTTAAAAGTAGTCGTAGTCCCGTCAAAATCTTTTCTGCCACTTAAAACTTAGTTAAGTTAGTCAACCGGAAGAAACATTTAAAACAAAATCATTTTGGTTTATATAATCTACATTATCTGTTGTTTATCGTGTAATAAATAAGTATATTACACAAAATCACATTAATTGATCTGATCCTGTGGTAAGAAGCTTTAGCACTTATTTTTATCAGAACAGTGGTATACATTTAAATATTTAAATAGCATAACCAGACACGGTACAAACATCGATATATATCACAGAAATATTTGTGCTGAGTGGGAATGGAACACACAGCTCTTTATGTGGTCTGTGAATTGGCATAATAAGGCCAAGTGCAAGACGGACTCGCACAATGCAATTTATTTTTAAAGTTTACGCAATTCTCTGTACTTGACGTTGCTTTATTCTAAATTTTGAGAATCTGAGTTCTTCGCAGACAAAAATTGGCAGCATAAATGAATGTTTCTTTTGATTGTGTTGGCTCAGATGAAGGGACAGTAGACCTGAGTATTTGATGTAACTTTCAGTTTGATATTTTCTCCTTGACAAAAATTGATGATAAACGGATCCTATATAGGGGTTCGGTTATTCTTTTCGACGTACGAAATCCTAAAATCTATGTTTATAGTAAACAGCTTCCTCATATTGAATAGATCATCTTCAAGTAATCCTAATTGTTCATCGATCAAAGTGAAATAAAGGACGTCCTATTCCAAAGCCAGGTAGCAGTTTATAGTTAGAGAGGAAAAAGCGTCAATGGCCGAGTGATTTAGGTATTTGCTTGCCATGCAAGAGGTCGCCAGTTTAAACCCTGCCACGACCACTGTGTTTTTCAAATTTTAAATTCATACCTATATGTACGATTATTCGACGCTTTTACTGTGTGCTTGAATCATGTTCTTTCCCGGCAAACCCCTCATTTTCTCTTCTCGAATTTTATGCTTTACCAAATAAAATATGCTAACTTTTATATTGATTTTCATATTATTTTTTGAACTCAATATTGAATTTATTCAATTTGATTAAATATTTAATACCCGGTTGGTGCATACAATGTATTAATCGCATTGTGATCATCTCATCCTTTTTTCTGATACCAAACCCTTGAGTATTCATCAATGAATTTTTTGACAACCAACCTTCTTCAATTCGGCAATTATGGAAATTTGAATGCTCTCGTTAATATTGACAGCTTAAAAATATGTCAATTAGATGACAATATTTTGTTAAATTAAAATAGAAAAAAGGCAACAATTAAAATATTTTCGATACATGTTGTCGATTCAGAACCCTTCTGGTAATTTACGTAATTTAATCGCACTCGAAATTTATCAATTCCAAAAGACAAACTTCACATATTTGACGTATGGTACCTATCTACATACAAACTTTTCCACAAAATAATATCGAAGTAATACGTAGAGCACAGTGCCATCTTTTGAACTACCAAATAACTTATCACGTAGGTACTCATGTTATATCAAACTTGACAGCATTTATGGCATGCTATACAAAGCACGATGCCATCTATGAGTAATTTTATGAACAATAGCTGACCCAACAGACTTCGTCCTGTCAAAACAAATTGTAAAAATTTTTGACGTTAGGAACACCCAGATAAAAGTGAGTGCTTGTAATTTAATATGACCTTTATATAATAGCAATAAAGCTCAAATTGATTCTACGTTTTAGTTAGAAAACGTTTGTATGTGAAAAAGAAAAGGGCTGTTTTTAGGGTTTTCCCGGCAATTATTTGATTTTTTCTCAACGTAAGAACCATCCTTGGACTTCAACGAAAATTTTAAAAAAAGAATTGGCCAAATTGGTTCAGGCGTTGTTGAGTTATGCGCTTACCAACACATTTTGCGATTCATTATAATATATTATAGATTAAAACACTTATTGTTACATATTTGAAAATGTAATATAGCCTATAACCTTCCTCGATAAATGGACTATCAAACAGTGAAATAATTTTTTAAATTGGACCAGCGGTTCCTGAGATTAGCGCGTTCAAACAAACAAACAAACTCTTCAGCTTTAGAATATTAGTATAAATATCACAAGACAAGATCCTGAAACAATTTCCTCGTCCGAATTCTCGGTGTAAATCAGCGCTGTATCAATGCTGACGGGTGCGGGACCCGCGCTGTCCCGACAAATGTCCCATTCTCGCCTGTCCCATTAGGGCGGACATTTCGGCGTCCCGCTATTGCGTCCCATTAATCAGCTGCCCAGGTATCCTTCCATGATTTGGTTGAAAGATGTTTATGACACGCTTTATGGTTCACATAAATAGAACCTTTCACTATTCCGTTTCCTTCGCTTTCAATACAAAGGGAGCTTATAGGTCTTCAGCTGTGAATGACGGTAACTACATATCTAATGATACCTTTCTATATTCTTCCGTAGCGGGTTCTTTTTATTTTTCTACTTTGTTTGGTGAATCTGGTAATAAAGAAAGCTATCGTGTCTGCCATTTTTGATTTCCACTAGTTCCACTATGCGGTTCCTTTTCAGTACATTTAGTTTGACTAAATTAGAGGTTAGAGATTTTTGTCAATCTTAATGTCAGACACGTAAACAGGACAGATCTTTAGGAAAATCTTTGTAAAGATGAAGAAGTACGGAAGGGTATTCCATATGTACACCTTTACAGAGAAAAAAAATGTTCAATTAACCATATTAATTTTAAAAAAAATCATGCATGCGCTGAATTTAAGCTTGCTATGCTTCGATGGAAACCAAAAGCGTCATTTACAGTCGATTGCTCAAAGACGGTAATCAGATCCGACGCGACACATAATTGAGGCTCCCGACTCCAAAAGCCTCGATTTATCTAACGACCATGAACACTCTTTGATATTATTTCGGTCGTTACCTCACCCACGCTTTTCTTCGTACAAAACGATCTGTGTAAAGTAGTGGGAAGTTTGCGTTTATATTCGAACGGAGGTCGACTCTAACAATCTTAATTTGTGAGGTGAATTTGAAGAGATGAGGTTTATTGAGCAGTGTTTTTGATTTGATTTCAAAATCAGTGGTTTCGATGGAAACGATATTCCAATTTCATTTTACTTTTCACTTTTGAAATAATTCTATTACTGAATCACAAAATCTATCTACCCACCGGATAGTATACTTGTGCTCTAGTATTGTTAACTGCTTTACAATGCATTTATGAATCATAAATTTTGTTTTAACACAAATCACAAATGTAGAAAACAATATTGTTTTATTTGACAACGAATATATCTGTCAATGCAATTGTTACTACATATTCTGTACTTTTATAGCTTTTTAACAAAAACAAGCAACATAAAAAAGGTAATTATTATATCCTCTTTAAAGTGTATTTTTAACTTCGCAAAAAAGCGAGAGCATTCCGTTCGCCCCACTTGTTTATTACAATAAGCTCATCGGAATCACGACTGGCCTCGTCAAAATTACACTGCGAGTGCATAATAGATGAACCGACGTCGAACGATGTACCTAATTTTTTTTTCAAAAGGCTAACAAGATGACCTCACTTTACCTGATGGTAAGCGGTGGTGAGATCCACACATGAGGTCGACAGGCAGAATAGACCATATTGAGCCTGTCGCACTCACCCTGAAGGCCTGTTGAACTGCCGTTTCACGCCCCGCCTGGGCATGAGCATGACATGAGCTGGAAGGAAATTTCAAGCCTTAATGACGCGTAAGATTTAAGACTTTCGCGTTCCAATACACTAAAATTAGTCTTTATGGGTCTACACGCGATATTAGGAGTAGCAAATTACATAGCTACATTAGTGCTGGTTCGGGGGTGGATCAAGAAATTCATAACCGCTGTGGCAGACGAAGACGAGCGGCGCCAGTTCGCTCGCGACCACGATTGGTGTAACCCAGTCGAAACGTCGGGCAGTAAGTAGCTATGTAATTTGCTACTCCTAATATCGCGTGTAGACCCATAAAAACTAATTTTAATGACACGTGGCAGAAAAGAGGAACTAAACCGCTTGGTCCGAGCCACCAGCTCCTGCATTGTATGTGGATGACAGCGCTGTCCAGCGCGTGTCGTTCGAGAGTGAAAAGGAGAGGGAGGCATTTGGGGGCGAACTCACGTAAATAGCAGTAATCAAATCTCAGCAGCCGACGATTGGGTCTGGAACGGCGCTCCGATGTTATTTGCTTCAACGACTGTCAACTGTCTTGCATAGGTTTTATGTTGTACCTAGAGTTTTTTATTTTATTTATTTATTATGGACACCCAAAAAATCTTACACTAATTTACAACAGTTTACAAAAGGTACTTAAGAGGAACATAGGTAAGTGCAGATTCACTTACAGGCTGCCACGACACTTCGGATACTTTTGATGGTACTGACATCACGGGATAAGTTTTCCACATGAGTCTTCAGTCAAGAAGGCCAAAATTCTTTTTTTAAACTTTTAACTTTGCTTAGAGCAATAAAAATTAAAAACTTTTTAACATTTTTCATATATACTTGTTACTTTTCATCCATTAACCATTTCCATGAAGGTCGTTAACTACCTCTATACTCAGATCCTAGTAAATTCTAAATAGTAGATCATGTGTATAAACTAACTCAATATCGAAGCATCCATTCTAGAAATCCAATTTGCCATTACCAGTCCCCATAAATGGCGGTAATCAGATCTCAGTCAAGCTGAATAATTAAATCTGGTTCGATGCTTCGACGAGCTCCGATTCGTCGAGCAAGAAGGACTTGATGGCCGATATTCCGCGTAGGAAGGGTTTAGGTATTGCTGAATTGCTTTAATTTCATGTAACTGAGCTGTGTTTTCCCTCTGAACGGGTCTTCATAAAACTTTTTTTTTAAATATGAGTTTGAGACTGGTATGGTGACCGTATGTTTTTTTATGAAAGATTCCCAGGATGACCTCACTTCACCGATTGTAAGCGGGCGTCAGGGCCACATTATGGTCGCAGGCACAATAGACCTTTTTATTGAGCCTGTCGCAGTATAGTACATATAGGAAGTTGTAGGTACCTAGGCAGGCTACGAGCTCCATTTGATTGCCGTTAATGAAATTGGTCATGAACTGCACCTATTTACAATATGTGGTCGTTATGATTAGACGTTTCCGGTTGATTACGAAAGGAGGTTTTACAAATAGAACTTGAGTTCCCGTAGGTGTGTGTCATAACAGTAAAGGACCCTGTATGATAACTAACTGTATTGGAGCAGTGACCCAAAACGAATCTTGTCTTCCGATAATACGGTCTTCATTTATTTAAAAATCATTGAGTTCTAGTTCTTGCCGTTAGCACATCTCCTTGCCTCATTATTTGAGGCTAGGGGACCAAGACCCCCCCCCCCCCGCCTTCCTGCCTATTTGCGAGTCGTTTTATAATTTGGCAGTTTTTTTTTTTTACGTAATCCTGTGTGCGACGCCCGTGAATAACCATTTACCGCCGGTTGGGCGGTAATCAGATCTCCGCGTCAAATAATTGGATCTCACTCCGGTGAGGGCACGGCGATGGATTTGTGTAACAAGTCTACGATCATTACTGTTTACGAAATCTCGAATCGATTTCATTTCTTTTTTATGAAGAGTTTGGAAGGTGACGATTTTTCGGGGATCGTCGGTCTTTGTATTAACATAACTACCCTATAGATAGATAATACCGATGACATTTTAAATATGTTTGGTATCAAACATATTTTATACGAACGGAATACTATATTCTAACTAAAATATGTTAAATTATCTCAGTACCTTAAATATGGTCTATTCTTTTAGTTACAGAAAAAAATATCATGTTCCATCATTTTATATTTTTCTCTATCCAAACTTTGAACTCGGATTACCTACAAACACAAATTAGCAAAACCGGCAATTTGTCTTAACAAAGAAGAAACAATAGCTCCAGGGCACCATCGAAGTTTTATGCTGGAGATAAACCGTTGAACCGAACGAAGTGAGGATCAATTTTCAAAATGAATTAGTACAAAAACATCTTCGAGCTTAGATCGCCATCCTATTAGGGAGTTCGTAAGAGTTGTATGTATTGTGCCTGTCGACCTCATAGGTATGTGGACCTCACGATTTCGTGGTTCGCGCACTCTTAATGTGTGCATTTACTGTTCGAGATCGGCCGCCATTACCGAATCGGTTTTACCTTATTAACCACATCGATTTTAAGCTATTGCATAGCTTTTATTGCAGGCTTTGAGCGCGGCGACCGAACCAAGAAATTCCGTAACGAAAAAAACCTCACAATCGTCTAACGTCGTTTCAGTTCGGTAGACTTCGGCATGGTGTTTGTGTGCGTGCGGTTAGACGTATTGTACGACTCTACGAAACTCGCACGATGCGACACGAGCTGCTCGAAATCGGACGATGCTATGCAATATCTATACCGCGGCAGTCCCCGAGTGCCACACGTCTTTTTAATCGTTTTAGTCTTCGGCGTCATAAAATGACGGTTTTCCGATTTAGATTGTCATCAGCTGTTCAACTACACAAAGTATCCGATACACGGTTACCATCTACATCAAGTGAATACATATTGGATGAGCCCTCAAACGAGCGGATTGCACCGGGACACAGCTGATTGAATTTGAGTGAATGCGCACTGAGAACTAGTCCTGAGTATACCCAGAATTAGGATACCTAGGCATTCCTTTGTTGAGTTGCGTCTATTCAGATGATAATTATACGCGTAGGGTTATTTATAAGTAGTTTACAATAACGTTTTATTCCACAGATGTAGAAAATATTTTCCGAAATTGTGAGTTTTCTTTTTCGCGCTTTTCACATCGATATCAACGAAAATTAACAGACAAACAACAATTACAGCATTAACTATGCAACTGCTAGTAGTATCTAGTAATAAACACATTAATGGTGCGCTGTATTTTATTGTTTTGAATATAATGAAACGAAATAACAATTAAAACTTAACCTTTCAAAAGCAATTAATGTACTCACAATTAAAAGCGAGCTGTGGAAATTATTATCCCGTGTTGTTCCGTTTCCATTTTAATTGTTAAATTCAATGAAAGCTTTTCCCTGAATGCGGTTTCGTCTGTTGCCGAATCTAATCCCTCGTTGTGAGGGCAGTAATTATCTCCGATACTGGTTTACCTACGGCTACAATATGCACGTGTTCAAAATCACTTTTGTGCTGAACATTCATCAACGTCATCACAATTCTATACGGAATTAATTGAAGGGTAAAAATGTGTTAGGAAAGATTTCTAGTCCTTATTTTTGCACTTTATTTAAGAATGTTTGAGGAAATTAATTAAATTTGACACAGTAAAAAAGTTACAGATTTTTTAAAACATAACATAATTTCACTACCCGGCAAAGGTAACCAGGTCAGCTCCCTGCCACCGCTTTACATAGGAATTTAACAGAATAAAAAAAATCATAACTGCAGTCATTGAAAAGTTATATTTAAAGAAATATATCAATAGCTTGGTAAAGCTAGTGACAACACAAAAAAAGTGTTGTTAACTTCAGCCGTATACATACACAACAAAATGGTTCGTTGTGCCGAATAAAATAAAGTTTAATCGCGGACATCCGCGCATACTATTGCCGATGCAAATGGATTGTTTAAACGAGTGTTAGCGTTTTAACTGGCACAGATGCGCTTCGCAGCTGAATCACCCGGGTTCTGATTGAATAGGGTCCACTAAGTCCTATTGACACTTGCAGGAGATACTTATTTATTGCCACAATGGATCACATTGTAAATACCGCAATAAATTTCGCTAGGAGGGCCTGAGAGTACCCAGACGGCTATTGAACTTTTTAATTGTCTAGATGTGAATGTTAAAGTGTTAACTTTGGTCGGACGTTAACCTAACGCCTGGTTGATTCATTCAAAAACCTTGTGAGCACATTTATATCAATGCATTTGCTAAGTGAAATATCTTATTTATCTGGTGTCAGTCAAAGTTTCAATCGTAACAAGTTTTCTGAAACTTTCAAACACTTTTTTTAATGTGTTTCTATTTTTTCGTCTTTATTATTATTAAGTCGACGTTTTCGAATCGAATCTGATATTCATTTATAATTTAACATTAGTACAAAATAAGATTTTTTATAATCAATTCATTTCAAAATTAAATCTTTTTACTTAAAACGATTATATATAATAACCATTGTTAAACGATTTAAATTAAAACATTTTTTTTTATCGCTTAAAACGCTAAAAGTAACGCGATCCGAGTATAGATTTGGTACCTTGATAAAAGAATATTAAAGAGTGTTCGTCTTTTATGGATAAACGTGAGCTATCCCTCATGTCCGCTCAGATTGACGTATCAGAGGGATGTCCTTTGTCTGGCGTGAGCGTGAAAGGCTATCTGATGCCGTGACAAATGTAGGCACTGAGTAGTGAGTACTATAGATATAGTAGGTATATATGTATGTTCTGCGATTGTCTACCATGTTATAACCGGATAAAGTTGTTAGTTTTCGGTCTTAGGGGTGAGAGACATCCGCTCCCCCGCAAGTCCGGTGATGATGACGAGGCTTCTCCAAGCCATCATCGTAAGTCAGTTAGGAAAAAAAAGTTTTAGCCTTAGTTACCTATTTATTTATTTAAGAACAGGTAACAGTTAAATATTGTACATTAAATATATATTTAAGAGACATAGACTAAACTATATCGTGAGATCATAATTTAATAATGGACACATACCAATCAATAAGGAGTGAAAAGTTTCTTACATTTTTCAGCTCGTTTTATTTCCTTAATAATGACGCCGTAACTAAATAAGGTTTTTTGCATCTCTAATTATGAATTCTAAGTGTATTTTCGCTCACCATGAAGCAAAAAAATTATTAAACTTAACCATTTTCGTGACATAAACGAATTAACCATTTTATTAATGAATTAGTGCACAACATTACCCACTTCGTTCAGGTACAGATAACATAATACTATTTCAAGTAACATTTCAAACATTCGTCGCATCCCCCAGGAGGGTTAATAAACTTCTCCTACGTGTTGCAAGTCAGCAAACGCAACTGGAGGAAAGATTTAGTTCTTAGCGACTCCACTCGAACTTGGTAAAGCAAGATTCGTAAAATTAGCTTTTCAAGGGGCCCGTCTAACTTCTCACCAGATTTCAATTGGGGCACTTCTTAATTATGAAGCGTGGTTACAATCAGGGGTGATTTGTGGTGGATTCGCCAAAATTTGGCCTTGACAGCCAAAAATTATAATGAGTTAGGAAATATATTCATACGGAATATACGAATGCTATAAAAAGATCTGAACTAAAAATATATAACACGTTTAACATCTTACCATACGCAAATGAGTTAAGGTAATTTAATCTCAAATGCGTAGTGTTCGCGCAAATAAAGAAAGAAAGAAGAGATTTATTAATCACATAATATAAAATATACAAAAACACATACAATTAAAGTGATCAAAATGTTTTGCCTTAGCATGTGCTGTAAGCCTTTAGGTCGGGACAGATCTAAAATAATAGACATTATTAACGTAATTCGTCAACAGACGAAATCCTTCCACTTAAATCCTTAGAATTAGGTAACAGTTATACGTTCCTGATTTTCTTTTTTTTTAATCAAAATACTGTTTGTACACGTGTGAAGAAGCCAGATCGGCACTTTCGCATCGATAATATTAAAACGGAAAACGTTGCAATTACGTTCGCATCGGAAACATTATGTTTCAAAATTTACATTTAAATTGTTTGAACAGTAAAGGATGACTTATGGTGTATCAAAATTGGGATCGATACTCAATTCGGTCCCATTGATTCAATCACCGTTGATATGAAACCTTTGATACACAATGATGGTTGTTCTAAATGTGCCTCTTTGTTAGTTGCAGCGTGTTATGAATGCCGGTTCGAGCTGAATTGTACTTTTAATAATAATAAATAAATAAATATTACAAGACTATCAAGTCATGACTTCAACTGGGCCTGTGGAAAAGTGGTTAGTGCCCCAGGTACACTACCTACCCCCGTCAGCCCCCCATTAGTGGGGAGCCTGTAGGGCCCGTTTTGGGCGATACCCGGTGGCGTCGTGGCAGTAGAAGACTAGGTCAGAGTCCCATAACGCCACCATAAGGCGATGAGGTACACCGCGGTGTTTTAGTCGGTAAGCCCCCTGGGCATTGCACCCGGCCTGTTCCATCTTCTATCATCATCATTACCATACGTCATCTAACATAAATAGAAGACTCGTAGAAACGGGGGCCCTTCCATCCGGCGGACTGGCCAACTCCGACCCGCACAGCTCAATACCAATGCGAGACTCCACGCCTTGTCTCGTTGCCGCAGCAGTGGTCTCCTCTTTCACGGCTTTCAGGGTGCCTGTCGACCTCATATTTGGATCTCACTACCGCTTACCATCAGGTAGAGTGAGGTCATCTTGTTAGCCTCTTATAAAAAAAAATCTAATATTTCATTGAGCAACATTTTCTACGATTATACATTTTTCGTGTAGAAAGAAACATTAGTGTTGCTAACCTAATAGAAACACGAATCGACACAACATAATAGAGTCACAAACTGTTTCATGGGTACTGCGTTATATTTTAACTATTATGAAGTACATTTCCATTTAAGCAACAAACGAAATTTTCTAGAGCAGCCACTGTTATAAATTACGTTACGTTGGTATACGTATACTTTTACATACTAACTAAATAAAAATTTATATCTGGGACTGGGTCTAGTATATTCCTCTTCTTATTTTATACAGTAAGGAACAACATGCTGCCGTGAAAGAGTTGCTAGTTAACGAGTTCAAAGAAAAACCTAATGATATGCCAAATACAAGCATGTGTAGCGATTTCTATTACGTTGATGTAATTCGCTAGTAGTAGGCACCTGAGACATGCGTAACAATATACTCTTGGAATAATTAAGTAGTTTGAGTGAACCGCTCGATCCTAACGTTATTATGATTAGTAATTAAACACAGAACTAAAGACATACAATCTCCTTATAATTACTTTGAAGCTTGTAAAGTTAACAGACCTGTGGGGCTACCATGAGTTTAAAACTTACGCGCTCGATATCGACTACGTAAATATGTCTATGAAAAACATGTACAGCGCCGGCTGGTGGTTACGCGAAGAACTACAATCGGCCATATGAAAAAAACAACTCGATAGGTTTTTAACGTACGTAAGTTTACGATAGCCAACTCATGGTAGGCCCTCAGAACATAATAGCGCTTCTTCTGCTAACTAATTAAAGTGGAAATCGGAAGGACAATGCCTAGGGTCTATATATCACGGGTAAAATTGGTTGTGAATTGAACAAATCCAACATTCATATTTTACAGTGAATTTGTTTAATGTTTTCCGACTATTCTCATGTATTTTTTCAATGCTATGTTCTGTTTGTGTAATCGAAAGAAGGTATAATTTTTAAAGTGCCTCGTTGGTCTATTGGTAGCTAGCGCTGCGTAAGAACCGAGAGGTCCCCGGTTTGAGTGCAGGGTCGGGCAATTTTGCAAGTATTTCTGTAAAAAATTACTCAGCCCGGAGTTAGGAAGTTGGCGGTTAAACGCCCGTGCCTCGGAGTGCACGTTAAGCCGGTGGTCCTGCGCCCAGTCCCTCATCAGTCATGTCGGAATGCCATCTCACCGAACTATGAGAGTAAGGGAACAGCACAAATACAAATGCACTCTGCATTTGTGTTTGCGCGCATACTTGTGCACTAAAATATGTCCTGCGCACTTGGATGATCTCAATCGAAAATCGAAAATCGAAATTAGTTAGACGCCTTATTATTATTACTTTTAAATTTTAAACAATTGATTGATCCATCAGGCGTGACGATACGCCTACATAGCACATACGTAGCTTATTTTATAAACAAAACAGTAATGCTGTGTACACCTGTAATTGGTGCATACTAGACTAGTACAATAAGATATTATAACTTAATGTTTTGTATATGTACAAAAGTTTTATTTATTTATTTATAACAAGGTATTGTTATAAATAAATAAATAAAACTTTTGTAAATGTACTGATTAGTTCCAATGATTTATATCAATTCATTAACGCTTGAAATTATCGTCGACTAAAAGTGTTGTAAATAATTTGTTTAAAAATATCGAAAACCTGTCGACAAACAATTTAAAAAATAGTATCGATAACTGTCCCATAGGAGTTGTCATTTTTTTACCTTGATAATACTTGCGCAACGGTAATTATCGTAAGCTCATCTATAAATGTATTCTGTTCGTTATCTCCAAACCGAAATACTCCTATTAGCTATTTATTTATTTATTTTTTATTTATTATGGACAACCAACAAATCTTACACTAATTTACAACAGTTTACGAAAGGTACTTAATAGGAACATAGGTAAGTGCAGATTCACTTACAGGCTGCCACGACAAGCTATATTAATAGAACAGACATTACTGTATTTTGATTCCTTGATGATTGATTGTAATTTTTTATCAAAATGATGATATCATTGATTATTATCAAGATCGATATTACAACTATCGATAGTTGGCGAGCATCGGTCGACACAGAGCAGTGGATGGTGATAAACGACATCGGGAAATGAACTCGGGACCACAGAGTAATCGGCACAATCCAAGCCACTCGATACGCCGACATCATAAGGGTTTACGTAATTAACACTTCACAACTTACTTAAAGGACACTTCCACAAGTCTATTAGTCGAGAATTGGATCGCTTTTTTTTATTTATTTCCGCACTGGAAGTATCTTGTGACAAGGATTTTTCTATTTGTTCCGTGACTCTATGTAATGCTCGTTATACTACTTAAATTAATATTTGTGATTTCCACTTATGATTCTGATATAGGTAAGTAAAAGAATTAGCCGGCACATTTTTATGAAATGTATCAATCTGTATAAGACAATTAAAAGTGCTTATTATAAATAAGTTTAAGGTTTGAACAGGGTAAAGTTAGTAAACCAGTAAAGTATATACCTACTTATAGATTAAGTTTGTCGATATTCGTCCTTAAACTAAGGCTCGAGCTTAACCAAAGCTAGAGCGATCGTAGTTTAGTCAGTCTGCCGTTTAGTAGATAGAAATTCAATGTCACAATTCTTGTATAGGCTAAGGGATAAACCAGTTAAACAATAAACCAATATATACCTCACCCGAAAAACCCGCATTTTATTCGCAGCTTAAACGGCACAACTCGAATGAAATGGAGTAAATAAACAAACTATTTAATAAACGGATTACGTGGAGCGTCAGTAGGTATTCGGTAACCGAACGTCCGCCGCGCTCGGCGGCACATCAAAGGCAGGCCCGCTTTGATCTTCCCGCCGCCATGGATGGCCGCCTTTGATATTGTCCTGCCTCCAATAGTACCACGTATCGATTTGTTTTCACACAGGTATTTTATAGGGCAGCCTGGCTTTAATAGAGGACATTCAATTGCATGCGAAACGAGGTGGTTCTGAAGAGGATTGGACACTCTACCTACACTATACGGTCTTCGATAATAATTAACCACGTAAAGTAGATACTTTTCAGATTATGCCTGGCTAATTAAATATTTGGCAGTTTAAACTTCTCTTAAACTTATTATCTGGAAGCGAGTTTGGAAATGAGAACCTCTTAGAGGATAGATGGATTCAAACATCAATATTTTAACACTATACCAAGTCCATAATATGTTTAGTAAAAAATTAAAACAATGAAAACAAATATTTGTTTTATTGCAGTACCCTTAATTACAAATGCCACTTTTTTAATTACATCATAAAACATTTTCTGTAAGATACGGTTTGAATATGGTTTTTTGTAAACCTGTAGCCACTTCCGTTATTAATTGATTAAACAACATTCAAATCAATATGTTGAGTTTGACGGCTACATTCCCGTGTATAAGAGTACTCTGCCCATAAGTGTCGGTTAGACTTAGTAGAAAATACCCAAACGCACACAATTAAATTAGGGATCAGCTCAATATTTTCTACCATAAAAGAAAACCACGATCTATTTTTGAACAAATCCACAAATTGGCAGGTCAAAGAGCCGACGCCACTCATGAAGAACAATAATGTCGCAAGCAAAACTTTATTGCACAAGTTTTTATTGGACCGTCTCAAGTTAGTGCTTTTTAACAGATTCCGAAGAACTGCCATATACATCCCAAAAATTACAAACTGAATAATCTGTGGAATGTCTGAGAATATCAAACTCTCCGCTAACCTATTAAGTTCAACAATTGAACTGTACTCATCTATGATAGCGTGTGTTATCGATAAACACAAGGGGATCCCCCACGCTATTATTGCCGCTTTTATGAATCTCCTCTCAGTGGGGGGCTTGAAAATAGTCACTAGGCTAGAGTAAAACATCATACACATAATCAACAACCAGTAACTGTAAGCGGACATAAAAATTATATAAATATTTATATATATTGTGTAATAACTGAAGCTTTCGTCGTCTATGTATATAATTAAAATCTCCATTACATGTTTACATGATGAGGCAAGACTTACGTTAAGGAACACATAATTTTTAAATGTACGCCATTTTTGGAGAAAGAGCCATGATACAGAGCTGTAGATTATAGTTACCGACGATATTAAAATATCTAAAAATGTACAGTACCCATAAATATTATAAAATAAGTCATATTCATAATCATCTGAAGCGAGACTATCATTTGACGAGTTATTCAACTTAAATGATTCGTTCGCTATATGTGATGCGTTTACAATAGTGTCATTATATGAGAACATTGTTCATCTTCATTTATAAACCATTTTCTTTAAATTTAAAATGTTTAAATTTAATTAAATATTGTCTTTAAATAAAATTCATCTCTAATAAATCACTGATGTGTCACCGCTTTGTCGCACTGTTTCCAAATAAATTCTAATTAGTTCTTCACATCTTCAGCAAATGTCCGACTCGATTGACGACGATTTATAGTCCAGTTTATTAAATCGTTCAATTTATTTGTTCTGCATTTCAATCCATTTAACTACCCGTATGAACTCGAGGTAAAATATGTAGATTACACTGATTAAAAAAAGTTGCTTTATAACTTTTTACTGCACAACGATGACGTGACAAACAACTCTTGACTCCAAGCGTCAGAGACTAAGCGCAGCAAGTAGTTGCGACCGGCTCATATTAATTAGCTCATTATTATTTTTATCGACCACATTGATTTATTGAGTAGATTCATTATAGTGTCGTTAAAGTGGACGTTCAATGTTAAAATTAATTAATTGATCTGCAAAAATAACAGTAGTACATGGTAAAAATGTTGTGTTTTATCATTGAACTCTGTAGGGAGTTTGTATCATCATCAGCCTATAGCTTTGTCCACTGCTGGACATTGGCCTCTCGGGATCTTCGCCACTCCTGCCTAGTTTGTATTGTTGTTAAATTTTAATTATTTCTGATTATTTCCAAAACTATATTAATAACTAACATTTACGACTACATAATATAGGTTCAACATTTTTCATATGGTAATATGACATTACTCCGATAATGTTGGATATTATTGTAAATTTATTGAATAAATTGTCAACAGGAAGACCTTGTCAGCTCTACCCAACTCCAGACTGGGACTTAAGGAACAACAACACGAAGCCCAGTTATTAATGAAAAAGTTCCCAAGGATCGTGCACGGCGCGCAATCAATCATCGGTAATGGCACTTTTCCCGCTACATATCATCAGATAGAACGCTTAAGGCTTGACACACAGCGAATGCGATAGTACAAATTATTAGATCCTTTAGAGAACCGACTATTTTGGATAATTCACTCTACGAAGACGCGCTCCACTACTTTAGGCGTAAGTACAGAGCCGGATTAAGACAGTGCGGCCTCGTAGCAAATTCTGTCACAGGGCCCTTAACATTGTTCCCCCATAAACATGTTATTGACGATGATGATATCAATATCTTGAGGTCGGGCCATCATGAGGTCGGGCCTGGCCAAAATTTATTGCATTATAAGTTACACCGCGGAGTAATCTCCGTGCCTCAGAAAGCACGTTATGCCAGTGGTTCCGCGATTCATATGTTTACTTTTTTGACGGCGTTCGAACAATAAAACTGTCCGAAACATCAAAAATGTCAATAGCTCATCAAACAGCGGACCACAAGTTTAACACTTTAGATATATTGCAACACTTTACTCTGGGATATAATCGTTTGGAGGCCTAAGCGCTAACTTTAGCTTTGATGGATCGCTCGGTCCGCTAATCCGCAAATCTGTTTGGGAGTTAAGGCTTATCGGATCAATTACTTATGGCTATTGTAATTGTAAACGTATTAATCGCTAATGGCCATTGTGACGATCAATGTGTCGGACTGCGAACATTCAACTGTAATAATGTGATGAAAAGTGTATTTATTAAAGTAACACATGACATAGTAACGCCTTAGTGTGATGAATAAGTATGTAAAGTTATTAAGAAATGAGCAAACGTTTTTTATAGATGCTGGCAAGAAAGAGGAGAGATATTATGTTTGTTACTTTAGTAATTTTACAATACTGTTTAAAGAGAATACTTATGATAAATGATCATCTAAGTATACTCGTATATTGAATCATAATGTACCATCGATAATTATTTGTATGTATGGACAATGTCAGAATTATATTTAATGAACTGTTATCGTCAATATTTATATTACGTATAACATTTTATATTACCTCTAAAAAGCCGAATAATATAGCCAACGTGTTGTACAATTGTACAACTTATACATTTAATGTTTCTCAAAAGCAACTCAACTAAAGTTGATATAAGTCTGCGCTTACGTTCTTTGAATACAGTTCTCGGTACTATTTGAAGTTGTAATGTCAGTTCAAAAGTTACCAGATTATCTATTTGAGCTTCCAGAAACTAAAAGGGCCGCATTTGAACCTGTTTCTCTAAAGTGCCTTGATTTATGTACGGATTCTGTTGTTTAGGTAACATTTAAATTTGTACTAGATGTTTTCGTTAATATAATATTAATTGCGATGCGAATAGCGAGGAATGATTAAGACCAAACAGGACAAACCAGTAAAAAATATATATATTATTTCTGTAATTTCATACGAACTAAGAGACTATGCCAACATGTGCGTATTCCTATGGATTAAGTTTGTAAATTTGACAAATTACATATTACTAGCTGTGCCTGCGACTTCGTTCGCGTAGACTACAGGATTTTACATACAAAAGTTGTTCCCCAATAACTCCCGTTCCCCTGGGAATTTTGTAATATCGCGTTGCAAGAAAGCTTTACGTTCATTAGGGTACCTGCATGCCAAATCTCAGTCATCTATCTTACGCGGTTTAGATTTTTTCATACAAAAGTTTTTCCCCTATTACACCCATTCCCGTGGGAATTTTATAATATACTGTTGCAACTAAGCTTTAAATTTATTAAGGTATCTGCATGCCCAATTTCAAGCGTCTAACTTATGCGGTTAATATTTTTCATACAAAAGGATTTTCCCGTTAATTACCGTTCCCGTGGGAATTTCGGGAAATCCTTTCTTAATGGGTGCCTACGTTATAACATCTACCTGCATGCCAAATTTCATCTCGATCCGTCCACTGATTTGGGCTGAGAAGACTTCGTCCGCGTAGAGATGTTTACCGGGTAAAACATTACTTCTTTATAGCGCAGTCGGTTAAAAAGTAGCCTATATATATCTATTGTTTTTCATATTATTCTCAAAATATATATTTCCACGTTACTTTTTTAAAATTGGTTCGTATTCTTATCTTCCATTTACATATTTTTATTTCGTTATGTTTTCAATACTAGCCTTATCAATGCTTATCACCTCAGAAAACGCATTGTGTCAGTAGTTCCGAGAGCCACCAACAGATGTCGTTGTCCCTAGTTACATCGCGCAAGCAATATTTTTCTCCGTTTCCCTAAGTAGCGGCCGGCCGGGGTGTTCAATGCGCAGGACCGATGATCTTCGGATCATACGGCTTAACGTTATTTTTTGGATGCAATTTGTGTCGTAACAGACATAAGTTGCTTATAATAAAGTTTTAGTTATAATAATTTATAATAATAATAGTTTATATAAGTAAAAAATAGAGTAAATAAGTACAAGTAATATAATGTAACTAATAATCTTAGCCATAACAATAAATACAATATGGAATTGCAATTAACAATTCAGTATTGAAATGTAGTTTTATAAGATAAGAGTCAGTAATGATTTTTACACATTATTATTAGGTAAAAAGGCAGTTTTACCTGCTTATGCGCGTTGGGTGACACTTTGCAGACATAACGCATGACCTCGATTTCTGCCGGTGTTTTGATGACTCGCCTGAAATAAATGTTGCTGTCTAAGTTATGTTTACCAAGTGAATTTAAATTTAAAAATATTTTTTTGTATGAAAATTAAAATGTTTTTATTGAAACAAGCACCAACACAAAGATTAATGACCTGACCTGACTTCTGTTGCTGGAAAGTAGCCTACAATCCTTTTCTAGGCTCTGGACTATATCTGTACCAAATTCGTTTAAATCGGTTCAGTATTCTATGCGTGAAAGCGTAACAGACAGACAGACAACCAACAGGGGGGTTGGGGGTTGGTTACTTTGGCATTTTTTAATATTAGTCAGGATAGTGACCCACTCTCGCTTTGCTTCAGGTATATTATACATAAAAACCTACCAATTTGATGTTTTCTAACCAACTTGTTTTCCAAACCTTTTCTTAAAACTATGTAAAATATGTATAAAATGGAATATAATACCTTGAATACATGTCTGTGTGTTCCTTGCTTAATGACGCGTCGTTTATTCTGTACAGTAAACCCAAAGAGCTGAACAAATAGCTGGCTCCCGGGAAACTCATTAGCGGTGACAATAAATCTGCTAATCATTGGGTTCATTATGACGTTGTTTAAATTTTAAACCGTGAACGCATTAGCCCATTTCAGTAGAATACAGTTTGCAAGGGCACAGGGTTTCCCTGTGTGGGTTCGAACTTCCATCCCCACTCGGGACAAATATTTGTGTGGAACTAAAACATTAATTCACGCCTTGTGTTTTTTCTATGACATTATTACACGAGTGTCTAAGAATTCTACAGTTGTTTTGATCCCTGTTTAATCTGATTAAATTTTTATTTTAATTCTGTATAATTTTCTTAAACTACTTAACTTTTTAGCATCAACCTTCCCACCACCAGTAGACCCACCACCACCACCACCTCCCCGCTGAGTAATTTCATTACAGAAAAACTCACACAAAATTTGCCCGACCCCGGATTCGAACCGGAGACCTCTCGGTCCTAACGCAGCGCTTGCTACCAATAGACCAACGAGGCAGTTAGTTATATAATAAGTACCCATCAGTAATAGGCTTTCCTTAGACTGATATCACCTGATTCATAGTGACTAAGTCGATATTAACTTCCATTACACCCCCTTTGGCAAATTTTGCACTACCAGTTCTGCATGTAAGTACCCCCTTACCCTAGCGGCCCCAACAAGGCTTTGAACTCTAAAAGCTTTACCAATGGGCCATTATACCTCTTAACAATGTGGGGATTATGCCCGCAAGAGCTGTTTCATACTAAATGGTAGAGCACCTACTCGTA
The DNA here is from genome assembly GCA_039566165.1 of Maruca vitrata. Taxonomy (NCBI): domain Eukaryota; kingdom Metazoa; phylum Arthropoda; class Insecta; order Lepidoptera; family Crambidae; genus Maruca; species Maruca vitrata. The sequence continues at coordinate 3,217,939 of CM076926.1, forward strand.
CATAAGTTTTATTACTGAAACGACTATGAGATTCGAAGAAGCGACGTAATGTATTCCTTCTGAATTCAAGAAACTTCTTGAGTTCGTGAATAAACTAAATATATATTTTTTCCTTACAAATAACAAGTACGAACTCCCACTATTAGATAATATTTGTGCAATATTTGTGACGGCAATATGTAGGTATAAAGCTAGAACTAAATTTATTTGACAGTAGCTTTCCTCCCGCTATTTCGTCCGCGTGAACTTGTTTAATGGTTAGAACTTATTATTTCCCAATAGCACGCACGCATGAAACCCTTTATGTTGGGTAGTTATTAACTCTAATTAATCCAACAAGATTTTGCATAATCAATGTGACCCTTGAATTTACCCTATGGAGCAAGAAACGTAAAGGAAATATTAATAATAATATATGTGGGCGAGCGAATCAGATTAAACTGAACGAATCGGCATGATAGCTGTAAACGCGATGTTACGAAGCCGTTTGCAGCCGAAACATTTCTTACACGCGTCCAAATGATTCATAAATCGCACATTGCAGAGGTGATAAATCTACGGCCGGCTTTCGGCTTTGATTGATGGTAACGGTCTTCCTCCATCCTGGGTACTTACTGTCACCTCCCCCCTTTCTGCGATAATGTTTAAATTATAGGGAGTTCTTCTAAAGTACGTACTCTGTTCAAGTATTTTTTCGCTCTTTTAAATAGACTATTTTAAACCGCCAGCGTTAGCACTTATTCACAAAATCTGAAAGTTATCTCCATTTAAACTTACGAAGCTCAATCGCAAGATTTATCAGTACGGAATACGAGTACTGCTTTAAATTTAGTTAGCTCTTCTCTGTGGGAGTTCTTTATTTATTCTATTAAGATACTTGAACTAGACTAGAACTAATAGTTCAAAAACTAAGTACTTATGAAACTATAAACTATCTTTTTCTGATTCTCACCTTAAATAAAACAAACGCTTACATGCCAGTCACAAACACACATCTGCCCTGTTACCTTTTAATTACGTTATCACGTCCAATCCAGAATGTTCAGTTTTAGTTATATGCATTCGTAAAAATCTTGCAAACGAAACGGAATGCTCTCAATATAAGGCAATCTCATATAGGTAGTCGTAAAAGTACCAATATTCAAAAGACATAGTGAATGTCGAATGTACTACAAAAGAATCGATTACAGGAAGTCTCCCGAAAGCATTCAATATGCTGTCTCGTAAATAACAAGGCGAAGGGAACTGTTTAGTGTTCGAGACATTGAATAATTGTTGCTCTTTGAGTGACGGTCGCAGATCACTTGGATTCGATTCGGTTCACTGAGTAATGATATTCCATGGCCAAAAAGGTTTCTGTTTTGTTTTTTTTTTACAAGCTAAGGCTACGTAAAAACTGGCAAGCTCTCGGCTATAATCCCGTGATGAAGTGAAAAAAATAAGCGCCCAGGGTTATTGAATTTGGCATTGTGTGACCTCGTGAAAAGCGCGTTGAGCTCTGTTTAAAAAAATCCTAGGCGTTTATTTAAATATGTAATAGTGGATTTAAAAAATACCATAAATAAATGAATTAAACGTTTATTCCAGACTCTAAAAAACACTAGGGATTTAGTAAAATATCCTCTGAGAATAAATTTAAAAAACAAGACTGAAACTAATTGGTCCTTACCATGGTTTCAGACTAACTTATTTGCAATTTATTGAGTTCTACGAAATTAAAATTTAAGTAATAAAGTCAACATTTTGTAGAAAAACATTTTTGCGACCAGGCAGACTTTTACAGTCTTAATACTAAGCTACTAAACTTGATACACAAGTTGGAATACACTTTTTAATAATTTAAATTTCGTAATCTCAAGCAGGTTTAAAAAAAATATTTACATACATACATACATAAAATCACGCCTTTTTCCCAGAGGGGTAGGCAGAGACCACTTCCAGCGGTCCACTTTTCACCTCTGTGGGAAACGTGACGTGACGGGTTGCGGACCACGTCGCCGTCATTCTGCCTTGTGCATTGTTTTAACAAGCGCATTGCGTTCCCACGAGTAGCAAGGATATATGACGGGGGAAGAAAAAGGGGAGGAAGGATACTATCGCTTCGGATGATTTGGACTGAGTCGATAGTAGTTCGAGGAGCCGGGGTCGCTTACCCGTATACTGTTCACTAACCACCGGACAGATAGTTGTGACTGGTATCCCCTGACTATAAAAATATTAATAAAAACTTATTAATTGACTACACGTAAGTTATATGCAGAACCCCGAGGGTCTACAATCATTTGTCTACTCTTTTGTCTGCATTCATCCCTAGTAGTAGTAACTTTTAAAAAGCAAATTATTTAAACCCCACCATTTCTCATGATTCATTGTGATCAAGTTAATGCACTTCTATTGTTCATCGTCCTTTTATAAGGCTTTAATAACATGTCACTCTTTCCTTTTAAATATAAATAGAAATACGTCAACGCTATTCTGTCGGTTCTGCTATTATTTATCACGTCACTAAACAAGTTGTGACTTGTTCAAAGATCTTTTATAAAAACTCAGACTTGACGGCGCCTGTGTGACCTTTGGTTCGGAGTGGTGAGACAGGGTGCCGGCATCAAAGGGATACCTTTATTAATTCAAAGAATGGGCTTGACTGGGAATTGACGGGCTCGGTGGAACAGTGGTTAGTGACCCTGGCTGGCGGTTCCGAGAGTCGTGGTTTCGATTTCCACTCGGGACAAATATTTGTGTGAAAAACATTGGTGTTTATTCCGTGTGGGTATGATTATATATTTAATTATGTATTTTTTTAAATCTATGTACGTATATCAGTCTCTGACGCCCGCAGTACAAGCTCTGCTTAGTTTGAGGTCAGATGACCGTGTGTGGAAACGTCCCAGATATTTTTTAATGGAAATTAAACTTGCTGTTACAAGTAACTGTCACGCTTTCGTATATGTGAACGTGATGCTTCACTACCTATGTAGTGAAGTGAGGAAGCTAATTTGTTTTACCCTATTATAAAACAAATCGCTCTACAGATTCCTCTATCCCTATATCCCCATGTATGCTTAAATCTTTAAAACTACGCAACGTATTTTGATGCGGTTTTTTTAAAAGATAGAGGGATTCAAGAGGAAGGTTTTTATTTAAAATTCACTAGAAGAGAAGCGAGTGAGGATCCTTAGTACCTATGTTATAAGATGAAAAACGCGATTTGAGAAATTTTCTTATGATCTTTAATTAAATGTCCAAGTATAAGACGGCCCGATTCTAATTTAAGTTAAGTTGTATAATTTACTGACATCATCATCATCATTAGCAAATTGACAACCCGTTTGCAGTCCAGCAACATAATATGAAGTAGTGTAAACTTTAAATAAGCTACAACTGGATGTACTTAACAGGAACTGTAAGCAAGAATGACGTAAATGCTAAAAACAAACATTACATCGAATAACTAGGTACCTACATACTAGTACATACCTAATTAATTTGTGCCCTTTTCATCCTGTAAGCCTGATGCAATCGTGTCGTTAGCTAGCAAGCCAATTCCCTGTACAGCTTGTTCCCTACATCGTAGCAATGTAGTTCGTAGATAGAGCGTAGCGCTACGCTCTACGGACTACGAATATCCGTAGCGGAATCTGATTAAGCCACTTTCAAACTAGCTGAACCAGCAGGTAAAAGCACACGAATATGGTTGCACAATTTTTATGTAATAAATATAGCTGTACTTCTATAGAATGGAATTCAATTTACTATTCATTCGCTTGCATATCTACTCGAAGTGGACACTCTATCGTTTTTGAGTCGGGGTATAAATATTTATTCTATAGCTATTAGGAAAGTAACAATTTCAAATAAAATAGAAGCATATATTAATTTCCAGCTGAGGTTCAGTAATAAATTATACAACAGCTTTACTCAGCGAGTTTCTTTCTCTCTTTTTTCTTTGTGACTTGTTTGTCTTAACATTTCCGCAATGCCTCATTGTAGGTGAGGGGTAACGTAGAGTCATCGAGGGAGATTACTTTCTCCAAACAATCAAGGAACACCTTTCGGGGTGGACTTCTTACCCCGGAAGTCTAATTTAGAACTTTATTGAGTTAAACTAAGAGGCAGCGGTTTGGAATAAGCGGAGAAGTTTGAAAACAAAAAATGATGTATGGAGAGAATGCATGAAATGGTAATAAAATAAACATATAAATAAATAAATAAATATCTGGGACATGTTTTTATTATATCTGATTTAAATGTACATTGTACTGTACATGTAAACTTTAGTATGTAAGTAAGTATCTGTATTCATGTACAATGCGTAACGTATATACGTAAAAATACACTCATATAAAAGTCAATTCCTAAGGTTATATTTTAATAAATATAATGATTACCAAGCCAGAGTAACAAAAACTACATGTAATACAAAGTTTATAATAGTTTCTATACAAAAGAAGAGGTAAATAAATGTGAAATATTCAGTAACGCTCGTTTTAGTCCCTAGACTTGAAACTAATTCCGTAAATTTAAAACTTCTCTAAGTGGCAATGTTTGAATATACAGACAAGGACAATGAACGTTTTTTATAATGAGTGCAAAAGAGATAGCAAGATAAAACTGAAATTTTATTTTCTCTGAGATGAACCTTCGGAAGTTTAAACTTTCTTTAATATCGCCTGTTTTGTCAGAGTTTTTAAACTGTGACGGTAACTTTATGAAATCGCTAAAGTATCATTTTGATCTAGGTACTTTCGCAATGGCTGGTTTAACTTAATATATTTTATAATGTTTAACTATAAGCAATGCATGCTTAAAGTTAATCATAATTAAAATATTATTAATTAGATTGTATCTATCTAACGAAATCCTTGACTTTGGATTACTCAATCTTTTTTATCCGACATACAAAATATAAATAAAGTAATTATATAATATTCCAGTAAATAACTTCATTCAAAAATTATAAATTTTATTAAAGTTTTTAATCTTAAAATATATCAAAGTAGGTATTGCCAGCAACACAAGTAGACCTACTGAACACATCTTATTAAGGAAGAGTCTAGATTGTTTGGCCTTCCCTCACATTATTTATCATAAAACTATCTAGTCCACAGCCTTGGCTCTATTCTATCAATATGTAGGACTACGCGTGTCCAAAGTGTGAAGATGCCTTTCCTCGAATGTTTTTATTTAACCAGAGACCTAAGTATATTGGCGATTTACTATGTGACTTGGCAAAACTGTGTGTTGGCATGACGCAATTCTGCGGATCCCATAGTTCAAGGAGAAGCAGTTTGCGTACGAATTGGGGGAAAATGTCTCCTATGGCTTCGAGATAGAGTTGGTTTGAAGAGTAAAAGTGAAATGGTTTGTTAGTAAATGTTTGCAGACTGGAGGGCGTCTACATGGCGACTGTTTGGCGCATTAAAGAGATGAAGTCATCTATTCGAGGAAGATGGGCTGATGCCACCACGTATGGGGAGGAACGGGACGGAAGATCGGTGATATTTGTTAATCGATATGGAAATTGAGTTTCAATACAAACAAGTGAATTGAATGTATCGGTACCTAAGTACCGATACATTCGATTCGATCTGATCTGTAAACAGAGGGATTCTATTTGCAGATGGTTGAATTTAGGAATAAAATGCTTGTTTAGTGAGGTTGTAGTACCCAATGACTTAACCAGTATGTAGTCTGTGGTGTTTATTTATTTACCTCGCTTAAATATATACTTATTTATTTATTGCGTTTATTCAAAATCAATAAATAAATAAAATTTCAAATTATTCTCTAAATCATAAATAGAATTAATAATTCTAATACTTATCCGAAAAAAGATTGATAGCAATTAAAAATACTAAATATAATATTTAGTTTCAAAGGGGTAATCCTAGTGTGTGACATACTTAATATCTTATTATAATAACGAAATAAAATTCAAGTTAAATAGAATATAACTGACTTAAATGTCACCCTGAAAATAATAGTTTTCTGACTGGCTCGGTAACTGTGGATATTATTCCTGTCACTTTCTATTGTTGCCAGGAGTCTTAGGTTCGAATTTAAAGTGTTTGTTGCTTATCTAGGTGTATTATTTATAAATACATAGTATAAAACAAAGTCTCTATCTCTGTCCCTACTTCCATATGTATGCATCAATCTTTAGATATACCTATCTAATCTGTTTGGTATACATGTATTTTATAATATCATAGCAATCGTGGTCACAAGAATTCAAAGATTCTTATTTTGTTTTTAAATTATGGAAAATTCACATAGGTTATTGTAAATACACTTGTGAGTGTTCTCTTTCATCGATCGTTTACATTTCTCTGAACATTCACAATAACGTAAAGTAGACTATGTTGCTTCATATGAAACGTATGAAATGAGATGAAAATTAATTGAAAGTAATCGGAGCGTGTTCTGCAACAAGTTGTGGTAATACTTTTTAATTGGATTAACCTTTGAAATTACGCATATTCTACGGAGCAGAAATATTAATGTTGCAAGATATTTTTTTTTATCATTATAAATATTGTCATATATTAAATAAGGATCAATATTTTCGTACAGAGCGTCGTAGGCTAAGTAACTAGTCGTATATAAACTGTTCTTACAAAACACAAAAAATGAATAAATTATATCTGGAAAAGTAGAAAAATGCACATGAATACATCTAAAAAACACGAGGTATTTTCAGTAAAACATTTTATATTGTGTATCAACGCATAATCTATAAGTAGAGATATACATACATACAAATACTTAGTAGATCCTTAAAGATCATTTGAACAAAATATGTTAATGAAGACATACATAATAGACCTATAAAGTTACCAGACCGTACCTTTATGTAAATCCCACGATTACTAAGTAAGTCCCACGCTAGTAAAATAAACTTGAACAAAAAAGATCAAGTAAATCTATCTTTTCTCATCAGATTTATGTTTAAGGATAAAATATGACTAAGTTGATTTGATGCCAGACTAAACACGAAAATTATGTTTCAAGTAACACTTTGCAAGCCGTTGGGAATTATAATACAAAGATGTAGAAGTATATGCAAAATTTTCCTGAAAATTAAAGAGAAATATAGACACACTAGCTTTCCGCCCGCGACTTCGTCCGCGTAGAGACGTTTAACGGGTAAAACATTACTTCCTTATAGCGCAGTCGGTTAAAAAGTAGCCTATAACCTTTCCAAGGCTCTGGACTATATCTGTACCAAATTTCATTTAAATCGGTCCAGTACTCTATGCGTGAAAGCGTAACAGACAGACAGACAGAGTTACTTTCAGATTTATAATATTAGTAAGGATTATGTACAGCTGTAACACCTTAGGGATGTTCCCTAGGGCAAGTACCTAAGCATACTGAATCATATTATGTAATTAGACGAAATAAAATTCAAGTTAAATCTATACTAATATTATAAAGCTGAAGAGTTTGTTTGTTTGTTTGTTTGAACGCGCTCATCTCAGGAACTACTGGTTCGATTTGAAAAAATCTTTTTGCGTTGTATAGACCATTTATCGAGGAAGGCTTTAGGAGATATAACATCACACTGCGATCAATAGGAGCAAAGACACAATAAATAAAATAAATAAAATATAAATATCTGCGACATTTCCACACGGTCATCTGACCCCAAACTAAGCAGAGCTTGTACTATAGGCGTCAGAGACTGATATACATACATATATATTTATAAATACATACTTAAATACATAATCACACCCAGACACGGAACAAACACCGATGTTCATCACACAAATATTTGTCCCGAGTGGGAATCGAACCCACGACTCTCGGAACCGCCAGCCAGGGTCACTAACCACTGTTCCACCGAGCCAGTCAAAAACAATAGAAAATGTGTAAAAAAACGGGGGGAAAACGCATACGAAGTCGCTAGCACAGCTAGTAGAATATAACTGACTTAAATGTCACCCTGAAAATAATAGAGATTTTTGACTGGCTCGGTAACTGTGGATATTATTCCTGCCACTTTCTCTTGTTGCTAGGGGTCGTGGGTTCGAATTTGAAGTGATCAGTGTTTGTTGCTTGTCTAGGTGTATTATTTATCACTACATAGTATAAAACAAAGTCTCTATCTCTGTCCCGACTTCCACATGTATGCATAAATCTTTAAAATTACGCAATGGATTAGAAAACTGAAAAACTCTGGGATATTATATGTTTATTTTATGAGCTCCCGATATAAACGAATTAAGTAATTAAACAAAACAACACGGTCACTTACTCTCATAGTTCGGTGAACCGACAATCCGACATGACCGGAGATGGGGCGCAGGACCACCGGCTTAACGTGCTTTTCTCAGACACGAGCGTGCAACCGCCAACTTCCTCCCGGCTGAGTAATTTCTTTACAGAAAAACTCACACAATTTTTTCCCGACCTCGGACTCGAACCGGGGACCTCTCGGTCCTTACGCTTGCTACCATTAGAACAAAGGCAAAAGGCAGTTATATAAATATCTACCGGAAAATACAGGTAACAAGTGGTATTATCGGTATCGGTATTCGGTGTGATTGTAGTGTTCCCACGGGAGGTTAGCGGGCCACAGTATCCTAAGGCGACGCTGTGTGACGTTTGATGTAATATTCATGGTTACCACGAGGCCAGAGGCGGGATCTTTACTGAGAATGTGAACTGGTAAATATCGATAGTTATTTATTTAAGAAAAACCAATCGTGGTATATAAGACGACTGATTTTAGACGTATAACAGTGCACAAGTGTGCGCGCAAACACAAGTGCACTGTCTAATCCCTCACTCTCATAATTAGGTGAGACGGAATCCGACATGACCGATGAGAAATCGGGCGAAGGACCACCGTCTTAACGTGCTTTCCGAGACACGGACGTGCAACCGCCAACTTCCTGACTCCGGGCTGAGTAATTTCTTTACAGAAAAACTCGCACAAATTTTGCTCGACCCGAACTGGGGACCGGGGATCTCTCGGTTCTTATGAAGCGCTTACCAACTAATAGACCAACGAGGCAGCTAATCGTGGTATTGTTTCTGTCCGGGGCTTAGAATGTAATTTATCATACGCGCTTGAAACGATTTTTTACCAAAGTGCCAAACCAAATTATTGATTCATATTCAACTGCTGACTAAAAGTGACCTACCGACTAATGGAGAAAAGGTCAGATCCTCAGAAAGAGCTCCCACTCTCTAGTTTACTTTCTCAATTATGTGCAGTATTTCATGTAGATTATATTATAATAATAAATAAATATTTCACATCGATCTGATCCCTGATTTAAAATAGCACTTGTGTTACGGATGTCAGAAACGATAGTGACATAAATAAACTTAAATCTATAATGTTATGTAATATTAATCAACACTTACATTCGAGCTTGGCTTCCAATATTTTGAAAAAACCTTCGAATCCTCACATAATCCAGCGCACTTATTTTTAACTCAGCACATCACTAGAGCGTGCGGGGTCTTTGATCGCACATGATCTCGGCTAAATGAATTAATCATTAGTACCGGGACGCACTGTCTTAACCTGTTTACCCACGGAGCCATGTCAAAGGAAACGGAATAATAGACTCAACGGCTCCATTCTGATATTACTTTCAAAGTTGTTTCTAGGGTTCCGTACCGTTCCAAAGGGTAAAAACGGGACCCTATTACTAAGGATTCGATGTCTATCTGTGATAGCTGCTGAAAGCTAGTTCATAATTAATGATGTATTTATCTTGGCGCTATAAGAACGAATACTAAGAATAAAATAAAATGAACTCCCCATACAAAAACGAGACTATTTAATAATATTGGTACGGAACCCGTGCGTGCGTGAGTCCGACTCGCACTTGGTCGGTTTTTTTTTCTGTACCACATTACAGAAGAACCTTGGGTATCAATAATTATGATATCGCCAAATTGTATCACTTTTCAGTAATCTATTTTGATGTATCTAAGATATTCTTAACAATAAAGCTATTTAGTCATAGGTTTCCATAGATACATTGCAACTAGAATGCGAATAGTACAGGATCCGTGGTGTATTTTTTCACTTGATTACTATCAAGCTAATTTTCCGTGAGTAGCTTCATTTTGATAAGACGCCCAAAAAATTCCTGTGCGAAAATTTTTGATTGTGGTAGCTAACAGAGGTATCAATGATTAAATATTTAGGACCGTAGGACCGGGACAAAGTACCACGGAATTTGTAGGACAATATGACCGTTACATTATATAAATATTAACTAAGTAAAATAATAAAAATCAGCTGGTTAGTAATCATTTTTGGTGATCTCCTCCTCCAACTTGTATCGATAACGAGATCACCAAAAATGATTACTAACCAGCTGATTTTTATTATTTTACTTAGTTAATATTTATATAATGTAACGGTCATATTGTCCTACAAATTCCGTGGTACTTTGTCCCGGTCCTACGGTCCTAAATATTTAATCATTGATACCTCTGTTAGCTACCACAATCAAAAATTTTCGCACAGGAATTTTTTGGGCGTCTTATCAAAATGAAGCTACTCACGGAAAATTAGCTTGATAGTAATCAAGTGAAAAATACACCACGGATCCTGTACTAGAAGTCAGAGTTCATGAGACAGCATCTATGCAATCAATGTGATCTATAGTGTTCCCGCTAATAAGTTATAGTAAGGCATTGCATACAATCCCTAGGTAATTAAGTGCCTCAGCATATTCAATATGCTGAGCAAATTCCTTTTCTTATTTTTCTAAACATATTATTTAGAGACCAGTAGCGCTACCATGAGTTTAAAAGTTACGGACTCCATATCGCCTACGTAAAATGTCTATGAAAAACTTGTACAGCACCCCTGGTGGTCACGCTAAGAACTAAAATCGGTCGTATGAAAAAAACAACTCGATAGGTTTTTAACGTACGTAAGTTTTCGATAGCCAACTCTTGGTACCGCTACTGACGTTTCAAGCTCATGTCCACGAGCGCTCTAAAGAGCTTTACAATACACGCGACTTTAATCTGTTAAATGAGGTTTTAAATAATTGTTTGTCTATGTAAAGATCGTTCAGGCCGAGTAAATGCATACAATAAAATTTTAAACTGTGCGTGTGACAAGCCTCTTTAAACACATTTCATTGCAAATGTTTAATTTGTTCATGTCTTGAAGACATATTGCCGGCCCCCATTTACATTTGTATACAAAGTACATCTGTTTCGGATTCAAGATAAAGGAATATTTGCATTACAGAACTAAACACTCGATTCGAGACTTAATAAAGTCTCTTTGTAACCAGCAAAAGAAGGAAATTCATTTATATTCTACAGCCTTCAGGCATTTTCCGTTTGAGAAAATATGTTTACACAAAACGCTTTTTGTTACACAAAACCATGAATGAAAAAACAATAAGTGTCTGAAAATCATCATATTTAGAAAAAAAACTGCTCCTTTAATCAAAATGCTATTTAATATGGTAAATATTTTCATCAAAATTCATAATATTTTACATTTATTACACGAGTATTAAAGATAACGTAAACATTGCTGACAAGAACATGCCTCTTTATAAATCAATCTCCACCTTAACATACGAGAGTGGGGTCATTTGGCAACTCACTTGCGAAGGTTAATTAATCTGCTCAATTGCTTGTTAACGCCAGCTCTGAGTTAGACAAAGGGCTCATTACTAGCAGTCGTGTTAGTGCTCAATAAGCCCTATCCACAGGCCTAAGGGCTAAAACACACTAGCAATTTATTAAAAATCTTCGAAGTAATTGTCATATATGAGAAAACGAAACAAAATACGATCATTCAACCTTAAGTTTCCAGCACCTAAGGAAATGGAATTCATCATCATCATCATCAGCCCATCCCAGTCGACTCCTAGACATAGGCCTCCCCAAATAGAATTCATAGAACTCTTTGACTACTTCTTGAACTAATATGAAATTGAGATAAGTAATGTTCCTTTTTTTAATTCCTGAATTGAAGTTGTTCAGTCTGTATTTTTATTATTTAACATTAACACTGAATACCAACTGTACTGAATATTACGATTGATACATGTACGAGACTCACCCAGGACACTTGCCAAGTTTCCAATTTTATTGTTCTGAACCATGAAACCGGGCTTTCCATTTTAACTGCGCCAGTTTGACTGCATCACAATATAGTAGTATATAGGTATACCAACATAACGACTTCAGTAGGAGGTAGAATCTAATAGTCTTTTTGAGCGATTTTCTCTTTTCCATGTTTTAATCTCCATTTTCTAGTTAATATAATAATTTTTTATCAAATAGGTTCCAAATTGGATTCTTAAATTTATTTATACAAAATTACGTCAATAATACTCAAAAGTTTACTTGTACAATTAAATCAATAGAAGTTACCCATTTTGATAATTAGAACGACGTTATATAGGTTTAACTACATTTATATATTCGTATGACGTTTTCCTAAAATCGACGTTGAAATATCAACTGCAATAACACAAAAATTCAACAGACCTTTCATCGGTTTTCAAGCAAAACTATTCTGTGGGCCGGGCGTGACATTTCAATTCTAGGTATTCTATTTAGGTAACTTCAGGCCAGCCACATTCATCGTTCAGATAACAGTTAGAAGTTCCAGGAGTTATCGTGGTACATGTAGATACGTAATAAAAGATATCTCATAACTTTTTATTACGAAAATATTCTTTCGTTGTAGTCAATGTTGAACTTAATCGTTCGATTAAATGTCGTGTGTTCTAGACCTTATATGTCAACGTGTCGGTAATATGTCGGCTGCCTGCTTGACAATTGTATGAGAGAAATTCGATTTAATTGATTGGGATTTTCATGATCCAAACTATATGGGGTAAGTGTGCGCACTTAAGGGATGTAGCGTCAAAATTAAAATATGAGTGGCAATGCTTGTAAACTTATTTCGATAGATATACAAATAAAGTTCATTTCTCTTGTTTTTAAGCTATTGCATAGCTTTTATCGCGGGCTTTGAGCGCGGCGACCGAACCAAGAAATTCCGTAACGAAAAAACGTCGTTTCAGTTCGGTAGACTTCGGCACGGTGTTATATAGGTTACTTTTTAACCGACTGCGCTATAAAGAAGTAATGTTTTACCCGTTAAACATCTCTACGCGGACGAACTCGTCACAGCCCAAACCACTGGCCGGATTGAGATGAAATTTGGCATGCAGGTAGATGTTATAACGTTGGCATTCTTTAAGAAAGGATTTCCCGAAATTCCCACGGGAACGAGAATTAACGGAAAAATCCTTTTTTTATTTCTAACTGACATACGATGATGGCTTGGAGTAGCCTCGTCACCGGACTAGCGGGGGAGCAGATGGCTCTCACCCCTATCATTTATCGTGTGGGTGTGTGCTCTAGTACGAGTAAGTGTCTAATAAAGTCTCATTTGAGCTTTTTATAAGGTAACATTTTAATTTAAAGGTATAATGTTCTTTATTTTGCCACTTTTAAATTAAGTGAGTTTTTACTTATACGTATATGCTACGTAAGTAAGTAGTACTATTTCACAGCTGCTATATCGTTTTATATGTAGTGACGTCTGCGAATCTAAGAGGTTACACAATCCAATATGAGATTGAATCCTCATACATAACGTATAATATCAGCGGATTAATTATATCCTACAAGAATTGAATCGTCTAGGGAGAACTCCCCGTCCCGCCGTTTCTAACTGGTGTGGCCAATTGTGGAGAAGGATTTTGATTATAGAGGTATTATATCATGTTGCTACTATAACATAAACTCATCAATCCTTTACATTAGCGATAACAATACATCGTGTTACGTAAATAATATACCTACTTAATAAGAAATTATTAATAGCTCATTTGTTATTTAAAATTTCATACAAATATTTCATGATAATAAAAAAATAAAATGTATTTAGTTGAAGAATATTTTATTTAGAAGGTTTCGCTCCCGATCTCTTCATGATGAACTCAAATTCTAAGAACTACCTACTCAATTTTTATACGTTTTAAATGCAAGCCCTATTTTTTTGTGTAAAATGCTAGCCTCCGATAACATTTCTCCGTCGAGGAAAAATAGTTGAAATGGTATTATTTCGTTGGAGTTTAAAAAATCTAAGTTTGATAAATTACCCGTGAAGTTTAGTGGGAACGCATTGTCCAAATATCTTACCGCCTGCGACTCCGTTCCAGTGGAATCGATTATCGCATAAACCATTTTAGTATAGGAAAGTCGATCAAAATGTACCCTGTGTCCCACCCAACTTAGTCTCTACCTTTTTGTTCATTCAAATTAGAGATACAGTTGGATTTTTAATTAGTAAAGAGACTAAGTTTTTAAATTAGCCGCAAAATGCCGCAAAACTGCAGCACTGCAGTCGCACTGTGGCCTCGTGCACTGCATTTCCACTGCTGAATGCACCATAAGACTTTGCATTTTAGACAACAAGCGTCAAAAATCTTTTGTATCGACTAGCTGTGCCCGCGACATTGTTCGCGTGGACTTTTTCCCAATAACTCCCGTTCCTTTGAGAAATTCGCAATATCGCGTTGCAAGTAAGCTTTACGCTCATTATGGTACCTGCATGACAAATTTAAATCATCTGTCTTACGCGGTTTAGATTTTTTCATACAATAGTTTTTTCCCGCTAACTCATGTTCTTTACAATATCTAAGCTGAGACGCTTCCAAATTCAAGTGCCTATCAATTAGTCAGTCAGTTTCTCCTTTTATATATTTAGATTATGTATTTTCAAAATGTGTCCATCGTCACGGAATGTCCCACGTGATCACGGTCGTGTAGCGTTCCTCCGGCCAACTAATAAAAGTCCTCGCCGCTCCGTCCGCACCCGCCGTCACTAACCCAATCTCACGGACGCAGCATTCACGACGTTTCAATCCTTGCTTTGTCCTACGAGAAATCGGAAGCTTCTTTATCTGTGTTAACAGAGACATGCTGCAAAAATATCATCATTATCATCAGCTCATATACGTCCCTACTGCTGGGCACGGGCCTACCCTAAACTAGGGCGATAAGGCCTTAGCCAACCACACTGGCCAAGTGCGGGTTAGTGGACTATACATCATCATCAGCAGCCCATATACGTCCCGACTTCTGGGGCACGGGCCTACCATAAACTAGGGCGATAAGGCCTTAGCCAACCACACTGACCAAGTGCGGGTTAGTGGACTACACAACCTAAGAATTTCTTCGTAGGAGTGCAGGTTTCCTCACGACGTTTTCTTTCACCGAGCGTCGAATAATCGTACATATGAATTAAATTTGAAAAACACAGTGGTACGTGGCGGGATTTGAACTGGCGACGATCTGAACCACTTTATTGAGCTTAACTTTTTCATCCTCCACTTCATCCTAATATTTGGCCGGTAATAGTAGAGTATTAGTAGGTAAAAAGTAAATTAGTGGAATGAGTATATTCCACTAATTTACTTTTTACCTACTATTACTAAAAGTATTAGTAAAATATTTTTAGATACTCTTCTTCATCTGAACATGGAAAAAATATAAAACGAATCTGTTACTTAGTCTGTGATTTGACTTTAGGATTCTAAGTAAGAATAAACAGAATAATCACTTAGCGAAATTAAAAACCCTAGCCAAATACTGCAGCTTTGCAAAACCAACGTCGAGTGGTTTTTTAGCTTTCGTAGTAAAAGTTCTTCTAGCTTTTATAAATAACTTAAATCAAATATCAATTTTAAAGACATTCTGTCGCGTTTTAAGGGGGTATATTTAGGTAATCCATGCAGCAGTATATTAACACACTAAAGATAAAAATATTTAAATAAAATATTAAAAATTATAGCGCTGATTTGCCGATTAATAAGATACCAAATAGAAAACTACACACCATACAATATTAAAATTTAATAATCGTTTAATCTGTCAATATATATAAGTTGTCTTATAAGTAGGTATTTGGTTTTAGTCGCTCAGGAAGTACTCGTAAATCAGGAAGGCCCATTCAAAATGCTTTCCACTCAAAGCCGAAAATAATCATAAGAAAATTGGCGTTAATTGAAACCGGTATCCACTCCGCCTGATAAAGCATTCATATCGCAGTTATACCTACAAATAGCCGCAATAAATAAACTCGTCGCCTAATGAGCGTCTGTAACGATGGCCATTATTGGTCGAGGCCGACAAATGGCCGAAGGACAAATTAGGCGCCGACGTAATCACCATAACAGGCCCAATGACGTGGTAACTACGAGATGCCTCTGTTTTTTTCACCCGTATTTGGCGTGCCTGTGAATTAAGTATGTATATTTGAATTTTTTTTTTCGAAAGGTCTAAGCTGTTAGCCTCAGACGGCTTCTACAACTTCACCGGACTGGCGGGGGAGCGGAAGGCTATATATTTGAATGCTGATTGTGTTTTACTGGATGATAGGCCTAACTAACTATTTAAACCCAGATTTTAGGTAATGTTAATAAAACTAAATTAAAACTTTTATTGATTTATGTATGATGCAAAGTCATTAACGAAACATTTTTGACTCCATAAATATCTTACAACATCCCATACTTACATTATGTATTTTAAATATTACAATTGTATGATGAATTTTAGTAACTATTTAAGCTAATAAATTGTTTTTAAGCTTAAACAAATCTAGTTGTCTGATTAATGATATTTATTATTATTGAAGACAGGCGTGATCAACATTATTCTATAGTACAGTTAATTCAATACAACCTTAAAATCTGTATAGAAGGTGCTCCGAAGATTAATTACAGCATTTCATTGCTCTCCTCATCCTTCATTAACAAGGAATACAGAACGTTATTGCTCGTACCAGACTTTAAACTCATTGTGACTGTAACACTTAACAACTTTGTAGCATCGTTTTGATCCACTCAGAGCGAGGAACACTTTATCACGTTTCTGCCATCGGTCGCTTTCACGACCGTCACTAGTTGATGGGCTTTTCATTGATGTTATGAAGGGAGTGTAGCTGTTAGGTGATGTTTAATGTTTACATATTCAAAATATAAATACTTGACACGTCATATATCTTAAATATTTAGAAAATTTTAAAAATAATTATCGAAAACAAGCTCATGCAAACTTTGGCACATAGTATTTTAAAAATACTATGTATACTATTTTATTATAAAAATACATACTAGCATCCTGCCCGCGAGTCCATCCGGCGCGAAAGTATTTTTAGACATATCAGTAGAACTGATAATTATCAGCATATATGATTATAATCAGCATATTTTACAGTGTAGTTAGCTAAAAAGCCTATATTCATTCGTATACTAGATCCTTCAGTATGTTCGGAGACTATTTTATTCATTTTAATTAACCTGTATCATCCCACTGCTGGGCAAAGGTCCAAACCTGTCCACCGCTCTCTATCCAAGGCCAGCACTTGCCAGCTCCTTGATAGCTGGACCAAATCGTCACACCATCTTTTCTTGGGCCTATCGGAGACTATTAAAATACAGAAAATATTTAGATTTTTATCTATTTTTTCTGAACCTACACACTACACATAACAACTATATTATTTAATGTAATAAAGTTTAATCTGACATGAAAAGTATTGTTTTGAATTTATTTATCTACAAAATAGCCTACCCTTTAATTCAAAAGCTTGCCTGCCTGTATCTTAAGTAGGCTGTATTCGACACACATAGCCCCGTATCGCAAGAGCGCCGTGCGTAACCGAGCGTGCGAGTAGCGACAGCCATGTTTACATTTAATTTAACTTGCAATTGAATCCCACATCCTTACCATGCCCAATATTGGTGGAAGTAAATTGCGTTTCGTTTTACGCGCCATGGAACACGGTGTCCGGGTGTATGAAGGCTGTATAGACAAAATATCTTTGCTACATTTTTCCTTGTTTGATTGTTGAAGATTCAGACACTAAGTACAACTCAAAAGTTCCAGTTTAGGCTATATGTTTTAATGTAAGTTTTAAAATTATGATAGAAATTTTATACTTTCCGTTTATGACGATTGGAGTTATTAAACAGTTAATTATTCGAATCTTTTAATAGTGACCATGGACACTCAAATCATGATTCAAAAAGGTATATTTTTTCAACTTTGCATCCGACCCGCAGTATGATAGTTCAAATTGACACTTTTTTGTATTAATATTCTTTGTCTTTTTATGTGCGATATTATTACTTCACATTCTTCTTCAATCTTACATTCCCTTCATGCAGTAAGTAGTATTGTCTATTATTTGGGCGAACACTACACATTTGATATAATTTTACGGATTAAACTCGCGTGTATTGTTATTCTTAACATATTATTTATTTCTGTACATATTTCGTGCATTTGGGGAGGCTTATGTCCAGCAGTGGACAGAAATGGGATGATGATGATGCTTCAATCGGTTGAAACTCTTACGTGAACTAATAACAAATCCAAACTATCTAATAGAGGAAGATCCCAGAGCCGCCAGACATCACTTATTTTCTAATGGACAAAATATATACGATTGAGTAGTGGTGGGGTGTACTATCATCATATGACTAGTTGCTACCTTGACCAGACGGCCATTTTTCAGATATCAACCAATCAAGGTACATAGAAACACTGCTCACCTCACTTAAATTCTGATGGCTGATTTTAACATATATTACACACAATATCATTAAAAATCAGGTTTTATTACTCCCAGACACATGCGGTCGGCGGTTTTACCTTACAGACGCTTTAAAGCTATGAAAAAAATTTTACTTTTACTTAATTTTACTTATTTTGTGATGCTTGATTTTTATATATGTTATTCAAACAACTATTTTAAAACGTTTTGCAAACGGACAGACCGATCCAAGGGGCCAAACATTCACCAGACCCAACTGTTTTAGATTTTTTTTTTAAATTTAATTTAGTTAAGTTTTTCTAATAAAATAGTTTGTAAGGTACAATTCTATAATTATTGCGGTCAGATGAGCACTTTTTAGTTGTTTGAATAACATATATAAAAATCAAGCATCAGAAAATAAGTAAAAGTAAAATTTTTTTCATAGCTTTAAAGCGTCTGTAAGGTAAAACCGCCGACCGCATGTGTCTGGGAGTAATGAATCCTGATTTTTAATGATATTTTGTGAAATATACGTTAAAATCAGCCATCAGAATTTAAGTGAGGTGAGCAGTGTTTCTATGTACCTTGATTGGTTGATATCTGAAAAATGGCCGTCTGGTCAAGGTAGCAACTAGTCATATGATGATAGTACACCCCAACACTACTCAATCGTATATATTTTGTCCATTAGAAAATAAGTGATGTCTGGCAGCTCTGGGATCTTGGACCAAACTATAAACGACAGACGCTGATATTCTCATCAAGCACTCGTGTCGTGTATCTCTCCACTTAGAAGACACCCTTTTTAATTAGTCAAGAAACGGCCGAAACGCAAACAGATCGGCAGGGTTTCCCATCGTCGGGAAAACTCTTTAGTAACGAGCGTGCGTCGTCATTACAGAGGTCCATTAGTGCGACTTACGACCTCGTAACACTGAAATTTGTCTAGCAATGCGAGGGAATTCGAGATGTGAGGGTGGGAGTTAAGACTGCTTCCTGCTGTAACAGAAATGAGGTTCTCTTTTCTGTAGACGATGTGTTAGGTATACCTACGCTGGCAATGGACATTGTTTCAAAAGTATATGTAACGTTCTCCAACAGCACTGCATAGATTTGGTTTTTGGTTTCTTTTTTTTTTTTCTTAGTTGATCTATTTGTTTCAAATGAAATCTCGCACGTAGAAAGAACTGGAGATTATAAATGTATAAACGCGGTGTTTAAGTAGTACGGTGTAAGTTTGGTGGATTTCCTCTGGCACGACGTAAAAACGACAAACAAGTGTCGTAGAGAATTCACAACTAGCATCTTTAAATACCTGTGTTTTTTAATTATTAAAAAAAGGCTATTCAGCACAACTTTCAATTAATATACATACCTACATAAATAAAGTGAAGATACTAAACTGGTTAACAATTTCCATCTCTAGAAATCCAATGGAATAAATACCAAACCAACACTACGCTTATAAGTTAGTTTATGTAAGAAGCACAAGCTTTATATTATTCAAGCTTTATATTTTTCATCAAACTAAAATATATTACAGCAAATAAAAGCAATGGAAACGTTTTTAACCGATTCGTCCAAATCAGATTTACGGATGAGTGAAACTGTTAATTGGTGGCTTGTCCAAATGAATGGAATAAATTTTATTGCTTTTAAACGTTTACGAAGGCAAATCAAAGTCCTCATTTTGCTTTATTAACTACCAATATTTGTTTACCGCGCCGTTTACTGTAGCTACACAACATTTATAGTTACCAGTTACTGTGGAAATTGTATGAATATGTGCTACCCACGACTCCGTCCGCGTGAAGGATTTTATATCGCGTAAAACATTACTTTCTCACATTAGCGCAGTCGGTTAATGTTTGAGATCACTCCACGACTCTGGTCTACCTGTACAGCTCTGTTCTTTTCCAATATCTGTTGGAAAAGAGCACAGCTTATAGATTTATTTGACAGACAGACAGTGAGTCAGACAGCTCAATATTGGTGTCCACAAATATGTATGTGACATAATATTATCTGATTCCAATCAGGCTACTTTTTGACATAAACATTATTCAATGTTGACCCTATATGTAAGCTTAATTATATGTAATTTCAATCGTTTTTACTTATCCTATTTTATTCTAATTGTGTATAATCTAAATTGTAATCAAATAAGTAGTATTTAACTTGTTGGGGTCTTGGAACCAGCTCTGTAAGTCTGCAAGTATATGTAATAAATAAATAAATAAATAGCTGTACACAACGAAACTCGGCCATTTAATTTCAATCGGGCCCGTAGGTTTGGTGTGAAACCGCGACAGAAAAATAGATAAACATAGTTACTTTAGCTTTTTTAATATTACACACACACACTCTCACATGAAACCGTCGTATCTATACATTTTACTGTACTTACGTAAAATTGTATCGAGTGATCGCCGCATGAAGGATAGCTAACGAGACGCTACTGTTAACAACTCGCTGCAACATACCTACCTTGACAATCAACATCTATTGTGGCAAGTGTAAAAGCGTTAATAACCGAAACGCGATCTTTCCAATCATCGCTCGATGCCCTGAAGTTGCCGATAATATAGCTTCTGGGGAGCTTTGTTGTCGCCGCCGGGTGATAAGGCACCGATAAGGGCCGATGGAGCGTTTATACCGCTCGAGTCGAGCTATCGGAAGCGCCAAACGCCTTTTGTGGGATACTAGTGACAGTTGACGGCGACTGTCGATACGCGATAGCGATTTGAACGACTCCGGAAACGGTCGAGATTTGGTATTTGTCTGCTTTTCATCGAAACAATAAGAAAACAATAAACCGATGTAGGTATTTCTCGTTAGAGCTTTTTATTATACACTAGTGACCCGCCCTCGATTCGCTTCGGATATATCCTTCCTAATCCTTACTAATTATAAATGCGAAAGTAACTCAGTCTGTCTGTCTGCCTGTCTGTTACGCTTTCACGCATAGAGTACTGAACCGATTTAAATGAAATTTGGTACAAATATAGTCCAGAGCCTGAGAAAGGACATAGGCTACTTTTTAACCGACTGCGCTATAAAGAAGTAATGGTTTATCCGGTTAACCTCTACGCGGATGAAGTCGCGGGCGGAAAGCTAGTTATACATAAAAACCTTCCTCTTGAATCGCTCTATCTATTAAAAAAAACATCAAAATCCGTTGCGTAGTTTTACAGATTTAAGCATACATAGGGACAGACAGAAGCGGGAAGCGATTTTGTTTTATACTATGTAAGGCTTGGATACCTAGTTTCATATTTTTTAACAGGTTCATATCGGAAATCGTTTAAACTCCCTAAAATCTGTTGTTAGGAATTTGATAAGTAAATCGTCAATTTATTAAGTAAAGAATTTGATAAGTAAACATGTATATATTTTTTTTAGACTAATTTAATATGTGTTAAGTATGTAAGTATATACGTAAGGAGCCGGCGATGCGGGGAGCGGGTGAGTCAAACGCTGGTTCGTTGCGCACTGGTTTATATGCGTACTTACGACTAGCTTAATATTAGGTATACATATATAACAATCCTCCCCTTTTATTCATTACATAAATTGCAGTGTTGACGTTTACGTCTCTGCCTTTGGGTAAATCAATTTGCACCACATGAGACCCAACCCCGTCCCTTTCATCCGACAATGTAGGTATTTGTTGTCCTTCCGCACTACTCGTCGTCTCTTCTCGTCGTTGTTGCGACGACTGTGACGGCGTATGAGCGGCTGCTGTTGTCGGTATCGTTGGCGTACTTGGCCGCGATGGTGATAGGTGCGGCGTGGGTGGCGTGGACGTCGGCGGGGACGGCGGTGGAGACGACGGTAGGTATGCCGGCGGGCTTGAGTCAGGTATGTTGGTTCCATTATCAAATTTCCCTTTATTTAACATTATTTGATTTTTATGCCTTTTAATCTGAACCCTGGTTACATTATCTTCCAGCAAATAAACTACTCTACCTAATCTTTTAACAACTGTCCCTTTTATCCAATTGTAATCGTCTTTGTTGACATATTTTTTGAAAAAACTTGGTCATTTATTTTAAAATGTTTGATTATTTTATTGTTCTTGTTAATGTTAATACTCTGTTTCTTACA
Organism: Maruca vitrata; assembly: GCA_039566165.1. Lineage (NCBI taxonomy): Eukaryota > Metazoa > Arthropoda > Insecta > Lepidoptera > Crambidae > Maruca > Maruca vitrata. The sequence goes on from CM076926.1 coordinate 3,240,614, forward strand.
TTTAAAATCGTTAGACGTCGATGACGGTGACAAGGGTGGCGATGCCTTTGGATTAATTATATCCAATCGCGACCTCATCTTGCGACCAAATACTATTTCAGCAGGCGAGAGACCCGTGGCAGAATGAACTGAATTACGGTAATCCATTAAGTATTTTAGCAATCTAAGTTTCCTCGTGCGTATAGAGTTATTTGTGAAAAGACATGATTTTATGCCCTTTTTTACAATTTTCACGAAGCTCTCCGCTTGGCCATTGCTGGCCGGGTGATACACCGGGGAGGTGATATGTGTAACACCGTTTGATTTACAAAATAGTTGAAATTCTTGTGAGCAAAAAGATGTGCCATTATCACTAACCAACGTTTCAGGCACTCGAACCTGGATATAAAATCGCATAGTCTCTCAATTACTGCGCTCGAGGTGGTGGTCTGCTTCATGTCGTACACTTCGACCCATTTGCTATACGCGTCTACCACGACTAAATACATCGAACCTTGGATTGGGCCAAGAAGATCGAAGTGAACTCGGCTGAAGGGCGCGGGCGGGCGGCGCCAGGCGGCGGGCGGCGCGCGCGGCGGCGACGGCCGTAGCTGAGCGCACACGTCACACGAGCTTATCATGCTTTCAAGCGCGTCATCAATTTTTGGAAACCAAAACCTGGATCGTGCTTCGGCTTTGGTTTTTACAATACCTAAAATGCGAAGAGTGCAGCTGTTTTAAGATGATTCCGTGTAAGCTCTCCGGTATGACTATTTTATGCCCTCTCATTATGCATCCGTTTTCTAAAGATAATTGAGCTTTACATAAAAAGTAAGGCCTTAATCTCATATCGCTTATTTTAGCTGGCCAACCGTTCGATATAAAATCAGAGACTGCCTTAAGGATCGCATCTTTGTTGGTAGCATCCTTCAATTCGGCCAGAGTGACCGGCATGCTGCCGTCGACGACGAAGCAGACGTAGCTTGCGCGGTCGCACGGCGGCTCGCTCTCGGCGCAGGGCTCGGCACACGCGCAGCCGCGGCCCGCGCCGCGGTTGCTAGGCAACGCGTCCGCGCGCGGCTCGGGTAAACTCGCTCGCGAGAAATAGTCAGCACTATTATGGACGCTACGAATATATTCGATCGTATAATTGTAACCGCTTAAGAATAAGGCGTATCTCTGTAACCTGTTGGCCGATACCTCCGGTATACCTTTGTGTGGCCCGAAAATCGAAATCAAGGGTTTGTGATCCGTTCGTAAAACGAATGGCTCCGATCTGCCATACAAATATTGATGGAACCGCCTCACGCCATAAATAATCGCGGTAGCTTCTTTCTGGATTTGAGCATACCTTTTTCCGCGACGTTTAATGTACGCGACGCATACGATAGCGGTCTTTCGACTCCGTCCGAATCTACCTGCGAGAGAATCGCGCCTAACCCCGAAGGCGACGCGTCTACGGTTAAGATTATTTTCGCTTTCGGATTAAAATGTGTTAACACGGCGTCAGATGTTAACATCTTTTAATTTCCTTAAATGCTTTATCGTGCTGTTCCGACCAATCCCATTTTGACCCCTTTTGTAACAGATCGTATAACGGGCTGAGAATCATAGATGCGTTTTTAACAAAATTACGATAATAATTAATTAGACCTAAAAATGATTGCAGCTCATTTACGTTAGAGGGAACGGGGGCTTCTATCATAGCTTTAACCTTTTCCGGTGACTTCTTTAGACCCTCTTTCGTGATGACATAGCCAAGGTAACTAATTTCGTCCTGTAGAAACTCACATTTTTCTTTCTGTAAGGTAAGTCCCGCGGCCTGCAGACGCTGCATGACGGCGTCCAGGCGCTGCAGGTGCTCCCGGCGCGTCCGGCCCGTAACCAAGATGTCGTCCAGCAGGCACAGCACGCCGTCCATGCCCGCCAGCACGCCTTCGATGGCGCGCTGGAACACGGCCGGCGCGCTGGCCAGCCCGAACACGAGACGCGTGTACTTATACAGGCCGCGGTGCGTGTTGATGCACGTCAGCTTCTGCGACTCCTCGTCCAGAACGAATTGATTGTAGGCCATGGACAAGTCTAACTTACTGAATTGTTCACCGCCATGGATCTTCGAAAAGAGCTCGTTAGCCGTGGGGAGTGGGTATTGGTCGACAAGCAGTTGTTTGTTGAGACTCACGGAGTAATCTGCACACAACCTCACTGACCCGTTGCGCTTCAGCACCGGCACTATGGGCGAGGCGTAGTCCGCGTGCTCCACCGGCACGAGGACCCCAGCGACACCAACCTATCTATTTCCTTGCCTACTTTATCGCGAAGCGCGAAGGCGACTGGACGGGGTTTGAAAAAAATGGTTTTGCATTATCTTTCAAAATTAGTTTTACTTTATGCTTGTTAAATGTACCTAACCTGTCCGACCACAGCTCTGAATACTTATTTTGTAGCTTTACGATAATGTCTGTATCGGCGCAATAATTCACTCGCGTTAACTCTAATTGAAAAATAGATAAGAAGTCCCGACCCAAGAGCGGTGGGCCTCCGTCCCGGACGACGTACAGGTCGAGCGCGCGCGTGCGGCCCCCGTACGAGACCGCGCGCCGCAGCGCGCCGCGCACGCGATGCGCGCGCCGGTGTACGACATGAGCCGCTTGTGGGGAGCTGATAATGGCACATGTTTGAAATGAGTGTTATAAAAATCCTCCGATATGACTGACACGGCAGACCCGCTATCGATTTCAAACTTTAAGGGCACTTTTTCTATATAAACCGTTTCTACCATGGGCTCTCCCCTTAAAGAACGTATTTGAAACACCTTACCGTAATCGTCAGACTTGTCACCGCCGTCGACCTCCACATAATTAACTTTGGAGCACATGCGACGCAGATGACCCTTTACATTACATTTTCTACACACATAAGTAGCATATCTACATTCCGACGACTTATGGTTGGTAAACCACACACACTGCACTTCACTTTGCCACGTTTCGCGATGTTGAAGAGCTGCGTGTCCGCGGGCGCGTCGGGGCGCGCCGCGGCAGGCGCATGCGCGTTGGCGCTGGCCGCGGCGGCCGCCCGCGCGCACCGACAGTTTTCCGCTTTCTCCAACGCCTTTGCAAGTGTCAACCCTTCCAAATCTTGCGCATATAAATGCTCCTTTTCAGCTCCCGGCCGCATTCCCATAATGAATTTGTCACGAAGAGACTCCTCCATGTTGGCGAAACCGCAATGCGCGGTGAGGCCGCGCAGTCTCGCCGCCCATTGGGAATGCGACTCGCCATCTTGTTGTGTGGCCGCATAAAACTTATGGCGCTCACCAAACCCAATCCTTTTGGGGGTGAAATGGTCGTCCAATAGCTTTACCACGTCATCATACGGCACCTCCTCGATCGGTTTCGGCTGGGCCAAATTTAGTACGAGGCCGTACGTCTGCTCCTCGAGTGCACTCAGCAAAATTGCCTTCCGCCGATTCCCGCCCTTGTCCGACTCGTCGTTTATCCCGTTTGCGATGTAAAATTGTTTTAAGCGTCCATTGTACGTGGCCCAACATTGGGCTGTGTGGTCGAATGTTAAAAAGTTTCCTGATTTGTGAATTAAACATTTCTATTGATCACTAATAAATACAACACGCGTAACTGGGTAGGTAAATGTTTAAAAACGTCGCCACTGTTAAGTATGTAAGTATATACGTAAGGAGCCGGCGATGCGGGGAGCGGGTGAGTCAAACGCTGGTTCGTTGCGCACTGGTTTATTCGGCGCCGCGAAGTGCGGGGCCCGACAAGATGGCGCGCGGGACGCAGCCCGCGCATGCGTACTTACGACTAGCTTAATATTAGGTATACATATATAACAATATGCACCACCTGCACTTAATAAAGAAATTAAACAAAACTGAACCAACTAAATTCATGAGCGAAATAATTACTGGTAAATATGATCGAACATTTCTAACGGTCTAGCTCTGTTTGTTCATCAAATTAACTCAGACAAGGAAGACATTGACACAGCAAAAGAACGGCGTAAGAAACGGCCGAGTTGAAAATGACAACCTAATAAGCGAATAAAATGATTCAGTCACATTTTAGCTGCCTCCATTTCCCATTTCCACGAAACATGTGACAATCTACCGAATCGAAGAAAACATTTTTCGCCGTCACTTTTATTTTCGTCGCACATTTTCTGCCAATATTCAATAAGGTTTGATGTGACGTGAGATAGCGATGCCCAGGGGAGCAGCAGTTGTAAATATTCTAGAATCGTGTTAGACCGCGGATTGTGGAAATATCTTGCGAGATATCTCGTCGTTCGTTGTATTATCGTGGTTCTTCGGATCAATTTTGAAATACCGAGGTATTCTATTCATGTTACAAATTCTTCTAGTGAATATTAAAGTATCTGACACAATTTTCACACACTTCAATCCTACTGTTGCTGTAAATTAAAGAATGCTTGTTTACGATACGATCGTTTATGATAAGTACCTAATTTACAAGAGCAATAAAAGTTATGGTGTAAGGAATATTTCACCCCTATAATTTTCCTTTTTCTTACACGCATATGTAAGGACTGAACGACCTAATTTAGTGTTACGTGTTTTTTTAGGAAAAATAAATAAATATATTTAGTAAATAAATATGCAGAGCATGTATTTATAATTTACACCTAGACACGGAACACACATTAATGTTTGTCCCGGATGGGGATGGAACCCACGACTGTAGGAACCATAGCCAGGGTCACTAACCGCTGTTCCATCGAGCCACATCATACGTCAAGTATGAGTCCGATGTGACTTTTGTATTCTGGATATTTCCCAAATTTTACACACATTCGACAATACGCCGCCATAGTAATATAACGAAAAAAATAATATAAAACACCGGTATATCCTCAATAAAAGAATAATTGGTACATTTCTCAGAACGTGACGTGACAAATCTTTGATCTGAAAACGTTATACGGAAGGTAGCAATTCGTTCCGTCACTCTTTGAAAAGTTTCCACAAAAGAGGATAGAAACGATCCCCAGGGCGCGATTCATTTCTTTTATTTAAATCGCCGAAGGGAGAAAAGGCTTTACGCTCGAAGGGGTAAGGTTTAAAATCGTGAATATTAACTATTCGTACCTCGTACAGTCACGCATTTAAGTCTGTGGGTTTACGATTAAACCTCTGTAAACTAGCTTGAGGGCTAATTCGCGGCAGGAGTATTGACTCTCCCGAAATCCTAAATTATTTTAGTTACAGTTGCTTAAGAATTTATCGACTTAACAACCAACTTGAGGAAACGAGGTTAGGCTGAAATATTAAAAAATGAGTTTGAATTCAAAAACAATATTGTAGAAATATTTTTAGGTATGAGAACCATCCGCTCCCGCGCATGTCCGGTGATGATAACGAGGCTACTCCAAGCCATCATCCTATGTCAGTTAGAAAAAGAAATAAAACTGACTTATTTGATTATGTAAATCAAATAAGTCAGTTTTATTGAATAAGTGTGCCTATTTATATCAGGACGATATCTACCAATTATACCTACCGTATTATCTGAATCTAAAAAAATCAAAGCAGCCCTCTTTGTACGTAGGTACTGTACCCACCTCAATCGTCTGATTCCGATCCAAATGGCTACCCTTTTTGATTTACCCTTGTCCGGGCCACATACGTGCGATACATAGCTTCTTCCCTTCATCTTCGCCGTAATATGCGAGTCTGTAATGAAGATGAGCCGACTAACCAGCGCCACACAGGCGCGCCGCAGTGGCGCCGGTCGTTATACTCATATGTCTTGCCATAAGCTACTGGTTTATATGAAAAACTTATAATTAATAAGTCATGCGTCTAACGTACACTAAGATTAAGATTGATATAGGTAATTGTACTGTAACAATGATTGAAACGCTCTATGGCGCTTGGGGCCTTTGTTCTTTGCAGGAGTCCTGTTCGGTTAAATATTTCTGTGATGAATAATGTTATAATACACTACTGATGGTTTACGAGTGATGGTGTCAGATATAATTATTTATTTTCATTATATTTACTCAAATAAACAAAAAATAAACTTGCTCTATCAACTCCTGGAATACCTACCTACGTATAACTTTTTGGTAAACTCAAAGCTATTAGGTACACAATGTTTATAAAGGTGACCAAGTTAAAAATAGAGTTAGTACATTAGGTACATAAATGATGTAGAGTTCTGAGCGCTTATCGGAGAGCCCATTCACTTCGGAATGACGGCCACGTTTCAGAAGGCGCCTTTTATCTTCGCCGCGACGTGACTGCCCGCCACACTGATTGCACATTTGACATTACACCTAGCATTTTGTGGCTGCGAAAGGTGTAAGGTGCCAAATTCGAATCCGGTTTCGGTTAAAATTAATCGGAATTTCTATGTTTATGATATTTTAGCACGAACAAGCTATGTGGTAACATATCGTATTTATTTACAACAATATTACAAACTAGCTGTGCCAGCGACTTCGTTCGCGTTTCCCCAGTTTTTTATACATTTTCCATTGTATCTTTGCGCCTATTGGACGCAGCGTGATGTTATAGCCTAAAGCCTTCCTCGATAAATGGTCTTTACAACGCAAAAAGATTTTTTCTAATCGAACCAGTAGTTCCTGAGATTAGCGCGTTCAAACAAACAAACAAACAAACTCTTCAGCTTTATAATATTAGTATAGATGAGTCCTTATGTTGAGTAGTAAAGTTAACTTCTAGACTTTTTTAATATTTGTGTTGAAAACATTCAAAAGTAAGGCAATCCAACTAATCTTATCCCAAAAATATATATTTGTTTAGGTAGGACTACTCAATGGCTGTAAGCGTGTATTACAACGATTGCCAATCCTTTACAAAGGCAAGACTGGAAAATTACCAGAAAGTGAAAATATCCTACTTACTTTCCTACCTACAATTTTAGTATGCGTTTTCTTTTTTACATGACCAACTACAGTCGCCAGTGCGTGAGAAGACAACGCCGACGTTCAGACACAAAAAAAAAACATTATCTTTTTCACAGCGTAGAATTATCACTACATACACGGCAGTCTGGCTTTTTTTAATCTTGCGGTTCTTAGCGCCCTCTCGTCTAGGGCCCTAGAGGGTGAGGGCCACTTTACTAAGTGACAGTGACGAGACGATCCCGGGCCGAGTGAATAAAATAAAAGCCTTCACGACTCGCACGCGGATGTCACGACTGTCGTGGTTCGTTTCAATTTGTTTCGCTGTTTTTTTTAGATTTGCTCAGTTTGTAGGTGGTAAATATTGACACCAACCTTTTTCATTATTATCCTTAGATGTTAGATTGTGTATGTTAGATTTTCGTTTTTAGGAGCCTAATAGTGTGGCAATAACAGCGTGTTCACAACTAGAGATTTTTGGGCGATTTCGATCGCGGCGATATCGCCGCGATCACGCCCCGATATCGCCGCGTTTATACAGTAAAAATTGGGGGAAAACGCGAACGACGTCCCTGGCACAGCTAGTTAAAAATAAAAACTATCATTAAAAACTAAAAATATTTTTCGTTTCTGCATACGGTTTTTGAAACTGATTTGATTTTATCTTATCGAAGTTAAATAATACTATATACCTACATCAGTTCGCTACAGTAATTGCGTAAATAATTAAATTGTCTTTTATTTCAAGTACCTATTAAATAAACTTTCAAACAATGTGCGCCAGTCGTCTCGGGTAGTTTCTATACGTCAGAAGCGACATCTATCCTTCACTCGTTCTAACAAATGGCATGTAAAAATATCAAACAAATTGATGTGTCGTTTGATAGATGGCGCTCAGTCACATAATTTAGAAATCAATTTATTTTAATCAAATTTATTAAAGGTATAATTTATAAAAAATACGTTGTACTTAACATAAAGTTTATGTATTGACTCGAATTTATTATTTTATTCAATGTCATTTCGATCACAGATTAAATTTGGAATCATAGATAGTAGATTTTTAGTGTGGCTATAATAAATAAACTTGTTACAGAATGTGTAATTCCCATTAGCGGCTTTTCTGAGTCGGCAGCAAATTTAATGAAATTATTAATTTTTGTGACTCCTCTGGTCCTAATTATTAGTGCTCTTCTTAGTTTTGAAAACTTAAACTTTTAAATGCGATAAAACATTCGGCTTCTTTTTAGCTTTATTTATTCTTTGAATCCATATTATTATACAGCTTAAGAAATATATATTAACATATTATTAACAGTCTGAAAAAATACTTGATAGGTGAGAAAAAATCACATTACCTACATTATTAGGTTTTTCACATTAGGCTACGTGTTCGCCGAGAGGAGGCGCTCGGACTAAGTCGGGGCACACCGCAACGCAACCGCTTGCAGGCAACACTAACCCAAAGTCTGCATATCTCCCACTACCATGCGTCGGTAACAAATATGAGGCCCTTTTTTTACTTTTCTCTTCGTATCACTTTGTTTTTTGTTATTTACTTTACTTTTTTATTATTTTCTTTGCTACGCAACTCTTGGTCGTTCTTTTACTCCACATCTTTCATAATGTTATTTACATTTACTTATTTATGTGACGGGTTGTATATTGAAGCATGCTTGAAGTTACTCATTTTAATTGTTTTGTTATTTTTTCTGTCGCGTAACTCAAATGTTCTGCCAGAATATCAGCGACGTCACGTCTTTGCGGCTGCTACAGCACATGCAACCTTTTGATTATTTTCTGTAAATTTGTGCATGTCTATTTTGGTAAGTATTTTATGTAAGTAAGTATATTTTCAATTAAGCATTTCCTTTGAATTTTATTATCATTCGGAGATTGTACATATTTTATTATAACCAGGACGTTGGTAACACTGTTGCCGTCTACATTGTCTTTGGCCTCATCACATGACCCCTTTTATTTGTCCCCGTGATCAAATTGAGAAAATTCAAAAATAATTACATACGCGCTATGTCTAAAGTTAAAGTTGAAGATTCACTGGATAACAGGTAATAGTTTGTGAATAGGATTAAAAGTGCAGTGCATTACATAATATACACCGCCGAAGGTCACCGCATAGTTTTGCAACTTGGCAGCAAGGAGAGCAGTCGCGAAATTATTTATATTCTTGACTGCCTCATGTTTATATGCTGTATTTATTTACAGTGCCGACAGCGAGTATCTAGGAATGGTGGATGAAGGCACCTTCGGTGAGTTACAAAATATAAACAACATTTTCTTGACACAAACATACTAATGGGAAAATCAATTTGTTTACTGTAGCTTGCTAACTTCGTACTATCAATTTAATTAACTTATTTGTTATTGAATTACGGTTAAATTTAATTATAATTCAATTTCAGGCGTCGACGAGAAATCCCAATTAGTTGCTCAGCCCTATTTGACTTCAAATGATAGTGGAGAAGCCTTTAGCTTCAGAGAATTACGTGAGTACATTTTTCTATCAATTATTTTGTTGATTTGTGGAAGAATTTAATGATATTATTCTCGACCTATTTCAGATAACAATATTTAGCAATAACAAGTGTCCGATATCCACAAGTTGGTAAATCTGAATGGAGAAGTTTGATGTTGATGTACTTGACACTTTGAGTACCTAAATAATTGATTAATAAAAGACTTAAGCAAGCATGCAACAATTTCTTAACTCTTACTTCTATATATTCAATTACTCTATTCTTATAACTATTTTAAATGTATACTGTGGTGGAACATTTGAATATGTGTACCTAACAAAAGCTAATTTATTCACCGCAGAACATTGAACTCTCACCTACAATTGACACAATATAGGAGTTATTCTATAAATGACTTATGCTTTGTGATTGTTTTAGTTTAAATTCATAATAGGATTTTTTATGGATTGTATTTGGATTTTATGATCTGCGTCATTCAACCACAGTTTTAGCATTGCCCTTAGATACTTGTTCATCAATTCCACTTTATATAAATAATATGGACATTATATACTTCCAATAATAAATATATTTAATTGTTTTGTTTCAGCAACTTCTGTGACTTATAAACTAGTACAGATGACTGGAGAAGACACTACTACCACCATGGCGGCACATAATCCATCACATGGTAGAGTTTGTTATACATAGTTTCCTAATGTTTCTCCAATTTTATCACAATTTGTATGTTTGTACCCCTAGTAGACTGCTTTAGATACTGTCTCACAGAATACGAGAGTGGGAGTACTGTAAGGATGTGACTGGGAGATGATAGTAAAAGGGTAAAAATAAAGGCGTCCGACCAATTTCAGTCATGGCGGCCGATCATAATTGAAATCGGCCAAGTGCGCATGACATATTATAGTGCACAAGTATGCGAGTAAACACAAGTCACACTCTCTATTCCCTTACTCTCATAGTTCAGTGGGACGGCAATCCGACATGACTGATGAGCGATCATGCGCAAGACCACCGGCTTAACGTGATTTCCGAGGCATGGGCGTGCAACCGCCAACTTTCTGACTCCGGGCTGAGTGATTTAGAAAAACTCCCACAAATTTTGCACGACCTCGGACTCAAACCTCTCGGTCCTAACGCAGTACTTGCTACCAATAGACCAACGAGGCAGTCAAATAAGTTTAATAGTATATTATTGTAACTGGCTTAATTTAGATACTTCTCATTAGTACTGAAAGCAGTCTACTAGGTGTACAAACAGTTCCAATATAATTATCTATGGAAAGGTGTGTCACATCGCTACCAAATAAAGAGTATTTTGTTTGCATGCACACTTGTGCGCTATACGGCTGATCTCTATTGCAATTAGCAGCTCAAATGTAGTCGTTACAACGACAAGTAGTTTATCTTCTAGTCCGTCTCTTGCTCATTCTCTTTTAAAGACTCATGTAAGTGAATGCGCATCTTCCTTCACTTTTGACTACATCAATGTGCAAATACCTAGTTGTGAAAACCTTTGAAGAACTCAACTTAAAAAAGTCTGAGGATTTATGGGGACTCTCAGTGGACGTACTAAAAAACATAATATACACAGTCGCTCTACTTTTAGCAGTAACATTTAATAAATGTGTTAATGAAGGCAGTTTTCCTGGTTTGATGAAGTTAAGCAAAATAATTCCCTTGTTCAAATCAGGTGATGACACTGGCCCATCTAATTACAGACCTATATGCTTACTCCCAGCCCCTAGTAAAATTTTCGAAAGGATTGTATTTAATCAATTGCTATGCCATTTTAATTTAAACAATTTATTACACAAAAATCAATACGGATTCACTAAAGGTAAAAAACACCACAGATGCTGGAGTAGCTCTTATGAAACATATTTTTGATGCATGGGAAAGTAAGCAGGATGCCATATGCATTTTTTGCGACCTATCCAAGGCGTTTGATTGTGTTAACCATCAAACCCTGCTACTCAAATTGCGCCATTATGGCATCTCGGGTAACGCACTTAGTCTAGTTCAATCATACCTCACGGGCAGAACCCAAAAAGTTAATGTAAACGGGACTAGTTCTTCTGGCGCCCCATTAGTTATGGGAGTGCCCCAGGCTCGATATTGGGCCCTCTTTTATTCATTATTTACATTAACGATCTTCCTTTCTTTACTAAAGACACATGTGAGATAGTTCTGTTTGCAGATGATACATCACTTCTATTTAAGATGGATAGACAGCAAGAAAATGTTGACGATGTAAACAAAGCTCTCTCACGAGTCCTGCACTGGTTTAATACTAACAATCTAATGTTGAATGCCAAAAACCAAATGTGTCAAGTTTACTATGCCCAATGTAAGGCAAGTCAGTACTAATATCAAAATGAATAACGAACCCATTGAAGTCCTAAACTCAACGGTATTCCTTGGAATCACTCTAGATTCTAAATTACAATGGGGACCCCATATAGGTACCCTGGCAGGAAGACTTAGCTCTGCGGCATATGCTGTTAGAAAAATTAGACAATTGACTGATGTTGAAACGGCAAGATTAGTTTATTTCAGTTACTTTCACAGTGTTTTGTCCTATGGTTTGCTTTTATGGGGATCAGCTGCTGATATCTATAGTATATTTGTATTGCAAAAACGAGCAGTAAGAGCCATATATAACCTCAAACGGCGCGATTCCCTCAGAGATCGTTTCAAGGAGTATAGTATTCTCACAGTAGCCTCCCAATACATTCTTGACTGCTTAATGTATGTGTATAAAAATATACAATACATTCCTAAAAAATCTGATAGTCACCAATTCAATACAAGAAATAAACATAAACTTGCTATTTCACATTTTAGACTAAATAAAGTTAATAGCTCCTTTGTTGGACTAAGTGTAAAAATGTTCAATAAATTACCTGCTTGTGTTACTAAACTACCTATACAACAATTCAAATCATGTATTAAGAATGGTCTTCTTAAAAAAGGCTACTATAAAGTAGAAGATTATCTCAGTGATAAATATGCATGGACAAATAGTTTAAGTTAAATTCTTGACATTCTATTGTTATTAATTTTTTTATTATTAATTTTGACATTCATGATGAACTTTTTGTTCTTTTATTATTATATTCAGTTTAATTTATAATTAGGCAATGGCTGTAATTATTAAAATTCTACCTACCCTATGTAAGCTTTGTCATGCAGGTTGGATTTGTTATGGTATTTTGAACATTGTTATCTTGGCTCTCTTTCTTTTGATTTTAATTATAGTTATTTTAAATAGTAGTAAATAAAGTATATGGTACCTTTTACTATGGCACACCCAGACTGTATGACTTGGCTCATTTACAATGTATAACATGTTTAAAAAGAGCGACTATCGAGTTTCTTGCCGGAGTCTTCTCGATAGATACGGCTTTCCGAACCGGTGGTAGAATCTTATTATTACTAACTAGCTGTGCCAGCGACTTCGTTCGCGTTTTCCCCGTTTTTTACACATTTTCCATTGTATCTTTGCTCCTATTGGTCGCAGCGTGACGTTATATAGCCTAAAGCCTTCCTCGATAAATGGTCTATACAACGCAAAAAGATTTTTTTTAAATCGAACCAGTAGTTCCTGAGATTAGCGCGTTCAAACAAACAAACAAACAAACTCTTCAGCTTTATAATATTAGTATAGATGTGACGATTTATAAGTGCATGTAAATTGCCTATATAAATAAGGACATTTTGATGTTTGATTTTTTTTTTATTTTCATGCCCATAGCCAAAATTGTTCAGATTCCTTTCTATTTCTATGTTTAATTGTATTAAACTAACACTACAAACATTTTTTTTTTAATTCAATGTAGAGATAATACATTTCATTCACAAATATTATAATCTATGTTGTTTATTTTTTCAGAGTACTTTGTCATCAGTAATCCGGTGGAAGTGTTTGGTGCACCCGCCTCACAGAAGAAACCAAAGGGCAGGGAACAAATACAAGCGAAAGCTGTGACTGCCAAAAAGGTACTTTCAAATATTAACCAATGTTAACATTCTGCACGCAGGCATCTTTATTTTGTACTACACAGAGTTATGTTGTTTACGGAAATAGTAGACAATTCTAATGAGTCATTTTAACAATTCCTTTTTGGTATTGTTTATTATTTGTGTGTATACTATAATTAAGTTAATTTTATTGACAAACTGTAATAAAACATGTTGATGGTTTTATATCAAATTCATTATTAGTATGAGGCCGGCATAATAGCTATCTCCTGACTATATCCAAGCCAAGCCGAATAGCTCGTTATACAATAATGACACTAAAGTATGGTTCCGCCGCTCCTCTGCAAGTCTGGTCAAGATAACAAACCATCATTATATGTACATACATATAGTTGAGGCTACCAGAACCAAAGTGGCCCAAGTGACATGAGCCATAATAGCATGAGCCAAGTGATATGGGCCCCTTTACTCTATTAATATTGAATGAAATAGGCGTGACGACTGGGTCCAAATGTTATTATTCTATTTAGTCCGTAAGTTAGTTTATACAATAATATGGGACACGTATTTTTTTGGTTTTTAATTGATTGAAAAATCACAAAATTATAGCTTATCAAACTTCTGTAGTGGGGGCTTGTGACGTCACAGTTACGCAAAAAGTGTACCTAAACGTGACGTCATACGAAACTTCTAAGCACTATATCTTCATAATTTCTTGTTTGTGAAACAAAATAAAAAATACGAGTACAATATTTTTAAATAATCTAAATAACGGACTAATTAGATTTTTTAGTTGTCGCGCCTATTCTCTTTTCTCTATTAAGGTTCAATGAAATTCATAACATTACAACATTTTTATAATATCACTTGTGATTGTTTACTTAAATGACCTTTGAACCATTCTGGCTATTAACTAAGGGGTTTGAAAGGGGACATTTCCGTAGTCAACTAAAAAAATGCAAATTGTAGTTTGGGTCACACTGGGTCTGGTGGCCTCAATTGATGAACTCTATCTTCATAAAAATTGGTACTATTTCAGCGCGACGACAAGCGGCGGGCGACGCACAACGAAGTGGAGCGCCGGCGCAGGGACAAGATCAACAGCTGGATCACGAAGCTGGCCGCGCTCGTGCCCAACTCGGGGCTGCCGGACGCGGCCAGCAAGGGCGGCATCCTCGCCAAGGCCTGCGACCACATCACAGACCTCACCCAGAAGCAGAAGAAGTAAGAGTCTTTTTTTTACCCTTTGCCCAGCAGAGGACAGAACAGGCTAAATAAAAATAAAAAATAGGGAAACAAAATGTCCTCAAAAGCGCGGTGTGGTTAAGGTCGTCGCTTGCCATGCGAGAGGTCACCAGTTCAAACCTCGCTACGTACCACTGTGTTTTTCAAATTTGAAATTCATATGTACGATTAATTAACAGTGAAGGAAAACATCGTGAAGAAACCTGAATACCTAGGAAGAAATTCTTAGGTAGTGTAGTCAACCAACCCGCACTTGGCCAGCGTGTCACGTGCCCCAGCAATGGGGACGTATACATATATGTGATGATGATGATGATCACCTCACTCCATCTGATGGTAAGCGGTAGTGAGATCCAAATAATATAAGGTCGACACAATAGACCTTGACATTGACATTGAGCCTGTCACACTCGCCCAGGTTCGCTACCTATGGCTTTAAAAAGTTGTGGGTTCGATTCCCACCCAGGACAAATATTTGTGTGAGGATCATCGTGTTTGTTCCGTGTCTGGGTGTGTTTTTAAATATATCTAAATACTACCTTTCCGCCAGCGACTACGTCCGCGTAGAGAGACGTTTAACGGGTGAAAAATTGCTTCTTTATAGCGCAGTCGGTTAAAAAGTCTATTTCCTTTCTCAGGCTCTGCACTATATCTGTACCAAATTTCATTTAAATCGGTTCAGTACTCTAGTTGTGAAAGCGTAACAGACAGACAGACTGAGTTACTTTCGCACTTATAATATTAGTAAGGACAATAGGCTTACGAGCTGATCTCAAATAAAGCAAGCAAAGCAGAAGCAAGACAACTTAAATGTCTTTTCATGCCACGCCTGAAGAGCCCGGGATCATAGGAAGGAGGGTAACTCTAACCGGAAAACGGAAACGGACCTCACTCAGCCGCCTGGTGAACCCAAAAACGATAGCCCTCATTCAAGCAGAATGGCCAAGAAATTGGACTGGCTGGCTGGTTGAACAGCAGTGACCCAGGTTCACTACCTAGTACATACGGCTCCAAGAGTTGTGCGTTCGATTCCCACCCAGGACAAATATTTGTGTGACGAACATCGGTGTTTGTTCCGTGTCTGGAGTGTGTATTAAGTATATTTAAGTATATTTGTGTATCCACTGTTGATTCTGATATCTGTAACACAAGTGCTAAAGCTACTTACCACGGGATCAGATCAATGTATGTGATGTTGTGTAATATTTATTTATTTATTTATTTAATGTCCATAATCACAGCATTACCTGCTAATGTGTAACCAGCATTTAAGAAATAACATTAATTTCATCTTTCCTCTATTTCAGATTAGAAAAACTAGAAGTGGAGAACGAGAAACTAGTACTAGAAATATTAAGGCTTAACCAAGAACTGGCCGAAGTACGGAAGGAAAACAGTTCGATGAGGAATCAATTAGCGGACACATGTATAGTCGTGAACCAAAGGCCTAAAGGTCAGAAGTCTTAGTTTACACCGTCCCGACGGGCGAGAACCGAGAACTTATACCAAGGTGCTTTTAGAGCTAAATGTGATTTGACTGTGTAGTGACGTCATTGGAGTACCCATTGACTATGTTGTGACGTCATAGGAGTACCCATATCCGGCTATGGTATTGCCGGGTACAATCAGATTTGCCCGATCTAGGGTAGCTGTATGAATGGGCTATGAAACAATGCGATTGCATACAAGTCGATGAATGTTTTTGGAGTTTCGACTTTCCTAGACATTAGGAATGGTTGGGACTGTATAAGGAAGGTGTGTTTCATTTGTGTTGAACGAGTTGAAAGTTTATTATATTTAATTCTAATTGTGTCCTGTTGCCAAAATGTCTTAGGTTACATTATGGAACTTTATTTATTTATATAACTCAACATGCCTCCACATTAGATTTTTTATATGAAACTACTAAGCAGAGTAGTATTTATTTGAGTTTATAAAACGGTATTCAGATAAATGCAACTTCGAAAAATATTATGGTTTGTTGTCGGAGTGTTATGCCACTAAGTAAAGATGTTGGATTACATTGCCTATGTAGGTAATGAGAAGTGATTTAGTATAAGTGAATAACTTCCAATGTAAGTTAGTGGAATCTTACTAGGTACTTATATTACCAAGGAGCCTAAATATATGGTCAGAAAATTTATAAAGAGTTAAGGTTGTATTAAAGTTGATAATTTACACAAAATACATAAAATATACACCCATTTTTGTGATAAGTCTGCTAAACGTAGTGTTTATCAGTTAAATAACTAAAACAAATGTGGCATACACAAATTTACCTAACTAGATCAATATACAACCAGGATAGAACAAATACAAAATGCTCGTAATCAAATGTTTGTTCCGATGATTGAACAAACACACAACTTACAAAAAAGTGTAATGTGTCGACTTACAATAACTTAGGACATCTAGACTGGTTTTAGACAAGGAATGAATAGAATTTTGGGTATATCGAAAAGTAAAAACGGTTTCCTAATTAGCCTATGTAAAAAGCACTCTAAAATCTATTTTGTAATTCGGTATAATTAGGAGTACTGTTTTTCAGAGATGGCTAGTGAAGAGATGAATATAGTTCTATTGAATTGAACAAAAATAATTATACAACGCTAAACTTTTCTTTATTATCCTGTAACTATCCATTATAGTCATATTGAGACTCAAGTTTAAATTCAACATGTTTTTTGATTGTAGTAAATTTAAAGAATATCAAAAGTCTTCTACATTATATTGTTGTAGCAAATTGGCATAATGATTTCAATTTCGTGATGGTATCTAACGTGATGTGCATGTGACAATCGTTACCACATCTTTCCAAATTGATGTTAAGCATTTGGATCTACCTCTCGCATGGCAAGCAACGACCTTAACCACTCGGCCATCGACGCTTTAACAATGTGTTTTTCTAATTTGAAATTCATATGTACCATCATTCGACGCTTTAACAGTGGGGACATATATGGACTGATAATGATGATGATGATTTGGATCTATCCTATATCCAAATACACATCAAAATTATTTGCTTACCCATCAGAACCCATTTGCTTGGCTGATTGTAAATGAAATTAAAATATTTCATTATGTATAATTAATTATTAAACATTGAAAAATGTAACAGTCCTTACTAATGAAATGGTAAGAAAATGATGTTTCAGCATTAATTAATTTAAAATTATTTCTTGTAAACTGATCGTACAAATTGTGTTTTATTGGATGATGAAAACTTTGACATATAAAACTAAAATAAGATTTTTGTCACATCTCTTACATAGCACCTTTTTAAGGGAATTGTGAATGTTGTCAATAAGTTAATAAAATTGTACTATTTATTATTCAACCACATACCCAAGTGTCTAAATTATAGATTAAGTATCCAAATCTATTGTATTTTTTTCTATAATAGCGGCCTAGTGAAATTACTTGCCCCTCACGCTACATTAAGAGATTTATCACTGTTGCAGAGTTGGATTGTTAATAACAAATATCGTTATTATAAAGAATCTAGGGATGGATTTTAAGTGACTGTTGATAGGATGCATACTAGAGAGAATAAGATCTTTATGAATATAAGAGCTTATTATGGGTAGGATTTCTCGAATTATACTCAATTCCGTTAGTAAGGCAACAATCTCTTGTGGCAATGGGTCCAATAATTAATTGAACCATAATAAGTTGGCAATGTGTTGTTCTAATTATACATTTTTATATAGTTATAGTCGTTACCGTGGAGTAAGTATTGTAAATTGTAAAGTTAGGTTTAGTAAGTGTTGTTTCGTCCCTTTCACATGAAATTCGATAAATTGCATTTATGTTAACTAATTCAACACAATTACAGTGACAGTAAAATCTGTGTTCTCCGTAGAAAAGTGCATTTGATTTTAATGTCAAATGATAGCGAGAGGCATGATCTCATGACTCTTTCCTATGTTTCCTATCATAAAATATGTTTTTTTAGTACAATAACAGTAATTACATTACTTATTTAAGTACATACAGGAAGTACCGCACTAGTAACACCATCAACCATCAAATTGTTATCACAATAATCATACTGATACTGTATTTTCCATCAAATGTGTTTTTGTTTTTTATTTTTTTATTCAGCGCTGACTATAAAATATAATCATGTGATGTTCCACTACTTTGTTTCATTTCTTAAGCCCTTTGCCGGGCAGAGGGATATATATTCCCACCAAATTCTTGTCCACTTAACATAAGGTCCAAAACCAATGATAATGTTCAACAGGCTATGGTCTGTTAAAGGGTTCAAAATGGAAAGAAAGAAAACCGCACATACAGAACATTAAGCATTTATTCAGTCTGGTTCTGCTTCCTCAAATTTCTTTTTTATGAATTCCCAACATGAAGATATGTTCTGGTGTTTGACCAAAGTATATTTGGTAGAGAAGGTGAGGGGACAGTAAGGGCAGGCGAAGACAGGCCGCTCACGCTTCTTTTTGTTTCTGGTTATCATACACAATTTGGAGTTGTGTATGTGGTTGGCTATTAGTGCTTTTGTAACGAACTTTTTGCCGCAGTAATGACATTCGTATGGCTTATCTGAAAAAAAAAATCGTTTACTTGAATGGAATATCATTGATGCAAGGTGCATTTACTGAACCTCAATACAATAAGTCAAAGATTTTTTTTAGTTTCTAGTATAAATAATAATTCCTGTTACGAGCTAAGACAATACAAGCACCTCTAGCGGTGAAATTATAGAAGTGCCAAGAAATGTGACTTACATTTTAATAAATATGGACTAAAGGTACTGTGTGTAGTGGGTGGAATTGCATATAACTAGTGGGAATAAAAAATCCCTAGTATACATACCTGCATGTGTTAGCATATGATTGACGAGATAGTTCTTCGCAACAAAAGCCGCTTCACACACCGAGCACTTAAACGGACGCTCCCCGGTATGTCGTCTGGAATAATTATAAGATTAAGGTCACTATACAAACAAAAAATAAGAAAGTAAGGTCCGTCAGAATTCGGCCATGGCGGCCGATCACAATTGAGATCAGCAAAGTGCGCAGGTCATATAGTGCACAAGTGTACGCGCAAACCCAAGTGCACTCTCTGTTCCCTTACTCTCATAGTTCGGTGAGACAGTAATCCGAAATGACCGATGAGGGATCGGGCGCAGGACCACCGGCTTAACGTGCTTTCCGAGGCACCGCCAACTTCCTAACTCCGGGCTGAGTAATCTTACTTTACAAATGCACACTACTTAGTGTTTTATTGGTTTCTGATAGACATACGATTACCTCATGTTATGAATGTTAAACTCCGCCGCCCTGTGAAACCCAATATTACACATTTGGCACATATGCTTGAAGTCAGTCGAGTGTCTTCTCATGTGAGCCGTCAAATTGCTGTTTCTTCTAAAGCTTGCACCACATTGACTGCACATAAACTTCTGAAAATGAAATGAGAATATTTTTATATTATTTAAGATTTACTTATTGTAAATCTTATTTGATAAAGTTTTAAATTGAACAAGACTGTTTGCTTTATCATATACTTTTATAACCTTTTTTTATGAGATTATCAATACATAATTCTTAATCTAAATATATATAACTCAAACGTGACTGACTGACATAGTGATCTAGCAACGCACAGCCCAAACTACTGGACGGATTGTGCTGAAATTTGTCATGCAGGTAGATCTTATGACGTAGGCATCCGCTAAGAAAGAATAACCCGAAGCGAGGGCGGATCACTAGTTACTTAATATAAATTTGTTAGATGTCCCAATATCTTAATATTAATTTGTTAGATAAATATTAATATTCTGCATCAATCATACCATAAAAGGTGGAGGTTCCACTTCCGCACTTTCCAATGTAGCACTGTCGTGGGCCTTTAAATGAATTTTAAATCTGGGCTCTGATGAGAATGTTACGTTGCATGTAGCACATTTGTACTCTTGGTCCTGTAATGAATATAACAAAATATTGCTGTTATTTGATATAATACTAATTTCACGGTTTAAACTCGCGTGAAAACCCTGATGATGATGTTAACTCGCTCAGACTTATTATAAAGAGTGAAACTATAGTAAGTGTCCAACTTTTTCGATAAATCAGCTATTGATAAAAAAAACCTTTTATGAAGAAAACACTTTTTGAATACACATTAAATATTACTAATAGCAAAGTCAGTTAAGTGGTCCTTTCTGTTTTAGTAAGACAAAGTTACAATCTAATTTATCAAACATAATGTAAGGATCCCGAAAAAAAAAACAATATATGTTACCGGTTTGTCATGCCTTTTCATATGCTTCGATAAGTTAGTAGCATCTCTAATAAGTATCCCGCAAACACGACACTGCACAGGTTTCGGTACCGCTTTCTTCCTTGGAAATCGAATGAAATGTTTTTTGGTCAAATGTTGCTTCAGCGCTCTGCATGAGGCAAATTTTTTGTTGCACATCTTGCATTCTGCATTCTGCAGATCATACTTCAAATGTAATGGGAATGCTGGGTCGAGTATCATTGTGTTTCTGTCAAAGTCCTTAACGCCTTCTTTGAAGAATTCTTCCAGTACATCCACTTCTGTGTTGACATCATTACTCTCATCGTCCAACTTTTCACCGAACAGTATGTTATTAATCGTCGGTGTGGATATTCCGACAGGAACTCTGTTGTTTGGCGAAGACAATTTAGGAGTGGACACTGTAAAATAAAGGTAGGTATTTTAATAAACCAAACTGCCATTTTAGCGTTCAGTGTACAAAATTCTCAAAAGGTACTCATTTTAAAAGAAAAATTTAACAAGTTCTAGTAAATAACTAATTATTATACCTCCTGTTGGTGAGACCAATAAGTCATCTAACGAGAAATCTTTATTACTCTGATTTTTCAATGCCTCTTCTAAATTTTTGTCAATGGAATCAGCTATTTGTACACCTTTATTATCTTGTAAATTAGTAAATTTAGATTCTTGCTCATGACTTTCGTTGATCTCTTCAATTTCATCAAACATTATTTTGATTAAATTACTCTTCTCGTCTTCTTGATATTCAGATTTAGAGGGTGTAATACAATCGAGTGACTGCACTGTTTCGGTTTCGATCAAATCTATACCAATGGTATTGTGTTTTACCATATCATGTTCAATTACAGGACTTTGTTCTAAATTATCAACAGTCTCCCTATCCATGGGTATTATACTGTTTACTGCCAAATTTGTTTCCGTCATGAAACCCTGGTTATCATCTTCTAAGTTTTCACTTTTAGAACTTCTTAATGTAACACTTTTTACTGCTAAATCACTTTCAATCACAGAAATATCCATTTTGTCATCATCTTCCTCAGTTTCAATAACAGGTAAACTTATTTTCTTAACAGCTACATGATTTTCAGTTGAAAACACTTCATCTTCAGATTTCATCCCAAACCCACTAATAGTGATGCTTCTTACAGCCTCATTAGTTTCAATTAGATTGTACTTGTCTCCTCTGAGTTGCGACTCTATATTGAATGCATTCATATCAATATTGCTCACCACCATATCTGTTTCAGATACAGGCAATTTATAACTGTGTTCGTCAGAATTTGTCCTTACAGAATGCAAAGTTATGCTTTTAATTGCTATTTCATTTTCTGTTAGAGGAATGTCTTTATCAACTTGAGATTCTGTTTCCATTGCATGCAATAAATCATCATTTACTGGATATTGCTTCATTACGCAATGTTCGTGGTCTTTGGCTTCTTTCTCAATTTCTAAAGCATTTAAATGTACACTCTTTACAGTTGTTTCAGTTCCATCTCTTATAAGTAAATCTTCATTTTGTTTGATCAATTCAGCTATACTATCGTCATTTGTGCAAGCGATATCCATTCTACAATCAACTTGCTCTATATGGTTCTTATTTGTTTGACTTTGTTCTGAGGAAATATGTGTTTCAACTATTTGAATAGGATCATCATTTACATACCGAGATGTAGGTAATTGTAAAAGTACTTTTTTAGCATGATTGTTTTTGCATCTCAGGCTAGGCTCAATATGTTTTATTGGCGTATAGCAGTGATCTCTATTTATAGAATGTGGCGTTGCATATGGGCTGAAACTATAAGAAATACAAATGCATTAATCATTAATGTATTGAAAAAAAAATCAAGGCATTATTAGCAAATTAAATCAAAACATTTCACTAAACAAGCATTGAGATATGCATAACCTGCACATAGACATATTATTAAGAAAATCTGGGTTTCAGTAAGCATAACTAATCTACATACCAAAAAGATTTGGAGTTGACCTGTCAGTTTTGCTAAATCAAACATTGTGGTATGTTTATTGACAAGTTCACCAAGTAAATAAGAATAACTTACCTAAAGTTTAAATCATCATCTGAGTTGTCATCATGCAACCAGTGGGAGTCTAAAGAGTCATCCAGAACATCAGCTTCCTCTTCGATTACCTCTTTGATGATTCTTGCTTCCGTGTCAGGCATTTCTTCACCCTGGAGAATCTCTGTCATGAAGTTGCGGATGCTTGTGCATGTTGATTCTGAAATTGACAAATGTAGTTTATACTTAACGTGTATAGGTTGTATTACCCTCTTACCCTGTATACACATATAATAGGTACATACATATAAAGGGATTAAAATATAATGAATTGCGTCCTATATTATGCTCCAATATGACAATCGGTAAATAGTACTAGAAAAGTAATAAAGACTGCTTAAAGACTACATTAAAAATGTACTGGTGGTCAATAAAATATTTACCATTATCATCCTCTCTTTTACGTGCTACTGGGGTACTATTGCCACTTAATGGGAATCTGAAAAGAGTATCATAGATTTTATAGTTTCATCTGTTAAATGAATAATAAAACTCATAAATGAACTTTAAAAAAACCATTTTAAAACACTTACTTGATATTGTCTTCACTGTTTTTAAGGAATGTCGCAAGATCTTGACATTCTCCAACATTCTTCAGCCGTAGAAAACTTTTCAGTCTTCTATCAGATGATCTACATAGTTTTTTGAATTTACAGGACATCTTCATATTTACATAGCACTCATGACATATCAGGAATGTAAGTGTGTCATTATTTCTTACCTGAAATCCAGAATAATATTTTAAGAGCATTGTTTCATTATAATGAATTAAACCAACTGTGATGTAAGCCGATCAATGCAGAAGACATTGCTGAGGTTGGTTGGTTGGTGGTATTACATATTGCTATGGTGATATTATCTGCACCTTGTAGAGACTTTCTCACAGTATCCGGAAAACACCTAAAACTATTTGCCGCATATGTAGCCTTCATATCCAAGATCAATACTTCTTTAAGTAGATATCTGAAGATTTTCGATTTGTACGTAATAACAACAACATACCTGAATACCAGTGGAATATACAAACAGTCTTCTATTACGTTCAGAGTATTGTAACAGGTCGGCGGGTTCATCGTATTTCTGTAAACAACCCCTGCAAAAACCGTGTAGGTCTAGCCTAGAATATTCATCAGGGTTTTGTTTCACTACGCTCATTATTATTTAAGAGTTATAACTACGATTGCATTTAAAAATACTTATTTTTATTTCACATTGTTTAAAAGTTTAGTTGTTGACAGTTTGACTGCTGTTTGCCAGCCAAAAGCTGTCACTGCTGTCAGCAGACAGACACACTGACCAACGGCGAAGATTCGATCGAACAAGTCAGTCAGTGTTATGCGTAAAAAATAGTTTTACTTTATTCTACAGCCAGAAACCTGTAGGAACCCCCTTCTTATTATTTAGATGGGGGTTATCTTGTTAATCCAACAATAGTTGCAGATTAATCTCTGGCAACACTTGATAATATGTAAACTTTTTACTTACACCCAAAGCTATGTCAAAAAAAAGCATAGTGTCAAATCAGTTTTGTAAATAAATAAAAAGAGTCGAAGACAATACGGACGGAGAAACTTTATTTAGAACAAAAGTAGAAATGGAAAATCAGACAACTTCCAACGATGTAGAGGTGACTATCAAGAAGCCTGGAAGGATCTTGCATTTCAGTGACGGTGTTGATGAAGAAATAGACGAGGAAAATATTAGTGAACTAAAAAGTGAACCCCAGGAAAGTGTGGATCCGGTGGGTGCAGTACTCATTATTTTAATTTAATTGTATAAATATGACAACTTCTACCACTTTTTAATGTGCCTCATATGTAAATTCTTTGTCTTTAGAGTAATTTCATATCCTATATGGCACATAGCCTTGATTTCCTTTTTACGCAAGGTCGACGATGATCTATTTGGACAATGAAGCATAAAATGAATCATACATGTTCACTCATACTTTAAATATATTCAATCGCGTCTTTGGGTACTAACTGATTTAACATGATACAAACCGCTACAATACAGATGCAGCATTAGAATGACAAAATTTGTTATTTTATGATGAGGCAATATTTTATTTTTAACTGTGATTTCATAAAACCATGGAAGAAGTTTCGTGCACGCACACACTAATCACATTGTTTGGTTGTTGTTCTATTTTATTTTTAAAAGATTATCATAAATTTTTTTTAAATCTGAATCTATGTGTTGATCAAAGGTAAACAATTTTATTTTGTTTTTTACAGAAAACCCTAGATTGGGGCCCTTGGTTTGGTCACTATGCATGGAAATCAGGCACAAAAGTACTTGATGTTGTTGACTATGCTGGTGAGTCCCTCGCCAACTTCTTTGGTATCACTACACCAAAATACCAAATAGAAATTGATGAACATGAGAGACTGCAAGAGGAGAAACGGAAGATGGATGAAGATGCTACTGGGTGGGTCCCCAAGGATGCTGGTGGCGATATCCCCTTAGTATTGAATGAACCACATAAAGTGGAAAGTCTTGCTAATGTATAACATTCTTGTAAAAGAGTATAATAGTAAAAGAGGTTATGAAAGCTTGGTAACAAAGTTAACCAACACATGCATGATGATTGCAGTAGTCCCAAATTGTGGCCTTCCACATTATTATTACTGGAATTAAGGCATTATTACCTGAATTAATTACAACCAAAAGGTTGTCTATGAAACCTTTCTTTAAGTGTTATGATGTCTAATTTTGAATGATTTTCTTTAACACATTGATAGCTACAGAACTATTTGTGGAATGCAATTAATACAATTTCTATTGTGTCTGGTTTTTTGGTAGCTAATGTATAAAAAATCTAGTATATAAAATTTTTATTTGTTACCAAGCTTATACATAGCTGTTGCTCTAATTATATACATCACTGCTATCAGAAACGACTAATACCTAATTGTAGTATTTGTATTTTTGTATAAAAATGTCATGACAATCATTTTACTAATGATCCAACATGCATTTGGTGCACTAACAATTAATTATTTATTGGATAGCAAAATGGTGTTAGATGTTTAGAAATTAAAGCCTTAAATAATGTGATAAGATAACTGTTATGGGAGAGCACATAAATATAATGTGTTTTGGTATTATTTTGTATATTTTAGGTTTATTTCATTAAATGATTTAATTTATTTTAGTTATGTACCCTAACGTTGATAAATAAGATAATTTATTTGAATTCTAATTTCATATTTAATAATAAATGTCATGTTCTTATTAGAAAATCGTATTTGATTTAGTTACCTATCTACCTAATAAATTATAAATAGTTTTCATAATGTGTATTTATGTGTATCCTTCATAACTGCCTGCCATTAGAACTCCTGCTGTATTACAGAGCTTCCTTACTTTGATAACTCTGGCACATTTATAAAAATTGATGAAACACGTTATTACACTAACCTACTTCTCTTCTTCAGTTTGTGGTCGGCCTTATCTGACACCACAAGACTTAAAAGTGTGTACTGTAGCGCCATCTATTGCGTTCGGTTAGTAGTACAATGTCTGAAAGCGCTATCTGGCGATAGACAGCAGTCAACGTCATTGTACATACCGAAGGTTATTGATAATAACAAGCGCTGCGTTTTAAATTTCTCATGAGTCCATAGATGGCGCTCAATGTGCAAAGTGATTTTGTGTGCTTTTAGATTTGAAAACGTCTTGTTTAACTTTCTTGTAATTCAATTCATACATGAAATAATGAATCAAACCGGAACAAAATATGTACTACCAGTTATTGACTGGCTTCCATCATTACTCTAATTTATTTACACCTACCTGCATTACATTAGGGACGTACCTTTGGCCTTATGAACCGATCTCTAGCTTAGGTAGAAATAAAGCAATTTTATTAGGTTCAAAGAAAGCAATTATTTTCACCTGCATAAAATGGTTGTTTAGCTGTTATACCTGTTAAATAGACCCTCTATTAGACATTGTTGGGCAATAATTATCTATATTCTCAATTAGCCACTTGAGTGAATATACAAATTGCACTTGTAAAATATGGTACCTACTTAGTGTAGGTTTTAAACGTGGTCACCTTGAAGAAGCTCTTATCAAGCCTCAGACTTACTTTGAGGACACAACTACACACACGGTATCAATCCAGTTTCTGCTAAAAGGCCTAAATCGTATTAGCCATTGCAAATGAAATTATTTCAGAGCGCAAACAAAATAGAGTTGAATTTGGCTTGGCGTATAGTGATATTATAAATTACACCCCTGTAAAATTGGGTTGCGTCATAAGCGCCGCTCGCTTAGTAACATGAAAATGTACTTTAAGTTTAAGGAATAGGGTTGAGATTGCCTTGATAGATGTGCATATGTTATTGTTTGTCGGTGTTTAGCATGTGATATGTCGAAATGTAAACGGTTCGAGCGGTGTCCGCAGATCAATATGCGTGTTGCGCGAGGGTGTATGGACGCGTGCGATTGGCCCGCGTGTGTGGGGCGGGGCCGTGTGTGAGGCGGCGCGGCGCGTACTACAACGCGTTTTGGCGCCAAATCTCACATTCCAATTTTGAATTTGGTCACGGGCCCGGGGTCCTTTTGTTTTATCGCCTTTGTATCTTTTGTTTTTTATAGGGATAATGGCCAGTACCGATAAAAAAGGTCGTAGGTAGGGTAAGGTACCAGCCTTCTAATACCCACAATGGGAGACTTGGGCTAATTTGAAGCATTCATTCAAATCGATGTGTGTGTATTTGGTCATTCTGCAAATGCATAAAAATTATTTGGGTATTTTTTCTGTCGCACCTAATTGGTAATATGTCACCCTTTTAGCTAAACTTTAGTGCTATTTCAAAAGTAGGTATTCTTTGTTGTAAGTACCTGGTCTACTATTGCACTTACTTTTATTACGTTAGTGTCATGAAATGGTTATTTCAATCAACTAAGAACCCATACATATTCTTTATTTATTTATTTGTAATGTATCCAACTGGCAACTGTCCCATGGTAGAAAGGTAGGTCATCAATATCGTAGTTATTGAGCCTTAGTCATACTTACTGATATGTATGAAAAATCCCGTTAATTCTGTAAAATTCTGCCTATGGCCAGATAATAATGTAAGCTGCTCTAAATCACTCGGGTGGCTACGGCCCGGGCAGTGGACTGTGAACGGAGCCGGCCAGGTGGAAAGATTCATACGACACGCTACACGTGCCCAGCAGATACATACTTCACTTGGTACCTATAATACCTGGGCTGTCTTATTATTAGGTACTAGCAGACCCGACAGATTTCGTCCTGTCAATAAAATGTGAAAAAGAAAAGGGCTGTTTTTAGGGTTTCCCGGAAATTATTCGATGTTTTCTCGCCGTAAGAACATCCTTGGACTTCAACGAACATTTAAAAAAGAATTGGCCATATTGGTTCAGGCGTTGTTGAGTTATGCGCTTACCAACACATTTTGCGAATCATTTTTATATTATAGATATCACCTATACTTATATAATGAATTGACCAAGAAGTACCTAATTACATTATTATATAGGTAGATACCTACGTAATATTCACTATAAAAGTCAGTAATCGATACCACAAGAATATAACTTATTTACTTATTAATATAAGTAGTTTGAAAAGGTCGATGGCCGAGTGGTTCAAACCCTGCTACGTACCACTGTGTGACTACCGTCAAATTTGACAATCATTTGTAAGAATATTCGACGCTTTAACGGTGAAGGAAAACATCGTGAGGAAACCTGCACATCTTCGAAGAAATTCTTAGTGTGTAGTCGACCGACCCGCACTTGGCCAGGGTCTTATCGTCCTAGTTTAGGGTAGGCCCGTGCCCCAGCAGTGGGAACGTAATGAGCTGATGATGATGATGATAGTTTGAAAGTACCTGCTAATTTATGAAGGGATGCCTAATGCCTATGCATACCAAGCGTAGTAGTTAGTATGCCGTCGCAGTTGCTGTTAGCGGTATCAGTAATACAATAAAAAAGCTTGTAAAAAGAGAACAATTAAGGAGACTTTTTTGGTTCATTACCACTAGTCGTACTTACCTACCTACTAGTTCTAGTTCCACTGCCATACATACCGTTCCGTACCGAACCGACTTTATCGCATTATCTATCTGGAATTACCTTCCAGATAGTAGATTATTTAGAATACCCAAAATCCATGTTGAACAGTTCAAAATTGCCCTAGTAAGTACTTGGTATTTATGCGATTTTTTTCACCAAACCTATTCAGTATTCCACAAAGAAAACATGATTAATGTGTGATTCTCCACAATCGAACAGCGACTTGGCTAATTATTAGCTGATTCAACAGCGGGGACAGGTCATTCCGGCCAATGGAACACGCTTCATGGTTGAGGGAACTGAAGCTTGACCGGACGTTGGCTAGTTTAGGGTTCCGTGGGAAATATTTTAGAACCCTTCGCACGTCTTCGTGCGCGACCTTTGTCTTGATAGAAATTATTATTTTTGAGAAGCATAATGGTTGGTACTTGATTCCTTGCCGGTGATCGTCATTAATTATGGCTTTCTTAAGTAGACCTCTAGACCTAGAGTCTAGACTTAGTGACTCTATGTTCCTTCGCCGTAACCAAGTTCTTTCTCAGTTTCTCCCCCTCTCTTTGTTCCTTATATTTCAATTTTATTGCAAACTGACATGACTATGTGCTACTTAATTTAGATACCTACTTTCCATAGTACCACTAACTTTCTGATTCTAAAATTTGTAGCATTTCTGACACAAAAATCGAAGCTCTACAATACTTGGCCGCATCCGTCATACAGAACCTCTCGGTCTTTACGACCACTAACCAACGATACAGTTTAAAATCCTACGGAACCAAAATCACGAACAATCTTCACCCCTAACGAAAAATTAACCCCATGCAAAACACTGCAAATTTAAAAGGAGGCGC
This sequence comes from Maruca vitrata, assembly GCA_039566165.1. NCBI lineage: Eukaryota > Metazoa > Arthropoda > Insecta > Lepidoptera > Crambidae > Maruca > Maruca vitrata. Next base: position 3,270,500 of record CM076926.1, read on the forward strand.
GTGGTACGAACCGGACCAACTAGTTCTTCCAAATCAGGTTTTCGCGATTCGCCATTCGGCACACACTAGTATTTTGTAAGGATTCATTGTTTGGACTAGTTTTCGCTAGTTCGCGCGTTTTGCGTGTAAATATGAACTAGTATGGCAGGTGAGCACGCGTTGCAATTATTGGGTTTAGTTGCTATTGATGAGGCATGGGCGCGGGGTGAAATCGCTCATATTGCAATTTTGGGGACGAATTACGATGTTTTTGAAGTATGGACAAAGGCTGTACCTACATGTATTACGCTTGTGAGGTTGGCATAGATACATTTGTCAACCAATCTATTTAAAAAGTAAACAAAGGACAACAATAATGACACTAGAGTAACAGATTAAAAACTAGAGTCATAATTCCTTCACAGAAATTTCTGTACTCTACCTTCATGCCTATAAGTAAGTTCATTAATGCTTTTTTAGCCTGATCAATAATCATATCGAGTCAAGAAAGCAGGTACATACTTAGACTAAAATATGATATAAAGCTAATAATATGTATTAATAATAAATATTTTAAGTATAACACGATGTGGGTTAACATTCCTATTTTCTGTTGCTACGAGTTATACTTCTATTGCATTTTCTATAAAATAAAATCTACAGCGGAGATAGTATTGTGCTATTACCAAATTAAAAAGTAATTTACCTTTTGCAAAATATTTTTTAAGTTATAAAAATCTTTTTTTGTAAAAGTGTCTCATTTATTTATTTAAGATCTAAAAGGCATAAGCTCTCTACATAATAAGTATATGTATAATAACATCCATCCTTGTTTGAACGATATACAATTATTCAAATTTCGCCTGGGTAGTGCAATTTAGTAACCGTTTTCTATCGACCCTATAATATAGAGCAGATGTTCTATTGCATACTGCATTCGCAATGTTGTTTATTAAAAAAATCCTTTGTGGCCATTTAAAAAATAAAGCTTCCTTTGACAATGCCCATGCAAATTAGAATCTAACATTGCACAAAATAGTCTTAAACCTACCGAAGAACTATTCAAATGTCGACCTTATTTCTAACATTGTAACCCGTAAATTCTTTTGCGAATCGAATTGATGCAAATATTATTTTTATTACGTTTTCTGCGCGCGATTTTGCGCCTTTTTGGTAAGTTTATAAGGTTTAGTTTGGGTTGTCCGTTTGGGTATTAGGAATGCAAAAATTTGCATACACAGAACACCTTTACGTTGATCCGTTCCTGCATTTTGACTGACAGTTTGCGTTGAATGGGCTTCGGGGTAGAGTTGCAGTCATAGGTGAATGCGGAACGTTATTTATACAAAATGGAAGATAAATAATAAATATGTTGCGGAATATAGTTTATTGAAATCGAGATTGGCTTTGATATTATTTTAAATTGCGATTATCAGCGAAAATAGAATTCTTTTACCGATTTTACAGTCTCTATTTTCGGTTTGGTATAAAGTAGACTAAGTCAATATTTCGGTATTTAAAATATATTTTTTGTATTTTAAAAATCCTCGCTTACTTACATCCTTACACTCATCAGAAAACATAAATGAAGGGTCATTAATCTCTGTATTTTCGTGTTAGATATATTTCAGTAAATTTTCTTGAAGGTATCCTTTAAGTGGCGTAAAGATGCAAGCACCTTAGTAAGTAATAGCCAAATTAATCTTTATGACGAAAATCTAGCTCTTCTAATTATAAATTCTAAGACCAACTAGATCATAATAACAAATCAATTATCGGCCGACTTGGTTCATAGTGCAGTAACTGGTCAATTTAACTAACTTACTTCCGACACAAGACTACCTAAATCAGAACAGTTAATATCCCTGCAACAGAATGCATCTTAGATGCACATCTGCGCCTCGGCCGGGGCACTAATAACAATAAATTTGCACCGTAACGAAGGGCTTACTGTATGGAAATTGGAAATTGGCAAACGCGGTGATTCATGTCTCTACATTTGGGGCTAAATTATTTTAGACCGAACCATGTTTGTACCTACTGTGGTACTGTAAGTAAATGCTCTTGTAATTAAAGGTTTTACGGTACGGAACTGTAATGAGGTCACGTAAATATAGGAATTGTACTATGATTCACATTATAACCTATTTAATTCGGTCAAATTGTTAAGAAGTTCATTAATAAACGAATTAATGTACGTACACATGCATAATTGACGAATTGCTAGAGTGATATAAAAATAATACTATCTATCTGCATACAGAGTAGTGTCTCTATGAAAGAAATTGTTATATAACAATGTCATTATGATTGATTTAAACAATTGAACCATTTATCTATTCGGCCATTAAGGATCCGAAATGAATTTAAAAGTTTCGAATTTAATCTGATGAATTAAAAAAAAAACAATCCAAAAATAATACCTACCATAAATCAGCCAATCAGATAAGAACGGACGCGGAACTTCCAAATTCGAAAACCGGTTTACCCATAAAAAAAATTCGCAAACCCGTCGCCGCGAACTGAAAGGGGACACTTAAAAAGTTTTAATACGAACACAATGAGCGGACCGGTGGGCAGTGCCGGACAATGGCCTACCAGCCGATTAATACTGGCTACAAAGACCAGGGGCCGGGGTCATATTTAGGTATAAGGTTAAGGGTCAGTGGGGTTATTCGTAAATAGGCGCGGGGAGTGACGCGGCCGGCCAGTTTGGAAAACATTTGGACGTTGACGGCACATGAAATTTATGTCCGTTTGCTTTTAGGATTCTGTTGCGGTGTAGGTACGTCTTTTTAATGTTGTCGATTATTTGGATGAGTGCGCTTTATGGATGTACGGTTTACAATTTATGTGCTTTGCAGTAATATTTGGATGGAGTTCAACGACAATCGGTGCGACTTTAGAAAATAGTATAATAAAGGTTGAAATGTTTTGAAGACCCGAAATATCTCTTCAATTGTAAATTGACTATTTGAAAGGAAGAAATAAATTATTTATTTGGTATGAAATTAAACTTAAAATTAACAACTGAGTGAATTTAAATTAAAATAGAAATCAAAACAAGACAATATTTTAAATTCAATACCAAAAAGGTCTTTAGTATTTCGTGATAGTCTTCTCTAATTTTCGCGCGTATAATAATTTTCTTTTCTACCATCTATCCTTAACGCAACAAATAGTAATCACTATTAGTATTGTCTATTTTTATTTGCGCGAGCACTACACATTTGAAATAAAACTAATTTAAAACGGTTAAGAGTCTTAACCGTGACCACGAGCGCTGTAAAGAGCTCGAAACGTCGGATCTCTTAATAATGTTTAGAATACCAATACACGCGAGTTTAATCCGTAAAATTAGTTTTATTTCAAGTAATCACCATTGTTTTGCAAAACAATGTTAAGGTACATACATGAGTAGGTATGATATTTGATTTAAAGGTTCATAGTGTCAAAAAGAAGAAGTATTACCAAGAGATACCAGTTATAGACAATCTATAATGTTGTATGGTACCTACTGTCGAGTCCAGTTACCATACCTGTCGAACGTACCAAATAAGACACTCAACTAGAAGCCGACTACGCATTATCACTGGCCACCTTCCAAAAAGAAAGCCACCTTAGAAAAGGAAACAAAAAAACCGGCCAAGTGCGAGTCGGGCTCGCGCACAAAGGGTTCCGTAGCAGCAAATATAATAAAAATCAACCTATCTCAAAAACTATAAGAGATACTTTGATCAAACCAAAAATCGTTGAAAGAGTTAATTAGCATGCATCACCTCTATTTTTTTTAGAATTTTATACCCCGTAGTTATAAAAATAGAGGGGGGACATACTTTTACGACTTTGAGAGCTGATATCTCAAAAACCGTTCACTTTAAGAAAAATGTTTTTAGAAAACTTTATATCATTTTAAAATACCTTTCCATTGATACCCCACACGGGTATGTACATCGAAAAAAAATTTCATCCCTCAGTTACATGTATGGGGGCCCCACCCCCAATTCTTTTTACTATTTAGTGTCATATTTTTGTAGCGGTTCATACAACACATATTCCCATCAAATTTCATCACTGTAGTACTTATAGTTTCCGAGTAAATCGGCTGTGACAGACGGACAGACGGACAGACGGACAGACGGACAGACGGACATGACGAAACTATAAGGGTTCCGTTTTTGCCATTTTGGCTACGGAACCCTAAAAAATTAGTTGAATAACGATCATTGTGCCCACAGACAGCGGGGCGTAGATACCATCATCAATTTCACACTTGGCACCTACGTGACGTTTTGTTTTGTTCGGTCTCGTTGGAGTGCCGGGACAGATAACTATCGCTCCCGATCTGATATGACGTCATTATTACTGGAGAGCCCTTGCATCTGTTGACTTTTGATTGTATTGTTCGATTTATGGGAGAGTAAGTGTTTTATACGAGTGTGAATGCTTTTGGTAGACGTAATAAGTTGATAAATCATCGTTCGAATAACGTGAAGTTAATAAATCGTAATACGAATATGTATTGGACAGTTATTATGTGATTGAGTTTTATCATGATGACCTTAGGTCGATTTTTCAAGTACATAATTAGGTTCAAAGGACATACTTGGGCAGGATTAGACTTATTATATAAGTAATGTAACCATTTTTTGGGCCCGAACGGGACGTCATGTTTTATTAGACAAACATTTTGCTCAAACGGGGCAATTTTAACCTCTTTGGCCGAAAAAGGAACGTCAGGTCGACATCGGGACACATTACTTCAAAACGGGACAGTCCCGTTGAACTGGTCTGGACACGTTATATACCTATGTATACGCTATATGATTACTAGTTTTTTACTACAAACTTGCCGAATAATATTAAGATTCATTGTTTAATGTTTATCTTATTCTTTGCTGCTTTGCCACACAGAAATCCAGTCATGAAATTGTCACGAAGGTTTTTCCAAATAAACCTCCAAGAGTAACTAAGTTACCTAGAACTTTCTCATTAAATCTATACGTAATGGAACATTCTGGGTAAGGTCCCGGCCCATCAAATATGCATGAACCCATCCATATACATTACACACAGCCAAATGCCAAAGTTCGCACTTAGGATCATGTATTTCTGTCAGTTCGATCTTACGGCGCGAGACAACGACTAACTAGCGATGGCTCGGTTTACGAATGTAATCGATATCCAGTATGGTGGCTTAACGTCTTATGACGGCCTCTAATCGATTTGGGAAAGCATCGCTGTTGAGATGAATAATCGATTCGGGTTTGAGAAAAGTCGAAATTGCATTTGGCTATCGGAATGGTAACATCTTGACAAGAAGGAGTCCGTTGCTATTTGAATATTAAAGCGTAGGTTTAACTACAAGTATTTATTTAGCACATTCTGATTTAAGTAAAAGTTATGCTTGCAATTTTTTTACTAAATGGACACCTACTTCACGTTTGTAAGAAAAATTCTGTTATCATAAAGATAACTTTTTATTTTTCTAAAACTAATTTTACACTTTGCCGACCCCACTTAGCATGGGACAAGGGCAGGAAAATGATGATGATGATGACTCATCATATAATAAGATGTAAATAAGTATAATACCTCTAGATAACCCAATGTTTTGAACTCTTAACAACTTTTGAATCGAAAAACCTACATGCATCCCAAAGATCGATAACGACAAAGCTAGCCCTCCCATATTTGCTTCTAATTACGTGAGTGGAACTCAAAAAGCAATCACATTTAACCGACTATCCGAGATTGGTGCCCGCGCAATATATCAAAGGTAATCCGGTTAGGAGAGCTCTATATCGCTGTATATAACCGGCCTTGTTTGGTCTAGGGTGGCTCTAACGCATGTTTGGGTCGTGGCTGCAAGTTAGGAGATACGAGCTGTTTAAAGATTTTGAGTAAAATATGCTGAATTGTGATCGCAGTCGCAACAATAATCGATTTGAGCAACCTTAAAGTTATAAAACGCTCCATTAAAACGTGTCTTACGGTTTGTAACTACTTAGACTAACTACCTATAAATTTCGCGGATCTAAGTTCAACCTTTAATTTGATTTGTCCTAGAAAAGTAGATTCAATGGAATTCCATTGACAATTGTCAAAGAATAGTCAATACTTATCTATAAAGCTCTCAGTCAAAAAAAGTCAAAGTTAAAACTCCTTTATTTATATAGGCATTTACACGCACCTATACATAGTCGGTACAGTAAATAAATAAATAATAGATTAATTTGTGATTCTACCACCGGTTCGGAACGCTGATTCTACCAAGAAGAAAATGAGCCATGGCATACAGTTTGAGTACGTAACAGTAGAAAATAGAAACAGAAATAAAACTTATACTACATTTATTATTAATAAAAAATAAGGCAAGCTTGTCCAGGGCCCAAAAGTAGCACCTAATCGGACTCTTTTTGCGCAATTTAAAAACGAATTAAAGGTCTGCGTGTATTTTAAACCACGCTTATTACGCTTAACTGCCTCGATGGTCTATTGGTAGCAAGTGCTGCGTTAGGACCGAGAGGTTCCCGGTTCGTGTCCGGGTCGGGCAAAATTTGTGTGAGTTTTCTGTAATGAAATTACTCAGCCCGGAGTTAGGAAGTTGGCGGTTGAACGCCCGAGCCTCGGAAAGCACGTTAAGCAGGTGGTCCCGCGCCCGATCTCTCATAGGTCATGTCCGATTGCCGTCTCACTGAACTATGAGAGTAAGGGCACAGAGAGTGCACTTGTGTTTGCGGGCACACTTGTGCACTATAATATGTCCTGCGCACTTGGCTGATCTCAATTGAGATCGGCCGCCATGGCCGAAATCGGTCGGACGCCTTTATTTATTACGCTAAGAGTCCTGCCTTTTCCTCTTACCCAATCAGCTGGTCTCTTATGCCTCAGACCTCAGCAGCGGTTCGTCAGCTAAGCAGGGGGGTGTGGGTGGGGCAACGTTTTCCTGTTTGAAGGCACACGTTGCAAAGGGAAATCCTGTACAGGACAGAGCTCTAAAATTGCCCGTTTGTGATAGAGTCCCCAGGTACAGTTTTGTATGGTCCGCATGGTAGGTGGAATGGAATTAGTTAGTTGTTTCTGTTTTGAATTTAACTTTTATGTCATAATTAAAAGGTTATTTTTTAAATTATGTTAATGTTGATTTTATTTTATCATTTTAATATACACACAGACATGATAGAAATAAAAAAGGAAACATTATTAGACTAGGTATTAATAAAACGACGATAGACACTAACGCTGAATTACTCTATGGAGTTGCTATTTACTTTCCAACTATACTTAAACTAGTCAAAGCGAATCTTACCGCCAATTCTAACTTTTTTAGTTATCTAAGAAACACGACAGAAAAAGAATATTGTATACCTGTTCTCGAGATTCGCGCTTAGCTACACATTCATTTATTTATTTATTTTAGGTACACAAAACAGAGCGACAACAATAACAATATATGCAAAACAATCACAAACAATAATGGTTGGCTGTAACTCCAAAAATATGTGTACACAACATACATTCATAACATAATATAGGCGCAGCTAAGAGCGCTAAGTCGTCTAAAAAAAGACAGACACAAGCAAAAACATTTAAAATTAATTAAATTTTAATTTTTTTATTTAATTCAGAGACTGATTTTTTATATTGTAGATTTATAAACAATATTATACTCAGACGCGGAACAAACAGAAATGATCAGCACATAAATGTTTTTGTCCGGAGTGGAATCGAACCCCATCCCATGCACCATCATGCCAGGAAAAAAAAACGTTACTCTTATTATAAATATATACAAGTTGAATGTTGTAAAACCACACTGTTCATTTGCAATTTAGCACTTTTATTCAATTATTATTCTCCTTGTCACTGCATCCTTTAAAAAGAAGATGCAGTGATGCAACTAGGGTTGCGAAAGGTCATCCATGACCAAATAGGCCAAACTTTGAAGAAGGGTCAAATCTAAAGTACCCGTAATCGACGACCATGCATGAAGATATTGATATATGTGAAAGGAGCGAAAGTGGTGTGCCAGGACCGTAGCACAAGGCAGGAAGTGACCTCTGCCTACCCATCTGGGAAAGAGGCGTGAATTATGTATGTATCTTTCTTTCTTGGATTCCATTTGAACATAATATTAAGTAGATATGTTTTGCAGACCATACGAGCGAAGTCAGAAGCGGGTACCTACGGCCGACCACACGTCTCTATGGCAACGGCCCGCTAATGATCGCGCGACCCCGTTCGGTGTTTATCTTCGCCCGGATAAACATGTTAATCTAATCTGGAGAGGCAATATATAGCAGCGGTATCGGTGAAGTCTTAGAGGTAGAGGGGTAGATATGTTACGTAACTAGCTGTTACCCGCGGTAGCGTCCGCGTGAAGGTATTATCGCTAAAAACATTAGATACTCTCTTAGTACTGTCGATCAAAACATGTAACCTTTTTCAGGTAATGAATCTACCTTGATACATAGGTACCTTAAATTTGATCAAAATCCAAATCCGATTGCTTGATGATCATATTTTGATTATCCAAAGGAATGTAATGATGAATGTCAGATCTTTAATTTTTATCATAACTACCTACGTACTTTAGCCAAAAAAAACGTGAATATACCTACAAAGCTATCAACAAAATAATATATATATATCAAACTCTGGATGATAAAAAAAAACTACAATGCAACACACTGCCGACCAAACCATTTTATAACCCAAATAATTTTGCATACAAAATGAATCATCCCAACCCTTCCGCACTTTCTTCGCGACCCTGAGAAAGTTTCGAATGCATCTTTCAAATGAATCCAAACGTCAAACAACACCAACATCTTTTGTGGCGATGGGAAAAAAAGATCACCCCACGGGCGCACAGAGAGCTCATTTAAATCCAGGCGCATCCCCTATTTGCAATGCACCTTGTTGCAAATTAAGTATTCAGCGCACAAAAAACGTGACCCCAAAGAATCGTGGGTAAAAAAGTTTTATCTTTTTTTTTTATTACACTTTATTGAAATGAGATTCCGGGTTAGCATATAAAATCGGTCTTTTTGTGAGCGCCGAAAGGGTTAGCGCGTATTGAATACATTTTTTTTGGTGTTCGTTTGTGCAATTTGTTGGACGGTTCGGACGGATTTGGTTTAATGTCTGGTTCTTGTAACGTTAAGATAAGTATAAAGTTTAGTTTGTAATTTTTTGTTGAAAGCTAGATTTACCCGCTTATAAAGTATGTGACATATTGTGTACTGTAATTAAGAATAGCATTTTATTCTTGTTGGTGTAAAAAGCGCTATTTTAATACAATGCACATCTTCGTTTTTAATTTTTTTACCACAGACATATTTTTTCGTTACATTTGAAAATTAATGTAATAAGTCTCAATTTATGCATCGTATTCTCGCTAAAAATCAAATTTAAATCATCGCATACAAAACACTGTATCCTAAAACACAACTCGCACTTGCCCATTTTTTTTCATTCACACAATGATTTAACCCTCGCGTTAACTCCGAGACGGTTCGTTATTCCGGTGTTAAAGTTGCATTGGTTTGCATCCGTGTAACGTAATATTTTTTTGTGAGAGTGAGATCTCTTCAATTCGCTAATAACTGGCAGTCAAGCATCATTGTCCTGCTTTTAAAAAGGTGTGTGGAACGTGGTTTGAATATTTGACAGGCGATTTGGTTTTAATATTTTTTTAACGCTAGCATTCTTTATGGCCTGACTGCATAAAATATAACGTTTGGTTTACGTTTTTGTTTAAGTTACTAGAAATTAAGAAAAAAATGTTTGCGGTTTTGAGACATTAAAATATACACGCGTACGGAGTACCTTCCTCGTGTGTGTTATTTTGTAAAACGACAGTTTATAAACAAAAATGGAAAATTTTAATTTCTAAAAAAAATTATATACTTACGGATATTTTTAATAGTTTGATTATCTTGTATATTTTTTCTGTATTTTAAATTACTTAATTTCAAACAAAATAAAACAATATCATATCTTTATATTTTCTTCATGTATGACACGTTGAGCTTTTATAAGTTCTCCTTCTCTTCTTCGTATGATTCTCTCATCCAGGATACCCCATCATCGGTGCAAGGTAAACGGCCAGGCCTGTCTCAGAGCGGACGGGACTCCACAATGGAGGGTACGCATCACACGGCCTTTCATCACTCACCGGAGGGCGCGCTGCGAATGTGAGGATGTGGCATTTAATGATCTTGGAACATAATATATGATCTAAATGAAGAATGAACATGTTAGTTTGTGTTTTAGATGTAAAATCCTTTTATTTGAACGCTACGGTTGACCTTATACGGACTACGTAAAGACGTATTTCAGAGAAGTTAGATTGCTAATTGCGTACGTAATCTGTTCTAATGTCTAAACCTGGTCTACTTATGTATGCGGTTGACGATTAATGACGTAGGTATTAAAATTTCCAGCAATCAGTGATGTTATAAATGCTATTTATTTGTCAAAATGGAAATGTAAGCTACATTGAGATACCATGAGGCGACTGCGAACCCATATTTGTGGTTTAAATTTTTTTATTATTTCTCATTAAGAATATACACCGTGAAATTTTAGTGGTTGTTTTCCCGTGGCAGAACGATTTGCCTTTAGTAATACTATCGAATCATGCAAATAATTCCTCGAAAAAAAAATTTGTTTTTTTTTCGATTTTTCAGAATAATAATTTTCCAACTCGAAAACGAGAGAAGCTATCGTTGTTTTTGAAGATGTGACGTATTCAGGTACTGCTTGCCGCATGAAATCGATGCTTAAAGCTAAAGAAGCTCTACACCCTAAGTCATAAAGCGGTTCGAACGTGCTTTCGAGTTACGGTTAAACCTTTCGTAAAACCGGCATTTATTGATTTTACCAAAAAAGAACTGCACACATCGTTTGTACTACTAAGATAGAATCATTTTACTGCGGGAAAACAACCACTAAAATTTCACGGTGTAGATAACAATTCACTTACTGTGAAACTAAAAACGAATACAATTTAATATAAATTATATTGAATTGTATCAAGCAAGATGCCGAGCGTATCTATACAATATTAAAAAAAAATTATGGTAGAGGTCGCAAAACATTTCTGATCCGTCTATTGTACCGGGCAACCAAGGATGTAAAAAGCACGGAGCGTACTTATTCTGGATTACATTTTGATAGATAATAATATAAATAACTGAAAACCTGCAGCTATATTTTATGCGATATTTTAAAACATACACTATTTCCCAAAACCAAAACATCCCTATTTACCTCATCCGTCCCTCCTGGATTACCCGTCCGCGGCCGATAGGGCGTGTACACACGGGGGCGCGGGAGGCGGCGCGCGTGGACAGGCATTCGAAATGAAGAGTGCTCCACAACTACGTCTGTCTGCCCTCTGTACTCGAATAGTGTGGACACGGACTTATAGTTGTATTCTTTTTATAGATGGAAGATAACAAAGCTACTATACGTGCGTGTGGGTGCTTGACCTTTTGCATTAGTCACTTGTGATACGTAAGATTTTAGACTTTCGCGTTCCACGAAATATTAGTCTTTATGGTCGCTCGCGACCATGATTGGCGTAACCTAGTCGAAAAGTCGGGCAGTTAGTAGCAATGTATTTGCAACTCCTAATATAGCGTGTAGACTCATAAAGACTAATATTTTAGTCACTTGTGATAACTCTAAATCATGTTGGAACACTATTAACAACCGTAAGGTTGTTTACCTTAATTGATAGATGATTATTTAAAACAAGTTTACTCTTAGCTACACATGTTTGTTTTTTTCTTTAAATAGCCTCTCCTCCGTTATATTGGGGGAAAATATTGATTGTAAAAGCTAATGCTACGGGATTTACGATGTAGCACTGTAGCATCAATGCTACGAGAGTAAATTAATATGGAGCATTTTGTTCCCGCGATCACCACATTTATTTAGTAGGGTGGGTTAGTTGGCTGCTCTCTGTGGATTTTTGCAATTGCAAATTCCATAATTCGTGTTGTTATAGAGAAGTAAACCTTCTGTAGCTGGTAAATCTCAGGCATGCAGCTAAAATTTGTTTAAACTTTTTTCTATAAAATAAAGCCGACTCCACACTCCCTAACATAGTACGGGTAGTGCAGTCCCCACATCTACCGTCCGCGTCGACTTCTAATGGAGGACCATCCCTATATTGAAATACCCGACCGATTGTTGTGTAACCACCGCCTGAAGAATGCGGGGGACGAAGAGACGCTCTCAAAATTGCACCCTTATGTATGTGGAATGCCTTTAATACGGGCTCGGAACGCGGCCTGACTGTCTTAGGATGCGTATTGTCATTTTAGTTAGCCGTGCTATGTGGACGGTTTGGTTTTTCAATATTGTGAAGCATTTGCTTATGAGTTGGGAAGAGGTATTTGAATTTTATGTTCCGTTCTTTGTGCATTCTCGCGTCTGTTACGAGAAAGCATTGAGTAGTTCTCTCTACTACTGATTATTAAGTCTGTAGTCTTGTAACTACTACTGTTGCTGCTGTGAGAGTGACTCTACTACTGTTACTGATAAGCTTTTATTAATATGATGTTATTAAATATTGTGGAATTTTTGCAAGTCTATTCCCTGACAAAAACTTTCAATAGGAAACATGAAATAGAACTGAAACATTGCAAAAACCTGTTGCTATAACAATGTTTTTTTTTTCAGAAACGCTACTTTATTATAAGTCCTCAATTGATAAGTTTAATGAAATTAGGTTAACGTTTACTTTCTACAATAATAGAAAAACTCACCTACAAAAGTCGTATTTTCTTCCACTACATGTCGCTCGCGGAAAACTCCCCATATTACTCACATGCTAAGCTCCACGCGATTCCGAAGCTGGCCAACCAAGTTGCCACCAAAGAACACCCGTAAACAACAGAACAGAAGTTATTTACATTTCAGCAGGTAACCAGACGTTTCGCGGCCGCGTCGCCATGGCAACGGCAAGATGGCCGCCGTCTGCTGCGGTTACCAACTTCGACTCTAGTTCCAAATTGTTCCGCGAGTATTTCAGCGCTGTGTATGTAGGTACCTATGCATAATTACATTATGTACGGCAAGCTATGTACGGTCCCACTAATTACTGTTACGGTTAGCAGGCGAAGCGTGAGTCGTGTGTGCTGTATGTTTTTTGTTAATAGCCAAAGCAACTAGATACCTACCTACCTCCATATCACAAACTACATAAGATAATATTACTTAGGTACCCCAATCATTAATAAACTTAACTATGCACAAACAACAATACGAGTACAACAAACGAACATTAAGTTTTATTACAAAAATACTTACTGAACATAGAATGTATGTAACATGTAAGTACAAACAAACAGCTGGGTGCAGGATAGAAAAGTAAAATTTTATAAGCACAAAATCGTACATGGTCGTATTTTTAATTACTTTGATATAATTATATACGAAAAAGTAGACGCTTTAAAAAGAAGTTAAAGAGTGGGTACAGAATACAAAAAAAATTGTGTTACCTGCCCGTTGCAGTATGTGAACCAAAAAGGAATGGAATGAAAACAATAATTAGTAATAATATTGGCTTGTTTTTGTACTTCAAATGAACTTTATAAAATAAATCAAAACATGTTACTTACCCACTGCACCTATTTACAGCAACTAACAACGTGAATAAGTATTTTATCACTTTGCTTAAATACCCCGTACGAAAAACTGTAACCTATTTTGCTGTCTCTACCTACCTTCAGAAGGATTAGTTAAGAGGGATTTAATAAGAGTTCCTTAGATAAGTGTGTACCGAGAGCTCTCCTGCCGAGTAACACTTGTCGTCTAAACGCTGCGGACTCGAACCTGCGACCTTTTGACCAACTGAGCATGAAGGAATAAGGGAATCAGGTTTTTCCTTTGCGTTTATGTGGACCTACGAATTGACGTAGTTGAAACGTGTAAGCTTAATTGTCGAATCTACAATTCTACACTAACAAGTGTGGTATATCGTGATGTTGTGGTAAGTGAATAAACATAGTCTTAATTAATCAGTATTGTAGAAGTGGGCTTTCTATATTGTAAAAGTAGGCTTCGTACCCTTCAAAATAAAATAAAGTAGTTTGCAATGATGAATTGCGAATGAATACATACGCTAAGGTCAGATCATTGGGTGTCATGGTCACTTCATCAGATGACTCCGATTTACCGCGATTTTTACGATGTAGTGGACCTTAAAAGAAAACCGAAGTGCTGTTATAGCGTTGCATCGCTGTGGGTACAGGCCGAGCACCATTTTCAAGTTGCTAATTAATCGGAATATTACGCTTAGGTTTGTGTACCTATATTGATAGGTTCAATGAAGTCTCCAATGTCGAGGACAAGAAAATAACTGATCGGCCACGCTCCGCAAGAACACCAGCGTCCAGCAGTGGCCAAAGCTACCAAGGCGCTCATAGCAAGAAATCCGGTCCGAAAACAGAAGTTCATGGCGTTGCAGACGGCTGTCAGATATGACTATAAAATTTGGCGGGTTTTAGAGGAAAAGGTCTGTTATTAACCCCATAAAAATTGGAAAGCCTGTAGGCATCTTTACGAAAAGAAGTTGCTGAAATCGACATGAATATGGTGTGTGCTGCGGTAGACGACTGAAAGTGTCTGTACTGTGAATGACTGACTTAAAGAAAGTGCGGACATTTTGAATGATTTGAAGCTATTCTGATTCTTATTAAATGTACTTTAAATTAATTTATAGTTCACTAGTTCATTAAAAACTAAAAACTTCTCTTTTTGTTATCATTATCTCAATATAAGATGGAACTACGTACCTATAGGTGGAACTGTTCCCAGTTTCTACGTTACAATTACAGGATACAGTCAATGACTGGAATGACTTTTAGGATTTCAGCACTTACGTGAAGACGTATGTGCTGATATCATCACAGGCTATGAAGATTCTTATGCACATGCATGCACATAATGGCTACGATGTTTATAATATCTAGCACAGCTTTAAACCAACTTCCAAGTACGTCGGTACATATAAGAGATACTGTAGACCCGATTAGAAGCTATCTGCTCAACTCATACGGGCATTAACACCTTCAAAATCCACCGCAAACATCTTCAAACTAATACTTTAACCTCAACAGTTCCTCCTGAACTGTATCAGCACTCACTAGGTAGTGAAGACGTGAATAGTGATGGTTGGTTTACAAGCGCATTATGTTGATGCAGGCACTTAGCGGGCCACCGTAAACTCTTTACTGCCCAGTCGCCAGTTCAGAATGACGCACAGAGACTGGCATGACGGCGATGCAGACTTGGGTAGCTGTGTTATCAGTACCAACCATGACAATGTTACAGAGTATGACGGCATTGAGGTCTTGGATAACTCGGATAGCCGTGTTATCAGTTCCAATGATGTTTCCTTTTAGTAGAAGCGCTAGTCGTGCTGTAAAACAAAATTAGAAACTGCAGCATTCATTCAATATTTTACTATGGGAAAAGTGTCTAGATAACGATTAACTGGTGTATTCCACAGCTAACGTGTTTTATAATGACGAATACTTGGTGTAATGTACATACTGTATGAAATTCTGCTTCTTTTGATAGCGTTGAAAATTCAGTTTATATCTTAGCGTTCTTTTCAATTGAGATGTAACATAATCCACGGTAAAGTAGTCTTGTAACTACGGTAGAACTGCAGCCCTATTTCATCTAT
Organism: Maruca vitrata; assembly: GCA_039566165.1. NCBI lineage: Eukaryota > Metazoa > Arthropoda > Insecta > Lepidoptera > Crambidae > Maruca > Maruca vitrata. Next base: position 3,286,191 of record CM076926.1, read on the forward strand.
TGAAGGTATAGTTTTACTTGTTTAAAATTGGGTATGTTCAGCGACTTAACGTACTTTTGCAGTAGCTGAGTATTTACTTCTGTTTTATTTGTGTTTACTGTATAATTCAATGTGTTTAATGTGTACTGTTAAATCGAATGAAATGCGAAAGTAGTACATACTGAAGTAATCACGAAATCTTCAGAGTTGGTCATCGTTAACACCTTTTTTTTTTAAGGATAGCCTAGACTAGTATTCTATCAGTGTGCGTTAAGCTTTTCCGTGAACCCTCAATCGTAAAGTTTATTTTTATTTTACAGACCATGAATTGTTCATTGTGTGTAATTCTCGAAGTTGGCATTCCCTATGTACGATGTAGTGTAAACTTAATTGGCGTTATTCGAAACTTACTATTAGGATAGTATTATTTTCTATTGATAGGTGCTCAAAAATGTATACTCTCGTTTAGTCCGGCAAAAATAGCATTTGTGGTGGCAAAAATTAACTCACAGCTGTAAAGTGCTAGACAGCATACCAATAACCAATTTTGAGCACGATTTAGAAAAAAAAAGTTGATTTATGTATTCTAAATTTGATAGTTATTGTTGTGAAATAGGTGCTAGCTAGGACAATTTCCTACATTCACGGTCTCCGTAGATACGAGGCCATAAATGTCGAAATATGTGTAGATAAATCCTTTAGTATGCCGTGACGTTCAGAGGCGTTCCCGGATATTAAAGGACGTCAAATCCGGAGATAGCCCGGGGATACACGGTAAACAGAGCGCGTGTAAACGAGGCTTAAATATACCGGGATTGTGTGTTAACTGCCTTATGTAAGGAATAAGAAGAAATAAAAAGAAGTTCACCAATTACCATAGTCTTAACACAAATTTTGTAATAGATGTTTTCTTGGTTATCTTGAAGGTTTGGGACTCTAGTCCATTTAAAATTATTGTTAAAGTTACGCTGCCACATGGCATCTAATTATTATATAACATCCGAGCATTATAACCCAATAAGTAAAAAAAAAAATTGTAAACAAAAAAAAACCGCCTTCAAAAACCCGACTCACTAAAAATTACAAAATAATATAATACGAACATTAATCTGGGTATGAATTTGATATGTTGTTGAAGGCGATTGCCCTCGATTTCTCCTGGATCCCATCATCAGATCCTAGACTGGTCAACCTAACAGTTTAGCTCTCCTGTAATGCTACTAATATTATAACAGTATTGAAATAATTATTCTTATACTCATAACTATTAAGGAGTTGACCTTCCATCATCAGCTCAGCATCATAAGATTATGATAGCCAGAAGCAAATGCCAATATGAATTCAGATAATATGCAAAACGCGGTACATGTCCCTATAAAATTTGAAGGTTGCCTCGATTTCTCCTGGATCCCATCATCAGATCCGGCACTGGTGAAAATGGGACCACCTCGGAAGTGAACTCTATCCAACCAAAAAAAATTTTTGAAATCCGTCTATAATTGGCGAAATTATCGGTGAACATACATAAAAACAAAAATTATACATACAGACGAATTGAGAACCTCATCCTTTTTTGAAGTCGATTAATTACTTTACTCTACTATTAAAACGGGCACTACTTATGAAATTAATGTAGAAGGAAATCAGAGTAAGTAGTTGTACCATACAAATTAATCATCGAGTCAATGTAACAGGCAGTCGCTCAAGGTACACACAATCATCGTATATACATTCTTACGATTCATACATACACAAAATCACGCCTTTTTCCTAGAGGGGTAGGCAGAGATCACTTCCTGCCATGTGCTACGGTCCTGGTACATCACTATTTTAATTACAATAGGCATAATAAAATTCGAGTACATTTACGAACATGGAATACGCAACTATCACCAAAACATCACAAAAAAAAATCACCCAAACGCTCACCAAACACCCAAAACAGCCAACATATTGGAACACGAATCCTCGCATTAATTACAAGCGTACGAGCACAATTACAAACGTTTGCCACAAAGGTTGGGCTAAGCGCCGAATTCCGCCCGCCCGCCCCACGGGGGCCTAAACCGCCCCGCACGTCTATCCATTTGCCAGCTAGTTCCGAGCTAAATTAATTTCAAAGCCCCTTATGTTACGTGCCTTGCGGCTTTATCGCGCGTGTGTGGGTGGGTATACGGGAAGGCTTAAGGGCTGTGGTGCACAGGTTGAGATGGATTTTATCGGGTACATAGGTGAAAGCGTCGGTGGCCGAGCGGTTTAGGTCGTTGCTTGCCATGCGAGAGGTCGCCAGATCAAACGCCGCCACGTACCACTGTGTTTTCAAAAATGGAATTCATATGTACAATTATACGACGTTTTAACGGTGAAGGAAAACATCATGAGGTAACCTGCACACCTACGAAGAAATTCTTATGTTGAGTAGTCAACCAACCCGTACTTCGCCAGCGTGGTTACTAAGGCCTGATCGCCCGTGCCCCGGCAGTGGGGACATATAATACATATATGGGCTGATTATGATAGCTGGCAAGGCGATTTGTTTGAATTGCGACTAGCGAAGTTAAGGGTTCAGTTCACCTATGGAATAGCTTAAGGAATTATTTTTTGTACGTGACTACTTAATACATGAAGCTTGGTCGTTCCTATCATTCGGTGTTCGGTGAAAACACTCGAGTTTTTGCAAAGTTAGGCTCTGTGTTTGTAGAGTAAGAGAGTGTACAGTTAGAAGCTTAGCTCTACATACAATAGCATAGCTTTTTGATACTAAGAAATTTGCGATTTCCTCATGTATTTATGATGCGATGAGGTACACCACTTGGGGTATACCTCCGCGTAATGCACTTATTAAGATCAGACTGGCCATTTTCTACTTTCTTAATCCTCTACGTAAGGTGACTGGCTGGATAAGGGCATGTCCGTGTCAAAAGAAAAAAAATGGGGTCATTTTCCACCTTGGACAAATCCTTGAAACAATATGACTGCGTGACAAAGTAGGTTCTATTCAATATAAATATATATAACTCAAAGGTGACTGACTGACTTACATAGTGATCTATCAACGCACCGCCCAAACCACTGGATGAATCGAGCTGAAATTTGGCATGCAGGTAGATGGTATGACGAAGGCATCCGCTAAGAAAGGGTTACTTGAAGCGAAGTGAGGGCGGGTTTTCACAATGTTTAAGTCTAATATACATGGTGAAAAATCCCTCAGTGAAATAATTTCCACCTCCTTCGTTGGACATCAGCCCTTATCTGGGCGTGTGTGGCACGGGTATGTACGCCACTCTTGTTGAGTCCCGAATTAGAGGATATAAATTAGTCGGTAGGTAAATGAGCACTGTGTCTATCGGCCGCTTGGTACGGGACCATTTTGCCTACAACTTGAATATAGTATGTAAAACAATGTGAAATAACATGAAGGTAAGTATTTGTTAGAGATTTATTACAGGTAAATATTTGTTGGAGAATCATTAATTTCAAATAAAGTAACTTAATTAACAACGACATCGTGAATATAGAATCTATGTTCAAGAAGGTTCAGAACCTTTTTTTTTATAATTGGCTAACAAGATGACCTCACTCCACCTAATGGTAAGCTGTAGTGAGATCCACATATGAGGTCGACAGGCACAATAGACCATATTGAGCCTGTCGCACTCACCCTGAAGGCCTGCTTCAATGCCGTTTCACGTCCCGCCTGAAGAGCACGGGATCATAGGAGGGAGGGAAAACATGAGCTGGAAGGGCATTCCATGCCTTAATGACACGGGGCAGAAAAGATGAAACCTCTCTGAACCTTTGAAATTTCACGTTTTTATTGTGATTCATCTACATTTTTTGGCTAGCTTTGTTCACCATGTAGCTTTTTGAACCTTCATACGAATGAATTAAGGCTACAAGCCTGACCTTTTTGTACCTAACTCTGAAACCTCAGAGAACTTTCAGAGATCATGGAACCGGATGTTTTACTACCCAATTGCATCAGCCCTTTCCCGTTTCCGTCCGTCTCATTTTCCCATAACAAAAAGCCCCGGTTATCGGACGTGAGCATAAGTATATACCTACCTATATTATATGGTTATATCTTATAGACCCCGGCATCCGACACCCACCTACGTCACTATAACATGTTCCCGTAGGCCGAGCAATATCCGGTTCGGATCGTTCCGCGCTGTCAGTTTGTTTTCGCCTCGAGGATATGGCGGGGGGGGGGGGAGGCTATAAACATCCCTGTTTTCGCTAAATTGATATTATGTGTGGGATATTGAAAGGGGAATGAGGTGAGGCTTCTCGGTCAGGCGCAGCCTTTGGAGATTGATAGACATGTTTTGCTCGCCTTTGTACATAATATTATTGATGCTTCAAAATTTTTTATCGTTTATCATAATTATTATGTTGTAGGGATTGACTTTCAAACATTGAAATTATTAATCTACATTTGTTTGCTTTTATAACAGCTAGTAGGCAGAGATAACCATAATATAGATATGTACTATAATAAAGTCGATTCTCTACGTGTAAGCTGTTTTTAATTCTGATTGAAATTATTTTAATATTTTAAAGCCCTTCACTAAACAATTTGACCTTATAACCATTCGAATTACAAAAACACCTTTGTTTCTCATGCTCATTACGAAAAGAAAAACAAATACCGTTCCAATTTCAAAAAACATTCGTTTCCAGCCAGCACGCATTGTGCTCAACAAAAAGTTCCTATCCATTTACATATCCATCTAGCTGTCACTTCTACCCTTTGTGCCAAATATTGCGATCAAAGAAATATACTGAGATTAATTTGGCCCTCTGAAAACAATAAGGGTACGTGCATTGACACAAAGGGTATAAAGGGCAAGCTGGGTTAGTCTAAAGCTCTGCATGTGACTCGGCGCCCTTTGTTTTAACCCTTAAAACAATGGTCGGAATTAATTTGGTAATACTGTGCACCGGTATTGTTTAGACTAGGGTTAGTTTTGAGGAATTTGATTTAAACTGGTTGACGTTTCTTGTTGTTATTTTAGTTTAAATTTAATTTCTATCATACAAAATTATAATATATTGAACAAACTGAAAACATTCCCATTCTTAAACCCTGCATTAAAAGATAGGCAAGAAGCTGAAAACAATCAAACTTTCGTAAAAAGTAAGTACTCATACGTTCCCCAAAAACTACAAATTAAAAAACCGTACAGGCCAAAAAGAAAAACAAAAATGGCGGCAATCACTTATTGCCAGTTCAATTGTGGAGTGTGCCGTCAAAAAGTCCACCAGAGCGTAATATTCAGTTCGCGAAATGGTAATCAGAGGCGGCATCATACCTACGGCATGGTTCAGATATCACAGGCCTCGCGCGCTTTTTATTCGCTGATGAAAAAATACAAGTTCTGATTGAGCCTTGGGTATTAGTCCTTTGGGCTGTGTGTATTCGAACGCACTGGCTGGTTTGATGTTTTTTTTTGGTCGTAATGGGATCTCGTTTCGTTATTTCTGATTTTGTGCCAGTTACATCTTGTGTAATGAATAGGTTATTTATTTGTAAATAGAGCCATTAGAACCTTACGAAAATTTAACAAATTAATTCATATATATTAGGCCAGAATACCAGCGCTGCAGCGGCTCTCGGGCTGATGCGGCATATGCTGAGGCCTGTACCTCGTTGACCACTTATGAAGTCCTTATATAATGTGTTCTATTTCTTTGTGTGCGTTTTGTGTCTTGTGTGTGTATCTATGTGTCATTGTTACCATAAGTCGTGGTCAATAAAAGTTTTTCTTTCTTCTTTCTTTCATAAAATTTATAAAAGTAAGCGATATTAATTTGACATCTAAATACGAACTATGTAGTAAGTAGTAGTTCATGCAGTTAAGTACATACACGTGGTTCATGTTCCAAATGAGCAATACTTTGTGTGTTATCATAAGATATGATATTTTTACATAGATTTTGATAAATGAGGTTAGCCAATATGTGTGCGTACCACATGTAAATGTAATATCTACCTACACACGATAGAAGTTATTTTAGAAATGAGAGATGGTTCGTTCTATTTTTAAACGTAACAAAAATTCGTGGTCTCTATATATTTTCTATCTTTACTCTACATACATAATACGTTTTCCTATATTCTTCAGTTAATATACGTCCCTTTAAGTCCCCAGCTCGTCTTAAACAGAACGTAGCACAAAAAAGAATCCTATTAATTCACCGCATATCAATTCCACGTGACAAATCAAAAAGGAATAAGCAGAAATAATACTCGGCGCTTCATACGTCGCGAAAAAACTTTCCAATTCCCAGGCACGGGCTATTCAAAATTATTGCGTCCGACAGCAGGGGTGGTCCTTATGTTGTGGAAGTTAAGGTTCAAAATCGATCGCGGTCAAGTCAAAGAGTTAAGCTTAATACGTGGTGGAGTTCTAGTGGGAGTTGTAACGATTGCATCAAAAGACTTTCAAAGGGAACGTGATTCTCGGCCGATGCTCTAACAAGACCCCTTGAGCTCTTGTCTATGGATATTTTATTTGTATCAAGGGGCCGCTTTTGCATGGCATACATTAATTGAAGGCTATGTTGTTACTAGCAATCATTTCGTTCTCCTAATTGAAAACTGACGAAAACCTTCTTCAAACTTAACAGACCTTACATTTGGTCTCTAAACGCATCTATTATTTCTGCAGCGCGTCGATACCAGTTAATTTTAATTGTAGAATTCTGAATAGGTTACTATAAAATTAGTGGGATCAGATACATTTCAAACCATGATTTAGATCCATTGTGTTGTACCTATGTACATATATAACATCAAAACGTGGTATTTTGGATTCTTTCTGGAAGTCAAGTAAATACAATAAAAGAGCATATCGCTTTTTGTTTAATTAAATCAATTAAAAGCTACAATGTGTTATTGAAATATTACATTGACTCACAGTTGTAAATGCTGCGGCAAAACAGTAAGATGGCTTTTCGTAGACGTTCGTTACGACTACAGATCTAAGACACAGCCAACAAAGGCCAAAGCAAAACGTGCAATGCTACGTAGCGCTACGAAATATATCCGTTGAATTTTCTCCCACATCCGAACATAATCTTGAGGAAGACTATATGTCAGTAAGTAATTCCCGGACCCAATCCGGGTAGCTCTAATCCGCGGCTGGTGCCGTATCCGTCGATACTGCACAAAGGTGCGCTGATTGGAAACCTGAATAGACCTGTATCCTGATGTGTCACTGCAAATATACCGCCTCCACGCTAACTCACAATGTGTGGGAGGAACCTTTTCAAAGGAACGGATAGAAATAGTTGTTGAAATTACTTAGAGTCAACTATGTGAACAGGGATTAAACTCTATTACTTCTACTAGAAAGTGCATACTACGCAACAGAGCAATTATTATGTATTTGATATACAATTTAAAATCTCATCAAGTTCCAATTCATGTAATTAAAGGTCGTATAGCACACATATAATCTTGGAAAGGGATTGTCACCGTCCCGTCTCGCGTCTCGACCCGAGGTGATTACGTTACGATTCCGATTAGGGAGTTTCATGCAAAGAAGAACCGTTTCGTTTACGAGTTGTTACGTAAATTTAAAATTTGAAAAAAATCGCATTAATGAACCCGCCTGAACGGGGACTTGAACCACCGGACCTCCCGATATCGCGTCGGTTGCTCTTACAGCTGATCTAACCAGGAGTTGTTATGTGTCCTACGACCTACGATCCGATGGATCGCGAAAGTCTTAAATCTTGTACTAAGAGCCAACGCCCAAATAGTCGTCGTAGCTTTGATCTATAGGTAACGAATGCTTCACGATTTTTGTAATCGTATCGTTATCGTTACGTTAGAATACGACCCCATAAATCATAACGGAGTTGTTCCAAAATGTCTGCGCATTTTTTTTCAATCTTTCACTTACAAGTGAAAAGGAAAAGATTGACTAAGGATTCCACTTTTATGAATTGAAGTAATTCACATCGAGAACTTCAATGTCATAGACTCTTCATTATTTATTGTTTCCGCCTGGACTGAGCGTTATGTATACTGCTGTACTGCCTGCCTGAAAAAAAGACAAAGGGCTTATTTGATTAGGTATATTTAAATATTTTGTAGTAGGTATTACTTTTTCTTATGTATCATACACCCAGATTTTGACTACCCAGTTGTGGCACCGTGTTACACACACACAATGTTACTAAGTACTATGTTCTTTAAAATGTCCAAAAAGTAATGAAGGTACAATAAAGCTAAGCAAAGCTCCAGTTCAATAAATCCATTCCATTGCTACCAACCCCAGCGGCATTGTAAGAAAAGATATAGTACTAAATGAAGCGACAAACAAGGACTCGCGATGCCAAGATTAACGCAACATGTCCCCGCGATGTATGTTGCTAGTTCCTCAGCGAGATATATGTGTGTAGTTCGGGCGATGGATGACGGGAGACGTAGTGTTCTGGTTGGCAACCCCTGGCAAGGTGACAGTTGTCAGTGGTAAAAGGTTTACGTGTTGCGAGCCTGATTGATTGTCTAGTTTCCAGTATTGGTCTGAGAGCAGCGCTCGATCTTTGTACGTGAGTTTTGGAAAGGTGTTTTTAGTAAGGCCTAACAAAAACGAGAAGGTCAATAGAGGCACTAATCAAAGGCACATTTACATACATAAAAAACATGGCATAAGGCAAAACCTTTGTTCATAACGAATGTACTTACGTTTAAAGTGAAATAAAAAAGGATTGTACACTAACACAGCCTTTGATTCTCTAAACTAATTCATTTTAATTCGTCATTACCACTAAACGTATACAACTTATAAAAAAGAAAACGAAAAATATCCCTGCAATTTTTTCAAGTCAGCCGAGATTAATTTCGCACAACTCAAAATGCCTACATCTAGCTGAAAACGTTAAACTTAATAGCGAATTGGAGGCCACTTCACATAAAGAGACCTAATTTGAAGGCTTTGAAGCTACGTACGTATGTGTGGGCCTTATATAAACTCGTACGTATGTACATATAATCAGGGGCGCAAGCCCGGGGCCGTCAAACGCCTTGAAAGTCACGTATGGTGGGCTCGCAATATTATTATCCAACACTTACGCACGTACGTACACATGTATGTAGCTATATAGGGAGACGCCCGGGCATCTCGGCCCACACGACCCGGCGAAGGGACAAAGCGAAACGGGTTTGTCCCAAGGGAAATTCAATATTCGGGACTAAACCTTAACTCCCCTTAAGACCCCCGTCTACCTCCCCCGGAATGCTTATATGGGCACGACGTGTATCGATTTTCTTGCCAAATGGAAGATTGGTGTCGAAGCGAACTCGACGGACGAATGAATGATGTAGGTATCCGAGTGGCGAGTGAATATTTTAGACGTGTGCTGGAGACGGTTTTGTGTTTAGCCACCGTATCGGTTGATGGAAATCCCTTTTCGAAATTCGCGTGAATATTTTATTTCGGTAATGCATTCGTGTGGGGCGTGACGCGTATTTCTTTGAGCTCGATGCCAATTATGTCTGCGCTCTTTGAGGTGACTGATTGGATTTCGCCGTTGCTTTTACCGGGTTTGTGTGGGGGTTAAAAATGGCATCGTCTAGTACAGAACACCTGCTCGATAGAAATGGATTTAACTGTTGCGAGTAGGCATTTATTATCGGCATTTCAGCTGCTTTTAGAAACAGTATACATGCAAGTTAGGCTTTAAAAGTGGTATCGAATCGGCTTATGGGTAATTCAATTACAGATATTATTGAATTTAGTGTATTATGTACTTAAGTTACATTAAAAGTTAGACTTGTAACTGTACTTAAGAACTCTACTATACTTAATTTAAAAGCTTCGTAAGGTGTCGCTCGTAATTTTAGATCTCCAGTCGAACAAAATAGTATTAAATGTTTTATGACTCTCATTCTGAAAGCAGGTATTAATAAGTTTAGTTAGTTATTATACCTAACATTTCGTTTCTTTGAAGTATGTTTGTATTTATAGTATACTAGATAGACATATAAATCCAATATAATAAGTGTTATGACTAAATGTATTTATCAATTTAAAAAAATACGCACATTTAGTGATAACGTACCTAGGTAAACGTAGAAAGAAAGTAATTATTATAGAGGCAATTTATCATATTTTATGGTTTAAAACGGGTACTTATAAATTATTATGGATGTATAAAATCCGTATAACATACTAAGTTATTCACTGGGGAATGTTTAGAGGTGAATCTCGACTTTTATGTACGTGACATATCGTAAAATGTCGCCGTAAACAGCACCGTAAAACATGTAATAACTGAATTATTATAAATATTTACGCACATAGTAAATCTTATGTGGTGTGTTCTAACGAACGTGATAATGTTCAAATTTAACTGCACAGCGGCAAGCTATGGACATACACGAAATATTAATTTGGACACAGAAAATGTACCTATCTATCTAGATTTTATTATAGTCCTGTTAATATCACAACTGGCAAAATTTTGTAGCTTTATTGTTTTTTTTGCAAGTAAGTATAAATACTTTTGATTTTTTTAACCTATTGTATTATTTATACTTACGTTCATTAGAACTTTTATAAAAATTGTGTATTTATTGTTTCAAGCGTTGTATTGTTTTTAATCTAATTAACCCTGTACCCGAATAAGATACAAAAACCCCAAGGATATGTTCAACAAGATTAGTTAGATACATAAATCACGCCTACATAATTGCGCAAACAACCACTTACGAATCCTTTCGAACCCTAAAACGCGCGAATGAAACAATAAATCCAAAATTGCCAAAAGCCTCTCATTAATCTGTCACGCGTGTGTGCCGCACACAGTCGCATAGAGGACATTAGTATTAGCGAGTTTCGGCCAAACCCCTCACAGGGTGGGGGTGGGGGCGGCCGATCCAAGATGGCGGCGCCGGCCATACGGGTAAAATAGAAGGCCGTATTTATGTATGTGTTAGTTTGTTGCTCTGACCGCTGGTTTCGTATCGATTTTGGACTTAGCGGGGGCGGGGTGCACCTAAGCAGGGTTAAGATGCAGTAGGATTGTTGCCATTGTACTGGGAATGGGAGATTTTATGTGATTTGAGACGGATTGTAGATTTCTGCGAAAGTGTGTAGGCTTGCGTAAATTAGGATAGGCAGCTGCTGTTTAAGTAATCACGTCTGCGACTACATGTACAATAGAAGTAAGTATATGAATATTAAGTACCTAAGTTAATTTGGAAATGGAAGAGAAACTAATGAGTTTTCTAAGTGTGAGATCTTTTTTTAGTCTAGGTAGTGTTCTATTAGTTCTATCCTAATATGACGATGTATCAAGTCATCTGATCTTCACACTATAAATCAGAGCTTAAACAACAGATTTTCAAGTTAAATGATAATTATTATTGAGAGAAAGTTAAAGAGGCCAGTTAGCGGTTTAAATGCGAAAAGGCTAACCAAATAAATGACTAAAAAGTTGGCGCCAAGTTTTTCTCTCGACACCCGGCGTCTTCGGGAAGTCGTTTAAATACTTTATTTACTTCATTTACACGCAATTTTACACATTTTTACTTAAGGTGTTTAAACTTAGGGCTTTTTAGCGTTCGATTTCGATTAGTTATTATTTTGTTGAAGACTACGTTTCTTAAGCATTTGCAGCATTGGAAAATGTGAAAAAGATCTATCTTGAACATTCTGTATCTAACATCATTTATTTTCTGAATTCGTAAAAATAAATATTGATTATCTTTGTAATTCAAAGATATTACGTAGGGAAAAATTATTTATAAGTACTTCGTTCAACAACATTGTGTTGTGATTTATAATCATCACCTCAATAATTCATATTTCTTACAAAAAAAGTTAAATTAAAAGACCAATCATAAAATTATTTATGCATATTAATATAAGGTTTTTGTTATGTTTTAACTGTATGTATGTACGTGCATTACATACAGTCCTAACAAAAACCGGTATCCCTCCGCCCAAACACCGGTATCCCAACCGGTACGTACCGAACCTCGCCCGGTCCATTTGGGAAGGGTTCTAGGTGTCATAAATTACGGCCCTGTTTATCTCCGAGGGGGGAGGGCGCGGTTTTAGAGTTTATCAGCCCTCTATGGGGGGAGTGAATTACAGGCAAAGGCGACCCTTACATTTGGGCCCCCTTGGACACGACGCACTCACAGTTATGGCCGCTACGCTTTTCCGGGATAAATAAATTGTTGCGCGGTTATTGCGGCGATGCAAAATGTAGAGACTTTCGTTTGTGAAAGTGATAGTTGTGGTGTTGGTCTCACAATGGAAATCATAAGATTCGACATACTGAATGTATTTAGATATGGCATTTTTGTGCGATCGATTTTTGATTACAGAATTTAAGGATTCGATGGGAGTGATATACTTACTTGTGTCAGAATATTTCATTCATTTGAACAAAAATTTGTTTAAATGCTCATTTAAAAGACAACTCATATGAGTTGATTGCAAAATCCACACAAGACTTATAATATCTACTCTATGATCCAACTCTTTTGAGCAATATGACTGTAGGAATTATTTATTCATGACAACTCTACTCGTACAATAATCAAACAGAATAAATAATACCGAAAAAATAACCACCAAAACTGATTCTTACCACACGAAAAACTTACAAGAAAAACGGCAAATCGTCATAACAGAGCTCCTAAAATATCTATTCAGAGCTGTGTATACCTCACAACATCTCCATTTGTATAGGAGGGGCCGCTTTCAAAAACTTCGCTAAGTATCAAGTTCGTTCTGTCTGAGTTTCCGCAGCGCCTTTTATGTGCGTGGTCAAGCGGATTTTCCGGCACAGAATAGAAAAATGCGCAGAGTAGACGCGCGGGGCGTTCGCCAGTCGCGGTTTTTACCTACGTCTTTGTGTTGTTAGAAGTGGTTGATAGAAAAGGGAAGAAAAAAGTATATTACCATCGTGAAAAACACGAAAAAGCGTGGTTCTAAACTTTTTTTATCGATTAAGTTCAATTTCTCAACCTTATTAGAGTTGTGTCGTTGTTAACCGACTTCAAAAAAAGGAGGAGGTTCTCAATTCGTCTGTATGTATAATATTTTTTTTTTTTTTTTTTTTTTTTTTATGTATGTTCACCGATAATTTCGTCAATTATAGACGGATTTCAAAAATTTTTTTTTGGTTGGATAGAGTTCACTTCCGAGGTGGTCCCATTTTCACCAGTCCCGGATCTGATGATGGGATCCAGGAGAAATCGAGGGCAACCTTCAAATTTTATAGGGACATGTACCGCGTTTTGCATATTATCTGAATTCATATTGGCATTTGCTTCTGGCTATCATAATTTTATGATGCTGAGCTGATGATGGAAGGTCAACTCCTTAATAGTTATGAGTAAAAGAATAATTATTTCAATACTGTATACATATTAAGACTACTAGTTATAATATCAGTAGCATTACAGGAGAGCTAAACTGTTAGGTTGACCAGTCTAGGATCTGATGATGGGATCCAGGAGAAATCGAGGGCAACCCTCAAATTTTATAGGCACATGTACCGCGTTTTACATATTTTCTGAAGTTATATTGGCATTTGCTTCTGGCAATCATAATGTTATGATGCTGAGCTGATGATGGAAGGTCAACTCCTTAATAGTTATGAGTAAAAGAATAATCATTTCAATACTGTATACATATTAAGACTACTAGTTATAATATCAGTAGCATTACAGGAGAGCTAAACTGTTAGGTTGACCAGTCTAGGATCTGATGATGGGATCCAGGAGAAATCGAGGGCAACCCTCAAATTTTATAGGCACATGTACCGCGTTTTACATATATTCTGAAGTTATATTGGCATTTGCTTCTGGCAATCATAATGTTATGATGCTGAGCTGATGATGGAAGGTCAACTCCTTAATAGTTGGGAGTAAAGGGATAATTCTTTCAAATCTGTGTACATATTGATACTACTAGTTATAATATCAGTAGAATTATAGGTGAGCTGAACTAATAGGGTGTAAAAAATGTAACACTAAAAAGGATGAAAAAAAATTGTAAACAAAAAAAAAACCGCCTTCAAAAACCCGACTCACTAAAAATTACAAAATAATATAATACGAACATTAATCTGGGTATGAATTTGATATGTTGTTGAAGGCGGTGCCAATAAATTTTTTGAGGAAAACTGCATGAAATATAAACGGCACCGCCTTCAACAACATATCAAATTCATACCCAGATTAATGTTCGTATTATATTATTTTGTAATTTTTAGTGAGTCGGGTTTTTGAAGGCGGTTTTTTTTGTTTACAATTTTGTTGCATTTAACCGTAACGAAAATTTGGTTTTGTGATTATACAAAGAAAATCATGCTTGGATGAAATATATTGATGGTGAGAGATTTATTAATTCAGCTTGACCTTTCCTTCACACATAAATAATTCGAATAAAACCGTTTAAAAACAGTGATAATAAACTGATTATCGCTGTTTTTGAACTTAAAACAAGATCAGTAATCTTAATCGAACTTTGTTAGTTGTTTAACTTTCAAACCGAGAAAACATTAGAAGATACAAAATCATATTCACTTACATACGAGACAATTGGAACACAAAACCTCTACGTTTCTACGGTTCACGTTAGTCTGTGGTGACAATGTAGGTATACCGTGCGGTCTGCGGAGCGGGGCGGGGTAGTGACACAGGCTACCGGTCACCGTCGTATTGATTTGTTGTATCGCTGGCCCTGCAGTGGCTATCTCCCTCCCGCGCCGCCTCCCGTCTCGCTCGTCGCCGCACACGTGGCCACACATATTACGCCGTGTGTGGCACGCTGGGCGTGTGTGCGTGGGGGTCCGAATGTTATGTACCTACCTACGCAACATTTTCGCGCACGTTTTCCTGCTAGACGCTCTGTGTCTTATCTCGGGGTCTTGGAATCTGGAGTTCGCTTTTGTCTTTTCGTGTTTGGTGAAGTAAATTGAGTTGGGAGTTTGGACACATTGTACGTTTGGTTTTTGTTATGTCATTTATACAATTCAATATTTAAACAGTTTTACTTATTTTGCTTACAACCTATTTACCTATTAGTAAATAAATATTTGGTGACGTTTTATTTTTTAATTTTAAGCCTGATTCAAGAAAATGAAAAAAGAAACAGTTTCATGTCATTGTTATCACAGATTAGTCTGGAATTACAGTATTGAACAGATTAGCCTGGAAATTACAGTAAGATTATTCAAATTGGTTTGTTATATTAAATGAGGATTTGTTATTTTTAACGAACGAATGGATTATTACGAAAACATTGCCCAAATAATATTTATTTCATTATGTATGAATACAAAATTTTGGACCACAACATATAATTAAAACACTTATGAATGTTTGTCTCACGCTAAAACTTAAAAATTCTAAGTGAACATTTTAAACCAAATTACAAAGTAGGCACGGTAGACTCTACGTTATTATAATCTAAAGCCATGCCCATTATCTTCGCAGCGAAATGTGTCTAAAAATACGTGTTTCCACTTTCACTCCGAAAAAGGCTTAGAAACCCCGTTTTCGACACACAAAATGTGTGTAACGCAGCGTGGGACGGTCTCATTTTATTACAGGGGGCATATTATGTGCACACACACTTACACACATGTGTGTGCTCGCAATCCTCATAGAGGCCACAGCCATGTAAGAAGGGTATGTAAAACATAAAACAGTGTGCTTATACCTAATTCGGAGGTTTGGAAACATTATATTATTTAATTGCCTCATTGTATCGCATTTGTTGTGGGTGGTAGAGTCGTTATTAGGTATATTCATGATATAAAAAATATGGATCTAATCCAGAACTGTACAGTATTGTAAGCTTGTAGTAAAAAGATACAGCTATTTGTTATTGATCGTCCTAAGAGTACAATTTAATTTTTTCCAAGGGAGTAAATCGTGAGTTCATAGATAGAATTACAATATTTTAAGGGTTACATTTGCAAGAAAATATCTACTCCTTACCTATATTAAATATAGCGTTTTATTGCAGTAGATATCAAAATAAATAACTCAAATGGAAACTAATATGTATCGAGAAGAATAAAAAAAATTGAGCTTTCACATAGATAGTAAATCAACGAAATGTTCGATATCTAAACGTTAATAACAAAATGCTAATCACAACCTTAAATGACACGGCATAAATTTAATCATAACCTGAACTCAACCAGAGCAGGATTACTTAATTAATTGAAATTACATTTTCTATCTTCTTCAGGGAAACTTCATAGAGTAGTGTTCAACAGAGATGTCACCAGTTGTGTGTTATAATGTTAATTGCCTACACGCGCAAGTCGTAACTAGCCGAGAATATTGCGAGTGAATGCGAAATGAGCTTGAGATGTGCTGTATCAGATGTGTGACACTCATAAAATCTTATTGCTTAAGTCATATGATCTGGACAGAATATTCTGTGTGAATATATCGTCTATAACATAAAATATATTCTCGATATTTATTTGCTCAGATCGATAATCCGTCAATATTATTTTATCAAAGGCTACACGCTACTCGCAACCAACTCGTTTTTTTATTATTCATTCACTAGCTTTTCGCACGCAATTCTATCGTATCGTGAAACATTATTAACTATTAGCGCAGTCGGTTAAAGTGTAGCCTATGTCCTTTCTCAAATCCTAGATTATTTATGCATTTATTAGTTATGTCGTGACAGCGCGTCAGACGAAGTTACTTTCATATTTACTATTTTAGAAAATAACTAAAGATTTAAGAACAGCAACGAAATTCTTCATCGACTAAAAATAATGCTTTAATTTACTAAAATGTAAAATGTAATTATTAAGGAAATAGTAAAAAAATCTCCAAAATGTCTAGCTGAGCACGGACACTGCCAGGTTATGTTTGGGCGGCATTTTTACATAACTACTGCAAAGTAAACAAAACGGCAGGAAACTTTCCCCGTTTTTCATCCCTCGGGCCCTCCTGAGGGCAACGGCTCAAATTTCCGACGAAATAATAGCGTTTCAATTTAATATTGAACTTTGTATCGTGTATGTTTTGTTGCGCCGCTAGTTTTATGGTTTTATTTTGTATTTTGCGCGATAGGATTTGAAACTTTGGCAGAAAGGCAACTTTGCAACCGAAGTCCGTAATCCTTGGCAAACGTGTTTTTTCTGTATTTTTTTAGAACTAGAATAAATGGAATGGGAGTTATATTATCAGAATGGCATACACTCAGTATTATGTGATGTGATATTTATTATTAAAATATAAATTATCATTTATTCATTATTAAAAAACTTACGAACATAAAAACACTGTAATTGTTCTGATTGCGTAAAATATATTTTAATCTTTTCATGTATTAAGGAATAAAATCAAGTTTGGATTAAATCCTGTTTCTTAACACACGTCTTGAACCCTTAACCCAAGCATTAACCTTTTAAAGAACGCGTGTGCGCTCACTAAATGACAAATTAAACGTAAAATTTCCAATCACCTAACCCTCCGCTCGACGAACCGGTCTGAGAGACCCAAGCTGCGAAAATATTGTAACTTTCGTACATAATGTAGCGACACGCGAGGGTCTGCCCCCTCGGTGACCAGTGGCGACCCGGCGTGCGTCGGTCAACGCAAAATAATGGTATTCAAAAAAGGAACGAACAGGCCCGCCAATAAACAAACCGTATATCATTCGTGCCCAAATGTATTTGGGGAATGGTTGACCCGCGAGCCCACGTGACCATTTGATGGTTAAATATTTTTATTGGACTACACTGACCACTTTTGCTGGAGATAATTTATGACTTGCGAATTGGGAAAAGGCGTTTCGTTTTGATATTTTTGAGCTTTTGACAATTATTATATTTCTTTTATTTATTGTTGTACCGGGTTGTTAACATGATTCAAAAATACTTTGTGTTATTATAAGTCTAACAGTAGCCCTTATTAAATGTAGTATATTAACAGATGGGTGGAAATAATTAACGGTATCATTTTTAAAATGTAACAAGAAAATTGTCACAAAAATCTAATCACGGTAAATCTGTATAATCCACGTAATTTCGTATATCCACGTAAAATATTTATGTTTCACCTCAAAAAGCACCACACAATTGATAAACCAAGACTCCTGTTTATTAATGAAGTTGTAATTAGTTGGGGGAGAAAAAACGAAATTAAAATAAGTTAACTCCTCGCGCCCTCAATTATGACATTATTGCATTAATCTCGATGCGTTCTTAATTCCATCTTGGGGTGTGAAACAAGCAGCCATTAACTGCTTGCTTAATTGGCCCCTAAAATGATACTTTTTATTGTTCTTCATTGCTTTGTGGGAGATAAAAATTAAGGGTTTATTGTTCGGTGAATAAATTAAGCGTCTTTATCATAATGTACCTACTATTTTCGGTTTGTATTACAGAATGGGATTATGGTGATGAGGATTGTAATTTTTTACGTATTTCTTTAAATAATGGCATCGAACGAGTCAGTTTTGCAATAATATTTAGGTAACATGGAAATAAAACAGTAAAGTATTTTGGTTACGATTGTAGATGTCTGAGTACATAGATTTTTACTCTTAAATTCAAAAGTATTTTAATGTTGAACCGGGAATCACGAGTGCATATAACTAAAATATAAATTCTATCAATAATTAATACTAAAATTCCAGTCTTTCATGCCAGAATTGAACTCCATTGCAATACCCACCGTCCAGAAACGACAACTACTAAACCCTATTGATTTTACCGTCGAACTTTAAGACATTAGCGATATTCACCACCCTGGCGAACTAAAACTGACGCTAGACCAAATTTATAGGGGAGGGACATTCAATCCGAACGAGGAATATAAATCTTGGGCATTACCTATATTGAAACGACGATTTTAAAATTAAATTTTGCATGCAGAATGACGTCGCCTAGGGGCCCGTTTTATTCGGTAGGCGTATATAATTTTATAGCGGGGACCAATGGTTTGCGAAACACGTCGGGCATTCCTTATTTGCGTGATTTATTAAATATTTCGTTTGGGCCTTTGTGGAAGGTTGTAGGGGAAATGCTGCAATAAAACAACTAACGAATATTATTATAATATCTATACAAAATAAAGGTCCTTATTGTAGCTCGCTGTTGTTTGTTCTGTAACTAATTTTATTGCAAGTTACACATTTGGCAATTTTTATAGCCAGATCTGCTTGTAGAGCGTCAATGTGGATTTAAAAAACTATTCATGTAGCATATTTTCGTTTCAAGATGAATTTGCATAAAATTATTTTGTTCTAAAATTTAATACAACTTTAATCCTCACATGTATGAGGGTGTCGACATTTTATTTTTACTAAAAATCTGTATTGCTCTGTCAGTAAGCCATCATCCTGATAAATTACATGATCATATACCAAATTATAAAATTACGAATGTAAAATAAATTCTTCATTAAAGCCGGTATGTGAATATTCGTAGAATTGCTCCGTTTGCCGACAAATGTGTCCCAAAAGGAAATATACTGAATCAGATATATCAGCTGCAAACAAGGGTTAATAAATTTTCCCGAGTCTCGAAACGAGAAGTCAAAGTAAATCAGCATTCGTTTTCAATCGTGCGATGTCCGACATTCTGTTATATAACTTCTAATACAAACCATAAAACAAATAGTTATTTATTTTATGGATAAAAGTGATATAAATTGATTTATTTTATCCACAAAATTAATAACTATGTGTTTGATAATCTACTTGACTAATTTCAAATTCAATTTAGGTATCCAAACCAAGGTTCTATGGATATTGAGCAGTGTCGTAAGGATTACATAATTCATAGTAAGACCATCATATTACAAGTATTGTTTGGATGTAAATCAAAACTTATTACGATTAGAATTAAATACAATGTAAGCTGCAACATAAAAAATAACCAATATACTACACGTTAGAAGGCGACAAGAAAAATTATTATAACGGAAACTGATTTAGGCATGTATTACTTATTAGCACCAAGAGAAATATAATAGTTTTCCATTATATACTAAGTTGGCGATAGTCCAATCGTTAGAATGAAAGGTCCATTGTGAAGCAATTTCAATTTACTTATATAAAAACACATAACAATAGAAATACAGCCTAAAACTTGCGAGACCGTACCGAATCAGATTACCGCAAACAATTCCGAGAGCGGAGCGGCAAGTCTAAACGTCTTACTAAATCAGCATTCGCCCTCCGATGTCCGACTATATACGAAGTACATAACCCTCGCGGGGGTGTCACCCCAGATACGGGGTGATTTACCGAGGGTCTGCGCGACCCTTATCAGGCGCCGTTATGACCATGTGAGAGCGGAGTTATTGTACCGTCACGGGGGGAACCCCCCAGATGAGGAGGCACTTCGGAGGGACATAATATGTTATTATTTTTGGAGTGGCGCGACGCGTGATGTTTGCATTCGATTTTCCTTTTTGTTTCAAACGCTTTTCAACCCTTGTCGAGTGGCTTATTTGAGCTGTTTGAGTTTTCCATTTGTGAAAGCGGACCTGTTTTGAAATGTTTTTTTTTTCTTAATTTACTTTTCTCGTAGATGAGTCTCAAAAGTATGATTTCTTTTGACATTTTTATGTATGCTACATCTAGTGGATGAATAAGAATATCTTACGAGTTTTAATAAATTACTCGAATATAAAGAAAAAAAAACTTTATCTACTCTTCTAGATATTGCAACAATATGCATCTTGTAAGAAAAATATTATCCTGGATAATTACGTCTCTAAAACAGAAGTGGCTGTTAATTTTTTTTTTGTAGAACACAGTAAATGTCCTCCATAAAACCTTATCAACACCAACCAGCGGCCACACACGCATCAAACATTAAGGCCCAACTGAAATAATTTCCGACGCGCCCTCTCCTTTGGGAACTTGGCCTAATGTTTTCTTTTTATTCCATCAGCCGGGATGACGGCGTAATCCATCAGGGGGTGGCGATCGATCCGAGGTACAGGGGACCCCGTGAAACTATGGTTATTGGATATTCGGGAGCATCTTGGGACGCACTTAGCTTGGAGGCCGGATTGAATGGTATGGGTTTGAGTTTTTATTCAGATTGCATTAAAAACAAAACAGTCATGTTTTATGTATTAAGGAAACCCCAGAGTTAACAGATGTTATTCTAAAAACCAATGTAAATTTAGCTTCTTACTCATTACAATCTTGGGATACGGTTAGTTGTAGTTAATCAATGTACAAAAATTTTGTTAATTAATTTTATTTTACTCTTACTTGGTCGAGTTAAAATAAAGGGAAAAAAACGGATGGAAATAAAACACTAAAAGCGCACGTATACCTTTACCTTAAAAAATATACTTTCTTTCACTAACAAACACACCAACCGTAAGTAATTGAACATAATACAATGTACTACCTACACAGAAAATCCTCGTGCACTCAGTAAAAACTCGATAACGGTGTTTCTCAAAAGCCTGTCCAAATCGAGGCGCACTTTAAACCAGGAAGCCGCGCTGCCTGCGATACCGACCGCCGATACCGTGCGAGCTTACGTCACTTGCCAATAATGACACAAGTGACAATATGACGTTAGCGCACTTTGTTAGGTTTTTCGAAGGGTTAAAAGTAATAATATGAACATCATCCACTCAGGTTAGGTTAGGTTTTTTATTAGATTTAAGACTTCTGTGACTGTGGAGTGCAATTAATAAATAAATAGGGTTTTTTATACTCTTGGTTCTGGTCTATATGTTACGGTCAATGTGAGCAATCGGTAATTATCTATAATCACCAGTAAATATAGATAAATCCCAACGCACGTGGTAAATGTAGTGAATTCTTCAAATTTACCGGTAATTATATAAAACTCCCGCTCGACTGTGGTAAATGTTGACATTGCTGACAAATATCACAAGTACTCTGCAATTCCAAGTGTCACAAATCTCAAACCGGCAAAAACGAGAAAGAATTTTAAGAGTTCCACTGAAAATTCCCCAATGTGTTAATTTTATTTAACTTTATTTTTATAAGATAATATTTTTTTAAAAACCAACCATAAAATTGGTTTCTAGATACTTGACTGGTTTATTTTTTAACTAGCTGTGCCCGTGACTTCGTTCGCGTGGACTACAGGATTTTACATACAAAAGTTTTTACCTTACGAATTTTGCAATATTGCGTCGCAAGTAAGCTTTAAGTCTATTAGGGTACCTGCATGCTAAATTTCAATCATCTATCTTACACGGTTTAAATGTTTTCAGAAAAGTTATTTATAAATACATACTTACCTACATAATCACACCTAGACACGGAACAAACACCGATATTCATCCCACAAATATTTGTCCCGAGTGGGAATCGAACCCTTGGAATCGCCAGCCTGGGTTACTAACAAAACAATTGGTTCACCGAGCCAGTCAAGTCAGTTTTATTTTATTATTTACCACATTTACACAAAGGGTATCGTAATTTTATATAATTACCGGTAAATGTGATTAATTCGATAGTTTTCATCACCTTTACCACGAACACTAGTAATTATGCATAGTTACCGGTAATTATACATAATAACCACTCTATCCACTTTTACCGTAACATATATATCTTTGTACTAGCGGTTCCTAAGATTAGCGCGTTCAAACAAACAAACAAACTCTTCAGCTTTATAATATTAGTATAGATTTATCATTTAAAATGTATCATGAACCCTATTTCAGTTAAAATACACTAAAATAAATAACTGTTTAAAACTTTGCATGTTGCTTAATTAAATAAAAAATTAAATTGTTCATAAAAAAACTCAAATTAGCACGTATATAATAAGTAGGTTACAAACGAAAAGAAATGGCATATTTTAACTTCTTTAAATATTACGGAAACAGTGTGAGTAAAGCTATGTAATAGAATAATTCACTTCAAAGTATGCATAGGGGACTTCTTATACATCCACGATGTGTGTGTATGTGTAAGTATGGACTGCGCCTGATTTTTATGACTTTAGCTCAAGGCTATTCGGGGCTCAACAGCCGTACGAGGATGATATTAAAAACGACGGGGATTGCCAATTTATGGGGTAAAATATTTGAATTATGAATAAGTAGGAGAATGTACTTCTTGCTTGGGCCCTTCATCTATGCTTGGTGTATGTTTTGAAATGTGTTTTTGACGTACAATCCTTTGAAGGGAAAATATGGGGACTCTATGATAATATTTGTTAAATTTCTCAACATAATATGTGATAGATAATAAGATAAAAATCTTATGAAGACGCCTGTCTTCATTACAGTTACGTACATTATAGTTATACATCTACTGTTTTGTGCCTACAAAATAGTAGATTTATAACGGAGATGGAGAATTTAAAAAAGCTATCGAAGTTTTACATCAAATATTGACTTTTTGGTTAATTGTTGTAGGCTAATGCATTAAGTAGACCATATCTTACCAATTTTTTACATTTTCGTAGTAAGTATACTTGACTTCCGTTGTAAAATACTGGTCATTAAATTCCCTTATGTTGTTATCGCGTTCGATAATGCGCATCATTAAAGTCCCGATTTTATCGATTAATCGATCGAGGTGCACTAACGTGGTTCAGGTGTAGACACTCTTGCGCATCTTCAATCTTCAATATTTCCTTGACCACCATGATCGAACATTAGAACATTAACAAGACATTGTACATTGATGAGACTTCAAGTTGGAAAGCTCAATAAAGTCCTTATATCGTTGTTGGTAGAGCCATAGGTCAACCATCTGATGTACTTCTTTAAGAAACTCTTCATGATGCTTAGTTTCTATACAAACTCTTCTGATCAACTCGTGCGCAGAAGTTGAATCGTCTTCCGTTTCGTTGGACACCTTTAATCACACACAAAACGTTTCACGGAACTTTAAAAACTTCACAAGAGAAACAACTACTCATATCAAATATCTGAAACACACTAATCTCTGTTAGCGGTCGGATGTTAATAAATGCAAAGGCCCATTCATACTGAATAGAATGTAACCCTTCGCACCGGCGCTTGCGCATGGAAATTAGATCAGTAGGTAGAGAACGGGGGTTCCCAAACTGTGATGGGGGTTTTGCGAATATATAATTTTGCAAAGGTTGGTTGCTTGGATAAAAACTGCTGATTTGAAATCTATTAAAAAAATACAAGTTATTGTAATACGTAAATGGATATTCTTAATTTGTTTCAAACAATATTATACTATAAAATAAATTAGTAAAAGGTAAAAAAACATTTTACTAATCAGTTTTTCTGCTATCCTAATATTGTGTATTGTTAACCTATTTTGTAATACAATATCAAGTAGTTGCAATCTTCTAAACTGAAATTTAGCAGTTTGATAGCTCGCAAATGCATGGGAACATTTGCCAGCCTTCACAATTGATCCTTGAGTAAACCACACCTCATATACTTGAAGTCGTGCAGATCAGAAATATCAAAACCTTAACTAACTAACCGAAGAAAACTACAACTACTTTACCCATAACAGAGAGAACTTAGCCAATACGTAAACAAGCATCTTTCAATCGCAACAATCCACATCCCTTTCTCACACCTGCCACAATTTGAGCGCCCAGATCTCGGCGCCCGATTGTGCAACATTTTTTTTTTCTCCGCTCATTAATTTGGAGAGTGTACAAAGCAACCCTATCTCGCCATTGTGCCATTATCGCTGCACCCGGAAACCCGGACGCTTCTTTTTATTATGCAGATTAGGGCTTTATCGGCCCACCGGAGATAACCAACGTCTCGGATGAATTGGGACGGTGTTGTTTCAAAATTCGAAATTTGCGCGCGAGTTTTGTGCGGCTTTCAACTGTTTCGAATTGTTTGTTTTATTATTTTTGTCGTTAACATACATGCGAGTTGTATCATTATGTACGTAGTCATTTGGTAAGTTCGTCATCAAGTCATAGTTGGCTTCGAAATCCACAAATAAGAATAAAATTTGTAAATAGTCACAAGTAAGAATTTACATTGGACTCTTTCTAAACATTACAATATAAGGAAATAACCAAAATACATATAAATAATATGTATTTTGGTATTTTTTATTACTGACATCAAACAAGCATTGGTCATGCATCACTGGAAAGGAACACACATTTGAATAATGTGGTTACTGATATAGACGTCATTTGAGTCTAATCATATTAACATAGCAAGGAATAAAGTTTCATCTAAACGGTTGTTGACTTCAGCAATTATAAACTTTACGAGCATGCGGGTCGGACATAAAACTAAATAACCCACGTCCCCACCAAACAATAAACTGTAACTGCCAATCGACATGACCGATCATGCGTGACGCCGATCCGAGCGAAAACAGTCAAATAAATCTAACGAGGACTCTCACATCTGCATGTCATTGGAATAAATCAAATCACCATTGAATGCATCCGTAAAATATTTTCGAACTATTTTGAATGCGTTCTATAGAAAAAAAAAAACTTCCCCACGTAAGTTAACCCGTCCACTGACACGTATTGAGCCGATATAAAAAAGTTACACCCATATTTTGCACTTCCCGATATCGAATAATAGGGTCTATTTATGCATTCTCGATAAATGAAGAGTATTTTTTTACTTCCATTATAAATCAAAATGTATTATTTATCTTTAGAGATTTTGAATCTGCATCCTATTGTTATTCGGGATGTGCGGTGTGTCAAGGGTGTAATGTTTTATAGAATATCAGTTGTTGCATTACAGATAACAATAAAATGCGTGCACCCGTTCCTACCCGTTACTTTACTCTAAAGAGACTAGTTAATTTTTTATGAACCCAAATTAGGCAAGAGAAAATAAATCTGAAATAACTAATCAACTATTCAATTCACTAGTTAGGTCAACTAGTGGATATCATGTATATTCGTATCACTAAATAAAATATGGCAATAAATGTTCGGTGGATGGGTAGACGTCGTTAATAGACCATTGTGCATCTTTTACAATGAAATACTTGAAGAAACATACTTGTACAGAATAAATTTAATACTTAAAATATTGTTCTCTTAAGCTGTAAATAAATCTTTCACTTTCTTGTCTAGCAAGATAATACTTTTATACAAGGTGCGTGCAAAACTCCACCAAAAAGGTGATTCAATTCGCAACGCAAATCGAAAGGCACATAAAATAAAGGCCGACTTAGTATGCTTGCCAGAGCGTTTATTTAATAGATCTTATCATGCGCATAAATTAAACGGAGTGCAGGCAGAGGAGTGCGGCCATTTTGAATATTTGGAGTGGCTAGGGCGGACGACCGTGGGGCAGTAATTGTTTGATTGGAGTCGAGAGGCTGCCCGCCGAGATATCGTCGGAACAATGGTTCGACGCCTCGTCTCGAGAGCTCGCCGGGCGATCGAAAAAATTCTCGACTCGCCGGATTCGCACCTAGCGCGTTCGAGGGTTAACCGTTGAGGAATACTTGCGCATATGTTGAATACTGATTTTTGAAATTGGAATTGCGCAGATTGTGTGTTGTAAGTGCGTGCTTTACTGATACGACGGGTTAAAAAAAAGTGATGAGGTTTTTTAAATATCGTATGAGGTACTAAGCAATTTACTATAATCGACCCAAAGCTGGTTATGACGTTTTCAGCTAATGCCAATAAAATTTTAAAAAAGCAAATCTCATGTAGTTATAAGGGTATATTTTTTTTAATCAATCTATAAACGTACTTTAAAAAATCTATACATAATTTTAACCGGGTAAATAATAATTGCCCGTTCAACCTTATGATTAGGAAATCTATCATTGTGCGTTACATCGAAATCCGAACCCAGAGACCCGGTAACAATAACATATCGGCGAGATTTGCATACACTAACATAACAATTGATTCTATTGAAACCGGCGAAATTATAAATTCCTATCGAACGTTTTTTATCAATACAAATCCCTTATCAATTAGTAGAATATCGGTACAGCTTGCAGCAATGCATATTATTACACCTTTCAATGTTCCCATTTGATACAGGCAAGGTGACAGGAACAGAAAAAAAAATGTCACGAACACAAAACTAGTAACCTTTAATCCGTTCCTTTATGCATATAATTATTATTTCCGATACTCTATCAAAGAAAATAACAGACCTTTTTGCATATGCGTTGACGGAAGTGTGAATAAAAAATGTCACCCTCAGGTACCGAAGGGTTAGGCCCTTGGTTTTTTGTAAGGGCAAGTGTAATCCGAGATTTTTTATGGATGATTATTATGCAGTTCTCAGGAAGATTTGAGTGTGGCCTCGGGCGAGTGTGGAGAGCATGAGAGTGCTTCCTTTGGGTCTTAAAGTTATGGGCCGTGCATTTTAGGGTTAGCTGAAATGCCGTTGGATTTTGACAGCTTATTTTATTATTTCTTGTGTTAATTTGAAATGGAAGTTCAGTGAAGTGTAAGTAAGTGAAGTGGTAGAAAATTAAGATTGAAACTGTTTTTACACACATACACGTCATTTAACATGAATTTGCTTTCCACTTTTTTGTAAATCATGACCTACCTACACAATATGTTGTTTTAATGCTTTTAACTTTGTAAACAAAAA
Organism: Maruca vitrata; assembly: GCA_039566165.1. Taxonomy (NCBI): domain Eukaryota; kingdom Metazoa; phylum Arthropoda; class Insecta; order Lepidoptera; family Crambidae; genus Maruca; species Maruca vitrata. Next base: position 3,313,705 of record CM076926.1, read on the forward strand.
TTTGGTCAATAACATACCATAAAAATCATCGTTACTAAAATGATCAATTAGCTGAGCCGATTTCGAACAACGTATCAAACATCAATTGACCAAACAAAAAAAAACCCTTTCGTTTTTTTTCGCTGTAAACTAAAAAAAAACGTCACCCACCTTACGCGAGCAAGCGCGGATCCACCGTTGTGGGCACTATGGACATGCCCACAACCTTAATAGACTTGTGAGGTCACACTTTCTATTGAGATCGATAGGCTGATGATAATAAACAATCCAATCAAAAACATAAATGTGAAATGAGAGCCAAGTTCGATATTATGATAAATGCCTTGGTTGTTGACTTACACGACAAAAGAAGTGAGATCTAAATGGGTGCAAAGTTTAATGGTCGGTCCTGAAATGTTTGTATTTATAAGTAACAGTATCACATATCATATCTAATTATGGTCTGCCTTGGCTAGATTTTATAAACCTACCAACGAATTATTATGTTCGATCGCTAATTACTACTAACAACCCAAATTTTCGGAATTATAAAATAAGAATCGACAAATACTTGCAAGTTTAGAACTTGCGAAGGCTAGATAAATTCATATATGAATGTCTCAGGTGTACCGCCTATGCATTAACGATAGTGAGTCAACTGTCATAAATGAATACCGACTCTGGATGACCAAATGGAAAAGAGAATATAAGAACAATTCGGCTATACCAGACTCGGTACTCATACAAATACTGGCAACTCTTCCGGTCAGCGTAGCTACCGCAGAGAGATCTTTTTCTACTCTTTGCAGAATAAAATCTTGGTTGCGTGCCTCAAAGGCACAGGAAAGAATATCCGGGTTAGCTCTCCTAAATATACACAAAGATGTGAACCTGGATAGTGGATATTGATGACATTTTCAACATTTTCGCAAAAAAGTAACGTAAGCTTGAATTTGTACTTTGTATAAAAAAAAAAACACCATCAATCTCTTCATGCATGCTCGTCGATTACGGGTAGTTTTGGTTTGACCCTTCTTCAAAATTTGACCTATTTGGTCATGGAAGGTCTTTCGTGGCCTTCCCCTGTCGACAGTTCCATTCATACTTCCTCTTTATATTCCTTTCGTAAACTGTCTCTCATTCATCCCCTCAAGAGGACCAAACCATCTAAGCATACCTTTCTCAACCTTAGTACTCTCTCTACATCTTATTTATTTCACACCACAACGTTCTCTTATTATTTCGTTTCTGTTTGTATCACTCAGTTTTACTTCTAGCATATTTCTAAGTGCTCGCATCTCCAAAGCGTTTATCCTAAATTCGTGCTTCTTCTGCCACACTCAACTTTCGCTTCCGTACATTAGTGTCGGGATCAATACTCCCCTATGAACCGCCAGACGTGCCTTTTTAGACACTTTCTGACTGTTCACAAAGGTGTGCAGCGCTCCGTTCACCATGGTACCAGCATTCACTCTCCTTGCAATATCGCTATCACACTTACCATCTTTTGTGAGTTTGGATCCCAAATATATAAATTCTTTCACTTGTTCTGCTTTTTCACTTCCAATCATAACATCGAAAATTGTCATATCATCACCTTTTCAAAAAACCATGACTTTCGTCTTACTGACATTCTCATCCATTCTCTTCTCTTTCAAAGACACATAATATAGTGGCCGAGCTAGCCCAACAAAGGTTAAATAGGCAGTGCAGCTGAGTAGCCACCACTCCATTTCCAGCCCTCAGCATCTCCACGGAAACCCTGTCATATCCCGCAGCTTTACCTAGTTTCATTCTTTTCGACCCATCCACAATCTCATCCATACTAATACTATCATCCTGTGCACTTTCATTCATGCTTAGAAAAAAGAAATAATCCAATTCCAAAGTTCATAAACGACTTGCACAATCGTTAATGAGCGATGTTCATGCTTCGACTCGTACCCAGCCGATTTTCTAGGAGCTGTGACCACAACCTTTTTGAGGGCTGGATCCGCCCTTGTACGCGAGGGTCCCATTCAACATTGAAGCCACTGTTTGTTTGTTCGTCAGGTAATCCCATGTCTCCCGGATGGGTTTTGACGTGAAATGGGATTATGTTTTAATAGATAATTAATGATGTTGTCATGGTTGCCAGCGCTGTCATGGTTCGGTTACGATTGTATGACTTTGAGTGTTCACGGAATATTAGCGTGAGAATCGATAAGCGGTTGATATGATTTTATTAGTCAGTTTAATCCACAATCATTACTATATTTAGCTTCTATTAGGTCTATTTATTAGAAAGCGAATCGGTAAAACTTTGAAAAAACCGTACATTCTATTTCAACATCGCGAACCGATTAGGCTCAATTACACAAAACCTTTTATACCATCCGTTAACGAACCTCTTTGATAAACAAAAACTCCGCACAATGCCGATATTTAAAAAAGAACCGTAACGTCAAACTTTAAAAATAGCGCGCGAAAATCAAAAAGGGAACGCGCAGTGACAACAAAAACAAAAGACAGCTGCCGAGTTCGTCGACCTACGGCAACGTGGCCGTAACTTTCATTCTTAAAGCGGACCAAGTTAGTAACCCACTTTTCATTAATAAGGCGAGCTAAAAAAATGCACGAAGAAAGTATCAAAGATTGAGCGGAGCGCGAACTTCGCTAACAGACGGCGAAAGATTCGCGTGGCTGCGACGACGATTTTGATCGGGGACTAGATAACGAAAATATAAAGTGTGGTAAAAGAAAATTAAGTAAAATTAAGGATAATGTACGATAGAGAGAGGCGAAATAAGATGAAACAAAATGAAAACAACATCCTCTTACCTAATTATTATTATAAACATATTTTATTCTTACAAGAAGGATGTAGAATAGATTAGCCATAGACGCATCATGAATAAACCATATTTTAAATACATGCTTTCATAAAAAATCACTAATAACAAAAAATTGAAATCATATGAACTGTCAGCGGCAAAATATTCAACATTTTTCTACCATATTAAAATGAGTAGGACAAGTAGGAGTATTATCTAAGAATTAACAGAAAAAAAGCCATGCACACTTAAATATTTTTTTTAATCAATAATTTCTTCGTCCAAAATGCTTTACATCATATCGTCAACTATTACTATACCAATCCGCACAACATGTCTCCCGAATCGTCCCGTCGTATCTCCACGATGCTATCGTCGATTTTTCCCGGCTCTCCCGCCAGACGCCGAGACGCTAAAAAAAAATAATTAAAACGAGCGACGGGAAAGTGAAAGCGCGCCGTCTGCCGCGTAATTAGTACAATGGAGTTTCCTGACTTTGAACTTCTGGATATCTTTCTGTTCATCTTTTAATTGTCATTTCGATTCCGTTTCGGAAGGGATGTGGTTGTGTTTGTTCGTGCATTGCGTGTGTTTGATGGATGCTGTGTTGTGGTAGTATGTTGTATGGTAGATGTGTTATGGCTGCTGTTAATAAAGTTAAAGGACTTTATTAAGAGCAGAAGATCCTTGGATCTTCATGTAAAATATTATGTATATTATTTTGTAATTTAAAATATTTCTAGTATTCATTTTTATGCATATTGCGGTGTCATCCATAGTTAATGAAACTTAGTTTGCAGTTTATATTAATTAGTAATCATTTAGACTCAAACAATATTTTTGTCTAAATGCACATAAAATCTGGATAAAAATAAAATTTCACAGAATTTTAATATAAAGTTGGCGAGATTGGCTTGGTTGGCTGAAATTTATAAGTTTATATTATATTTATTTATTTATTTTATATTCACCATAGTATTCGTTGATAGACTTAGATCTTTGATTTTAAAACTAAGGACTATTATGACTACATTCGAGATTCCTTAAATAATACTAAAAACCAAAACATTGAGAAATAAAAAAAAAATCTTTATTCCATAAAACTACGAGGCTTACAATCTCGTTAACCGAAAACAGATTTCGCAATGCGTGCTCCAAAATAACGGATAAAAGACACCGAGGCCCGAAGCCCCAATAAAACTCCACACGGGTTATCCGAAATTAAAACGCAACGTATCGGCGTCGCGTTCAATCTCGCGAAGCCCCAAAGCCGAGCCAATTTTTCCTCTCTATATTGAAAACTTGAAAATTAATTCCTACCTAATTTCCTCTTGAAATATGAGGTCGGCATACACGCGTGGCTCACGCAAATTTTGTTACCTCGGCATCTACGGCTGCCGAAACTACTCCCCCAACCGGCATCAATCTTACCCCACCACCTACGGCCGTATAATACAATAATATATGTCTAAGTTTCGGACCGGCCCTGTAGGTAGGTCCGTCCTTGTCGCTCGCAAGCGGGCTGCGTAGGAGCGAGCGGGAGGGCAGACTGTGGGGGCGTCCTAAAGGGTGTAGGGAGTATGTAGGGGGTGCTATTGAAATTGAAGCGGGGTTTAGGCGGATGACGCCTGGCTGGAGAATGGATGGAAATTTCCTCAATTTAGCGTTTTCGCCAACAAAGGACGTTGTTTAATTTTTGGTTTTTGTTCGTCGCGAGGTGTGGTCTCCACGTGTGAGAGAAATTATTGGGACGAGGCGGTTTATTTTTGTTTGTTGTCGAGCGCTGAGGTTGACCTGGTTTGAGGGTTTGCTTTGAAACGGGTCCTTGTTACTTCGAAGAGTGACAGCGTATACACTTGTTATAACTTGTTTATTAAAATTCGCTGTAAAGGATATTGGAACGGTTTAGCTATTTTGAGGATAGGTACGCTTTATCTTATTCTGTTGCGACTTCCGAACACATAGTTCTGGATCAATAACTGTGACTGATTTGGATAAAAAATGCATTTTAGTTTGTGTGATATTTATTTAATTATATAAAAGTAATGCGTTTTAACTTAGAGACTGGAGCAGTATAATTAATAAAACAACACTATACTACACCTATTCTAATAAGCCCATTTCATGTTTAGTCCCAAATTTAAAGCATGTTCTTACGTAATAGGTCCATCGTTCGTTCTAAGCCGGAAATCCCGACAAGGCCTGTCAAGCGGAGCCGAAAGCCGAACCGGGCCGAATGGGGCCGAAAGCGCTCGTCCGTAATCCGAACGCAATTAATTAAGCCACACCAACTTTTACTGCACCGATTTATATTCGACGGGCATTCCTACCTACCTTTGGTTTAAGGGATGCTACATAGATGCGGAGAAAACGGTTATGACACTGGCCTTCAAAATATTTCAAAACTTCTTTTGGGCGATTGATTTATCGCGCATCAAATTTTAGCTTTATATTATAATTTGTTAGAGAGAGATGCCTTCTCTTAATACAGTAAGCCCTCTATTCTACGGTTTAAATACCTACTACTCAGTATAAAAATTATTTTGAAGCTTAAAAGGAGCTTTGATTATATTTTAGACAAAGATTACAAAACATTGTTTATATTATAACGCAACAAAGCAAGTAATCAGAACAAAGCAGGTATGAGTTTGACTTCATATTGAGTTCAAATGAAAAAATCTTCACTTTACATGTTTTCCCTCGCAATAACATGAATTTACTTGAAAGCTATAACAAAGATATGTCACTAAATAATATCCCGAAATAATGTACCAATCTTTCACTCAGTAAGTAACAGCGACTTTTCATACACACCAAGCCGCACGCAACCCTGTGGCACTTCCATCTTTGTTTAGAACTTGCCTTTGGCTGCGAACTACTAAATCTACACAAGTGGGGATTAATTAATGTTTGCGCGAGACAACACACCAAAGGGTTGCGAGGGGATCCGAGGAGTGTTGTGGTCACGTACTGGCGTTCAGCGCGTGTGTCTCATGCGAATGTGACGTTTAGCGAGCGATGGGTTTTTGTTTTCTCCCTGCCAGTTGGTGCTGTTACCCGTTTAACATCGTTTAATAGGTACTTTTTTTTCGTTTATCAACTTTTCTTTTCGTAGCTGATTACGATAGCTTGGAGTAGCCGGCTCACTGACGATTCCGACACAATTAATTCAGACACAGTGTCTGCATTGACAATAAAAGTGTCAAGTAACTAAACTGTGACCAAATAAATTGTGTCCGAATCCTCAGTGAGATGAATAGCCTTGTTATCTGACTTACGGAGATTTTTTTACATCACACATCTAAATGTAACAACTACGTCATAATAACACTACTTGCTTAAAAGTGAAGGCTTAACTTATATAGGTTAACTTCCTTCTAGTTAACGCTGAGCTACGCGGTTATAAGCCGAATAGCTAGGTACCCTTAGTATGTAACACTAAATCGAGGTACCTATGCGGCTTGCTCGCTTGCCTCGTCTTAGAAGTTATAGCGCATAATAGATATCAATTAGGCGCTCTTACTCAAGTTAACTGATTGCACTATTTTGATCGTGGTAATATATTGTCGATCATGTTTGGTACTTTAAAGTAAACGGTGTTTTCCGTCAAACTTACTAACAATGCGATGTATATGGGCGATGTATAGTTCGGCTTTATAGAAAGTTAGTGTGTACAGTGCCCAGTAATCTAGAAACAACATAATTATTTTTATTCCTCCGAATGAAGTTATTCTCAATAACATACAAAAAAATTGTTGCAAGTAAAAATCAATCATTGATTTCAATTTTTAGTCTTACAAAACTATACTTCCCTTCCACTTTCCAAGGACCATAGAAACGCCAGTAATATTACAATGTCACCCGTTCTATCGTTCACGCCACCTATCTCATAACACTTACACATAGCTAGGTGCTTAGCCTTATCTCCCGCGTCAGGCCACACTTAAGCTCGAGGGGTTACTCAAATAGGCACAGTCGCATTAGGCCCAAAATTACAGGCCACCGTCACAGCCTAACGTGGTAAAATGGCTCAACCACCTGCAGGGAGTTAAACTTAACCCCCTACACTAAGTCACACAACGCTACGTCGTAAGGACGCCGAAGCATACTCCGATAGACACCGTACCTTGCGGGCGTAAGACGCAATTTCCCTTCTGCCGCATCTGTAAATGTGTTCACAACGCTCAGGATGGTTGCCGTTTGACCCCTCTTCGTATTTCGGACGGCGGGCGGGGGCTGTTTTAGTCATCAATAATGTTTGGAGGTAAGCCTTAGTGGAGACGTGCGCGATCCGTTATGTTACTCCGCTGGTGTGGGTATTGTGAACGAACGGATTTGGCGGCCTCCTCCTATGTGAGCTGGTTATTAATTAATGGCCATTGTTTTCGGGGAAATGTGTATTATTTACGCACATCATTTACCTCCGTTAAGCTGTAGCCATATGAATATACGCAATACATAACATAAGCTTACACGTTTAGATATTTATGGACGTATTTACTTGTATAATATACACTATATACTTTTCCATTGAAATATTATTTTAATGGAAAAGTAAAATACTTAGTTACTTTGGTAGGTAATGTAAAATTGTTGTAGTAGGATATTGATTACAAAGTTATTTTTTACTCAATAATCATGTTCTTGATATAATATTAATATTAAAATAAAATAACTACTGTGGTGGCAGTGAAAAAATCTACTCTTGAAGACCAAATTTCATTCCTAAATCCTGGCGAATAGAGTACAATATCCATCTGCAACAGTTGTAATTTCTAAGAAATATAATAAAACGACTTAGTATTATATAACTCTACCCAATCACCTAACAACACGACTTAATCCGTATTTCGAACACCTACTATCCACTATACATTACGGCAGGTACGAGCATTCACCACCAAAATCCATTACGAAACAATACACAAATGTTCTCTCCCTCGTCCCGCGGCGCGGCCTCCATCAACGGTGATTGATAAGCCGCCCCGGGACTAGTGAGGAACTACGTCCTGTTGATCGATGGAGAATAGAGAAAGAAAGAAAGAAAGAAAGAAAAACATTTATTGACCACGACATAGAAATAACAAATACAATGAGACATAAATACACAAGACACAAAAACTCAAACTAAGAAATAACACATGGACAAGGACTATAAAGTGGTCAACGAGGTACGGGCCTCAGCCACATTAGCCCGAAAGCCACTGCAGCGCTGAATAGAATAGAGAACAAGGTGTTAAAAGAAGGTTTAAAGTCATGAGGAGAGAGCTTCTTTTACTTGATGGTGCATGGAATAGCGCCCCTGTCTCTTACACCAAAGCCTAGGTACGTTTCCCACTCGGGGCAAATATTTGTGTGATTAACATCGCTGTTTGTTCCGTGTCTGGGTGTGTCATTAATTTATAAGATTTGTTAACATGACTAACAACTTTCTCGTCCAATTAATATTTGCTTAGTTTACCTGTATATGCGTTAAGTCCTACCTAGCACACTATACTCTTGGTACGTTAAGACTGCTACTTTAGTTATATGATCAAGTAATGACTCGCCCTAGCTTCGCTTCGGGTTATGGGTTAAATTATGCATAGAAACTTTCCTTATTTTAAATGATTATTACTATCTATTAAAAAACCGCTTCATTTGTGTTCGTTGTGTAGTTTTAAAGATTTAAGCTTACATAGGGACAGAAATACGCGGGAAGCAACTTTGCCTTATACTATGTAGTGATATCAAGAACGTATATAAAAATACTTGTGAAAATTAAATTTATTTATTCATTTAACACTGATCGTTCGAGTTCGGTCATATTTTTACGAAAGCACGCGAAGTCTACAACACTATTCGCTGGCGGTTTCCGCGTGGATAAAATGTCGGCGGTCGCAAGGATAAAGCGATAGATTTACATCTAGCCGGAGTCACACTGCTTTGAGGGTCAAATTCGAGGGGAGTAACGAATGACTAGAGCCGTCGATAGTTCTATGCGACGAAGATAGAATGTTTGAAGACAGCCAGCTTTTCACGACGCAGGGGAAAACTTGATGCTAGTGAAGTTAATAAACACTTCATGCTCCCTGACTCTCATAACGATAGTTTGAGTAGATTCTATGATTACCAGAGATCATTATTTTTTTTTGTAATATTGAGATATCACAAACTTACGAGTAGGTATTAAATGGGTGCTTAGTATTAGCGTAATAATACTAATAAAAACTGAAATGCTTAACAAAGTTGTAATAGTGTTGCTAAATAATAATATAGTCCTTGCAATAAAAATAATTCTAAATTGGCATCATAAATAAATTAAACGTGTTTGGATAATATCGTCTCGTAGCAACTCGTAGCAACGCTGCGCGTGCTACGACGCGACTGTGCTGTCATCTAGCCCTGTACAATAAGATTTTTAATTCGTGGACTTTGCTTCTCGACAAAAGATGGCGCTAAATGTCAATGAGAATCGATATTAATCCAATATAATAATCTTATTAGATTTTCATTTCATATTTAATTTACGGGCCTCATATTTTAAGATTGCTGTGAACCAAATAAATAAAATATTCAATTCTATTCTATTCACAAGATTTTTCTATTAGAAAACGTATTCGTTCAATTTCTGAAGTACATAATTCGTACAATTAGGAACGTAAGAAATAGCCAACTAGCAGAATTTAAGAGGCATAGTGTATACAGTAAGAAAATAATTGTCTACGCGGTATAAAATTCAAAAAGTTTTAATGCAAGTGTTTTTTGAAAGGCTTAATATACTGATGAGTCTCTAACTTTTAATCATCACACATGCTGAGTAAATCACATGTCAAACAGTGTCGCAATATACTAAATTAATAACTTTTTTTGTTGCCTTTCTTATATTTTGTTGTACCTATTTATGTTTTGTTTAATTATTTCTTCGATTAATCCTACCATCCAAACTTTATGCTTATTGACCTATCCCCTCACAATTATTTTTACAAGTACGTTACTAACAGGTGCAAGGGACCGTCACTCTCGAACCGAACAGTTCCAATTTATTATTGTCTAACACACACATACCTACCGTAGAACATGCATAATTTACAGAATCACGCTCCGGTTATGTGGCGGAGTGGTCTGAATCACTGACGAAGTTCGAACATTAAATTTGTGCGGTGAGTTGGTAATTGTGCCTATACGTCGTTATTTAGGCACCAGATGGGATATATTGCTTGTATGCCGACTTGACGGCACAGTTTGATAAATGAAATGAAAATCCTGTCACACCGTGTGTCTTTTGTTTATGAGATTAGCTCTAATGAATTGCGTTCAGACTCGCGACTACATTTTATTTTACAGGATACATTTACTCCTCGTATACGATGAGTTTAGTAATCGTAGCATTATCGAGAGACTCTTCTCTGACTCGGTACCAAAATTTGGGTGATGAATGTAGCTCTTTATTCTGTGTCGTTATTTATTCGTGTATACTACTCTTGTTTCTGATATCCTTAACTAGCAGTCCTAGAGACATCGTCCGCGTTTTTCCCCGTTTTTTATACATTTCCCATTGTTTATTTGCTCAACGTGATGTTATATAGCCTAAAGCCTTCCTCGACAAATGGTCTATCCAACACGAAAGATTTTTCAATTCTAACCAGTAGTTCCTGAGATTAGCGTGGTAAAATAACTCTTCAGCTTCATAATATTAGAATAGATACATGCTTAAGCCACTAGGATCCGATGAATGTTAGCAAAACAAGGCGTGAACACAGTTACGTCTGTTTGAAGGAAATCACATGTCTCAGTGATTTAATTAATAATGTACCAATCAGACCAAATGCTTGAGGCTAGGGTAGACAGGGCAATGTTCTACTGTGGTTGCTAGAGCGGAAGCGGGTGTCATGATTGAAAGGTATTTATCATTAATTCAGTAATATTAAGTTGATAATTGCTATGTGTTGTTATGCCAACTTTGTGTATTCGTTTTTATTTGCACATTACAGAATGATTGCATTATCTACGAAGTGCAAACTAATGCCATCCCTTTAAGAAAACAAAGTTTATTTCTTACTAAGATTTTGATAAGCAAAATACAATACTTTAAGGAATCGTAACACTTTTAAAGCTAAATTCCCGATTTTATCCAAAAATAGAGAGTTCCGCTTATTTACACATTAATTGTTATTTCTGTACATTAATTACTTAATTAGGCTTCCCTTTAGCTATACAATATAAGATCAATACCTTCTCCATACATAGAGTAATCTCAAATCAAAACTGAACCTTACCGCCTACGAGATAGAAGTGATATTGCAGCGTTTCTTATATCTATTGAAAGCTTATATGCGCGCGTTTCAAAGGAATTTACAGTACAGGGTGCTCTATTTCGCCGCAGGTGAATACCAACTGTCAGCGGTCCTGAGACGGACGAGGTTATGGGGGAGGGCGGGCGCGATATACAGGATGCTTCAATACAGTTTTGTTAAGGATTATCTACTATATACTATTGGAAGCTTTATATGAAGGGTCCTCATCTATTTAAACGTATAAAAGAGAGATTTACCTAACACAATCTTTAGTATTTGGACCTAGTTAACTAGTCCCTGCGGGCTTGCTTACATACCGTTTCACGACCCGACTGGTCTTCATAATCATTGAAACCCGGCTTAACGTGCTTTCCGAGGCACGGGCGTTCAACCACCAACTTTCTAACTCCGGGCTGAGTTATTCCATACAAAAAAGCTCACACAAATTTTGCTTGACCCCGGTCGAACCGGGGACCTCTCGGTCCTTACGCAGTGCTTATTACCAATAGACAAACGAGGCAATTTTATGATTTATGCGGTTAGTGCACAGAGACAAAGAAAATACCAATGACGAAGAAAATTCACGTTATCCTAGTTCTGGCAACATCCTGGTTGCTGGAGGGTGGTCGGGTCGGCCAAGGAGGCAGGGCGGGCCCTATTTGTCTTGTGGGAGACATGTGCGATCGCTCGCCCCGTTTGTTTGTTTGTGTTTAGAGCCTTAGCGGATGTCGGTAGAGAACATACACGCGATAGTTAATTACTGAGTTCGAGTGTTCGGTGGAAGGGTTAATCCGTTCTAACTTAGTTCGAGTTCAGCTTTATAAGTAGGCCGGTATTTTCAAGCTTTTTTACAAGTGTGTTTTTTATAAGTAAGCATGTGTAAAAACACAGTAAGAGAGGGGTATCTTCTAATACAAGTTTTTCAAACTTAAAAGAAGAGTCCCACACTAGTATACACCAAACTGTAGTTTAATAAAGAAATTTTGATTTGATTTAATGTGTGACAAAATGTAATGCGATAGTTCACATTCCATAGATGGAAATTTTTACATACACTTCTGATTCTTATTAAAACTTCTGAACCACCAAAATGTGATATGATAGTATTATAATTATGCTATTATCATAATAACACATATTCATAATATGTATTTTTTACTTTTATTGTTAGCAACGTCTTCTGCCAACTGACCGCGTAGACAATTATTAACTCTCTATAAGCACTATTCCCTAATAAATTCTTTTAGATCACGATTTTTTAAATACATTTTACAGTAAAATGCAAGGCGTATATTCGTCTGAGGATGTTCGAAGGCTTACCGGGTAATCCGGATCTATCTGAACGGTTTAACAGAGCGACGCCCACCTGTTCCCGGACGGTAAGATTTGTCATTTGGGTCGTCACTTGTGTAATAAGATTAATAAGATGTGTCCCACCAGATAGGATTAGACATGGTGTGACACTTGTCTCTATATAAAGAAATACAAATCTGGGACATTTCCACATACGATCATCAGACCCCAAACTAAGCAGAGCTTGTACTATGGGCGTCAGGGAGTGATATCTATACATGGATTTATAATTACATATTCACACAGAGACACGGAACAAACACCAATGTTAATCACACAAATATTAGTCCCGAGTAAGAATCGAACCCACGACTCTACTCTTGGAACCGCCAGGCAGTATTCCGCCGCCATTCAAATATAATGAAGAAGAGAACCCGAATGTTGATTTCCTTAAATTAGAAGAGATCTTTAAAAGCGTTTGTTACACAGATTCGACTGTTTGATGAAATATCAAGTAGGTATTTAAGGATATTACATTTTTATTTTACTTGACCATAGAAGACTACGGTGATGACGAGCGTAGTTGACTAAGGCCTTATCGCCCAATTTTAGGGTAGGCTCGTGCCCCAACAGTGGTGATGTATATGGGATGATCATGATGATGATGATAAGGCTCTTCGCGTATGAAGTGTCTTTTAATCTTTTTCATAGTTTCGTGGCCCAATCAAATGAACCGATTGGTTTCAAGAGGAGTCCGTTGATCAGTCCGTCGAGAAACTACATAGGCTAGTATTGCAATCTCATCTACAACAGCGATACAATCCCTACAATCTACCGCAGTCGTACTCCGTCAAGTGCCTCGCGTCACCATTTACATAACTCACAATCTCCCTTCAAAGGAGCACCAAACAGTCTCATTACGAAGCGAACATGCCAACAGAACACATGACCAAACTCACATCCATCCCCCTATGTACATACACCTCTCCCCCCTCCATAATTAGACCGCAGGAGAGTGCAAGTTCCTTCATCAAGATACGCGTTAGTTTAGTTTTAGTTTAATGTATGCATATTATCTAAGCAGAACCACCCACCACCCCCTATGTGTGCTCAATTTGGTGCATCCTCTATGTACAAGTTTAGTGCTGTGATATTGATCAATCAAAAACATAAATGTGAAATGAGAGCCAAGTTCAATATTATGATAATTGCCTTGGTTGTTGACTTCAACGACAAAAGAAGTGAGATCTAAATGGGTGCCAAGTTCAATGGTCAACCCAGAAATTTATTTATAAGTAACACTATAACATACCTATCATATCTTCTTATAACATAAGATAATGTATGGTGGTAGCCTATGAAGGTCTGTCTTGGCTAGTTTTTATATATGAATTATAGCCGTCGCAAGTTCTAAGCCTACAAGTATTTGTCGGTTTTATTTTATAATTCCGAAAATTTGGATTAATGGTAGAAACTAGCGAGCGAACATAATAATACGTTGGTAGGTTTATAGAAACTAGCCAAGACAGACCTTCATAGGCTACCACCATACATTATCTTATGTTATAAGAAGATTATGATAGGTATGTTATAGTGTTACTTATAAATACATTTCAGGGTTGACCATTGAACTTGGCACCCATTTAGATCTCACTTCTTTTGTCGTTGAAGTCAACAACCAAGGCAATTATCGTAATATTGAACTTGGCTCTCATTTCACATTTATGTTTTTGATTGGATATCATTACTTTTTGTAGAAAAGTATATATCATCGTAACGCCGTGGGTCGCTTTGAAAAGGACAAATTCAAAACTTAAACTAGACCTTATGTAGGTACCTACCCTAAGTAATAAATATGAAAATCGACTATAAGTACCTACTCTTAATTGTAAATAAGTAAGTATACCTAAATATTTACTTAGTGATCTGCCTTCCCCGGTATATAGGCGTGATTAGGCACTAATTAGGTTTTTATGTTAAGCGTTCATAATAGAACCTAACCTAATTATTAAAAAATTGCCAGTTTTTTATTTATTCCTTTTTATTCATGTAATTACCTATCTGCATACCAAATTTTAACTCTCTAGGTCATTTGGAACAGGGTTAGAATTTTGATCTGTCAGTCAGTCAATGATAAAAATGAGGATTTTCGGACATTAATATCTAAATAACTGTTTGAGATAAGCTTATGAAATTTAGAACACATATTTATCTCGCAAGTCACAATATATGAGCCAAATTTGATACGTTTATGTGAAATAGTTTTTGATTTATGAGGGGTTCAAAAGTGGTTCTAAATGGTTCGTGTAATATTACACACGGTGCGGCTCGCCAGTTCTGTTTCTTGAACTTGGCTTGACACGCTACCGCGTGTCTAGATTGAGGGAATTCGGAGTCAGCATGTGCTTGTCTTGTTCTGTGAAGTCTAATCTATTATTGATTCTAAGGCGGCAAGTTAAAGATGATACCAGTGTGGAATCTTTTTGGGACGGTCATTTATTTATTTATTTATTTATTTAAAATAGGTACACAAACAGATTACTATCAGTTTTACAGCCATAAAATTTGTACAATAGATATAATTAACTAGACAGCAATCTATAAATAGCGTACACAGCATGAACCATTTATTATTTTACAAGCTAATACAATTTAAGTTTAATTTAAGTTCATTAGTCACAATGAAAATAATACACTTAGAACAGTTAGTTTTAGACTGGCTCGGTAGAACAGTGGTTAGTGACCCAGGTTCTCTACCTACGGTTTCTAGAAAATAGTGTGACGAACATCGGTGTTTGTTCCGTGTCTGGGTGTTTTATTAAAATATATTTAAGTACATTTGTGTATCCACTGTAGATTCTGATATATGTAACACAAATGATTAAGCTCCTTACCATGGGATCAGATGCATGTATTTAATGTTGTGTAATATATATTTTATTTATTTGTCTAGTTGATGTAAAAAAATTAAAAGCATAATGATTAAGAGGAGGAGGTAAAAATAATTACACTTGCACAGCACTTTCTATTACCTATTTCTGCAAGACATCAAAATATTTGACAGGCGACATTCGATATAGCCCCGGTCTCGTGCGCAAAGAGTCCTAGATTCGGTTCAATCTTCAGAAGATTTTCCACAAACGAACCGAGTACTATAATGATCGTTTGAACAGACGTATGACCAAAGGAACCTTCGCTCCCTATAATGAATGACACCGAACGGGGTTTAGTTGTAAGTATATTACCGTTTATTGTCTGAGACATACAGCTCAGCACATAGTACATAGCCGCAGACGTCCGCGACGAATACATAATGTAAAGGAAACAAAGCTTGCACGTACTTAATGCTCGCCAAATTCTAACTCTTGGTTTGGAGAAAGTCAAGAACTGACGCGAGTGAGTATTGAATACCAACTGTCGTATAAATTGTTGAATCCTGCGATATGTATAGTGAATAGAAAAGCAAATGTGTAGATCATTTACTAGTCCAATATCCGGAATCGATTGGGGTTTTTTATAGCATAAAAACCTTGATGTCATTTATTCTTATCATGATTTCTTTGTGATCTCATAGTATTATATCACGATCGCTAGGCTTTAAAGACCGACGGCGCTTGGCCTCTCATGGCTATAGCTGAAAATCAGCGGTTTGCCCCTGGTAAACCTGACGCTGAGCTATTGCCATTTTGTATCACAGCGACACACACGGATGTTGGCATTTGTGTTATGTAGACTAAGTTTAAATTTTCTTTGTAGTTTCTGTTTTTTAATTTGTTTAGTATTAATTTTTGCTTGTAGTTTGTGTTTTCTTTTTTATTTTGTTTAGTTTTAATTTTGTTTGTATTTTCTGTTTTTTTTATTTTACTATTTGTTTTTTTTAATTTCCGATATTGTAATGTGTGTCTCTTGATACAAATAAACTATTATTCTATTCTATCTCAATAGCATGAACAACAATCTACGTTAGAGAACTTAGTAGTATACTGTGAATCATCTTATTGTAGTTTTACTATTACGTTTACTGTTAAGTACACTTAACCATGAATTTCGTAGACTCAATATCGTGGTCTATACCAAATACTATCTAAACTTTGTATTCAAACAGCAAAAGAACGATTAATCTGGTACATAAGTTCAGAAAGTATTAATTATTGCAGATTAGACCATGACAATTTAAAATTCTATATTATTAGAAACCCGCCCTCACTTTGCTTTGGGTATATTATACATAAAAACCTTCCTCTTAAATTCCCCTATCTATTAAAAAAACCGCATCCAAATTCGTTGCGTAGTTTCAAAGATTTAAACATGCATAGGGACGCGGGAATCGATTGGATGGGAACCTTGTTTTATACTATGTAAGATAGCAGATTGTTATCTTGGAAAGCTTGAGAACGTTTCCGCTATTCGTTTGTTCCTTGCCGCCCTCCTTGCCGGGTAAGCAACAAAGGGGAAATTCCGCTTGAACCAGCCACCCACAAACAAACAACCAGCCGTTTCGCATTCCGTCCACTGCGGGCTTTGGCGGCTTTAGCGCCCTGTACACTAAGCTGAAGGCACCTTTGGAAACGATCTGTTCCACTGGAGATCAGACCATGTTTGGAATGGGTGTCTGATTCTGAATGATTCTACGAAACACTTTCGTAGTTACACGAACACATCTTACGTACAAACTTGTTTTGCCTTTTTCCATGATACTCTACATGTATAAGTACACAACCGGGTCACAACCAAGCGTACACCCTCGGATGGTTGAATGATATGTGCAACAGAATGTCCCAAGAAGGACTAGTAAATTTTACTAGCCAGTTCAGAAATCACTCCTTCGTCCATAAGATATCAGAGCTTCAGAATGGTTTGTCCCGTGCCAAATCCTTTACCCAAAGTGCCGCTTCACCGGACTCTGAGTTTGAATTTGAATACACTTACGCGTTCAATATCCTGTATCTGTTCATTAGGGATTGATTAGGTTAGGTTAAGTATTTAAAGGATTGGTGGCAACAATGCGAGCAAAGATTTGATGCTACTAAGACTTAATTAGTTTACTATTCATTGTGGTTTAGAATAAGGATCAGCTGCAAGAAAACTGGAGCTGAAACAATGAATATTCCACATTAGAGCCACGCCCGACCCGTGACCGATTTAACCGCGTTAGATCCGCCCCGGCCGGGCCAGATGTGCGGTATCCGCGTATCCGCATATCCGCGTATCCGTGTATCCGATGTTCGTATATAGACGGATATTTACCGTACGTATTTGCTGAGCGGGCCGCGGGTTACAAACGTTTGCATTACCAACTGGATAGCGGGTAGTGGTGGGGCCGTGTCGATTTTCGTCGATGCTCGCATCTCGTTACTCCGATTATATTATTTTTAACAAAAAAAAAACATATGATGTAAAGAGATTTTGCAGGAAATACTAGACAGCTAGGCCCACGATCCCACGTCCCAGTACCAGCATGATTTTTTGGTAGGTGCTTTTGTAAATACTTGTACGTCACTTTCGCTAAAACCATTTAAAAGCTAACGAGGAGAAAAAAAATCTTTCCCAATGTTAAAATGTATCTCTACGTATCACATCATCTTTAGCACTTACTAAAAATATGATACATAATATGGAATTCACCAAAAATATTGTTATCAGATAACACACATACATTGATCTGATACTTAAAATATAAATAATTACACTCGGACAAGGAAAAAACACTGACATTCATTACACAAATGTTTTTCCCCGCGTGGGATCGGACTCAGACTCCTGACATAAGCGATCAGGGTCACTGTAAAATACGTCGTCGATCGAATCGAACCCACGACTCTTGGAACCGTAGATAGTGACTATAGGTCACTAACCACTGTTCCACCGAGCCAGTCAGAGTAGGTATATCGATGAACGCTGTGCACCCCCAACCCGTCAGCGTAGCCCGTGGTGCTTGCGGGACGAAACCGAATTTCCGAAACGTCTAATAACTTGGATGTTAACTCTGACAGCGCACTATGTACACGACAGAGCCAGCCTCCACGGACCCGCCGGCGCCCCCCGCCGCCCACGACAAATAGGCTTAAGAGGAGTCGGGAACAGATTGATAGCTCCAGATATTCCTATCCAGCATCTTACTTATAACTTCCAATTATAAGTAGTGTGTCTACATATCGTAACGTTAGCACTGGCTAAGAATGTTAGGCTACAATCTAGACGTACGCGACGCGGTGGCGGTCTATCGCATGAGCTGATTGTACTAGCATGGTTGCCACCGCCATTGTGTGCGTCCAGTTTGAAGCCTTTAACATAGAATTTACTTTTGATAATATTTTGTTTTTCACAGGTTAAAAACAGTAGCACTCAAATATATAGCTACTTTATCATCTTAGGTAGGTTTTCAATAGATTTGATATAATAATTGGCCATATCGATGAACGTTGAACACCCCCAACCCGTCAGCGTAGCCCGTGGTGCTTGCGGGACGAAACCGAATTTCCGAAACGTCTAATAACTTGGATGTTAACTCTGACAGCGCACTATGTACACGACAGAGCCAGCCTCCACGGACCCGCCGGCGCCCCCCGCCGCCCACGACAAATAGGCTTAAGAGGAGTCGGGAGCAGATTGATAGCTCCAGATACGCTGGTCGGGACTGTCTCATTTGCCTAGCTAGTTACACTGTAGTTCGGTACCCAAATTGGGGTGTTTAGATAAGATGTAAGATAAGGTTTCCAGTTTGAAGGTAAACCTTTGTCCTTTATTAATAATGTTAGTTGTACCTAAGCGCGGAATTGCCAACCCTTACGTTGTATGCTGAAAGCATAAAAAAAATGTGTATTAACTAAACTACCTATGGAGACTAGGTAGGTACTAATATTTATCAAACTCTTTACAAAATAGAGACTGTTGATAGTCGAAGTACCAATCAATTTTGTTTCTTAAATATTTCAACATTAATTCGGCTACGATATTTGGTATTAAGTTGTTTCGAATTAATTTTGGATACGGCGGACAATCATAACTTTTGTTATTTATATCTACCCAAAGCATTTTACATGCATACTTACTTAAATACAGTCACAACTTCTAAACGCCGTGTGCTACTACCGTTCATCAAACACGTAACAATATTATAGATGTAATAACATAACCACCCATTGTCAACATTTTAACAAACAAAAGAAAATCATCGCTACAATAGTCAACAAAAACAAGCGAAGATCACGCCAAAAAAGTCAAACAAAATGAAAAAGCCAACTCAACAAGTGTCGGGCATAATCGAATCTTTGATAACGGCCATTAATCGGCTAATTAGAGAAAG
This sequence comes from Maruca vitrata, assembly GCA_039566165.1. Taxonomy (NCBI): domain Eukaryota; kingdom Metazoa; phylum Arthropoda; class Insecta; order Lepidoptera; family Crambidae; genus Maruca; species Maruca vitrata. The sequence goes on from CM076926.1 coordinate 3,333,372, forward strand.
AAACGGCGATCCGCTCCCCGCCTTGGGGTAGGTCTGGGACGATTTTTGCGTCAGTTTTACAAGTCTTCTTCGTTCGTGTGCGGTTGGGTGGAATTGGTCCATGTTACATTTTTTAAGTGATTTTTTTTTTGGTAACGAATTCGTATTGAATTTGGACAGGCACTTACACCTATTTTTTACGTATGTTGTTAGATACAGATTTTCATTATAGGTATTTTTAGTGAAGGTTAAGTTGTTGAGTGGTTTAATTTATTGAAAACAAGGCAGAAAATAAAATATCAGTTGTTCACATTTCTTTCAAAATCAAAATAATTTTTTGCTAGTCACACGTTTTGCAACTGGTAAAGAAACATTACCACTTTCATACATTGCTACCTACTTTCATTGTTAGTACATTGTAACGTCTAATGCCATTTTCTAAGTGATTATCATTTACTGTTTATTTAAATCGAAATAGAGCTTTTGTAGGTTTACGAAACACAATTTAATCAATATTACTTATTTAAAAGATTTTCCATTTAGTTTCAACATAGGTACATGCAGCTGTTATTGAACATTTAAGAGTATAAATAATTACGTTTGTAATTTTAAATCGCATAGAACAAAACGACCATTCCACCGCACCGCGACTACCGCTCGCGAACCGCGCGCCGCGGCGCAATCATAATGAATATTTTATTTTATCATAGCTCCCCCCCTCCCCCTCCCCCGCCACAGCCCTGAACTTGACACCAGCGAAAAATTAGTTCACAAGGCGAAAGTGAAGTTTGTACAGAGTTTGCACTTTTTGAACGAACCTAGACTGAGATAAAAGAAGTTGCTTCGAGGAACTTTGCGCGGGCTTTTACTTGAGATCTGAAGCCGGTCGGTGACTCGGAATGTGGCGGGTTGGAGATTGGTTAAGCACGCGTGTGGATCAGCTAGGACGGGTGACCGTGTGAGCAGACTCTTGTGGCTATCCATATGCATACCGCATACCATACGAGCTTTCTTCCTGCCCTTGATCTGACGGCATTACTGTCACCAATTAAAAAAAGTACTCCGTTTAGCGGTTTAGCATTCCGGTAGTTTAGGTAATTTATTGCGATGTCAGTATTCAAGTTATACCTGGACAGTGATTTTGTTTAGTAAAATTTAATTTTACTACAGAATACAAAAAACATCTTAAAATATCTTTCAGAGTGGTCTGGACTTAAGATACTTCACTGAAAAGCCCAAAACATATAACGTCATCAGCTGGTCTTGGGTACTGTAGGTAATTTGAAAGTGTGCCAATTAGGTGAGTGATAGTAAAACCATAATGTTAGTTTTTTAAATAGGGAAAAGATAAAGTAGAATTATTTGTCTCATACCTTTAACAGACCAAAAAGAAAATAGAGCTTACATTTAGACCACTATCGTGCAATTCTTACATACCCAATCCCGGCCGCTAAGAAAAACATTTTATTTTAAACGCATAGCTCGTACCAGTTGCTAATTTAAAGTCGCAATGGTGCTTATTAGAGTCGGAGGGCCACTTCCGGATTGGCTCTCTCGTCGCCGAACCGACTCTGGCGCATTCATGCAATGTATGACGCTAATTAAAAAAGCACAGAGCTTGCGTGCGGAGTGCGCTTTGAGGTTTTAATGAGGGCGCGTATTCGGTGCCTTTATCGGGACCTAGGTGGGCTGCGGAACTGCTGGGTTAGGGTGAAAGTGTTAACATTTAAATTGTGGATTTGGTACTCAATGGAATATTTGCGGCGGCGGGCTTTAGACCTGTTGTGTGTATTTTTTAGATTAAACTGAAATATTACCTAATCAAGTGGTAAGTGCAATCTATAGAACTAAATAAAATTGAAGTGTCTATTTGCAATTTGCACACGTAAATGAAATCAAAGTTTCAGTTTGAACTATCAAATTTAAAGAGTTTTTTCAAAATGGGTAGGAATCTAAATGGAATACCAATAATAAAAACACTTTTGGATTTTTTTTGTCCGTCCGTCTGTCTGTTTGTTCCCGCTAATCTCCGAAGCTGCTGGATCAATTTTAAGAGGACTTTCACTTATACACCGTGAAATTTTAGTGGTATTTTTCCCGTGGCAGAACGATTTGCCTTTAGTAATACTATCGTATCATGCAAATTATTCTTTGAAGAATTTTTTTTTAATTTTTCTAAATATTGTTTTCCAACTCGAAAACGAGAGAAGCTATTTTTTATAAAATGTGCCGTAATCAGGTACTGCTTGTCGCATGAAATCGATGCTTAAAGCTAAAGAAGCTCTACGCCCTAAGAAATAAAGCGGTTTTAACGTGCCGGCATTTGTTGATTTCAATAAAAAAGAACTGCACAAATCTATTGTGCTACTAAGATAGAATTTTTAACTGCGTAAAAGTCGTGGGCGGCCGCTAGTAAAATAATAAAATCCATCCATCCATGTTACAAACCACGTTACAAAATCTAACAGGAGTTTAAAGAGTAAGTGCCACCGAAGCTAGACGCCCAGAGACTTGTACTAAATATTAGTCTTTATGGGTCTATACGCGATATCAGGAGTAGCAATTACATACTTACTTACTGCAGGACGTTTCGACTGGGTTACAACAATCATGGCAAGCGACCATAATATCACGTGTACTCAAAACAGTGCAGATAATAAAATATTTATTTGAAATTCTATATTTCGTTTTGTTTTAAATTATATTAGTAATAAAATAATAAAATTGTTATGGAGAAACTAGTAGTTACTTTTGCTAGTAACCGTTGGTAACCTTTATTATACTTATTGGTTAAATTTTCAGTTCTATTAAGCTTGCCGCGCTTGTTTATTTATTTGAAGACCGATAGACGCTTATTAAGATAATTATTTAAGTGAGGCGTTATAAATCGTTAACAGGATCATTTATGCGCGGATTGTGTGAAAGGACTAGATGTTACATATGTAGCTTGGAACATATGAGTAGCTTTTTATGTAACTTTAAACAGTCCCGGCTATAAATACAACGTGCTAAAATATCGGGAACTCCCAAAAAAGTAAATTAGGGTCCTGGACAAATTATTTTTTAAATATATTTTTGTTCCTTTCCACAATCTCTCTCATTCAAGATCGTCGTAATTCTCGTCAGAGGATCAATCTCCATTCGTCCCTGGCCTCTGCCAACAGCTTCAACTGTACTCCTTTCTGCCATAACTTTTTTTTTTAAAAAGCAACTAGCAATCTCCCGCTACATCGTAGCTAAGCTTACAAGTCGATGCGTGTAAGAGTTTGCTAATCATTTATTCAGAGCACTGCACACACAATCTAAAGGTAAAAGCTTCGTGTCTTTTCTGCTGCGGGCTCGTGAGGTTTCACAGGTCAAAAGTCAAAGGAAACAACCTCATACAGTATGTAGGTATGAGTAGTTTATTTACTTTTAAAGGTAACTTCTTAGTAGGTATGTATAAGTTAGAAATATGAGGGCGTTCTGCAATGTACTTCATACTAGGGACGCACTCCGGTGTAGCAAAAGAAGAACGTTATGTTATTTTTTGAGCAAGTAATCTTCTTATAAATAAAAATGAATTGCTGTTCGTTAGTCTGACTAAAACTCGAGAACGCCCGGACCGATTTAGGTAATTTTGGTTTTGAAATGTTTGTTGTAGTCCAGGGATGGTTTAAATTGTGAAAAAATAACTTATAGGCGGCATGAAATTCGCTGGGACCACTAGTTTGGAATAAATATAAAGTGATACTATAGTAAGATCTACTGATCTTTCATAAAGTTATTCTATTTATTGATAAGTTAAAATTGCTATTATGTACAATATTATTGGCTCTATGTTTCTACGTCTACGTTTTTGCCGAGGACGCAAAAATAGCGATTGTTTGCAATTTTGATTGAATTACGCTTAAATATGTTCGCAACGGTAGCCTATGATCATCGAGGATAAATAATAATATGGTTTTGTTAGTGATGATGATGGTATTATCAAACTCTGTTTACTAGTGTAAGTTAACGGAACGTTCCTTATATATTTATGTACTGTTTCTGATGTAGAAACATCAGATAGGTAAGAAACATAGAGCATATTACTACCTAGTTTTGTGATCATACAAGTAATAGTTTATAATTGTATTAAAATAAAAGATTGTCCAAATTATTCACATTTTGTTCATCAAAACTAGACTTTTTTACCTGGACATTTTGAGGTCATTAAACTTCTACAGAATCACGTTCATTGGTCATGTGAAAACACTCACTTTTATAAAAAAAATACTCACGACATCCTCATAATGACTGTGATGAGATGATAGTGTAATGATCAAGATGACAGATTGTACCTTCAACTAATAAACCGCATTAAACATAACATTTTCAAGGTAAAGATTACAATTTATGAATTTTTAACAACCATTTCGCTGGAGCCTTGCGAAAATAATGCATAAGTTCATAAAAAATACACACTTTCCCTGATGTCATTTGAGGATTGGCCATTTTAAAGTGCATAAAATATGACGAATTATTTTACTACAACGATATTTTATGTTATAATCAAATAAATAATACGTATATGTATTTGATTATAACATAAAATGTCCCTGGTTTTCCTTCGGCCCATCCCGTATGAAACTTTATTATTATGTTAGAATGAAATACACCAGGTGTTTAATTTTAGGTATTTGGGCTATTAAATAAAATCAACTCGTAAGTTGGTTAAATATAAAATCCAATATGAAACCACGGTACCAAATCAAACTGGATTTTAAAGAGCTTTTCCAATAAGATAATATTGCCGAACAGCGCCACCTATCTGCAAGTAGCTGCTTTTTACTCTTGTCGCTAGATGGCGGTAAAACGCCCCTCGCTTATTCCGTTTCTGTTAAAACAGTTTTACCTTATTTCAATGGAATGGAAAGTTGTTTGGATAAATAATAGTCTTTTTACTAAAATTGTGTGAGTACTCAACACAAAATGCATTAATCTTCATAATACTTTCATGATCAATTTTAAAACATTTTTTATTAATTCTGTACCCTCCGTGAAAAAGTGATATAAGTCAAAAAATCATGTTTTGAGAAAATCGACTTCAAAGTTTTAGAAATTTTGAAAAATTACTGTCGTCTCCATATCAAATGTAGAGTTCCTAATAAAAAGCATTTTAATTATATTATAAAAAGAATTATCTGAAAACATATTTTTTTTCTTATTAATTTGTTTACATATTTAAAAAATAATAATAAACTATAATTTGTATCAATGACCACAAAACCCGTGAATTGTGTAAAATGATATAAGTTAATTTAGATTACTATACACAATTTGTAACGCAAATGTGTTTAATGATACATATTCTTTTTTTACTTGATTAAAAGTAGTAGAAAGAATGAAACTAAAAAAGTCCGGAACAAAATATTTCCATTGAAATGTCCTGGATGCAGTACATCAATCATTTTTCAAAAAAAATGTGTTTTAAAATACTTATATTAAAATACACCGCATTTATACGCAAATAAAGATGTGTATAATGATTCATGTTAACTTATCTCACATAAATATACGTGTAAAGTAATATAAGTACAAAGGACAATGGGCATTTTGGGCTAAAATAAAAATCGCGTGGCAGTCTCAAATTTCAATTGCATATCATAGTTCGTGTCATAAATAAAAACTTATTATATGGCAGTTACTTCGAGTCATGGTTAGATATAGAAATATAGAGTGATGAAGATTGTTATATTTCATTAACGTATTATTACATAACTATTTTATTTTGATAATTGTGTAAAAGCAAACAGCGGTTTTTTATTTAAATAGGATAATTCAGAATTACAATAAACCTGCGCCTACGAAAAGTGACATTTTTTTTTATAGTATAAACTCGTCTGACGGAATCACCCAGCCACGGCACGATACCAAGATGAAATTCGATTACCTGCTGCGTTTTTAGACACTATTATTATAGACGAGTAAGTTTTTTATAAAAAAAGCATTTTTTTTAAATATTAAACTAACAAGATAACCTCACTCCACCTGATGATAAGCGGTAGTGAGATCCAAATATGAGGTCGACAGGCACAATAGCCTTTCGCACTCACCCTGAAAGCCCGCTTAAAGAGGAGACTATTGCTGCGGCAACAACGAGACAAGGCGTGGAGTCTCGCATTGGTTTGAGCTGTGCGGGTTGGCCAGTCCGCCGGACGGAAGGGCCCCCGTTTCTACGGGTCTCCCTGGCCGGCAGGCTGACCCTCTCCGCCCGCACAATACCGCCGCTAAGACTCCACTGGTCCGGCGCTTGCCCCAGCAATGGTCCCCCCTGGCTCCGGTTCGTACAGTGCTGATCCCGGAATCCCGGCCAGAGTAACTTGGCGGGTTTTACGCAACTGTATGGTGGTAACAGCAACCGGTCGACAAAACTTCTTTGGACGTTTTTATATTGTACCTTTTGTATGTGATTGTATTTATCATAATAAAATCTTAAAAACATGGGCGGTTTTTTATTTTCTTGTAAACCTTTGAAAATATTAGACTTTTTAATAGTTATAATATACACTTAACAATAGGAATATTATAAAAATAAAACAATTTTTGCATTGAATCATCGAAATATACAAAGACAACAATATTCGATATCTCCTAAACTAACCGGTATATGCTCAAGATTTTTTTTTTAAATAATGTTGTTTAATAGTGCCTCGCAAGATATACTGATTCCGGAGACTGCCACTCAATTTCAAAAATAGACCAAGCTCCATACATTTTTGCCCATTGTCCTTTTGTAGGTATGTATTTGGTGCATCAGATGAATAGCTTCCCATTGTTATGGGCGTTTCGTTAATAATATTTGGTTCAGCGTTTCGTTTCGTTCTTATCGTTTAGTTTTTTATTATCATAAGGAAATAAATACTATTTCCTTTGCATCCTCTAACAGCATGTTAGTAAAAATTGTTTGGCTTCAGTTTCTTAATTGTTTATATCTTCCATTATATATCTGTTTCACATTCTTCATCAATACTTTTATTACTGTACTTTCATCCATATCTAAACCGTTACAATATTTTTTAGTTTTCTATTAATTTTAAGACATCCGCATTGTTATTTTCCTTTTATTATATCACTATAAAGTATAAAACAAAGTTGCCTTCTCTGTCCCTATATCCCTATGTGCGCTAAAATCTTTAAATCTACGCAAATGATTTTGTTGCGGTTTTTTCCAATATATAGAGTGATTCAAGAGGAAGGTTTTTATGTAAAATTTACCCGAAATGAAGCGAGGGCGGGTCACTAGTATTAGAATATATCGTAGTTAATAAAAGGTTCTTAAATATGAAATTGGCGGTTTTCGTACTGGCCACTTTTGTCACGATTTTCTCCACTTGGGTAAGGAATTCTAAATTTAAATTTGTACAGCTATTTAATCATGTATGGCATTTATTTGATTTTTTTCTGTTTTTTTTTGTCGTGTTGCAAAAGAAAACACAGTTCGTTTTTGGTTCCAACATTTTCTGGCTTTCTGTTAGCTGCAGGCTCCGATGTTAGTGATAAAACGGTTTTAATTCACTTTAAGCAAATTAGGCAGATTAAAAAGCTTAAAAGGTGAGTACTTCACGAATTGACTGAAGCAAACCGGCAAACGCGTTACATTACTGAAAGGGTACAATAATGAAGGCATTTAAAACCGAATCATTACCTGTGATGAAAAACGGATTCTTTACGACAATCAGAAGCGATCAGCGCAATGGTTGGAACCTGACCAGCCAGCCAAATCCTCCCAAGCGAAATTTAACCCTTAAAAAGTTACTTGTAAGCGTTTGGCGGACCAGTGCCGCCATTGTTCATTACAGTTTTCTCAAATCTGGCCGGACTATTACGGCTGATGTCTACTGTGAGAAATTTCAATCCATGATGAAAAAAGCTAGCGGCTAAACAAACTCGGCTGGTTAATCGCTGCACACCACTGCTGCTTCACGACAATGCTAGACCACACACTGCACAACGGATGGCTACCAAATTATAAGGGCTTTAATTGTAATGTCTTAGACATCCTCCGTACTCCCCGAACCTTGCTCTAACAGATTTACATATTTTTCGAAATCTAGATAACTTCTTGCGAGTGAAAAAATTCAACTCTGAAGGGGCAGTCCAAATCGCTTTCAAAGATTTTATTAATTCCCGTCCGACTAGTTTTTTAGTAAAGTGATCAACGAACTTCCAATGAGATGGCAAAAGTGCATAGAAAAACAATAACAAACTTTGATTAATTAAAAATATTCGACTTTTTGCTCCTAACATAAAAAAATGCCAATGTAAGAATCATATAAACTTCCAAATCAGCGTTTGTCGTATTTGTGACCCTTTCTTCCACTAACGTTTTCATAACATTCTTCTCAAACATTTATTTAATTGGTTTGTTTATCTGTTATACTAATATGTTCTTATTCTGCGATGTAATAGCGTTTTGGTTGACTTATTTTTTTGAGTTAACCTCAAAGTTTGCTTCATTTTCATGTTGCGATTCGATATTAAGACGGTATATGTCATCTGTATTTGCATTTTTCTTTTCTTTATTTCCAACTTCATTATACATCATCTATCCTTTTATCTATTAAATCAGACTTTTCTTTTTTTTCATTTTTATGTCATAAAACTGAAATATTTACCATGTTTAACGCAGAATAGTAGGATCAACACAGGATTCTGTCTGTGTCTAAGCAATGTTCCTTAGCTTCAACTAATTTTTTCAAAATAAAAATAGCTCGTGCTTCTGCAGCAGCCTATAAAAATGGAGATTCAGAAGTCCTTTACCAAAGGATGCACTACTATCACGCTTTATTAGACAAAGATATAAAGATTTTGGGAGGTAAGGATTTCTACTTGTATCATTTTACACAATGCGGAAGTATTTTGTACAGTCGCCTTTGGCTATATAATTTTGCTTTAACTTAAGTTGTATTACTTTACACGAATTTGAAATTGTAAAAAATAAATATAAATTTTGATATACCTGAAATTATATCAAAATACACGAATATTTGTAAATTTGTGATAGGTGTCAAATGATACGATAGCAGTTATATCAATTTTCACAAATCGTATAAATAACAAGACCTTTGTGACTACCAATACATCTTAAATTATATCATTATACACACAATTGCATTTAAAATATTTTATTGCCAAAAGATCTACATGCTAATTGTATCATTATACACTTTTGTAAAATATAAAAAGTAAATGTATTTTAATATAAGTTGAGTTAAATCACTATACATTTATGAAACCATTGGATGTATCTCAAAAACACAGTTGTATCATTAGTCACAAAACTTATCTCCCGTTCTATTAGGGCTAGAGCTACACCGATTGGACAGAAAAATAGCCCATATTTTTCTCTTTACAATGATGCAATAAAATGATAAGTGATATAAGTCGACTTATATCACTGTTCACGGAGGGTACAGACTTATATTAAAGCGTCGATGGCCGAGTGGTCGTTGCTTGCCATGCAAGAGGTCGCCAGTTCAAACCGCCAGGTACCAAAGTGTTTTTTAAATTTGAAATTCATATGTACCAATATTCGACGCTTTAACGGTGAAGGAAAACATCGTGAGGAAACCAGCACACCTGAGAGATTTTTCAACGGTGTGTGAAGCCATGTCAGAGGCCTACGGGCGGTTTACACCTTCTACACCAGGTTGTTCATCAACCATACGATAAGAAGAAGAAGATTATATGTTTAATAGTGAGTGTATGTAAAATGGAAAAAAAGCTTTTAATCTCGTGAAATTAGGTAACTTACGAAAATTACGCAAGCTTATAGAGTAGAGTAAAAAAAAATAAGGTTCTCTATACGGGACAAGGGCAGGAGAATGATGATGATACGTACCTAACTTTGTATGTTAATTAACATTACTATGTTAATTAACATACAAAGTTAATGGTATAATGTTAAACAAAGTTAATGGTAGTTAATGGTATACTTACCATGTAATTTCGACTCTCTAACTTCGTAAGAACACACTATTATCTATTACCAAACGTTTCCAACAAAAACGTTTTGCACCGAAAGAGATCCGTCTCTATGACACCTCAGAAAACAAAGAAGAAATTCCAAACACGAAACAGTGAAAACTGCTGTCAGTTACAAAATTCTCTACCACCTTGAAAAGTCAAAACAATTTATTCGGTTTTAAGATGACAAATCCAGTGTAGACGCATGTAGTATAAGTATTGATGGTACCCGGTAGGTGAGATGATACGGTGGAGATACTTCTTGGTGCTGGCAATGCTGTTGCTCCTGCCGACCAGGACTGGCTCCAAGCTGGATGAGGATGACGAGGAAGAGTGAGTATTGGCTGATTCTGTGACGCTCATCTGTGATTGGAAGATGATGACCATCTGGTCATCCTCAAGATTTCTAACCAATAAGGTGTACCAGGTCTAATAACCTATAATGCTTCCGGGCTGAACTGACAAGTAATTTGACATTCATGACTTTTTATGGTAGATTGGAGAAGACCTTGTTCAAAATTATGGTGCCGTTTATGGAGCTGTTTAATCCAGTTTTATATTTTGTAATGTTTGAAAGGATTGAACGAATTTTTACCCGCTAATGGCGAAGCGAAAAGTAGGTTTATGATTTGACCTGTAGTATGTATGTATGTAATGGTAATGGTGCAACGGGCTGATATCTGCAACTCGACGTCAAGGCGCCTATTTTGCGTGGAGTGGGATGTGTATGTTTGCTCATCGGTTTCCTCATAAATGATAGATTTGAATCCTAAGTAATGTTAATGTACATCAATATGTGTCTGTCTACCTTGATTTTAAAGTAATTAAAAACCATAGCAACTTCAATTTAAAAGTTTAGTAGCCTATTTAATTGTCTGCTTAATTTATTTCAGTCAACAGATAATAATGTCTAATCGATGTAATGTATGTATAATAACGAGCAAGAGTGTCATACTCTTGTGTTAATAATCTGCAACGAATATTGTTTGATTTTTGAATGTTTTTTTTCATTGTTGTAGAAGAGGAGAAGACGGAGAAGAAGATGACAATGATGACGAGGACGAGGACGAAGAAGAAGTGACAGATAAAGTGAGTAATACTCATAATAATGATTTTAATTAAAGTAATTAACACAACAATTTTGAAAAACACTGTGTGGTCTTGTTACGTTGTACAAATGGCTTGTTATGTAATTATTTATCCAAGAATGTTTTTTTTACGTGGCATATGACTTGACCGGTTGCAAATATCTGGGACATATCTAGGACATTTCCACACACCTGACCCCAAACTAAGCAGAGCTTGTACTATGGGCGTCAAAGACTGATATATGATATGACACACTTATACACCGTAAAATTTTTGTGGTTGTTTTCCCGCAGCAAAATTATTCTACCTTGTAGCACAATAGATTTGTGTAGTTCTTTTTAATTAAAATCAATAAATGCCGGTTTTACGAAAGGTTTAACCGAAACTCGAAAGTACTTTCGAACCACTTTATTACTTAGGGCGCAGAGCTTCTTTAGCTTTAAGCATGCGGCAAGCAGTACCTGATTACGTCACATCTTAAAAAAAAAACGATAGCTTCTCTCGTTTTCGAGTTGGAAATTTTTTATTTTAAAAATTAATTAATATATAATTTGCATAATTCGATAGTATTACTAAAGGCAAATCGTTCTGCCACGGGAAAACCACCACTCAAATTTGACGGTGTATATTTATAAATACACACTTTAATACATAAACACACCCAGACACGCAACAAGCACCGATGTTCATCATACAAATTTTGATATTCTCTTGAAACCGCCAGCCAGGGTCACTAATTTCTGTTCTACCGAGCCAGTCAAAGAGTAACTACAAAGACACAAACAAGAGTAACTATCGAGATTTTCCGGGCTATTCTCGGTAAATTTGGCATTCCGAGGGCCTACCATGAGTTGGCTATCGAAAACTTACGTACATTAAAAACCTATCATGTTGTTTTTTTCATACGGCCGATTTTAATAATAAAAAAAAAATTAATAAAAACGTTTATTTAGCACAAAAAATATTATACACTTTTATTTTAGTTCTTCGCGTAACCACCAGCGGCGCTGTACAAGTTTTTCATAGACATATTTACGTAGGCGATATCGAGTGCGTAAGTTTTAAACTCATGGTAGCGCTACCGAACAGTAGTAGAGGTTTTTTCGATTTACAAGTATGTACGTGCGAAATACCTATACACATAAAGGATTTTTTATTTTTTTATTTTCAGACTGAGCACGTGGCAGGGCGAAGGGCGCCGGGCATGATGCCCTCTGCAAAGGCGCTGATGGTGACGCGGACCTCGAAGAAGCGCCCTCTGGAGTGCTACGTCTGCGCCTACAAGGCTGAGACGCCTCTGAGGGCCTGTCTGGATCCTACGAAGTACAGGTATGAGAAGTCACTCCACTTCGCCACATCAACGTCATCATCAGTCTATCGCAGTTCATTTCTGAATATAGGCTTCCCCAATGCGGGCCACTCCCGCCTATTTTCGGCTACTCGCATCCAACCTATTTTTTTTTAACCCGGTGAAATGCGTTGCGCACCTTCACCTTGAGAGGTTCTCTCCGGGTGGTGTGTCGGATTCTCAATCGACTGGCGAAGATAGGGTAAATGCCAACTGCGACTCCTGGACGGACTGCAATGCCCAGGGGGTATACCGACTAAAACACCGGGGTGTACCTCGTCGCCTATTGGCGGTGTCGTGGTACCTGGCATAGCCTCCACACACAACACAAGCGGCCAACCTAACAGCCGTCCTGCGCACTCCACCTGGCCTAAGGGCTATCTACACCTACTCTTGCAGTTGTTAGTTCTAGGGCAGACGGGGCCACTACCCAACCCTTTTTTAAAATACTATGATACGAGATTATGTAGCCAACTTCTCTCCGCCGTCCGCCACCGACTTAGGAAAGAATGGACAATTTGTTATTGTTTGTTTTGAGGAGCTGCTTAACTTTATGGAGTTAGACAAGATACAGTTATATTTTATTGATAAATAAATAAATATCTAGGACATTTCCACATACGGTCATCTGACCCCAAACTAAGCAGAGCTTGTACTATGAGCGTCAGAGACTGATATATACGTACATTTTAAATACATACTTAAATAAATAATCACACGCAGACACGGAACAAACACCGATGTTCATCATACAAATATTTGTCCCGAGTGGGAATCGAACCCACGACTCTTTGAACCGCCAGCCAGGGTCACTAACCACTGTTCCACCGAGCCAGTCAAAATTGATAAGTCATGTTCAACTGCAGGGTGCACACAATCACGTGCCACAGTTCGGACGACAAGTGCTTCACGTCGGTGATCTCGAAGGGCGCGACTTACGAGGCGGTGGTGCGCGGCTGCCGCTCCGGCTGCGTCGGATCACCGGAGACTACCTGCTGCGAGGTAGAGTTCAACATTATCATCAACGTCATCGTTATCATCATCATCATAGCTATTGTTACCATGGCTGTCATCACCATTGCCCTCATCATGGCAATCATCATCTTGGCTAACACAAAATTCTGAAGTGTTTTGGAAGAAATACCTAAAGCCTATTTACAAACGTTCACTGGTATAGATTGACTTATTATCAAGACGCTAGTTACTTAATGGCTCTAGTAAATTGTCGATTTTATTATTTGATACATCCTCTTGTATAATCACATTGGATTTATTTTGGAAATCAGGCCAAAGTGTTCATGTTTATGATGACTATTCAGGCCAGAAGCTTTCATGATTTTTTAACACCAGAAGGTACAATACATGTTAAACATCAATGTCACTGGATTAACTGCTCTTATTGGCTGATGGAATGCATCCATCGTGTCATTTATGAACTTAAGTATAAAGAATAAACTTCCTATTTCAGTTGAACCGCTGCAATAACCAAGCTTTCGCGATGCCGATCGCGCCTCAGCCGCGGTCGCTGACAAGCAAAGCTACGAAGGTTCAGCCCACGGTGTTCTTCTTCGTCACCATCCTCTTGGTTCTTCAGACAGTCGTCAAGGTCGCCTTCGTATAGCACTTGCTCAGGACCTTTACCAGTAACGTTGGCAGCTACAGTCTACTTAGATGACGTTGTGTTATTTTCTATAGTGTCATTAGGAGCAACAGTTTTGATAGATATAGCAGGAACAGTGCCTGTGTTTCCTACAAAATTTACTTATACATACCTGATAGCTATTTTCAGTGAATGACTTCTCTGTACAATCATATTTGAATCTTCTCCTAGTATAATTGGTGAATTTTAAGATTTTCAACCTTTTCACTTTTTGTACTGAAAATATTTTTACTAATACGTTTGTCGAGCTTATTTTAGAGCCCCAGCTTCATGGTAAAGGTTCACCCGGACAGAAGGAATAATTTGATCTTTAGAGTTTTTGAGAAATTTATGACATTGGTTGGTTGTCATGTACTGTGACCAATAATGTGCTGTACTGTTTGTCTCATGTACAAGTTTTATTGTTTCGAATAAACTTTTGATTGATCTGAAGCATTTTTTTTATTATTGCTGCCAATTTTACTGTAAATACACATTAAAAAGGTCAATGCCGGTTAAACGATTTATTTTTGTGGAGGGACGGGTTTAGTTACACAATTTATTTGCATAGAAAATATTTATTTTTGCTATTTAATATTTTTTTACATGGGGTGAATTAAAATTGCCTTATTACAATAGTATTAAATAGCCAAAAGCAATTTTCAATCGATACACCAATAATAATTTGAAGTTTTCTTATGAGCTCTTGTCACTGCGTTAGAAGGGATAAGAAGCTTGTTGCTTGAACAAAGGGCCATTGTATCTCGATAAAGGTAAAGGCTAATTTCCTCAACATAACATTTCATGAGGTGCCGGGCCCTCCAAGGGGTCCTCTCAAGACGAGGGGTCACTCGACCGCGGTCAAGTCTCCCTTTCCGTCCAATTGACAATGGGTTGCCCAAATGGGCGAAAAGGATGAATAATTCAGAAGATTTATGGGTGAAGATATTGTGGTACACGTTTTTTTAATAATGTTGGTGAAAAAATTTAGGATATTTCTTGAGGTTTTGTTTTTTATTTGGCTGGTAGCTTTTACAGCACGACCCAGTAAAATATTGAAAATTTATAATATAAGCTTAATTTATAAAATAAAAATCGTATTAATCTTCCTTGTTGCTAGACGTGTTTGGATAAAACACAAACAAACAAAATATTTTGTTAGGGTTCCATACTCAAAGCATAAAAACGGGAGTCTATATTTAAGATTTCGCTGTCCCGTCTGTTGGCCAACAGGCTGTATCTCAAAATTACTAGGCTAAATAATTTCTGAAGACTTGTTTGTAACTAGCAAGCCTGAAATAAAAAAAAATGGATAAATAAATATCTGGGACATTTCCACACACGGTCATCGGACCCCAAACTAAGCAGAGCTTGTACTATGGGCGTTAGAGACTGATATACATACATATTATATTTTTTAAATACATCCTTAAATACATATAAAATATATAAAGATAAAATGAAAATCACAAATACGAACGGATTGAAAAATATTTTCCCATCACATTATTGTTTTCACCCACTTTTCACCCTCGACATACCGCCGTTTAACCCCTAACACTAAACTGCGTGTGAAAATAACTTAAAGGAAATTCCAATAAAACCAACGACCCTCTGACCCTCCGGCGCCCAGAAGCCGTCTCACTTCCGAACATATGGACTTGATAACAGTGTCCAGTTAATAAACCCAGGGGTCTGTTGGACCTTAACACGGCGGGATAAGGTTGATTTTGGTTGTTCGGTTCAACAAAGAAAAGTTAGCAGTTCACTTGTTTTGGACGCGTGGACGAGATTGCCAAAAGGGTGACCACTGTAGAATAACTACTAGCCGAATCATTTTGAACTTTATCCTTTTACGGGTACGGTTTATTTTCAGTTGGAGAGTTGGGAGGTATGTGAAATTCTGAGGGTGGAAAATTGTCGATATCCTTACCGGACTTTGCGGTGATTTTTATTTGAGGGTTCGTGTTAACCGGCTTGGCTGTTTGGTCAGGGGTAAGGAATATGTTTGATGATAGGAGATTGACACGTCGTCGATCTTTTGTGGGACATATTTATCGCTATTTGTGAAGCTGAGGTTAGAAGGGTATGTGAGTGATGACTTGAACATTGATTTCTTTTAGCGTGAATAAGTTGATGCCTATAAAGGGGTTATTGCAACTTAAGTAGGTATTCGTTATTTTAATACGTTATTAGTTAATTAGAAGCACATCATAATAGTTACATCATAACTTTTACGTGTGAACAGAATAAAATTCAAAATAAATTTGTAGTGCAAGCGGTGATGATGACATAGCCAAGTCCGGTGATATTCCGGTGACCAAGTAATGAGGCTCATCATCGTAGTCTGTTAAAGAAATGGTATTATTCTTTACCGAGTGCCGAATTAGCAGAAGTTCACTAATATAATTCCTGGTGTTCCAACCGACAATGGAGTTGCACCTGGACACAGCCACAAAGCGCAGTGACGATCGATCACTTCATCCGACACGCTCCGTCGGTCACCTACAAGATTTGCACAACACTAGGCATGTGAGTGCTACGATATCGATAAAAGAACATGTTGGGTTTTACAATGGGGAATATGCACACATTATTTTTTATTATCCTAAATAAATCTTTAATATTGTAGAAATATGAATATTATTTTATTTTTCAATTTACTTTAACGACAGCAGAGATATACCTGTTTTAAGTTCCTGACTAGACAGAGAGATCCGATACGTCAGGTGACGTCAAATTACACTACGGCCATACGCAATCCATACAAAACTCTGTTTTGTAAGATATAGATGGAAAATTAACTTTAATTCATTATAAAGCCTTCGTTTTTGAACCGATTTCCACTTCAAATTCACATTGTATTATATTTTGAAGTCTATTTGCATAAGTTGTTGAAAAAATATAGATTGACGGATTATGCATATTCCTTATTGTAGGTAGGGGTTCAAGAAAGTTTGCCTCTTTTGATTGAAGAACGTTCATTCCCGCTAGTTCTTCTATGCAGTTGGTCGTTACTCCTGTAGGCATATTTAGTTCAACTGAATGTTTTGCAGTGGAACTACGTAGTAGAACTAGTGGGAACGTAGGTACTAGGAAAAATAATATTCATCATATGACGTTTATCCTTGTTGGTGGCAAATGATTTTACTCACTAAACCCAAATTCAAAGCCATTTAAGTATGACTAGTTTTTATTTCTTATTGCAGCTAAATTAATTAAAGGATTTCATTATTTCAAGTTACTTAGGTATTATCTATCGTGTGGGGAAGTTATGTGTGTATAATAAGAGACTCTTTCTTGAGTCGCGGGTTTATTTGTAAAACAGATTCAAATTTAACTGTTATCAACTTTTATTCTGCAAGTCGTTTTAAAAAATATATCGAATTCATCGACAATATATATTGCTATCATTTTCTACGCGTTACTTACATTTAGACGATAGATAGTGACAAGTTTAACGCGCATTATCGACCGATGATCAATGATCTACGGGTATTTGGATCGACGCAATTATGCAAAATCATCGCGCTTTGTCGTTTTCACGCGTATTGACCGTTTTACTTTGAGTCAAATCGGCATTGCTTATTGTATCTATAGATAATATAACTTGGTAATATTGTTATGAAGCTTTGAATTCGGATTCGGAAGTATCTATTCACGGCTAACGGTTTTATATAGGCATGATCTGGTTATAGATTTTAATGGTATGTTTTAGTTCAGAGTAAACTTTTTGTAATCCCAGTATTCGTTATGAATGTCCGATGCTGATAAATATTATTTATGGCATTGAAATGATGCAGCGAAATTCATTGTATCTACCAAAATATTAATATCATACGTGCGTGACGTTTAGTGGTCATGCGATGCAATTTTGTATGTCTTCTTGACCGACTTGACTGAAGATGTATGACATACATGATCCCAGTTTAGAACGACCTTCACCAAATTGGTTTAATGGATGAAAGTATTTTATATTGATTAAAACATAGCATCCCTAAATGTTAAACTAGTTTCATAATTATTACATGTTTTTTTGTTGACAGAAGTCGTTTACATCTGTAACAGGTTTTTGTATATTTATATTGTATATTATTTTGGTCCAGCTATCAAGGAATTGGGAAGCCCAAGCCCTGAATAGAGAGCTGGACAAGCTTGGAGGAGACCTTTGCCCAGCAATGGGATGACACGAGTTGAATAAAAATAAAAGTGATGTGTCCGACCATATCAATGTCTTTTATTTTTGTGTATATGTATATCGTTGATGTGCCTTTTCAAATAAAATAAGATAAATAATAACTCAATCGCAAATACGAGTACACAAAAGACAGGAGCAAACACTCCCGTCCCCGAACAATGCCGTCGCGACGGACGGACGGACTCGTCGTCGTTTGAAACACTGGCCACAAAAGGTGAAGAGATGTGGAGATCATAATCATCATCATCATTACCCTTCAGTCCACTGCTGGACATAGGCCTCTCCAAATGCACGCCACTCCTCTCTATACTCGGCCACTGGCATCCAGCTCCCACCAGCCGTCCTGCGCAGATCGTCACACCACCTGGCCTGCGGGCGTCCTACACTACGTTTGCCTACGTTTACGATGTGGAGATAGCTTTAACCATTTAAATTATTGCTGACTAGCTGTTTCACGCGGTTTCACCCGCGTCCCGAGGAATCTACTTCCCGTACCGGGATAAAATATAGCCTATGTTACTTCTGAATAATGCAGCTTTCTAATGGTGTAAAAATTATTGCAATCGGTCCAGTAGTTTTTGAGTTTATTCATTACAAACATACAAAAATACAAATATTTCCTCTTTATAATATTAGTTTCGATTTTTTTCACCCGAATTTTTAAAAAAAACTAAAACTAGCTCTTTTTAAGTTATTGGTTTTGACTGCATTTATTTCCAGATTTGAGAATAATAAATATGAAAAAAAAAAGCATCATCGTATTTGGCGCAGTAGATTGGTAGTTATCCAGTAGAGCTAGTGCAACAAAAGACAGGAGCAAACACTCCCGTCCCCGAACAATGCCGACGCGACGGACGGACTCGTCGTTTGAAACATTGGCCACAAAAGGTAAAGAGATGTGGAACATCATCGGCCCATTTCAGTCGACTGCTGGACGTAGGCCTCTCCAAATGCACGCCACTCCTCTCTATACTCGGCCACTGGCATCCAGCTCCCACCAGCCGTCCTGCGCAGATCGTCACACCACCTGGCCTGCGGGCGTCCTACACTACGTTTGCCTACGTTTACGATGTGGAGATAGCTTTAACCAATTAAATTATTTCTGATTTATTTTTTCACCCGATTTTTTTAAATAAACGAAAACTAGCTCTTTTCAAGTTATTGGTTTTGACTGCATTTATTTCCAAATCTGAAAAAAAAAGCATCATTGTATTTGGCGCAGTAGATTGGTAGTTATCCAGTAGAGCTAGTGCAACAAAAGGCAGGAGCAAACACTCCCGTCCCCGAACAATGCCGGCGCGACGGACGGACGGACTCGTCGTCGTTTTGTTGGCGCCGCGCCAGATGACCGCTCTCAAGTGCACTCCGTATACAGGGTAGTGCGAAAAGTGCTGGCCACTTTTAGATTTCAATTGTTTTTTATTTTATTTTCACTGGTTTCTATATTTACTTTTAAATTTTAACTTACACTTGTTCTTCCAATACTTCCAACACCTTGTATTATAAAACTAAACTATTGGAATTACTTTTTTATATTATGGCTTCTATATAGAATACATACAAGAAGCCGCTAAGGATTGATTTCTTTTTCTATACATATCAAGCTTAAATTAATTATTTGAAGGAAATACTGAATTTCAATCGATTGTTATGTAATACATAAATAAATGATTATTTTGAAGCAAATAAACTATTACATGTAGGTAGGTTTTAGCCACTCTACACATATTGTACAAAGCTTACAGTATCGTGTTCTAATATTCTAACATTGTTCGTCTCGAAAGCAGAAAAGAAGTTTATTCGTGTAGTTTTATTATAATCACTGGTATTAACAATAATATTACTTTGACTTGTGTTTGCCTAAGTACCGATATTTGTTTGAATGTAATTCCAGCAAATCTTTTTTACCTGACTAAAATGAAACATCCTATATCGGATCGAAAAGTGCATTAGCTTGTCTGAAAACTTTATTTTGGTTCTGTGGCGAATATACGGAATTCGGTGGCAATGATTACGCACTGGACGCGTTTAAAAACGTCTACGATAAATCTTGTGGCTTATTTTTAAAATCCGCGATAATTTGAGAGAAATATTTCGCATTTCAGCGAGAGATGTTGCGGGGTTTCTCATTTTGCTGATGTGTTATCATATTTGAGAGGCAAAGAAATAATGTTCACAATAGAATAAGCTTGTACCGATTTATGATATTTTTACTTACTTTTTACATAGGTATATTTTTTACTTATTAATTTTTAACTCCGAGTAAATGTATATATACTGGGAGATAGCACAGCTTATAAAATATATAGTCGTGAACTTTTCTATCGATTCGCGACGATTGGATTAATATGTACAAAATCTCTCAGCATACATTTTTGAAACCAAATACCTTGTAGCCCTGACCTCGAATCCGCATAAAAGTTTAAAATCAGTTAGAGGTCCATAACTTACTCATTTAAATTGTTGGAACTTAGTTAAGTCCAAAAAGAGGAATGCGGGGTGTCCAAAGGGATATAGGCTCTTATCGCAAATTAAAGTTTTCGACTTCGCCAAGTGATGATAGTTTTAAAGTTAGTCATAGCATGGAGCTGGCTTTGATACGAATAGATTTTTGATCTTATAATAATATAACGCTTAATTAGAAAAGGTACCTAAGTTATAGTTCTCAGACTCATTCCGTGTTTTACGTTAAGTAAAGTGTACATTCTATCGTAATATTTTTACATTACACATGTTATTTGCGCGAGTATTTATAAACATTTAAATTTTTTACTAATTGGTTTTGCCAAAATGTATGTCGGCTCTGAATAGCCATAGTGCTATTATTAGCATAATATTGGTAGCAAAACTACCAAGCAGCACCGAATTCGATGATTTTTTTTTACAATTATTTCTTTCAAATCTGGTAACGAATGCAGTCTGAACAAATAATTTTGATCGCTCGCTAGTATTTTTAAATGAATAAAAAAAAATACAAGTGACAAAAAAAATTAAGAATCTATATCTTTAAGAAGCTATCTCCACATCTCCTCACCTTTGTGGACAGTGTCTCAAACATTCGACACGCATGCGGGCGATCGCAAAGTTAGCACTAACCGCACTCGTGCGTACGAGCTTTAGAAAAGCTTTCTGATCGGTGTCAAACTTTTAAGTGCTCCTTGACCGTGACGCGACTTTTTTACTTTGTACTATCGTAAATTTTACATTCGCTACATGCACAAATGGGAAACTAAATTGAAGTTTTTTCTTTCCTAACATACGATGGTGGCTTGTAGTAGCTCCGTCATCATCACCGGACTTGCGGGGGAGCGGATGGCTATCACCCCTAAGTAAATTGAAGTTCAGCGTTTCAATCTTCCCCAATAGCAAATAAAACATCGCCCTCAATTATTAGGTATATTTAACTTCATTAATATCCCATAAAATTGATTTGAAAATCCCGGTCGCGTTTGTATGAAATGTTGCATATTCATGCGCAAGCGACGCCCAGAGAGCTCCGTCCTGCCACAGTGTAGAAATTGACAGTATAATAAGTATAACAGATAATTTAGATATGCGGGGATTCATAACATGTTTATTGTACTTACAACATGCATGTGTTGGCTTGGAGTAGTCTCGTCATCATCACCAGACTTGCGGGAGAGCGGATTGCTCTCACCCCTAAATTCGATTTGTCTGAGTGAAACTGTTACTAAAAGGTGGTTTTTGTAAATAAAAAAAGCAAAAAAATTGTACCATGAATATAATTTAAATAACATAAAATGATTTGTATGTGTAGCAAGTAATCAAAAATTTCACTTAACCATTTACTAAACTATTTGACTTACAATCGTAGTTGTATCACTGACAATTTTTACAATGGGGTCCAATCCTGGACAATGCGCGTGGGCGAATCCTGGTATTATGCACGCCCGGTCTATATGCAGAGCGCATGGAATAATGCTCTACTTCCTTGTTTATTTGGGACGAGGAATATCATGATAGACATAGTTGTGATTCTATTTATTTGTTGGGTTGTGTGGCATGCATAAACAATATGTCATAAAACCTATGATTCGACTATTAGCATCCATAGCGAAAAACAATAGCAAATTTTAAATATTTATAACTCCGTATGTGAAGTGATCTATCAACCCACAGGCCAAACCACCCAATGGGTCGGGCTCAAATTCGGCATGCAGGTAGATGACATGACGTAGTCATTTGCTAAGAGGATTATCCGAAGCGAAGCGAAGGCGGGTCACTAGTTAATACATAAAATGACAAATATTTTATTACGTAACAGGTTACTCGGTCCTTTTACGTTATATCGGACGAATTTAAAATAAATAACTTTTTGAATAGTTCACAGTACCACAGCCACATTACTGTGTCTTCTCCGGCTAACATTAAAATTAAGTAGAGCGTCCTTCCCTTCAGTTCCGAAGTCACCACAGTCCACGCCATAATTGATACGGGCGACGCTAAAAACCAATAGCAAGCCGTGATTTACCGCCGGCTAATGTGCATGTGCGGCGATTTTATTAGCATTTATTATGGTAATGGTCGCGTTGAATAATGTTTCAATACGGAGCGTGGGGCACCGGACACAAGTACTACACTTGGGATTACAGTAAGTTTATAACTTTTATGAACACCTGGTTTTGACGACCGTCTCCCGGTCTATAGGTGGCTAGCGCTAGTCGGGTAAACTTGTTTTAATAAAAGCCAAATTTTGTACCAAAATGTTATAATTAGTATTCTGTATCTTCAATTACACACAGTATTCGTATGGAATATTGTTATTATATATCCTAATAAATAATTTAATCGTCTCGTCATCATCACCTTGCGGGGAGCGGATGGCTCTGACCACTAAATTGTAAGTAATCAATTTCAGTCCACTTATCCAACACTTATTTGATTTTCAATATCCCAATGTAAGTCACTTGACATAGCAACCACCTGATTGAGCCAAATATATCAATACAATTATTTGCCTCATTCAAACACAATCAAGACATAAACAGGCATTTAATCAAATCCGAACTTTACAAATGATTTACGTCAACAACACACGACACGGCTAACAACAGCGCTAACCTACTAAATGGTATTTGAATGCTAAATTATGATAAATCCATGGCATAACACATTGAGACAAGATGACCAATATGCTCGAATGTAAATCTAACCGCAAATTTATTGACGACAATGTATTATCTGAATTCCACTTGAATATCTTGTGGAGCTAAGAAAATATGGAGGGTCCAAAGTATTTAGTGGGTGTTGATTTAATTTGGTTTAAGGGTCAATCTTGAAAGCCAAAAAAAACACTGTCCGAGGGCAAAAACTACCCATAAAGTTTAAGTTTTAATGTAAGATTTTTTTTGCTGTTTCTTTAATGTGTAAATTTAATGGGGCACAACAAAAAAGGTGTTTATTTCAGCTTAAACCATCTGAAAAAAAATTTCGAAGCCTTAATATTTGATTCCCTTGGGCTGTCCCTTTGTCATTTTTTTAACAAACCGTTAACATTTTACCTATTTATAGTCATAATTTTAAGTTTTTTTGTGATTTAATAGTTAAAGGATGAGTTATTTAATGATTTAATAAATACACCAAGTCTGTGCCAATCACTGTTTTGTGATTACAAAATGGTTTGTGTTTGTCCGAGTGCAACGATTGATTCCCTTGGCGCGTCACAAAATGCCACCTGTCTTGCTTTTATAAAAGTCTACGGCGAAGGCGTGCACATCAGCAAGTAGCTCTAGTCGCGCTCTTAACATCATGAGGAGAGGTTTCCTGCTCGACGGTTCCAAGCCGGATTTATGAAGGTTTGAATTTGATTCCCCTGGTTTTGTTTCACTAGGTCATTGATTACCCTGACCACTTTAAAAAATACTTTTTGATGATTAGGAATTTCTTGACTAGGATTAATAGTAGGGTATATAGGACTATTAATTGTTTTTATAATAATCATTGGCAAAAATCAATCCATTGAAACAAAATCGAAAGAAAATTAACTTTTCTTGATTCCCCTGGCATTGATTCCCCTGGGAAAATGCCAGGGAAATCAAAGCTTCCTTACATTATCATACTCTCATATTATGATTATATGTTACGCTCCCCAGAAGAGTCAGCCAGGTCATTCAACATCCGTTGTAGGTCCTGCAGTGTCTCTACTGACGATGTTGGTGCCTCGCCCTTTCCAGTACAGTGCCTTGAACCAATCCTCCATTGCATTTGTGAACAACTTCGGGGAGATGACGTCCCCTTGTCTTACTCCTCGCTGCAATGGTATGGGTTTATTTGCTGATTCAATACTACGGATATGGTCGCGGCTTGGTATAGACATTTCATCACCAGGTTGTATTGCTAATCAACTTGGCATCGCTGCAGGGACTCAAGAACTGACCAGATTTCAACCGAGTCAAAGGCTTTCTCATAGTCCACAAATGCTAAACATAGGGGCTGATTATACTCTTCGGTCTTCTGTTTATATGTCGCACTGTGTGGATGTGGTCTATGGTGGTGTACAGGTTTGACAAGAACGTTTCAGATCCTTTAATTTTCTGGAGCGGAGTAGGTCGAAGTTTAGACCTCATCAAGCGAACACGTTTGGCTTTGAAGTCGATATTCAGAGTGCCTCAAACAAGTTGGTGATCACTGTTGATTTCGGAGACATCTCTGAATATGTGCCGCCTAACCGCCCTGATGAAGTCGATCTCGTTCTTAGTTAAAGTATCAGGACTTTGCCACGTCCACTTCCTTTGAGGCTGCTTCTTAAAGAAAGAGTTCATCAAGAAGAGTCCCTCACGTTAGAGGAAAATGACAAGTATTGTAGGGGATCTTGGTGGTAGAGTAGAGGGCCTTCGATATGTCATCGAACATTTTCTCCACTTCATCGTCAGAGGTCAGTGCGTTCACTTGCACCATTTTGAGGCTAAGACTCTTGGTGAGCTTAATCATGCTACCCTCGAAACACTAGACATTTCCACTAAGTTGTCAAAGAGGGACTTATTGACGAGAAATCCGACGCCACCTTGAGAATGTTAGTCTCGTTCGTGGAAGTACAGTAGGTGTCCTGATTCTAGGGTTATGGTGTCCTCTCTCGCTTTTCGGACAACCACAGAAAGTGCCACCTAATCTTCTCAAGCTCTACCTCAAGTTGCGCCAGATGCGAGTCGAGCCGTAGCGTGCGTCTGTTATACGTCGCCAGGGTCAGTGTATGTTGGTAGGCTCTCGTAGCCCGGGGATTCTTAGCACCCGCCGTCCAGTCGTAACCATGGTCGCCACCATGACCAGGAATAGCGGCGCTGCCGGGAACTAGGGGCCGTGGCCTTTTTAAGTATAATTTGATAGTTTTTAGATAATTATGTTGATTTGTTATAGTAGATTGATAGTTCCTTAAAGATAGATATTGTTGTTTTGTTTTTTATAATACTTCTTTCAAAATCAATAATGACTCTAAAGAACCAAAATGAAACCAAAATACTAGTAAATTTAATTAAAATAAACGATTATTCTATACAAAATGTTTTTATTTTGATTCCCCTGGCATCTTGTATTGATTCCCCTGGCACCAAAATTTCAAAGTCATATATCTTTTTATCTAAACATGTGACAGTGATGCCTATTAGAGAAATATGTTCACAATGAGTTGTTATTTAGCCTTATGATAGTAAAAGTTTAAACTTTTATGTTTAAAAAAGTGCCAGGGGAATCAACCAAATACGTCCAATTTCAAGATTGACCCTTAATCATTTAGATTATTCGCATATTTATCTAGTAATAATGTGACTAAACGCGACCACTTGTTGCTGATAAGATGTATGGAAAAAACCGGCTAAGAGCAAGTCGAAAAAAACGCGAAAAAATATTATGAGATATGAGAGTCACCCTAAATATTTATTGTATTCTGTTTTTTTTATTAGTTGTAGTGGCAAATCACATGTTAAATTTGCTATAAATAATCTCGTTTCTTGAAATACAGCGGCTCCCGTTTTCAACCGCCGCAAAATAATGCTTACAATGGTCAGTCACATAACAGTTCAACATAATATGCTATTTTCTTCTATTATAAAACTCTGCAAGGAGGTTTGAAATGATACCACAACTACCAAAGCTCGATTCAACGGCTTGCCCAGGTCAAAAGCTTTGAAGCTCTCAGTTATCTAATTATGCATGTAAATGCATTCATACAACATTGTCCTGTGGTCCCACAACCAGCAATTAGCTGGCCGTGTCCCGCCAGTTACATCGTACAAACAACCCCAAAAGTTGTGACATTATTGACCTTTAACCCCATACAAATAAGAGCTAGCTTTGAAACGTGTCGAGTTTCTTCTGACGCCCATGTACGATCTATTGTCGTAGCTAATATGATAATCCGTCTGGTATTCTGTGTTATGTCATGTTTGTATTAAATATGCCGATGGATAGGTATAGTTGGTCGCTTAGCAAATGTTGCTAATTTCAACGAAGATAATGATTCATGTTGTCGTATTTATTGTATCTACTATGGCGTAGAAAATTTGTCCAAATGGTTTGTAATACAATTTAGAAATGTTGTTAAAGAAAATGGTCTGGTTTTGATACCAACATTTGTATAACTAAAGTTAAGCCTAAAAAATCATTTAAAATGTAAATGCCAATTTTTTGATTATTTAATGATACATTTAACATGTAGAGTTCTCTGATGTATTATTATAAATACATATTATTCAATTATAAAACAAGTAATTTGAAATTTATAGTAACTTAGATAGGTACCAGGAATGGAAATGAACAACTTAACAAAAATTATACGTAATAAGCATTATTAATAATTATTTTATACTTAGAATATAATCTTCTCTTACCAACTTCCACGTAACATGTTGTAAGAGCGTAGAGTTTCTCACGTATAGTTCTCTCCTACTTTATTCAAGTGCCCACTCGCGTTCGTATCAAAATCGTTAGATATCAACATCTTTCATGCAAAGTATAGTTCTCAGCACGTTTCCATAGTTCTTGATGGTTGGCAACTTTTCATTACAGGAATCGGATCTGTCTTTTGGCACTGCTCAAATTTCTGAAAATATGTTTTTGCAGCTGTTCGTTTTTGATTATCTAGAAAAAAAACCTTTAACCACTGTTTCTTAATAAAACTTAGGCTATATGAAAGCTAGTCATATAAAAAATACTTAAGAGAGAGAGACTCATACAACAAACCTGATTTATTAAGCTATTGCATAGCTTTTATCGCGGGCTTTGAGCGCGGCGACCGAACCAAGAAATTCCGTAACGAAAAAAACCTCACAATCGTCTAACGTCGTTTCAGTTCGGTAGACTTCGGCACGGTGTTTGTGTGCGTGCGGTTAGACGTATTGTACGACTCTACGAAACTCGCACGAATCGAGACGAGCTGCTCCGAAATCGGACGATGCTATGCAATAGCTATACCGCGGCAGTCCCCGAGTGCCACACGTCTTTTTTTGGATTAAGATTTATAGTTATTTTTTTAAAGTAAGTAATATTCACCATGAGAATCATTACCTTTCTGTTGCTAGCAGCCCTGTGCAACGGGGTCAGTCTAGCCCGGCCGCAGTCGTTATCGGTCAAGCCGCGACCTTTGCGAAGATGGCTCTAGCACGCCACCGCCGTTAGCCTTTCAGCCGGGTCTGCGCTGCTTTTGGGAAGCATTGCGAGCTTTTAAATTGAGAATGTATCGTTCTTTTAAAGTTATCAGTCAGTCCAAGAGTCGTGGGTTTGATTCCCACTCGGGACAAATATTTGTGTGATGAAAACCGGTGTTTGTTCCGTGTCTGGGTGTGATTATGTATTTAAAAATATTATATAATGTTATTTTATAGTTAGAATTAACTCAAGAAGGACGAGAGATGGACCGAAATTGGAACACAATGAGTAACTAAGGACGGGTTTCCCCAAAGAGGCAGGCTTCAGAAAAGTTGATGTGACGATTTGCTATGAAAGCTGGCAAGTCTTAACCTAAAATAGAGGACAGTTGACAAGTTTTGATCGAGACTTATGCCCAGTGGCCAGTGGGTCATTATTTCACTCCTTAAAAAAATAATGACGCAAGTTAAAATAAATAAATAAATATTTCACAACATCACGTACATTGATCTGATCCTGTGGTAAGTAGCTTAAGCACTTGTGATACGGGTATCAGAATCAACAGTGGCTACACAAATATACTTAAATATATTTAATAATACACCCAGACACGGAACAAGCACCGATGTTTTTCACACAAATATTTGTCCCGAGTGGGAATCGAACCCACAACTCTTGGAACCATACGTAGTAAACCTGGGTCACTAGCCACTGTTCCATCGAGCCAGTCAAATAAATAGTGGGTTACGACTATTAGCGCAATGAAATGCATTAACTCAATAATTTGACACAACGAAGCCTCTAGCATCATCTAAAGAACCACAAGTGGAACATAAAACACATATCGGCTTATCAAAACCGTGTAGTCTCATAAATCTCACTTACTTTTCCCATTTTCCCACCGATTAGCGATCAGCGAGCCGCGTGTGCGGGGCAAGCTCTATAGGTCAGGTGGGCACCGGGCGCGGGCGAAATGCCATCGTCCCGGGAGGCTGAGACACGTTGGGCAGGGTTTGGGAAACCTTCAAAAACATTTTTTTTTATATAACACAACATCGCATACATTGACCTGATGTTAGTCCTAAGTGGGAATCAACGACTCTTGGAGCCACAGGTAGTGAACCTGGATCACTAACCACTGTTCTAACGAGCCAGTTATATTAACATAAGTATTTCCTAACACATTTTATGGACACAGAAGTCGGTTGTTTGGCTAAAGAAAACGTCTTTTCTATCAATATTTGATATACCGAATATTTGAGATTTTCTTTAACACATGTGTGTCCTCTTCTCAAATAGTTTTGATTCCGTGACCAATAGCGTGCCTTATGAATAATCTTTAGTGCTTGAGACCACATATTTTTAATTTTTTTAAATAAGTTTCCTATAATACATGATTATTCCAAATAAATTACCACCGGTACTCGTAAAAATCGATGTGCACTTTCCCAAGTTTACATGCAAATAAAAAGATGTTTTAATTTTAATTGCTATAGTTTAACTACCGTTTATACTATACAAAAATGGTGTAAAGTTCAAAACGTACAACGGCGAGAAGAACAATCATCATGAACTTTACTCCTCAAAAGCTCACGAGAAGCTTTATAAGCAGACGGACTCGATCGCCAATTTCAGCCATTAGAGTTGTAAATGATAAATCTCGACGCTTAAATGCCAGTGGACGCCCGTCTCATAAATCAGCGGTAAACATCTTCTAACTGATGTTTTCAACCAACGAGACAATGCAGTGATTTGATGGTGAAAGAAAGACGCAACTGCAAATTGTTTAATAAACTTATTTGACAATTTGCAGTTGCGTCTTTATACATATTATACATATTATACTTATGCATGCAAATTTTCTGTAATAAAATTGTCAGAAAATTGGCAGTTGCTTCTTTCTTTCGGAAGTCAGTCAGAACATTCATAAAAACTTTTATCTTCTCTAAAGTTTTTTTTTTAAATCTAAACTTACAATTCACGTCAAGACTTTTTTCAGGTTTCTAAAATAATACATTTTTTTTCGACTCTCTGAACGTATTTTAAGTGAATAGAGCCACATAAACTTTAAACCGTAAATACCCGATCAAAGTGTGTAATATGGAAATTACGATAGGTCACCGACGAGTAACTAGGTACATAAACCTTGTCAATGTTGAAATATATGTCATTAGTTTTATTATACTTATATGGACGTGTAATACAAAATATCTTATTGATTAATGTTCAAAATGAAATGAAAAATGCTGAAAATTTTGCCCGAATAAAAATTTACATGAAGCCTGCTATGCTAGACAAGGAGGTTTCTCAACTTTTTCGGTATAGATAGATGTATTATGAATAATACAGGCTTGGTTAAGTAAGGCAAACACAAACCGAAGTTTATTCTACACCTGAGGGCATTCCAAAATAGCTTAAAATATGTATTATGCTTCCATTAGTCCGCTCAGCTTAAACCAACAAGGCAATTGCAAGCGATAGTGCGCGCAAATAATCCGTGAAAGAGCAAATTTAAGAACAATAGGATATTTTGAATAATAACCATTAAAATTCAATGGCCGATGCTTAAGTAATAAATCTTCATAGAAGGCTATCTATGTAGGAACAATCTAATCCAGAAAGCCCATAGTTTTGCGTCTGGACAGTTATATATCTAGAATAACAATAACATATACTTTATATTAATGGATTTAAAGGTCAATTTTGACTGCTACGGTAAACTAAATGTGGTCTTGACCGCACAATGGTACGGTCGAGTTCATAGAGTAATAAAGGAGAGTAAAGACACTCAACATTGTTTTTAGTCGGTGTGTCATGTCCACAAGTTAAGCACATTTTAAGGGAATGATTTAGGGTACCAAAAAAGGGTTTCAACATGAACAATTTTGTGTAGTCATCTAATTTGTTTTAATTCATAAAGGATATCTTCTAACAATTAAAAAAGAGATTTTGGTTATTAAATTTAAACTTAACGTAGCTAAAGGGATAAAGTTCAGTAAATATCTAACTAAAGTACATACATACACAAAATCACGCCTTTTTCCCAGAGGGGTAGGCAGAGATCACCTCCAGCGATCCACTTTTCACCTCTGTGGGAAAAGTGACGTGACGGGTTGTGAAACAAAAGTATCAGTAAAAAAATATAATATATTATTACTCGTACTCAGTACGGTTGGTTCTCGATTACAGTATACTGTTACCGGAATTATCTGTGACCATATTCAAATAGATGCCCTTAGAAACCGCAGCAAATTTGTGGGCAGCGTTGTGTTTTGACACCTTCATACATAATACAATCCGCTTTAGAAAAATGAGAGATGTGTGGGATACTCTGAGTGACTTGTAATTTCCTAAGTGAGTGCTGCTCTAACCACGATAGACCTCTTAAAGCTAGAACTAAAAGCTTATTAATGTGCTTTCCAGGTCATGAGCCAGTAAATTTCTTAAGACTTAAGATATGGTGCTCTGTAATTTCTAGATAGATAGAGTATCTCCACCGCATTTTGCCTGACTGTCCAAAAATACATATCTTTCATAGCTGCTTTGTCATTAAATGGTCATGCAAGGCTAACCATCCCAAAGGAAATCGTAGAAGAATTATCTTCTAGAATTTCTAAAAAGCTTCAACTATTACTGTGAATGCCTAAGTTAATGATAAGGATAGTTTAAATCTATAATCTTTATTTATCTTATAAGTAAAATTAAAGACTTTCCAAAGTAAATTTACTTAGAAATCATTACAAGAAAAGTTTACGTCAACTCATAATAAATAAATGAGACTATACATATGTTTAGTTACTTATTCTTAATAATGTAATTTTTGTGAAGATAATTTCAATAAATTAATTAATAGTAAGTTAACCTTCATAGTAAAGATACCCACTGTGAAGAAGGGCTGCTAGCGGCTAGCTGTTCTTAGGTACTATCTACTACTATTCTTCTGCTACTATCGCAAATATCCGAAGAGAGATTAGGCGCGGGACCAACAGGCTAACGAAGATACTGAGTACAGATTAAGAACAGCATTAACGTGGTTGTACGCTCGTTGCATATCAATCTGCGGTCAACTACGAATATTATTGTCGTTTTATTGTAATTTAACAATATTTGTATAAATAGGGGACCGATTTTGGACTCATTCGAAATTTCGAGAGGGTTTTCCGTCACGAATCGAATGTCACACTAAAGTATAAATTAATTCTTGAAATACGTAAGTACGGTTAAGTCAATAAAAATATTTTATTATTAATTGCATTCAGCAATGAGAATTTCTAAATGTAAGTGATTCGTATTTTTGTATTCACCATTTCTGCTAAATAATGTCAGATATCACTCTAGTGATTACACATGCAATATCTAAACGGCCTTACTAGTGGACACGACGAAATTGATACCACCAATTTTTTAATTTCCTGACTTTCCGTGCTATTTTCTTAATTTTTGATATGAATGTTAGAACATTCTCACGACCAAGATAAAATGATGTTTTTCTAACTAACATACAATAATGGCTTAGAGTAGCCTCGTCATCATCACCGGACCTTGCGGGGGAACGGATGGCTCCCAGGCTTCTATACTCTTTTTCACCTAAGATGATCTCTGTGATACTTCATTGTGTTCTGAATCACGCATCTTACGATTGACAAACGAAAATAATTTTATTGCACACTTTTTTCATTTTATTGCGGCGTCATTAGGAAAAATATCAAAATAAATATTTCTATACTTTTAAATGACAAACAGTATCGTTTAGTTTTTTAATGTAATAGAACATTTAAAAAAATATACCTATGCAGTTCGTATACGTAGAATGGAACGTAGTAACTCTGACTAAGTTCTATTCTACGTAATACAAACTGCATAGGTATTTTTAAAAAAAATTCTATTACTTTAAATTAAACTAAACGATACTATTTCCCTTTTAAAAGTTTAAAATTATTAATTTAAAATTTTTCCTAATGAAGCCGCAATAAAATTAAATAAGTGTGCAATAGAATTATTTTCGTTTGTCAATCGAAAGATGCGTGACTCAGAACACAATGAAGTGTCACAGGGATCATCTTAGCTGAAAAATACTATAGTTTTCTTTAAGTTCTGAGGTAACAAACATAAAAAAATAACAGACGAATTGAGAACTTCCTCCGTTTTTGGGTTTGTTGCGTTATTTCACCCGAATTCGACCAGTTGCAGTATTACTCGGCAATCGCAACCGGTCTTTAAACAATAGTTCGGGTGAAATCGCAACTGGGGAATAACACAACTAACCCCCATTTTTGAAGTCGGTTAAAAAGCGAGCCAAACTCAGGTTGCAATAAAAACAAACTAAAATCAAACATGTAGTACAACTGAACAGTCAAAAGTCGGGATTTAATAAATAGATTTTTCTATTGATCCTGCCTAAGTTGTGGTACATATATTTTTCATGCTTATGCATCGCTAGAAAATTGTGAATTTTCGCACGTCACCAGGATCATACCCATAGAAGATGCGACAAAATAAGGAAACTGTACATTTGTCTATGGTACCATCGACGCGGTTTGCGGCCTCGCTCAGTTCCTTGTAATCAAACAGATTTGATTTGCTGTTTACTATTTGTTTTCATTTAAATGTAAATTATGGACATTGCGCTTTTATTGCTCGTATCGTGTTTTATTGGTATTGTATCATTCGTATATGGCCGGACTCGCTGCTAATGTAACCGTGTCAAAGGTCGAACGTATACTTTGGACCGCCAATTTCAGTGAGAGACAATAAAGCTTGAATAATTTAGTATTGATCAATTAAAGTGAAATAAGTCATCAATATGCTGGCGCAACGCAAAAAATAAAAAGAAAATATGTGGAAAATACCGACATACCGAGAGTAACAAACATGTTTGATTAAATATTAGTCTTTATGGGTCTACACGCGATATTAGGAGTAGCAAATACATAGCTACTTACTGCCCACCGTTTCGACTGGGTTACACCAATCATGGTCGCTCGCAACCCGTATTATTAAGCAATAATAAAAACTAATTTTAAGTACTTTAGTAATACTTAATCCACTTAGCGATGTAGCATAAATAGTCTGTTTATTATTTAGCTGTTGGAGGATAGATAATACCGAAAAGATCGCCTTTATTTACGTAACGCTATCTCCGTAAATTTTTTGTAGGTACCTATCTATCCATTTTTAGTTGCTAATTCGTAGCCGACAAGGAACTGGCACATTTATGTACACCTAAAGTATCTATTTACTCTAACGTTCAGGAGATAAACTGTTCATTGAATACATTACACGTAACATGTATTACAAAACTGAGCACAAACAAGCCCACCATTACTGGGACGAGCGTTTTACTACTCGGTAGTAACTGTATGTACAACACTTGTGTTTGTCATGTACCATGTTTTATGGCCGATTCGGGGATTTCACTACCCGCCACGCCATAAATCGTAGGTTAACTTTCTCCTGATAGACTTTGCTTTCGACACTAGTTGCGATTGATTTGGTTTTCTCTTTTTTTTTTCGTTTTTTTCTTATTTCGCACGAAAGTGTACTGATACTGTACTGAAATACCGGGTCGTGTTTTTGATATTGTATCTTTTTAAAGTTCAAGTTTTCAAAATGTTACTGTGAATTTCTTTTCTTATGACCCAATTAATTATGATTTTGCGTTGGAACGCATTTGTTGATGCTAATATACGAGTAAGATAAAGGAGGAAAAACTAAACTAATACATAAAAGAAAAATCATATAACGAATAACGAAACAACCAATAACTTAGACCTAAGAATATACGATAGTCTGAAACTCCCAAACACTGCACTTTACACACCTACAAAAAAAAAGAAGAAAATATAACCTACACGTTGGCTAGTGACATTGAAATCTAACATAGTAAACTGAGCGGTAATGAACAAAACATAAGCAATTATTCTGTGAACTGACGCAAGTAGGGGGCAGGGGCCAAACACGATCCATAAGTCATCCCAAGAATACCAACAATACCATTCAATCGGCCACAGAGCAGAACAGTCACATACGTTCAGACTATTATACTGACAAGAGTTCAAAATGTTGAGTAGGACTTTTTTGGTCTGTGGTCATGTAAGGTCATTCTGTACTTGCGTACGTTTAGTCTCCGATAGGTCAAACTTGCTGGGGTCAAAGGCGTCAAAGGATTAAGGTCGACGGTATATTGTCATGTAGATGTATGCTAAACACTTTTTGTCCAGGCATTGTCTGCCTCTTTGTCGAGTTTGTAACCATGTACTTTCAATGGGACGATATGGTTTGGCTGATATGATTGGTACAATAGACTGTAACGCGTGCGCAAGGAAAAGTTTGAAATAAGCGATGGCTGCTCAAGTACTTCTTTGATAGACTATAGATATTTGAAGCGACGATGGTCGAGTGGTTTAGGTCGTTGCTTGCGATGCGAGATGTCGCCAGTTCAAACCCCGCCACGTACCACTGTATTTTTCAAATTTGAAATTCATTTGTACGATTATTCGACGCTTTAACGTTGAAGGAAAAACATCGTGAAGAAACCTGCACACCTACGAAGAAAATCTAAGGTTGCGTAGTCGACCAGCTTGGTTGACTTATGCTTAATCGCCCTAGTTAAGGTTTGGCCCCTGCCCCAGCAGTGGGAACGTATATGGGCTGATGATGATATTGTACTAACCTAATATTATTTTATACTGACTGTCTTTGTGAATGTTACATAGGTTACAACTGTACCCTAAATTAAATGCGTGCCACGGTTAAAGACGAAGGCTATGAACTACTTACCAGGTTTCGGTTACATAAATCAAATAATTTTATGCATAGTCTTCAAGTGAATAAGTAAATGACCTCTCACCTTCACGATATTGAATGAAAATATTGTTTGAAAAATGGTGTGTCACTTGTCAGACTTTGAAAAAATAAAATAGATATTTGAAATAAAACTAATTTTACGGATTAAACTCGCGTGTATTGGTCGCGTTTCGAGCTCTTTACAGCGCTCGTGGTCACGGTTAAGACTAAAGTTGACAGGTCAACTTTAGTCTTAACCGTCTGTAAAGAGCTCGAAACGTCGGATCTCTAAATAAAGTTTAGGATAAAAAATAGTTTTATTTCAAATGTGTAGTGCTCGCGCAAATAAAAATAGACAATACTAAAAATAGATAATTATGTTCTGATTGTAGATATATTCAGGTTATTCGGGCTGAGACGCAACAAATGCTATCAGTGGCTGATTTATCGCTTTTGCAATCACTGACAGACTGTACACTAAAGCATAGAGATGCGCTATCATTGACTATATTTACAACTCATGACTTAGGCATTAAACAAAATCGATACATAAATTAATCGGATATCCTACACAATGGAACTCCCGAATTTATAGATTAATCTCACTTTTAGTACCAATAGTCCTTCCTTGGCGGATATGAGCGTGACTTTTATCCGACACAATAACATTTCCCAAAATGCTAGGACGTTAGTTAACGCGTCAGCCAAATGCCATCGGCGGCCATTTGTAATCGCTGACATTCGGCGCACACGACTCGTCTTGACTCCCGACGTGATAGGTGGAATCCTATCTGGTTTTAGGATTTATTTATTTATTTCTTGTACACTTTAAATACTGTATGTATACATAGATAGATATATGGTAAGTACTGTATTACGCACACAATAAAGAATTTGCAGTGTTGGCGATTTAATTTTGCTGTCTCTCTTAAAAACCCACAGATTATGGAAAATTAGTTTTACAATGTTTCCCTTACCATTCTGGCCTGAGGGCGTCTCACGCTACGTTTGCCGAGACGCGGTATCCACTCCAGGACTCTTTACCCAGTTTGCTAATACGTTGAGCTATGTCGATGACTTTGATTCTCTGCCGGATTACCTAACTCCTGATTCGATATCTCAAATGAAATATTACAAGAAAATTATGATTATAAAGGAAGCTAAGTACCAAGGAAGTCTAGATTCGGAAGTTCACCGCTCGCCTGGGAACCGATGCTATCTTGCATCCCTCTCTCGCACGTCAGGCGATCTGCGCAAGATTACGCGCGCGCACCACTGATCTAGTTCACCATCTTAGATTTAACTGAAGGATTTTCAACCTTATGTCTAAAGAGGTAAGGAACTACACATGTATTTGTTCACGATGACAGGTCAATGTTCTAGGGTACAGAGCGAACATGGTTATGACAATCTATTTATATGGGGTTCTCTGGTTGTCAAAAACATAACGATAGCAAAGAAAATAGATTTATTTTACTACATTTAATCGACATGTGCAAATTCTATTAGGAAGTTCCAAAATTTTGTACCTACCTTTACTTTAATAATTTATTATTTCTTTGGCATCAATGATTTAATTTACGATGAGTAAACCTTAAGCGCATGTTGATAATTAATATTAATATTTTCCGCATTAGAGATATTTTAAAAATTAAATTTTGACAGTCTTATGTAGGTATAATTAAACGAATTTAGTACAGTTAATTTACAGTCAACTTTGCTATTTTAGGACAAACTATCGCTAACGCCTCATAAACATTGATTTTAATTTAATTTCATCGTAAACAGATAAGAAGGTACCTGTAAAATCTAGCAGTATGATCTAAAGCTATAAGTTTTTTTTAAGGAACAAGGAAAACCAGAGGTAAACATACCATAATACGGAGAGATAGTGGCAAATCATCAACTTAAAACACAAAACGTTCTTATCTGACGTTAAATTTCCTCAAAACGTCGCTAAAAAGTTACAATGTCAGCTCTGTCGTGCGGTACTGTCGAGTCAAAAAGTGTTTAGGATTAACAATTTAAATGTAACGAAGTACCAACATAATACCAATGATAGGTACCCTCTGGTATGTTTTTATTGCACTATGGAAAAAAACTGTAATTGTAAGAAACCTAACCTAAATAAAAGTCTACCAAAGCAGCTATTCTTTTGGATTCTAAAAAATGTGGAGAGGAAATATGATTAAATCTGAGTATTTCGATATCTCGTTTAAGGTAGGCCCGTGCCCCAGCAGTAGAGACGTATATGGCTGTTGATGATGATTGAACTAGAATGTGTGTTGCCACTGAAAAAAAATTCAAAGCAAAATCTCTGGAAACTCAACACTGGCAGTACCTTCGCGTCGCCAAGAGTCAGGTCCATGATTTTTTTTTGTTTTTTGACCCTGTGAACACTTGCCCGCACGACAGTCCCTCGTGGCCGCGATGACCATCGCCCTATCGTGCTATCAGCGGTCACTCGCTGGGAACCGCCGGATAACACATCGCACGTACACCCGCAAGCAATTACCAGTGCGCTCATTCAGGAACATGCTCTAAGCAGCGGAAGGGGGGGGGGGGGATTGTTATGGGATTTTGGTCAAGGCTTGTATCCTAAGGGGAGTATGATCAAATGCATAGGATGATAATACAACAAGCAACAGCTACTCTACGTTATTAAGTTTCCACAAAAGGTTCTAGGTAGTAGGTTAAACCAAAATAAAACAAACACGCACAAATATGTGGAATGATCAAAAGGTTCTGCCTCAGCATGTGCCATAGCAGCCGAAATGACGCGACGGCGCTGATATTCTGGCAGATATTTTGTACTATTCATTAAATTATAAATGAATAGTACAAAATATAATACATTTTAAGTCAACACATTTATTTGCGACTTGACAGCGCTAGATTCCATGATTCGAGAGAGATCACCAGAACGGACCTTTTTTTTAATATTACGAGTACCTTGCGTTTGTTTATTTATATATCACTAGTGACTCGCCCTCGCTTCGTTTCGGGTATATTATACTTAAAAACCTGCCTCCTAAATCCCTCTATATATTAAAAAAAAACCGCATCAGAATTCGTTGTGAAGATTTCAAGCTTTAAGTACATAGGGACAGACGTGGGAAGCTACTTTGTTTTATGCTATGTTGTGATTACCGTCTGTATGTAGCGTATATAAAGACCTACAAGTATGAGGTGTCAACATGTCCCGCAGTGGACATTCATTTAACCCCTTGAACGCTTGCCGGTGTCTCGGTCGCGATGACCATCGCTACGGTCGCCGCCTGGGAACGCGCGGATAACGGATCGCACGTAGGAACGCGCCGTTCAGGAACATGCTTTATGAAGCCATTCGATGTTGGGGTAACATAAATGGACTTTAGAAAACTGAAAATGTCCAAGATATTTACCATGTTGTTTTGTTTTAATGAGCTCTCGATACTTTGGAATGTTGTAAGCGCCATGATCAGGGTCCGAGTTCGGAAAATCCGGAGTTCATTAAAACAAAACAACATGGTAAATATCCCGGACATATTCAGTTTTCTAATGTGTGTGTTTTTATCCACAATTCTCGCCCTTAGATAGGTACAATGATCAGAAGTATCGGTGTGAAGTATAATTTCCTAACAACCTTACTATTCTTTACTAAATCAATAGAAATATACATAAGGAAACTGATAATGTACAGGACATTTATCATGTTCCCTTATTTTATCGAGTTCCCTATATTTTGGCACTGTTGCAAGTGCCATGATCACTGGTGGTGGTCCAAGATCCCAGAGCTGCCAGACATCACTTATTTTCTAATGGACAAAATATATACGATTGAGTAGTGTTGGGGTGTACTATCATCATATGACTAGTTGCTACCTTGACCAGACGGCCATTTTTCAGATATCAACCAATCAAGGTACATAGAAACACTGCTCACCTCACTTAAATTCTGATGGCTGATTTTAACATATATTTCACAGAATATCATTAAAAATCAGGATTCATTACTCCCAGACACATGCGGTCGGCGGTTTTACCTTACAGACGCTTTAAAGCTATGAAAAAATTTTTACTTTTACTTATTTTCTGATGCTTGATTTTTATATATGTTATTCAAACAACTAAAAAGTGCTCATCTGACCGCAATAATTATAGAATTGTACCTTACAAACTATTTTATTAGAAAAACTTAACTAAATTCAATTTAAAAAAAAAATCTAAAACAGTTGGGTCTGGTGAATGTTTGGCCCCTTGGATCGGTCTATCCGTTTGCAAAACGTTTTAAAATAGTTGTTTGAATAACATATATAAAAATCAAGCATCACACAATAAGTAAAATTAAGTAAAAGTAAATTTTTTTTATAGCTTTAAA
Organism: Maruca vitrata; assembly: GCA_039566165.1. NCBI lineage: Eukaryota > Metazoa > Arthropoda > Insecta > Lepidoptera > Crambidae > Maruca > Maruca vitrata. Next base: position 3,373,360 of record CM076926.1, read on the forward strand.
GCGTTTGTAAGGTAAAACCGCCGACCGCATGTGTCTGGGAGTAATAAAACCTGATTTTTAATAATATTGTGTGAAATATATGTTAAAATCAGCCATGAGAATTTAAGTGAGGTGAGCAGTATTTCTATGTACCTTGATTGGTTGATATCTGAAAAATGGCCGTCTGGTCAAGGTAGCAACTAGTCATATGATGATAGTACACCCCACCACTACTCAATCGTATATATTTTGTCCATTAGAAAATAAGTGATGTCTGGCGGCTCTGGGATCTTCCTCTATGGAGTTACAAGAGGACTCTAGATCGCGGTGATAATGTGTGTAACCATGACAGATTTTAGACTTTCGCGTTCCATTACACTAAATATTATTACATAACTTTTTACTGCCCGTTTCGACTAGGTTACACCAATCATATATCGCGTGTAGACCCATAAAGACTAATATTTAGTCTTACCATGACAGTTTAAAGGTATGTATAGGAATATGAATGATGACTCATATAACTGAAATATTAAATCAAAATTGTCACAGCTGTTACAACTGTTTCTCACCTTGTAAATCAATACGGACATGACAGGACTGCAGTGTTGGAGGAAATCCATTATTAATGTCCTGTCTTAATGGAAGGTAACAGTCAATAGTTATTCAATTACACCGTAAAGTGATAAATTTGAAGATTGTATCCGAACTTGTAGTTATACGGGACTGCCCACGGCCTGACTCATAGCTGTAATGTTTATAAACAAACTTATAATAACTATTAGCAAATCTGTGAACGTTTATTGTGCTTAGCAATACAGTAGTCGTGTTTCGGATTATATTGTCATGACCACTTGTAAGATTTATTGGCGGCTAGATCAGACTTACAAGTTTTACGCTTCAATCCAGGCGTATTTCATTTTGTATTACGAAAGTTTAATAACTCTTTAATAATTTTAATTTAAACAATATTATACTAATTGAACGACCAGACCAATGTTTTTAATGTATGCAAGTTCAAAAATAAAATGCAGGAAAGGGCCCATTAAAAGTCATCACATTATATGTTCACAGAGAGAAAATTATAAAGAAGCTTAGGAAAAGATCGAAAAAATTCTTCATGGACCTTATATATATTTACCACCAGCTTAAATAATACTCTATACCATTTTTTTCAATCAATTGGCCACCATGACTCCATTAAACTTTAAGTAAAGAGGACTCTATTAATACTCAATACTCAATAATTTATTGCTTCTATAAGTGTTTACAATGGGGTAGTAATTATATTATATACAGTATAGACCCTGCTATGGCACTTCAAAATAAATTACAACTCTAGATGGGTAGAATAAATGTTACCTACTATGTAAATCTTATGCCATCATGTTGAGGTGCCTGAAATTGTCAACCAAAAAGCTCATCTTACTACGACCTAAAATACTTACACGTTTTTTTTCTTATTAACCTGTATCATCCCACTGCTAGGCAAACCAGTCCACAAGTGTATGTCCACCGATCCTCATGCAAAGATATTTCGCAATCTCATATCAAAGGAATAAAAAAGCTCACAATAGGTCAGCAAAAAGTTCTACTCTATCGCTGAGTGTTAACATGATGGGCGCGACCACAAATAGTGGACGGATCGCGTCCGCAGCGCCCACACTCGCATACATCAGCCGATTGACTTGTTGGTGTGGGCCGATACTTCGACGCCTCACCCTTTGTCTTCCCTCGTACTTTGGCGGAAGTGATTCATATGTTAATAGGTATTTTAAAATGTAACCTACTTTGTTAATTTTTTTGTCATGACTATCAATTGCGTTATGTTGAGTTTATTGCCTAATGAATTTGTCAAAAACAGTTATTGTATCTTTGCTAATAATTATGGGAGTGTGTGTATCTATTAAGCATGCAAAGTTAAAAATCGCTACTCATACATGCAATAAATCACTATTAAGCTTTGATTTCTTTGCACTGAAATGAATATTGTTATACCATTGCTTACTAAAATACAAATGTATTCTTCTGAATCTTTTGCTATCTAGGAAATATTAACTATTTATAAAGACGTATCAATTTACAGATAAAAAAAAGAGGTGGTTGCACCTGATAGTAGCTATTGATGATCTTCTTTCTAATCTTGAATTTAACACAGAACTAAGACGAAAAATTGTTTGGTAATCCATAAAATATTTTGCAAGTTCAATTGCCGAAATTGCTAAGTGCTACAACTCAAACCATTTGGCGTTATTCAAATTACAAAATGGACACCTACGCGCCATTGTTTATTGAACCGTGGCATTAAAAGTGTTAACCGTTTACTTAATCTACCTAAAGGTTAAAATCATTCTAATTGAAGACTCTTTGACAGCGGTGTTGATTTTAAAAGAGATGTTAAAAACTGTGTAATCGATTTTTTGTTAAAAGTGGTGCTATGACAAATAGTTTTAGCTGACTCTATTTGACGCTACTTTACCATATTTTCAAGTAAATTATTGTTTAAAACTTAGCTAACTCATATGTTCAACTTTAAGGTGGACTGAACAATGCTAAAGTAGGTGGCGCTATCTATAAAACTATTTTATCAAAATTCGGTTTTAGTAGAAACACATCGTCTTGCACACATGTGGAGTAATTTTATGATTGTGTTATGTCGACCAACCCCTACTTGACCAGGGTGGTGAGTAAGACCTGATCGCTTAGTATAGAGTAGGCTTGAGACTTGTAGACTTGAACTCCTCAATCGTGACATACATGGGCCAAGTAAGATAAGTAGAAATAACAAATATTAGAAAGAAAACTGAAAATGTCCGAGATATTTATCATGTTGTTTTGTTTTAATGAGCTCCCGATATTTCGGCACTGTTGCAAGCGCCATGAACTGAGTTCTGGACTGTGAACTGGATTCACCCGTAATAATTTTTCAGTTTTATAATGTGTGTAACCATGACAGTTTAAAATTAAATATTAGAAAGCATGAGTAAAACACCAACTTCGAATTTTTCCAACCAGTCGAAAGTACCGTTAATGAGGCCACCATAGAAACTGTAACTTGTGCAAAACCTAACCGTTGCTGGCTTGATTTGCTTCATCTACGTGCATCAGCCGAGCATTAGTCACATTGCATTATTAAGCCGACAATAAAGCCGAGCGCACAATTATGAAGTCAAATTCAGCTAAACAAGACGAATGGCTGTGGCGTCCACTCACGCGCGGGCCGCAGGGCTGCCTCGGTAGGGGTCAACCTTTGTAATTGCCGCTGTAAATCAAAGCGTGGAAGTAAATCAAGTTACTTTGTTCGGTATAGGAAGTGCGTGATATCTAGTGCATGTGCATCGATATGTAATGTGCAAGATTGGGTGGATATGGTCGTGGTATAAGATAGGTGAAACTAAAAAACAGTTCGTGTGGTAAATTTAATACTTTTTACTGTTCTGGGATTCTCGTTATTTAATAAGAAAGAAATTTATGATTACTTTAGTACATACATATTTCATTATCATATACCTCTTTCCATTTGATTAAAGCAAAGCTTAAATAGAAAATATACGTATATATTTAAAATTGGAGAGTTATTTCCTATTTCCTCTTCATTGATATTTACCGATTTATTAAGGCTAACTTCGATTTTTTTTTATTAATTTGCAAGAACAAGCACTTTGAAGCTAGCCTCCGAACAATTACCGATATTTTTCTTACGTTTAACATATAAAAACATGTTATCTATGTTTAGTGTCACCCCTAGAGTGCACACACGCGACCCCGCAACCTGCGCGCGCGTCCAATTTGTTACAGGACTTTCTCTCAGGACTTTTGGATGGCTTCATGTCGCGCGGCTGACGGAGCGGACCAGCGCAACGGTACCATGGGAACTTGAGCAGACTATTCTATGAGCGAAAGCTAAGAGCCCATGAAATGTATCAAAACATGTATCTAGATCAAAACATCGCGTATCATCAATTTTATTACCGCCATATTTTTTATATGAAGTTTTTTAAAATCTTTCTATGTTTCTATTATTTTCTTCTCAATCTTACTCTAGCTGTGTCAGCATCTTTGTTCTCTCGTTTTTTTCAACACATTTTCCATTGTTTCTTTGCTCCTATTGGTCGCAGCGTGGTGTTATATAATAGCCTAAAGCCTTCCTCGATAAATCGTCTATCCAACACAAGCAAACTTCATACCGCCATATTTTTTACCTGATGTTTTTTTTTATCTTTATAGGCTTTTTAAGTTTAAATTATTTCCTTTTTTATCTAAATAACAAACAAATTAGAATCATAGTATTTGTTACAGGACTTTCTCTCAGGACTTTTGGATGGCTTCTATTATGACTGAACGGTCAGGCGGTACCATGAAAACTTGAGCAGACTCTTCTCTACTATAATATTAACGTATAATATAGATCGTAGTTGCCTGTCATAGTAGTATGTCTTTCCATGACAACGAGCACAGTAAAAAATTAGATATCTAAATCAATATTTCGTATCAGCAACTTCGGGTGTAGTCCATAAAGTTAATTTTATATAAATGTAGCTGAACTGGTGAACTTAAACGGCTATACGTTTAAATGCGCATTGACAACTCAAGTCTTTAAATGACTGAGTATAGACCGGGTCTTATTAAATCCGGTACTGTCTAGTAATTAATAAAAAGGTAAAACTTGTAAAACATAAAAAATCCTATCTTCGCCTAATGTTCGGTCTACATTAGCGGACTACAGCGAATATTCCTCTATCCTGCTCTACAATACGCAGAATGACAGAGACACAAACAAAAATCTTCTTGTAGCCCGTTAATGTACTACAGCGTGAGATTATCAAGGGCATCGGGCATGCGAAAGCGGTTCTCTATGACCATGGGTGTAAATTAATTGCCCCTAAGATCTCACAAAAGATACGCCATGGAAAGCTTCTTGTAAGAAAAATAACGTTCTTAGTGTGATTGAGTGCTCTGTTGGTCTTGATAGTAGCATAGTCTCTATTTGTAAATCGATTGGTCAAAGCACAGATTGAAGCTACAATTCGATAGTCAAATGCAAATGTCAATAAGCATGTTTTTCGACTGACTCTTTGGAACAGTAGTTAGTGACCCAAGCTCACTACCTGCCAAGAGTCGTGGGTTCGAATCCAACCCGGGACAAATATTTGTGTGACGAACATCGGCGTTTGTTCCGTGTCTGGGTGTGTTATTAAATATATTTCAATTTACTTGTGTATCCACTGTTTATTCTAATATCCGTAACATAAGTGCTAAGCTACTTACCACGATCAGATCAATGTGATGTTGTGTAAATTTAAGTTTTAAGAACGTCCCCTTTGCTTGGGCACGAGCCTACCCTAAAACAGAGATGCGAGTTGACCGACTTCTTATATCCTCAGAAATTCTTCCCGGGTGTGTAAGTTTGTTTACAATATTGTTCTTCGCCGTAGAAGCGTCGAATAAGCTTGAAACATTGGTACATGGCGAGGCTCGAACTGACTGACCTTTTTTTCCTAACTGACATACGATGATGGCGTTAAGTAGCTTCGTCATCACCACCGGACTTGCGAGGGAGCGGATGGCTCTCACCCCTAAATCTGGCGACCACTCACATAGAAAGCGACGGCTTAAAGTCATATATCTGTCCTAATTCTAAGCCTATTTTAAAGCCAATAAGTACTTTTATAATTAAGGCGTCCAACCGATTTTTCCCATGGCAGCTGATCTCAATTGAGATCAGCCAAGTGCGCAGGACATATTATAGTGCCCAAGTGTGCGTGCAAACACAAGTGCACTCACTATACCCTTATTCTCATGATACGATGAGACGGCAACCCGACATGACCGATGAGAGATCGGGCGCAGGACCACCAGCTTAACGTACTTTCCGAGGCACGGGCTCCGGGCTGAGTAATTTCATTACAGGAAAACTCACAGAAATTTTGCCCGACCGCGGTTGCGAACCGGGGCCCTCTTAGTCCTAACTCAGCACTTGCTGCCAATGAGGCAGTTTTATAATTACAGGTCTTACCAATACTAGAATAGAAGTGATAGGTAACTAACTCTCAGCTCACACGATGTCCGTTCCCTGCACGAGTCGTGGCGGCTAAATCAATCAGACTCGCGTTAACGTGCGGGATCACTCTTACATCAGGCGATACGAGACACGAAGTGGATTAGAAAATTGAATACAGCCACGGATCTGGTGTTTCGTTTATTAATTTTGATTAAATACTTATAATAGTATAGAGTGTTGGGTGAAATAAGACTCACTTTGAGTTCTCATCTTGACAGACGGTGTCAACACTCGACATCGAATCTTCCATAAACATAAATACATAAACTTATTAAAAGGAGGATATACTAATATCCTTTACATCTCCCACCCTCGGAGAGAACAATATCACAATGATTGTTCGATCAACAGCTACTCATTACTGGAGTCAGCTTTGTAACATGGTAGAAATTTGACTCCGCCTTCTTATGTCCAGTATCAATTTCATATATTGAATTTGAAATCGTCCTTAGGATTTTATAAGGTCCAATCCTTAATTCATCCATTTTCTTTCTATTCAGCCGGTTACCATTTTCAATATATACTCTATCGCCCACTTCAAATTTATATTGTTCTCTTTTAGATCGTATATTTTTTTATTATAGTTGTGAGATTTTATTGAATTTTCAAATGCTAGTTCTCTGTCTTTTTTGAGATCTTCTACTGTACGTCTTGATTTCAATTCCAGTGGCAGAATATCCGTTTCTTCTCCTTCCAAAAGATATTTTGGGGTAAATTTAGTGACTGTATGTTCTGTTTCGTTATATTTTTCTATACATTTTTGTGCAGTAGTCGTCCATGCTATTTTCTTGTTCCCTTCATTTATTTTACACCTTATCCTATTGACTAAAGTTTGGTTCAGCCTTTCATTAATACCATTTGAAAATGGCGCGTCCACAGCAGTGAATACCATTGTTATGTTTTTATTTTTCAAAAAGTCTTTAAATTCTTTGGAATTTATTCCAGGATACTGGTCTGTTAATAGCATATCTATATTATTGCTTTGTGTCACTTTTTCTACTAACTTGATAAAGTCATTGGAGTTTTGATTTTTTGATGTCAAAATGTACGCATATCGTGTGAAATGATCAACTAAGAGATGTAAGTATTTTTTTGTAGATCTTGATCCTCCAAAACCTCCAATTGTGTCAATGGATACAATTTCAAAAGGCCGTGTTGCTGGGCCTAAATGGGACATCAAACCAAGTTTTGGTTTTCTCCTTGATTTGTTTTTAATACAAATATCACATTCATCACAAAGTTCCTTAATATTTGTGACTATATTTTTTGCTGTATAGAAAGGAGTTATTTTATTTATCATTTGGGTTCTCCCAATGTGGCAATAAGTATTGTGAACATTTTTAATTAGTGTTTTGCTGAGTGCTTCTGATAGTATAATTTTTTTCCTTTTTTTATTATTTTTGTAATAAATGTTATTCTCTAGTATAAATTTAGATTTTCCGTTTTGTACATTTACATTTGAGTGTTGATCATTTTTTATATCTTGTATGTTTATAAAGTTTACAACTTTCAAAAAATCTTCAGTATTATCATTAGGTTCTAAGACTGGATTTCTACTTAAGCAGTCTGCTTCTTGATTTGACTGTCCTGGGTTATATTTTATCTTAAAATTGTATTGTGATAAGTAATATGTCAAATCACCCAGTTCCTCATCAGTTCTAGATTTGATGTTTAGATTTTCTAATGGTTTATGATCTGAATATACTATAAATTCTTTATTCATAAGCCAATGTTGCCAATATTTCACAGCCTCCTTAATTGCCAAACATTCTAAATAGATTGCCTTTTTTTTCTTTTGAGTTTCGTTCAATTTCTTTGAGAAATAAGCTACAGGTTTATTTATTCCGTTTTCATCTTCCTGTTTTAACACAGCTCCCACTCCTTGAATGCTGGCATCAGTGTATATTTTTATTGGTTGTTCTGGGTCAAATATTTTTAGAATTGGTTTCGAGCATAGTAAGTCTTTAATTTTATCAAATGATATTTGGCATTCTTTGGTCCATATAAATTTAACATCTTTCCGTAATAAATTGTGTAATGGTTCCAAAATTATTGAACTGTGTGGTATAAATTTATGGTAAAAATTTACTTTACCCAGGAACTGGCGTATGTTTTTCTTTGTTTCTGGAATGGGGAAGTTCCTGACAGCTGTTAAATAATCTTTGAGAGGTTTAACTGAATTATTTTCTATTATATGTCCCAAGTACTTGGCATGATTGTTTGCAAAAGTGCATTTCGAGAATTTCAGAAATCGAGTAAAGTTTCTAATAGTTGCTCCAATGTTTTATTTGAACTTTCAGTTAATGATTTTGGATTATTTATGTTTTCATTGATCTCTTCAAGGTAAAAATCAATAAACTGTATATTTTGTTCTTCATCTAAATATACTTTTGATATCTCATCAGTTAAGGTTACCCATATTTTCCTTGATTGATGTCTTTTATTCAATGTTTTTCTTATCTTGGCGTAGTTAGATGTATTTATTATAAGTTGATGTAAGTTTGCAGCTTGAAATTCGGCCGGTATACAAAAAGTTTTGCCATCAGGTGTTCCTATTGAGGTAATGCAAATAATGTTTGATTTTCCATCTCCTGATGTTTTCACACAAAAATCAAATCTCAACTTCTCCATATTTATTCTATTTTAATTGCTGAAGCGGAAATGTTGTTTTATAATGGTATACGGTGTTGGGTGAAATAAGACGATATTTGTGTTTCCTGAAAAATCACAATTCTTTATTACATTTAAGTTTTATTTACAAATATTCATATACTCTAAACAAACAAACTTACCTGAAAAATCACAAAACAACATTTAAAGCCTTTATTTCAAGTTTAAACAATATTATTTCTCTTTAGATTAAAACAACAAAAAATATTTAATTCTCACTTTGAGTTCTCATATTGACAGACGGTGTCAACACTCGACATCGATAAATATAAATACATAAACTTATTAAAAGGAGGATATACTAATATCCTTTAAATACTTTTTAGTTTGGTACTACCTGATAAGAAGACAGATAGATAAAAATAAAGCTTATACAAAATCAATAAACTTTCAAATCTTTACGTGTGTGATAGATGGATGAGATCAGTAATGCCAATTGAATATTTTAAGTTAATTGATTTTTATAATGCTTCAAAAATTTTTGATAAGAATGTGTAATAAAAATTTTGTAGGCATTAGCTTTTGTGATAAGACACACAAATAACATACAATGAGTAACAATAGACATTTGCTAAAATATCTTTATCATCGCTAACAAAACTAAAAATTTGCTGTAAAAATACAAGACGGCAATAAAGCAAAATCACCATCTAGATCAAATTATATTCTATTCGCCATTAAAACAATTGACCTTATACTACCATAATAAACTGTACCAATAAAAAAAATATATATCAGACACTGAATTATCAATTTCCCTAGTTTCCCCTCTAATCCCGCATACTTAGTCGGAGTCCGCGCATATCGACCCGCGATCCCGCGGCACGACGCGCCACTTACGCCATTCCCGATTACACGCTAATGCCCAATATTAATTCAACAAATGGACGAACGTTACACTAGCGCTAATTCAGCATGTGCGATAGCTTGTGTCGAAAAACGTGAGAACGTTCAGATAACTCTTTGGTGTGGAGTTGCGGACTTGGTTGCATCAAGTATGGTCAACCTGAGATGTAGAGCATATTTTTTTTTCTGCCTTTACCTACCTTACCTTAAGGAAATTTCTAACTAAATTTCCTTCACTGACTTCATCAAAGGATGATTGGATTTCTACGAATGTATAATAAAGAAAAGTATGTGAATTTTGGGGCCATGATTTCATGCAGTATTTGTCCTAAAAGTATCAGATAACTTTGGAAAAGAGGCCTTTCAAATAGAGCATTAGCTCTCAGGCTAATGCTCGGATGTGATATGATTATTACATTCGCAATATACATTTCATATTGGGTATTGCAAGTGTGAACTTGGAAGCCATAAGTGCTAAAATTAATTTCACGACTTAGTTGACGTTCAAATGTTATCTTAGTCATCAATGATACACCTCTGATTTCAATATGTTTTTAATCTGTCTCATACTACTTCAGCGTAATGAAGTCACTTTATAACAACAGCACCATTTCTTTCTTAACCTATCTAATGCCCGTCACGCTTCTCGATCGAGCAGCCCCGTGAAAATTTTAATATCCCGCCGTAATTTATAAGGTTGTAAGTGCAATAATGTGCATCCATTCGCCGGTATGAGCGCGTGTACCGGTCGTGAGTCGGCATTACACTAATAAATAGCGGTGCAGTGTTTTAATCACTTATGCATTCGCCTTTCGAGTCCGACGGTGTCGAGATTTCAGAAGGCGTTCGATTGGAACTTGCTGTGAACTGTGAAGGCACCGTTTTGATCAGTAGGCAGCTGGTTTTTGGAAATAGCTCTGTAATTTATTGTTTTTATAGAAGCAACACTTCTGTTTGTTTTCCTTACTAGCAAAATTGAAAGTAAAATTATTACCATGTATATGACACAGCCTATAGGTTAAGGAGCATAGATGCCTATAAGAAAAGGTTAGACCTAGTTTAGGTATTTATGATGTAGGTATATTTGATAACAATTGTACTTGGTCAATAAACTCTTTTTATTTTATTTTTATTTTTTTAATTAGACTGATTTGTTTTAAAAATTATAAGGGTATAATAATTATAATATCGAGATTAGTGCCTGTCACAAAACACACATATGAACACATTTTCATTGTTTATTTGCTCCAATTGGTCGCAGCGCGATGTTATGTAGCCTAAAGCCTTCCTCGATAAATAATCTATACAACACAATAATATTTTTTCAATACGAACAAAAAAACAAACTCTTCAGCCTTATAATATTAGTATAGATGTTAGCATAGTTAACAAAATCTCCTTCCCCCAGTAGTACCGTTCCTTTGTCCACCGGCCGTCCCACAGTGCCCTTATCATCCGTTTCTAATTAAGGCGATTTCCCACGCGCCCGCGCACGCATGCGATAGTTTTCTCGCGATGAATTAATACTGCCAATGGTATCTTCATTGCGCGGTGCCTTTGCGCACATTAACAGGACCCCGTCTTGAGGAAGAATGTAGAGCTGTTTGAGTGTGACAGGGGTTGGATTGGTGTGATTTTTTTAACTTTAAGTATTAGTTAGTACATTCGTCTGTTGTGTTTCATTTTGTGTTGTATAACAAACGATGGGTTTTCTGTTCTTCGGAATACTCTTACTGGAAAAATTTAATGCGTCACAAATATATAAATTGCTTCTATTCTACAGTCTTTGGATCTGGACGTAAAGATCATTTCTTTAGTGTACTTAATACGATTGACATTGGATCAACATAGCAAAATTTTGGCGTAAAAGCTCAATACTACTTGATTCTCAATATGTTTCATTAACTTAACCCGTGAAGAAAAAAACATGAATTGTGTGTGATTTGGTAAGTAAGCATGAAACTAAAAACCAAAAAGGTATCTTAGTAAATGCATGCGTATCAGTGCGAAGGCGACATTAATTTAAAAAAAAATGTTTTGACTATAGATCCCTTGCGGGGAATTCACCAGCTCTATACAAATACATAATTGCAAAGCACACCATCTTTAGCCGCTTGCACACAATCTAGGCGCGATGAAACTCGCGCGCAATTTTCGACTTATAAATAAAATGGCCGCCATTACAGGTGCAAAAGCACAATGCAACAGGAGTATGCAGATTGCAATAGCGTCGCGGTCCCACGTTGTTTGACCCTTGGACTCGCTATCTGTGATCCTACGAGTGCCCTTCATTTTATAAGTTCGGGTTGATTCTGTGAGACAGTGATATTGGGAAAAGATGACTAGACTCGTATGTTCAAATGTTACCTTAAGTCACTCTGAAACGTGCTTTTCGAGTTTTCTTTACGAGAAATGATATTTTTATGTATAATCAAGCAAAGCAAAAGCAAACGTCATACAATCATTTATGCACACAAAGTACAGTAATAATAGTAAACAGTAGTTATCACTAGTAATGATAATATTATGGTATCATTAGCATCATCATTCACATTACCATTTCATACCAGGATCATTCCTCAGTATTCTTTCTGCTTCTATTGCTTCAAGAATTATTTTTGAACCTCTTCATAGTGTTGTAGTAATTTTTTGTTGTTATTTATTGACTATATTGTTATTGTTCCCCAGTTGTTGTCTATCCACGCTTCAACACACCCCGGCAAGCGTTTTCGCAACAAGTGCCAGCTTTAGCGGCGACGATTTGTTCATGTCATTAGGTTAGGTGATGCGCTGATATTTAGGCGGCCGGGCTTGCGCCACCCGGCGACACGACCGTTGCGGCTTGCGGCGATTGGCACAACACTGGTTAACGTGGTTTAAAACTTAACTAAGCTAAGTCGGGTTAGTATAAAACAGGCTTTTTGGAGTAGCCTCGTCATCATCACCGGGCTTGCGAGGGAGCGGATCGCTCTCACCCCTACAATATGAAACAGGTCTCATCAGTCAATCATTGCCACGCAGCATTGAAGTATGTATGTACTTTGTTTAATATGTCGGTGTAGCGGCCGAAATGATTTTGATATGTGGATCCCGGTAATAATCGTATTTGTCTTTTATTGAAAGTTTTGTATAATTAATTAAGCACTTTCTTAATTATCTTATTAGGAAGTCAAATATTTAATTATGGTTTCAGTCCGACTGAAAATCTCATATGTGGTTCACTACTCATTCTTTTAATAACTTCACTTTTACTCTTTATCTCCCGTCTTAAGCAAATTTTATCAATTAACAATAAAAAGAAAATAATGTTTGCCTGTTTACATTTAAAAGCAACATGTGTATTTTCCTTGTTCTTTCAAAACTGGAAACGCTTCAACATAAAACTAACAAGCAGCGACCAAAGTTCTACTAATCCACGATTACCTTAACCATGGTTAAACTTAGCCACCCGGATCTAGGTTCAGTGCCGCCGACCCTGCAAGGTCTGCGGGCGGCGAGTCGTGTGGTCGTGCCCGCAGTCAGATTAAACTATTGCACTCACTATGCACCTCACCGACATTTCGGTCGCCATGGTAACCGAACTTCAAAACACACGATTTCCCGCTGCTCTCCAGAATTGAACAACATCGTCGCTATTGCTAGAGCAATAGAATACATTTTCGAACTACTCGTAGGTGACGAAAAATGTTTGTTCGTGAGTTTATGATATAGGTCGCGGTGCGGGAACGGATACCAGTAAGAGTTTTGCAATGGAATAGGTATGAGTGCACCTAATTAGTATTACGTTGATATTACGAGTATATGTGTCATCGTGTGAATGTTGTAACATTAGCGGCAGGTACTTATGGTTTCGTCATAGAATGATTAGGTAAGACCATTGAAGTAATGATCATCATTTTTGACGGGACCAAAATTGGTTGGCACTTAGAATATGTCCAAACGTGTAAATAAAACCATATGGGGTTTGAAAAAATATATACCTATGCTTAAAGCAAAAAATGGCAAAAGTTCCGTTGCAACCACTTTTGGTATTAGGGCCACAGATTATTATTTTTCTTTTTTTACATGTGAGGCAACTCAGGCAACAGGTATGATTGTCGAAAAAAAAACAAATCGTGTCCCATAGAAAAAGTTTATTACCTACAAGTTAATATCTATCAAATGTACTAGGACAAGCACCAAACAGCTTACTAACTAAACACTTCCGTCCACTCCGCCGTACCCACGATCGGATAGCCAATTAAATAAACTCGTAAACTGTTTATTATTCGTGGTCGCAGTGATTCGCGCCACAAATCACCGCGCTGTGTTTATTAGACTGGCGTCGTGCGCTCGCGCACCAATTAGCGCGTTAACCGGGCGACACGTGACACCTGATTGGTGATTTGACTAAACGGGGAAAGTGGCAATTGGTGGTTACATTCAAACGGTGTTGGTTTATTAAGTTGTTCAACGGAATTTGGATTAATGTAACAATTTTGGCCTGAAAATAGAAAAAATAAACACATGTGTAAGTCGGATTGGCATACGGAGGTTCCGGTACCAAAACATCTATTTATAAAAAAATTATAAGAGAAAAAAATGTATTTTATTGGTTTACAATATGGAAAGTCGAAACCGTGTGTGTGTGTCTGGCTGTTACGGTTCTTGAGATACAGTGAAATCTGTCAAATGTATCAGCGAATAATAACTAATATTCTATTCTTCTGGTAAAAAATACAAAAATATAACCGCTGTTTCGTTTGTAGCTGTTGTTCCAGGTAAATAAGCTAAGCTCTTTAACAAAAACAATGATCTTAACACGTGAGTCACTGATGTTAATGAAAGTACATACAACATTGGCACGCCAAATTCGGAAGGCTAATCCGTAGATTGCTTCATATCCTTTATTTGGAATAGGTCTGTTCAAAGGGTTCGTTATTCACACGTCAGATTCCATCAGTCATGCATCCTTGACCGGATGTCTCGACGGAACATAGGTCAGAGGTCGACTTCCCATAGACTCCCGTTCGCGTGGGATGCTCTTGAATGTCTATGGTACGAGCATCTTGGCAGCCATCTTGCCATTGTGGCGTTTTTGTTAAAAAGTTGCGTAGAAGATTTCATTGTTTATTCAATCAAGTATAAAAAAATGGTTAAGCAATTAAATGTTTAATTTTAATGAATTGATAATGATGATGATGTCATTAGTTTGGTTCGCATTTTGGGATGAGTGTGTTTTAGGCGAAACATTTTTTTTCCTTACTACGACACGACATACTATAATGGCTTGGAGTAGCCTTGTCATCATCACCGGACTTGCGGGGGAGCAGATGGCTCTCATCCCTAAATAGAAATCATTATTCATACTCTTTTGAGAATTTACTACGTAAATGAAGTTTGTTTTTCTTTTATATTAAAGTCAAATATTAAGTACCTTGCTTGTATTGGCTTTTGAGCTTTTGTTTTTTTGGCACTACTTTGTAACTTAGAAAAAAGCCTTACGGTAACAAGCACACTTATGAAGTTATTTTTTTTTATCGTAAGAAAATCATTGCTGTTTATCCAAAGCCAGGACTTGCCAGCTCCTTGATAGCCTTTCGGAGACCTAAGCCCGGAAGTGGGTGAATACAGGTTAAAAATTCATTAAAAAAGAGACCGGGCGAGTAGATTTTTTTTCAATTTTCCTAACCACGCAACAAACTATCCCATGTGTAAAACTAAACAAAGGGCGATCGTCGCGAGCGCAACTCAATTAGCCGCGGAATGAGGAAGGTGGTGTGATCACCGCACAATAACTGTCCAGCCATGGTAATGAGTAGTTGGCTTTCTCAGCTTCTTTGCTATCGTATTGTTTGCGCTTTTCCTCGTGAAAAAGTCGCGGGTGCGCCGGGTGGCATCGAAGCGTTAAGCCGAGTTTAGTGTATGTGATTTCCGACTTTGTTAATCTTTGGTCAAAAGTTTTTAATTGAATTACAATTATGTAAACTTATCTATTAACTTGTACGTACTTCAAGGATGAACTGTTTCCTAAATAACAATTTTATGGTTATTTTATGTGGATGGATTTTTACGATGTGTACAATATCTCACCCGCGGAATATTAAAAATATGAATACTGTCTACTTGAAAAAGTCCGGTAATAAAAGTAGCTCACCTTTTTTCACGTTCAATCTGAATGCAAAACGTTTTTGGGATTGGTTCAAATCTTTAAGACTGACGTTGCGCGTCGGTATAGAGGTATTAAACAAGAGATTATTTAATAATATAAATACTTCTAGGACTTCAATATTAATAGTCTAATCTAGAACTCTTAACAATAAGCTCCGAAAAATATCAGTAAATATTGTAAAACTAGCACCAGTTCATCACTAAACCGGCGTTACCTTCTCAGTTAAACCTAACCTAACGCTCCGTTAACCGTCAGCCGTGCCACCGGCCTCCCATATCATAACACATGGGCCGCCCGTGCAATTATCATCGAGGAGCGCTCTCGCATCCGAAAAAACCCCTCTCTCCCATTGTTCCCGCCGATTCTCCCACATTTCGCCTTTTACAGTTACGCCGGCCTTCCTGATACAGCAAAAACGATATTAATTGCATTCCGTGTCTTAGTTCTGACGCTTTTTGCGTTTGTAGGAAGCTCTCTAGTTAGATCATCAATTGCAATGCGACATGCCCGCTCTGAGTGCGTTTTATGGGAGGGTAGTTGATTGTTGAATGTTCTCATGGGATAGAATTGGTGTTGGTGAGAAGAGGCTATTAAACGGAAAGAAATGTATTTTGTTTTTTGGTTTAGCGTTTATTTCATTGTTTCCGAACGATAATTATGTGAGTGGTCTCGATTGATATTCAGATTTTACTTGTGCATCTAGTGCAGAATCGTAGTAACTTGGATTCCGTTTAAATTGATTAATATTATAACATTTTAATAGTCATTTGGTACAAAAATTTAATGTCAATTCGTTGTACCAAAATTAAATATAAATGCGCTTAATAAAAAAAGGCCTCATACATAAAATACCAGATTTGTACTGCAAAATAATTTCATTACAAGCATTATGAAAGTAATAATAAAATTTGCATGTAACTTTACATTTTAATTTTTCCACATAGGAACGACTTGACTTACATACGGTGTGGTAAGAATAAAAAGATCCGCAAATCACGTTTAAAAGACTAAAAAAAACAAATGCATGTACGACAAATCACATGAAACCACAATCGACGCTAAAAGCCGTTACGAGTGCGGAAGACTCCAAAATAACTCTTACACAAGCTCCCCGCTAACAAGGCCTCCCTCACGTATCCACCTTATACGGCCCAAACCCAGCTAATTTCAGTCGTGCGGATGCACATGAGAACTGCAGTGTACGTGAAACTATCAGTCAAACCACTACTTAAACATCTGCATAAGTCACGACGCGGTAACAGTTTAATAATGTCCGCGGGAGACCCCAATGACCCCAAGAAATACGGCTGAACGGACTTGGGCCATATTTCCCCATGCATCGTTGCAAGTCGTGTCTTCCTTGCTGGAAATAAAACGTAAGGTCCATCTCTGGGGGCATCGGTGCCTTAGATGCGCTATTTTTCGACGTATTCCCAAACGCCGTATCTGGATATTGACTGTCATTGCAAAAGTTACCTTATATCGATCGAAACAAGATATGAATTGAGGTTGTTCGGTTGTAGGTTAAGTTGGTAGTGAGGGCGAGGTGCGAATAATGTCATGGGAAGGCTCAATGGATGAGCGGACAGCGCGTGGACTGCTGACCGCCAAGTTCACAAAACAACTATAAAACCAGCAAGCGATTTTCATCTCTAGCCCTTTAAGAATACAGTCGATGTGTGATAACAAGCCAAGTTTCCTGAGGAGGTCGTAGGTGGCGTCAGTCGTGATCTTAATAAGTGTAAATCTGTTAAGATGTCTCACCAAGTTTGCATAAAGTTTTCGATTTGTTAGAGGGCTAGATCGTTATCTAAGATAGATGCGGTAGGAATAGGCACGGACGGTTCTAAGTAGAATTTAATAAGGAACTACGTGCAATATATAGGATGTTCGTATTTATGGAGATGTCCTGTTGTGAATTAATTTTCTTATAAATACAAATAGCTTCTGGGAAATGGGAATTAGAAATGGCGGATAACTTGGAAAATATAAAATATATATGCTTCAGAATCTGATATCAAAAATCAGTGCTTACTTGTTCCAAAGAAATGTGACCAGGTAGAAAAGATAGCAAGTCATAAGACTATTGTAAATGTATAAGTAGCTATTTTCCTTTACAAGAAACAAAAAAAAAAATGGATACTTAAAGAAAAGTTTATCCGAGTAATTTTATAGCGCTATGTTTAATGATTAACAACTAAATTTGCGATTCGAATGAATGATGAGGACAGAATGTGTTTCATTCGACGTACAAGTAAATTCATCAAGAAAGCATTATTTATCAGAAACTAGCTTTCCGCCCGCGACTTCGTCCGCGTAGAGACGTTTAACAAGTAAAACATAACTTCATTATAGCGCAGTCGGTTAAAAAGTAGCCTATAACCATTTCTAGGCACTGGACTATATATGTACCAAATTTCATTAAAATCGGTCCAGTACTCTATGCGTGAAAGCGTAACAGACAGACAGACAGACAGAGTTACTTTCGGATTTATAATATTAGTAAGGAAGTAAGGATAAACATAAACATACCGAACACAAAAACATGTCCTCTGACACCGTCGTTTTTCATTTCTACAAATGCTGTTCTGGGTCAAGATTTAGTGGCATTATCTAGTTGTTCGTATGGAACTTAAAGGTTACCCTTACAATGTAGCAAACCTCCCATGTTTAACTCGCTCAAATGTTGGAAGATCACATAGCCAATACCCTATGAACTTTGGGGTCTTGACCTACTGCCATATTTTCAGTTCATTTGAGCAGTATTTAAAGGGATTTTTGAAAGTTCAAGTATATTTTAATATATTAGTCCAAATAGGTAGGCTTAAACCAGTTAATAAACATAGCTTACTGTTACATTTCTTTGGTCGCGAACGTGGTCTGATGCCATTTAATCGAATATTATTGAAGAATACAAATTTTAAACTAGGTAAAGAAACATTAATGTGGGCAGAATTAAGTCTTTAGTTTTTTAGTCCAAATATAGAACCATCAAGAACTCAATTTAGGAAATAAATCAACACGTGAAATAAAATCTTACTTAACTGTACAGTACATTAAATTCACATACACAAAAGTCGTACAATCCTGTGACTGATGCATGTATCAGAACCTAAATTAAATAAGTGATTTATTTTTGTTATGTTTATGCATGTATTGTTGGTGTGTCATAATTTAAATAAATAAATCCCGCGCAAACTCGCGAAAAGACTCTTCCTACGTCAGCACCCAGTGACGTCACGAACCGGTCAGCTCGGTAAGCTAATATAAAGGACGACATGACCGGACTTGCCCTTTCACGTAGGAAGCCGGCTCACTGACCCACTGCCGAGGACACTCACCTCCGGGAGTGTTCCAATACATTAGTATTATGACTGTGATAGCATGCTGACTTGTATGAGATTGCTCCTGTAAAAAAAGTAGAGTTGGACTCGCGCATCTAGAGTTCCGTAACAATGTTGTTAAAACGCTTTTTTGTGTGGAAGCTAGAAAGCTAGAAGCCCCCTAAAAAATATTTGTTAGGTTTGTTTTTTTTTTTAATATTTATGTTATAATAGCAGTAACAGAAATAAGTAAGTAAGTACATCATTTGTGAATATTTCAACTGTTTGTTTAGCTATAGCGATTCTTGAGATACAGCCTACTGACAGAAGGACGGGCGGTTAGCGAAGTCGGTTAGTAATAGCGTCCCGTTTTCATCCTGTGGGTAAAAAGTCCTAAACCGAACTTAAACGCTGTTTTCAAAAAGAAAAGTATTATATTTCAATATATATTTAAACTAATAATGACGGATGATGTCGATATTGCTTATCGATCTGACAGTAGATATCATCCGTTATCAGTAAGTAGCACGAAGTATGAGTTATTATACTAAGACAATCCGAACTAGACTCATTATGATTTTTTCACACATTTAAAAGGAGTAACTAACAACAAGACAGGAATCGGTATTCCGAACCTATGGTAGAATCATATTATTGCTGTATTGAAGATTTATAACTGTATGTAAAATGTCTGCATTGTCTTTTAATTGCAATAAACTGGTATAAAAAACAAGCCGCTATAAAAATTCTCCCTGCTATATAACACTGATTTCCGGTAACCGTGCGAAATAAGTAGCCCAACCGCAAATCAATTAAACCGCACGAACAATAAACAACAAATCGCTTGCAGATCAAAAACTATTACCAAACGCGCATCCGCGAATTCCTGCATAAATCAGTGGGAATGCCAAGCAACAATAATTACCTTTAACCTTATTTTGACATTTGGCTGTGTCGCAAACGGCATTGACTGTGCTGGAGATTCTATTCTCTGGCTATCTGTCTGTTGCATCGGGGAGGAGTTGTGATTAGATGTATGCGGGGTTCGACGGGTCGCCATTTTGTTGGGAACGAACTTAACGTACCTGTGTTTGGGAATCGTTTGACTCCTTAGCGGTTTGTCCCGTATTTACTTTGAAGGGATACAAATTTGTAACATTTAATTTGAACGGGTTTATTTGCCGGCTTCAAAATGGTTTTATTATATTCGACAGGAACTATTGTTTTTAAGTACTTCACAAATTACTCCATCAATAGTGGACCGGTTCCCAGATTTATTTTTATTTAACTCAGTAGCATGAGTAGAAGATCTTATAACATCGACAAATAAAATATTTCAATTCTCAAATTTGAGCACTTTACAATATTAACATTGGGAATAAACGAGTCACTACGTGATGTACAACATAGTACATTAATGCTCCAAATTTTTGACTGGATTACCCCAATCGTGATTGCGAAGTCCACTCGCTTCAGTTGTCTTCCTTTAGGTGTGTTTAATGCTTTTAATCATAGACGGAGGTACCACGTTAGTGAAAATCCGCAACAGTCTTCCTGTCGACCCTTGGTCTAGATTGGTTGAACATCTGATTGGCGGGGCGTCGGGCGTAGCGGCATCACGAATGGCTCTAGCGCAGCGTCTCCTACTCACCCCGCCTGAGACACGCAGATAGATGTATCTGCGTGACGTGATGTGATGACGATGGTCATTCAATACCAGAAAATAAGAATACATAACTTTTTAATGTCCTGCAATGTGTAATTTGTTTGTCCTATTAACAAGCTTTATTTAAAAATCTGAGCGACATGAACGACCAAGACCAAATACTTTGACTGGCTCGGTGGAACAGTGGTTAGTGACCCAGGTTCATTACCTACAGTTCCAAGAGTCGTGGGTTCGATTCCCACTCGGGACAAATATTTGTGTGACGAACATCGGTGTTTGTTCCGTGTCTGGGTGTGTATTAAGTATATTTAAGTATATTTGTGTATCCACTGTTGATTCTGATATCTGTAACACAAGTGCTAAAGCTACTTACCACGGGATCAGATCAATGTATGTGATGTTGTGTAATATTATTACTTTGGAGTTCTAGTTTACTAACTTTTCCTTCAAAGAAAATATTCTTAATCTTAATATATCGGATGTCTTTTACATTCTAAATCATAGCGAAGTGAAAAGCGATAAAACATTTACGCATTATTACCGATGTTACGACCCATATGCACAGTACCTGTTACCTTGTACCAGTTATCCAACAATTGCGGGCTGATTCACTCTCGCACGACGCTCTCCGATGTAGATCGTGAAAGCGAGATGATTGACAGCCGACCAGATCAACCCGTAAACAATTACGATCGTCGAATTATTGCTATATCGGGCCGCGTGCGCAACGCGCATATTTAAATCGACGCAAAGGTCGCAAACTTTTGACATTGTTTTGATTCTATTGTTCGATAAGTTTGCTCGTTGCGTCAGGGCTAGATAGTGGGGTAATAGGTATGATGCGTGCCGGATACCGGCACTGTGCAAAGTATATCTGATACTCTGTATTAGAAAGCTTTTGGCCACCGAATGAAGCTATAAAGAGATACTATGTTTTTGACCTTCAAGTCATAAGACGAACACTTGTGTATACTAAGAGTAAGTTTCACGTCAACTACGATAATAATCAGCACCCATGGGAAATGATAATGACATCTTTTTTTACGGTATGAACAGGTTTTAATACTCTCTATTAGTTGGTATTTAAAATAGTATGAATGTTCACTTAAATTATGAATAGCCCAGCAGATCCAGGCACGCTGGTATTTAGTTGTAGTTTTCTAACTTTTGTAACTGATTACGATGGTGGCTTGGAGTAGCCTTGTGATCATCACCGGACTTGCGGGGGAGCGGATGGCTCTGACCCCTAGAAACAACCCAATTGCATTTCTTTCTCCAGCTCAAACTTTTCACTCTGACCTTCAATTTTAAAAAACCGCGCCAACGGTGGATAAAATTATGGCTACGCGAATTACTTAAATCACGTCAGTCCTGTAAAACTGCACAACTCCACACAGATCTGTTTCCTCGGACAATGCTACCGGTGCGGGTCGGTCGTGCCGCCGCTCGGACGCGCTCACGGCAACCGCCTAATTTATGGACGCGCCGACGAGACCTGAAGCTACCGGAATTGTACTTCATTAGTATTGTTGATAGCCACTCTGTATCATAGGGAGCACGAACGCTGTTTCGTGGCAACCGCCATTCGGAGAGGATTGCGCCGTCGTGTTTTGTTTGTGAATATGGGTCAAAGTTCCTGGAGTAGAGAAAGATGTCAGTTTGATAATTATGGCGTCGTATATCACTCATTCGTATTGCACTTTTGAGGAGTTTATAAAAGTACAACAGATTTCACAGTCACATTGGTGTTATTTAATTTCTAGCGGCAATAACGTATTTACATAGTTCACGCATAAATTAAGTTCCTGACTGAGTTACCTAAGAATAGTTAGAGAGCTAGTTCACCATCACCAAAATTATCAGTTGTCTTTGTATGTTTTCTTATCAATATTATTCCGATTACGTAGTTACTTAAGCACTTGTCACATGTATATCAGAAATACCGGTGTTCGTCGCCTAAATATTTGTCCTAAGTGGAAATCGAACCCACAAGAGTTAGGGGCGCCATCGAGCTTCGCTTCGTAACCTTTACCTTACAAACACATGCATCTACAATATTTAACTTAAGACCGGCCTAAAGAGTCTGGGAAGCTTCAGTTATAATATTTAGCAGAACGGAGTCAGTGGAGCGAACAGTTGGTCGTGGCCGTATGAAGTCACATTTCCCTAGTCCGTGGGAGCGTTCGGCTGACGGACGTCACGACTCACAGCCACGACCCGCGTATGCTGCCCCGCACTAGCTGCGACCAGCGATGTACAGAGCTCTGGTGCCGTAGACAAAGTAACAATATCAAAACGATAACGAACTTCGAAAAGAATAAAATGGGATTGGCATAAGATTGACCACGTGATTTATCGCGTCTTATGTCAATCCCATTTTATTCTTTTCGAACTTCGTTATTGTTTTGACATTAGTACTTTGTCTAAGCCCCCTGTAGCGCTATCATGAGTCAGCTATCGAAAACTTGCGTACCTTAAAAACCTATCGAATTGTTTTTCTCATACTACCGATTTTAGTTCTTAGCGTTACCGCTAGGGGCGCTGTACATTTTTTACATAGGCGATATTGAGTCTGTCACTTTTTAACTCATGTTAGCGCTACTGAGCTCTGATGTGGCCAACATTGTCGGGATCCCGTGAGAATAGGCTAAAGGCTGGCCGTCTCAGAGGGGCGCATTTGTCCGGAGGCGCGATAAATAACTTACATTAAAATGTTTCTACGTAGATAAGTCTTTATTGAAACAGTGAGAAGATCTTCGATGTAATTCTAGGGGAGAATTACTACGAGGACGTGGACTAAATCTACAATTTATATATTATTTTACTAGCTGTGCCAGCGACTTCGTTCGCGTTTCCCCCGTTTTTTACACATTTTCCATTGTATCTTTGCTCCTATTAGTCGCAGCGTGATGTTATATAGCCTAAAGCCTTCCTCGATAAATGGTATACAACGCAAAAAGATTTTTAAAATCGAACCAGTAGTTCCTGAGATTAGCGCGTTCAAACAAACAAACAAACAAACTCTTCAGCTTTATAATATTAGTATAGATATAGATTATATTGATTTCTTGATTTGTCATAATTAACTGAACTCAAATATTTTCTTTTCCTAGCCGGTGAGGTTCAACATCTGGGAATAGGTCTGCCAATCTGTAGGTACAGGTGCAATCATCGCGTTTTACCTTTTTCCAACACAAAAATTTAATGACAGAAAATTTTATAGCAGAAGAAAAAATATGGTGTGGGCTGCTCTCTTGCGAAGCGGTTTGAAAAACGTTCAGTCTCCAAATCAGATGATCATATGATTGACAATAGTAGCTTTAAAAAAAGCTCAAGTACAAGTTCACAACGAAGTTTGCCTTCTGTACTGGAGCTTGTGTGGACCGAGTCTGTAATTACACTCGCTAGGCTCTGAAGACGGTGAGAAACGTGCATATCGTTTATGGCTATTGTAAAAATGAAGATTTCCCCATAATGCTTCCCGAACAACCGTGTGTGATACTAGCTGTCTAAAAGCTATAAAAAGTCGTTACTTCAGTATGTAAGTTTATCTGTGGTTCGTAGTTATTTTACGCTTAGAAACGACAATTTCTTGGACTGGAGGACAGCCTCTTGTAAGATACATGACATGTTTTGGTAATTTTACTGTTTGAAGTCAGAAAGTATAAAGAAACTCGAGTATGTAAATTGAACATTGTAAATGATAAGTAAAATTAAAGTACGATAGATATTAAATCATAATTATGATAACTCATAGTCAGTTAAGGTTGAGTTTTACTAGACATAACTGGTGACTAGTCCAAGATTGGTAATAACATTATTATGTTTGTGCCATTTTACGAATGCAAATAAGAAATTACCGTTTCGCTCATTAAACAATAAAGGTGTCGTTCAATTACACTGTTTAAGTCATGCAGAAGGTAGTAAAAAGCCCGTTAAACAAATAACCCTGTCTCCGAAAGACGAATAGTTTAAAGATGAGTACAATTCACGGAATCGAAGAGAATTTGCAGAACCCACAATCAGAGGCCATCTAATAACCGCTCGATCGAGTATAGGGGCAGTTACACACGAGCCAATCGCACGCGGGCCGTAAACGTGCCGTTTTACGAGCGTTTTCGCTTTCACGCCATTTGCAATAAATCAGAGTTGCGGAGTGGGCGACAGAGCGTGTGCTCTGGCGTCGTGGTCAGATTCGTCAGGACAGACGGGCGTTTGACGCACCCTTAAGGAGCGAATAGCTTAAGGAGCCAGGAAAGAAAGAACGATAATTTATTATTTCCTTACATAGCACAAATTTACAAACAGAAAATCAAAAAGTGAGGAAGGCCAGCATCTTCTTCGCAGAATAATTTGTCTGATTCCTTCCCCACGCAAAAAGGTACACTATCGTTGAGTTGCCTGCCTCTTTGGTCTATTAGTAGCAAGCGCTGCTTTAGGATCCTCTCGATCCTCGCCGGTACGAGGCCGGGGTCGGGCAACATTTTTGTCAGTTTTTCTGTTAAGAAATTACTCAGCCCTGAGTCAAGAAGTTGGAGGTTGGGCTTCTGTGCCTCGAAAAGCACGTTAAGCCGGTGGTCCTGCGCCCTGTCTCTCATCGGGTATGTTGGATTACGGTTGAGAGTAAGGAAACAGAGAGTGCACCTGTGTTTGCGCGTATACTTGTGCACTGTAATATGCTTTGCGCAGTTGGCTGATCTCCATTGAGATCGGCCGCCATAGCCGAAATCCGTCGGACGCCTCATTTATCGTTGAGTTGCGGAAACTAGCCCTTTATATCTAACCTGCCATAAGTCTTAGCCTTTTCGCACCCTGCACGTTGTATGATCGTCAAGTACGTCAAGATGTTGTATGGGTTCATTTTACTGTTGTCTAACGCTAGGATATGTTTGAATCGTGTGCAAAGAGTCTTAGTTATTGACTTCAATATGTACAAAATTAATTGGTTTATATCTTACTCGATCGGCAGAGCCATAACCGATGTGCCGGCAGGTTTATTAGTCCAAGGTAAAAAAAAATCGACACTCTAACGGTGAAGGAAACCTGCACACCTACGAAGAAATTTTTAGGTTGTGTAGTCAACCAACCCGCACTTGGCCAGCGTGGTTGGCTAAGGCCTTATCGTCCTAATTTAGGTAGGCTGATGATGATGGCGATAAAAAAATGGTTTATAAAGTTAAACTTTATGGGTAACAAATAGCAAATTTTTTAAGAGTTCCAGCGTGTTTTAGGTAAAGGTTATTAAACTTTAGTAAATCAAAACTCAAACAAGTTCATTTATTATATGATTATCTTACGAGTATTCATCAGTAACATATATGTAATTCTGTTAGTTAGCTTATGTAGTCAGTTTCACTGAGTTCGTCTGAATAATGTTCCCATCTCCATGTTATTGTTTTCACGATGTAAGGCTGAAATGAAATGTTTTCTTTAATAGTTATCTTGTCTACCTATTTAAAGAGTTCTACGTTTATAAAAATTTTGTGTGAATATATCAAAGTTCGAGAATATAGGTTTAGTAAACATTTTTTTTTGTTTAAATTATATCTTTTTCCTACGATTCGTAAATGAAACTGAGCGATCAACTGTCTATTTGAGTTCTTATTTCTCCAGGTGTTGGTCAGTATTTGGGTCGATTAAAACTTTAAGGACTTACTGTATGAACCTTTCTTTGAAAACCATAAATAAAGGTATAACAAAAGGAATATGATTGAAATTATAGAAAACAAGCAATGGCTATGAGAGCTGCAAGAGGTGCAGATACTGAAGTCTTTTCTGCAAGTTGCGAGATTCTGAAAATAGAAAGAGATTTTTTACTAAATGAAGATGTATTATTGTATACCAAGCATAGATTTAGATATGGTTGGCCATTGCTGAATGAAAAAAGAACTAAGATATTTATAAAAAATATGTTTAGAATAACCACACACGCGAGTTTAATGTTAAAAATTATTTCAAATGTGTAGTGTTCGCGTAAATAATAGACAAGCTTTGTACGTAATAAGCTGAAACCCACCTTGTATTTATATTTTCAGTAGTCGTCATTGAAATCCAGTCACTTAAATTCCTCTCTTTTGGTAAATATTCATTGATGTGTTTCAAAACACTATCAGACGCGTTAATTTCTCTTGAATCATTTGTGTTATTTACTTTTTCTTCATCCCAATTATTTGAATTTCCAGCCGTTGTTTCAATGTGTTTGTACATCGTGTCGTAAAGATCATATTGTATATTATAATTATTATTTCCAGATCCCTCTTCCGAAGCAGTTTCATCATCATAGTGTGGTAATACTTCTTGGAAAATGCTAATATTACCTGTTGTAGTATTTTCTATAGTTTTATTGACATAAGGTGTAAAGATGTCTTCAGTAACAAATTCATTGCTATAAAGGTTTTCGTCTATATCGCTTGTTCCATTGGATGCAACCGTTGAAGTTGGTAATGTTTCAGTTTCATTGTGATCATTATCGTATGGTAATAGTGTACCCTCAGCATATTCAGATCTGTATGTTACTTCGTCGGGTACTTCAGTAGTAGTTATCGAGTATAGAGACGTATTATCATACATAATAACTGATTCTGATGTAAGTATACTGTCATACGTACTATTAGTTTCGAGAGTTACATTGGCTTCATAATGGGACTCTGTTAGTGAGGATACATTTAGCTGGTACCTGCAAACACAAGCATTGTATAAATCATATTTAAACATAAATTACGTTTAAAAACATCAAAAATATATATTTTTATTTCAAAGCTTACCCAGCACATTTGCACAAGTCTTCTGCGCCAAATCCCAATTTTCTGAAAATGTGTTATGTAATATAAAACGAAATATGTAGTATTATGATAAGGCGTCTGAGCGATTCGGAAATGGCGGCCGAACTCAATTAAGTTCAGCCAAGTGCGCAGGACATAATATCGCTACCTTAAATCTCAAATGGCGTAACCGCCAATTTGGTCAAAATGACTTTTTAATGCAGTTTTATTCAGTTTTTTTTCTCTATCGATCTGTATATTTAAAATCCTCAAATTCGCAAAAAAAAGGTTATTACGACCCAATGTTTTTTATAGATTTGAACACTTTTCATAAGGTAAACAGGTCGTAAAAGGCTTAGTCTAATTTACTTGGTGGTTACGCCCCTAGAAATTATTGTGACGTGAAAAAAATGTCAAAAAAAAAAAGGGTGTAAGGGACATAATTTTCCGGCGTAACTCGTAAGACACGCTATTTTTCGAAATTGCAATACAAAAGAAAGGCGCTTACACCCAATATTGCTGAACACATGATTGTCATTATTATTGTTAGTATTAATGCGCGGGGGGATGAAGATTGCGGAGACATTGGCTATTTATTGCTTTTCCTTGTTTCGGCATTTTAAATCAATGTCCAAACACAAATCAGAATCAAAGACCAATAACGAGCCAAAGTCAACGTAACGGTCACAAAAAATAATAAATACACGGAGGAACGTAATCTGTGCGCACAAGTACGCAATTGGCTGAATACATAGATAAATGTATGGTGAATATACAGCAGCGGGGGTTAGGAATGACAAAATTAATCGATTTACGTATAACTATAAGTGAAATTTCCCATGTACAAAAATTCTTCATCCTGTTATAAAACTTACAAGGTGAGTATTACCCATTACATCACTATGAAAATGTGACATATGGCGTAACTTTGTAAAAAGCGTAATACAGAGTGGAAATTTAACGTTTTCTTTCATTATTAAGTTATTTTAAAGCACAAAAGACAATTACTTTCGGGAGATACGACCTTCACCTCTTAAAAATCATGTTTTTTTATGAGGCGTAAACGCCTTTTCGTAATATTTTCACAAGCGTAACCGACTTCTAGTTTGTTAAATATAAGATTTAGGTGCAAAGAGTTCTTACTGAAGCCTTTATCTCAAAATTCTAAGAAATTTGATGTATAAAACATTTTCACTGCATTAAAATTGACAAAGTTATATAAAAAAAAAACTTTTTTGATTTTTTTGCTCTCCTGAAAAGTTGCGTTTTGGTGGTTACGCCATTTGAGATTTAAGGTATCGATATAGTACACAAATATGCGCGCAAACACAAGTGCACTCTCTGTTTCCTTACTCTCATAGTTTGGTAAAACGGCAATCCGACATGACTGATGTTAGATCGGGCGCAGGACCACCGGCTTAACGTCCTTTCCGAGGCACGGGCAATACGGGCATGCAACACACTGGGCCGAGAAATTTCTTTGCAGAAAAACTCCACAAATTTTGTCCGTTGCACAATAGATTCTATCGAATTCAAAAACCTTTTTGATTTTTTTCAACATGATTGTTTAGAAATTTAAAATACTCACCCGTCATTATTCACACTTTTAATATCACATTTAAAATCTTCCATTTTAGTGGTTGAGGATGGTTCATATCTGAAATTAAAACGGTTGGGTATTAAATTAAATGTTTATTTTTTTTTCTTGTAAGTCACATTATATAATTTATCAAAAGAGTTATATCGTCAGTGTTACCAAGATGTATTACGTGCTATTGACTGTACTGCATAATATGAAAGCTAGTTATTATAAAATTTTAAAAAATACAGACAGAGCTTACCCGAGGCATTCACATAATTCTTTACCATTGACTAATGTGATGAGCCTGTTTAAAAAAAAATTAAATAAATATTTATTTATTTATTATAAATTATAACTGATCAATATTTGTAGAACTACCTGTTTGGTAAAACTTTCATATGCACCACACACTCAGAAACTGAAGAATCAACAAGATTTACGTAAACCTGAAATTAATATTGAATTATTACTAATACTATAAATAAAGTACAATCAGAGGCTTAATGACACTACGAATTTAGCCATAACCCAATACTTGCTTTAATTATGAAAATTTAATACATAAGATAATTACAATTATTTCATAGACTTCAAACTATACAAAACATAATAAGTATTTATTAAACTAAGATAACGCGGAATGCGGTTAAAATTTTCGAAATATAACTTACAGAACAAACTATTATCCAGATGTAACACAGAACATGTAGTTGGAACATTGTTATATCCCGAAATACACGTCATAGTAACACAACAAAGTCGTAACTATGATGTAGCCACCGTCAATAGCATCCATGATGTGATTAGGTTTTTAACGAATCCTTACTAATATGAAAAACGCGAAAGTTGTTCTGTCCGTCGCGTTTTCACGCCAAAACAACGTATTTATTTACATTAAATTCGGCAAAATACTTCTAGAGCCTGAGAAAGGACCAGTAGGGCTACCATGAGTTTAAAACTTACGCACTCGATATCGCCTACGTAAATATGTCTATGAAAAACTTGTACAGCGCTGGTGGTTACGCGAAGAACTAAAATCGGCCGTATGAAAAAAACAAGTTTTCGATAGCCGACTCATGGTAGGCCCTCTGGCTGAACTTCCCTGGGTGAAAGTATGGACCCATATTTTTCATTAAGTCAATGAAACTAGGTAGTTATGAACTATTTAAATAGGTAATATTCGCCAAATATAGCTGTATTTACTAAAACATAATTAAACTAAGTATTAAAAATAAAATACGTAAACCTTGTAAACTATTCCATGTAAGTATCTAGTGAGAGAATCCTACAAACAAACTATAGTTTACAAAACGGGAAAAAGTTATCAATGTTTTCTATAATAGGGAGAACTAATTAACGATATTATAATGATATCTCGTTATTTGACGTTAGACTCGTTTTTGCGATAATAGGTACGATTTGATTTGTGTTTATTCTACGCATATACACCGTGAAATTTTAGTGGTTGTTTTCCCGCAGTAAAATTATTCTATCTTAGTAGTACAATAGATTTGTGCAGTTCTTTTTTGTTAAAATCAATAAATGTCGGTTTTACGAAAGGTTTAACCGAAACTCGAAAGCACGTTCGAGCCGCTTTATGACTTAGGGCGTCGAGCTTCTGTAGCTTTAAGCATCGATTTCATGCGGCAAGCAGTACCTGATTACGTCACATCTTATAAAAGAACGATGGCTTCTCTCGTTTTCGAGTTGGAAAATCATTATTTTGAAAATTTGAAAAAAAAAATTTTTTTTTTCGAAATAATTTGCATGATTCGGTAGTATTACTAAAGGCAAATAATAATAATAATAATAATAAAGGCGTAGGGATGTGACGACCCCACCGCCCCCTGGTGAGAGTCGCTGATTTTCGCACTACGAAAAGTAGCGACTCTCTACCAGTGCAACCAGTCTCCCCAAGGCCGCTTATGGCGGGCTGAATGGGATTGACCCTTTGGGACCTGTGCCTCCGAGAGTCGACCAGGCCCCTCTCTCCGCTTGCCTTACTTGGCCGGTAGGAGTGGAACCCACGGGGGCTGCAGGACTCTCACCTCTGCCTTGCCTTAATCGGCCGACCAGGGTGGGACGTCAGGAGGAAGTGTAACATGCATAAGTCGCGAGTTGGCAGAGTGGCGATACGCCGCTGGGTATAAAGCAGTGTACAGCTCTCGACACCCTGAGCCGCTTACAATAATGTTGCCCCACGTCGCTCCTGCCTCGTGCCTTGTGTGTGCGACCAATGGTGGGCCCATGACAGTGAGTGGCGAGTCACCACCTGCCCATTTTATTCGTGTTTATAAACATAGATCGGGGCAGGTGCTATAGTCCTTCCCATAGTCCCAGTTACCCAGTCCACTAACACCTCAACCCTATAGCCCAGTTTATCTCTTCCATTCCTTGCCATAGTCCTGCACTGACCGGGGGTTGTCCTTGGCTGCATTTTATAGTGTATACAGGGATAATCGTCGGCTGGTGCCACATTACATATTAAGATCATACTAGTCATTAAAGGGCCTCTACGTGTTGGCTTTGGCCCCACGCACGCCTCCCAAAAATCCGGGACTCTGTAGTCCCGAGACGTTGGTAATGACTGATAATAATAATAATAATAAACGTTTATTGACCACATAACATACACAAATAGGTATACAACAGATTATATGAAAACAAAACACAAAACTTAAGCAAAAACACACATATACATAGACAGACAAAAGAAGTACAAAGAATTAACACGAACAGATAAGGACAGCATGTGGTCAACGAGGTACAGGCCTCAGCATGTGCTACATCAGCCTGAGGGCAGCTGCAGCGCTGGTATTCTGGCCGTACCCCGAGTGACATAATATACTAAGTTTAAAAAAAAAAAATAATAATACTATCATAAATAATAAAACAATAAATAATAAAAATACACACATTTAAAATTTTCAAAGTCAAAGTCAAAGTCAAAGTTTTTATTGCGAACTAAGTGTTGTTACAGGTGTTGATGTTAAAACAGGATCTTAATACTTAGTTACCCTTGTCGGGTAATGCAATAATTATGAGGGTTAAAACTATAATATAAATATAATATACACAACGACTAAAACAACATATAACATAGTAACAAAAGGATTGAAACAAGAAAAACAAGGACAACAGAAAAAAGGAATAAATTACAAATTACAAACACGTAAGTTTAATGTAAGTTTAAAAGAAACAAAAAAAAAATAAAATAATAAAAAGTATGAGACTGAACGCTCCTCTATGTGCCACGTTCAACACGACTGAAGAAAAATAAAAAAGAAAAAGTTTAAAGAAAGAAAAAAAAAAGTAAACCACGTTTGCCACGTCATAATTTATGGAATTTTTTACCGTAAATTTTATGCGCCTTTAAGTTGAGTTAAGTTGATGAAAAAGGAGGCATGAGCACCGGCCTCAAAGATGCTGGGAGACAGTCCGCAATGCAGACCGCGAACAACCTGGAGGTACGTCAAGTAATTTCTGTTGTTCGAGTAAGTGCATTTTCAGATTCTTTTTAAACGTGTTTGACGTTTCCAGATTGCGAATCGGCGGCGGAAGGTCATTCCAGCACTTCGAGGCGGCGAATCTAAAAGATCCCCGAAAGGCTACCGTTCTATGTTTGGAGGTTATAAAGACATGAGAACAGGCTCTCCTGGGGTACTTGCTGAGATCCCCAGCCAACGTTAGCTTATCAAAAAGATAGTGCGGCCTGCCCGTACCGATGACACCAAACAGCATAGTGGCCAGATGGAGTCGTCTGCGAGCGTCCATCTTTAGCATATTTGCATTATTGAGAAAAGGGGTGACATGGGACCTGGGTGGAACACTAAAGCAAAATCGAGCGCAGGCGTTCTGCACACGTTGGACTGCCTTCGCTGTTTTGGACAGAAGACATGGACCATACACTGTGTCACAATAATTTAGCTTAGAAAGTACCAATGATTCACACAAAGCGATTCTGACCTTTTCGCTGAGGTAAGGCCTGACATTGTATAGTAATTTTAACCTAAAATAACAATTCCGGGTACACTCAGCGATGTGGCTTTCGAAGTTCAAGCAGCCATCAATTGTTACTCCTAGATTCTTTGCTGATTCAGCACGCTCTATAGGGACACCATTTATATGTATGTTGAGAGGGACATTACTATGCTTGCACAAGTTGATTCTTGTGCCAATTAACATATATTTTGATTTTTTGGGGTTAAGGACAAGACTGTTAGTTTTGCACCAGGCAGTTATCTTCTCAAGGTCCTCATTTATCCTAGATATAGCAAGGAGGTGATCGCCAGGTTTAAAGGATATGTAAAGCTGGAGATCATCTGCATAGAGGTGATATCTGCAGTTTTTAATGTGGGTTGTGATATCGGCCCCATACAGCGCATAAAGGAGGGTCCTAAAATTGACCCTTGTGGAACGCCTCGCATCACGGGTAGCCGAGCACATCGTGACTTGGATCCATCTGAGTTAGTTAACTCGGAGAGCTGCCACCTCTTCTTAAGGTAGCTGTTAAACCATTTTGCAGCACAACAATCAAATCCATAGTAAGACATTTTGGATAAGAGTAATGTGGTGTCAATTGAGTCAAACGCCCTCGAAAAATCGAGTAGTATCAAGACACTGATTTCACCCTGATCCTGTGCATAAAGTAGATTATCCACCACATCTGTCAAAGCAGTTGCCGTACCGTGACCCCTACGGAACCCAGATTGCATTTGGGGAAGTAAGGAGTTATCTTCTACATATTTTGTCACTTGTTCACACACAATCTTTTCGAGAACCTTTGACAAGCATGGCAGCAAGCTAATGGGGCGCAGGTCATTCAAAGAAGATAGATTATTATTCTTGGGTAGGGGCTTCACCACTGCCACTTTCCAGCTTTCCGGGAAGGCTCCGCTATTGATTGAGGTGTCCACTATTGCTGTGATGGTACAGAGTGATTGTGGAAGAGACAGCTGTATCATATCCAGTGAGATTCCATCAATGCCCAATGCATTAGACTTAAGCCCCCTTATTGTTTTCAGAACTTTGTCAGAAGACACCGTTTGCAAAGAGAAGGTTGTGTGAAGAGCCCTATGGAATTCAAAAAATGTAAGCAGGGATATCGGTACGCAGCCATGGCATGGGAGGTCAAGAAAGTGTGCATTTATTTTGTTGGGATTTTTGAAGGTGAGGTAGATCCGTGCTCTTCTTGTTAGGGATAATGTGTGACTTTAGATTTTTCCACAGCCTTTTAGGATTTTTAATATTATTGTTGATACTTTGATTAAAATAACATTTTCTCTCTCGCTCAATAGCTGCAACCACAATTTGCTTCATCTCTTTGTAGCAGGTTTTGATGACTCAATGCCATCACTTTTCCACTTTTATGGTAGTTGTCTCTGACTTGCATCATGGATTTGATTGTGTCTGTGATCCAAGGATGAGGCGGGTTTTTAAATTTCCTTATTTTGACTGGTGCATGAAGATCGAATAGTTTAACTAGACAACAAGTGAAAGCATGAACCATGCTACTTATATGGCTAATGTTGTGGAAACTGTTCCAGTCAATTGTGTCCAGGTCTGCATCCAGCTGATCCACTAAAATGTTCCTTAAAGGCCTGTAGGTAACCCACTGCGGAGCGGGCTTTTCACTTCTTATCTTTAGTCCTGCTGTGATCATAGCATGGCCTCCCAACTCCGGTGTATGCTTGACAATAACATTTATAATGCGAGTGTCAGTACAAATCACATCTATAAGGCTGCTGCTGTCCTCTTTAAAGTGAGTTGGCTCGGTGACCACCTGATGCAGGCCAGCCCCATTTAAAAATTGGTTAAATTTTTTTGTCTTCCCGCTGCCAGTATTGAGAAGGTTGATATTAAAGTCCCCAGCCAAGATCACTGCATCATGCTAAGGAAGAGAGGCTATTGAGTCTGATACCCCGTCGAGGAAGGTGTCCACATCCAGCCAGGAGGTCTGTAAGCTGTGCCCATCACCACTTCGACCCCGCATGTGCGGACTATGCACCACATCTGCTCGACCTGCGCATTAAATGGCACATCACAAAACCGGATGTTCAAACCTCTGCGTATATAGAACCCAACCCCCCCCCCTCGTCCTCCCCGTATATTGTTGGCTCTAGGTGTATGCTTCAACCGGTATCCGGCAATCTTTGGAGCCTTGCTATCCTCTCCAGTCCTTAACCAGGTCTCGTTAATTGCTAGGATGTCTGGATTCAGCTCTTCCACTGCCACAATGAACTCCTCATGGCCTGTGCCGAGTGACCCGGCATTGTACAAACCAACTACAAGATTTTTTAAAGGAAGCTGTGTGATTCTAATGTGATAATTAGGTTAGCCTCAGCGAGTCGGTCAGAATCATATATTATAGTAAAAAAATCGTTCAAATCGTTCTGCCACGGGAAAACAACCACTAAAATTTCACGGTGATCAAGAGGCATGTGTTTTATTTACTTAGATACATCATATCATTAAGATAGCTAACAAAATTGACCAAAATTTATAATACAGGTAGAGCCGAAAATACAATAGCAATCATTAGTGATTAAACACCATCACCAATGAATGGTAGTTTTAGTAAGTAACAGGTTACAATCATACTTCCGTACTAATATCTATTATAAACGAGTGAGTCTGTTGTCAGTTTGTTGCACTCTCACGCCAAAATTACTAAACCGATTTAAATGAAATTTGGTACACGGTAATTCTAGCTAGAGCTAAAACTAGTTTGGTCCCGTAATACTTCACCTACCTACGAATTATACATTTGTAAAAGGTATTTATTTAAAATTACTGTCAGATAAATAAAACCGCCGGATTATTTTTCGACACAGAACCAATACTTGGTATAGTATATGGCTGGCTGGCCCAGGTTCACTAACTACGGTTCCAAGAGTCGTGGGTTCGATTCCTACTCGGGACAAATAAATATTTGTGTGACGAACATAGGTGTTTGTTCCGTTTTGTTGTTCTGGGTGTGTTATTTACATATTTTAGTTTATTAGTGTGTCCACAGTCGTTTCTGATATCCGTAAACACAAGTGCTTAATCATCCAGATCAGATCGATGTATGTAATGTTGTGAAATATTTATATTTTTAAACTTAGTTAGTGCCATAGCAAGATTCCCGTAACGCCCGTCTACACGACACTAAACGGGAAGAGTTTCACTCCGTCGAGGCGCCGTCGATTCCCATTTTACTGTCACACTGTCAATACTGCTAAACATCTCAATTTGGTCAGGCCCATGGAGCTTGGGCGTACGACGCATAGTTTGATGCGTATACGTGTGCTTTTGGGAACTGACTAGATGACATATTTCGACGATTGAACATGAAGCAAACAAAATCAATAAACAAAATTGTTGATAATTTAAATTTCAAAACATGACATTTTTTTAATTTAATAAAACCATTCATAATTTTAACTTTTATTTTCTTTCTGTCACGTCCAGTGCTAATAGTAGAAAAGTAGCAAAGGAACACACAACAGTTGGTTCTTAACTAAAAATAATAATCTACTTCCTTCATCATCATTATCATAAGCCCATTCCTGTCCACTCCTAGACATAGGCCTCCCCAATTACTTAATTAAACGCAATTAGAATAAACATTAAGTAAAAAGTCAAAATTATTGACCTATATACAATTCGTATAAGATTGTAAATAAGAATAGTAAGATATTTCTGATTAGCTCGTAAGCTAATAAGATAGCCATAGGACGGTTATGCGAATGGTTCCCCCACGAACCGAACATTGCTGAGTGGGGGCCCTTTTAGCACATAAGTTAGTATTCGTTTTAAGATTCATGTTTGGTTTAACTGAAATAGAGATTAAATTTTAAAAAGGTTTTCATAATCGATCTCCAACAAGATACATCACCCAGTTATATCATTATGACGCGTGTCGGTTTGTTTGTAGATGGTGTCGGGGCCCGGGCAGTGTCGCACAACAATTGAGCCAATAGGACAATTGGCGGCCACCGCGCGCCAATGGTCGCACCATTATAGCTGTACACTGCGGGACAAGGAAATCGGACACATAATTTCTTATTTTAATACCTATAATGGCGGTGAAATATTTTAGAAATTGCATTATTTTTGATCCGTGTGAAAGGAAATATTATGCTTCTACCGAATTAGGGGGCACGGTCCTATTGGGATCTTCTGTGTCACTCAAGCCTGACTATTACTCCCTAAAAATAGGACTCATTAACAATATGTATCTCTATTATAAGTCTAATGTGTAGTCTAAAGTGCACGTATTTTTGAGTTTCAAGTAAGCGTTTTAGTATTTTCCGTGTTTCGTACACCAGTGCCATGATGTATATTTTGGACGATCTCATATATTTAATTACATCTCTGAATATATTCATAAATTTTTATAGAGTGAACTCACTCTGCGTCTAAAAATCGTCTCAGTGCTACCTTCATCATTTACCAAATACACGGCGCGCACCTTGTTCGCTGCGTAAAAAGAATAATAAACTATGTGTCCAATAATTCTGGCCCCAAGTTCACAGACTGCGGACCGCGGTTATCAGGATGTCCCGCCGGAACGCATCGCTCGCGACAACCTGTATTCGTGTCATGTGCACTAGCTCACAGCTACATTACGCTAACTAGCCACTTATCAACTACCATTTGCAGGCGTATCTGTAACTACGGGTATATACTTTAAAAACCGGTTTTATGGGTCTACACGCGATAAAGGAGCACATGTATAGGGTTTTTTTCCAGGATGACCTCTCTCCACCTGATGGTAAGTGGTCGTGAGATCCACATAGCCACTTGGTGAGCTCAATAGGGTCTATTGTGCCTGTCGACATCACCCTGAAGGTCTGCTTAGGTGCCGTTTTTATTAGTAAGTGTGCTTACTGCCCGACCACGACGTTGCTTTTATAGCGAGTAGACCCATAATTAACAGTTTTGAAGTACATACATAAGAACGAGAAATAGTAAAATACATAATGGTCATGCTTAAAAAGTGTCTGGGTATTTTATGATAATGACAATAAGCTGAGGATGACCGGACATACTTTAGTACGTCATGTTGTATAGGTAATACGGGGCCAATCAGATAGTATATATTATCTAATTTTATTTTGTTAAAAGTGGAACCCCATTACTATGAATTCGCTGTCTGTCTGCTGTATCGCTTTGCTGGGTTTCCGATGAAAGAAAACATTTCTGAAAATATTTACAAGTGCGATCCAAATAAAAGACAGCTCAATACACATATATATAGTTTAATCGTATAAAATCTTGCTGGATTATAAACCAAGTAGGCGTAATATGGCATTCAGGACTCAATGGTTTACATAAATTTTAATTATGCTTCAAATCAAAATAATACTTTACCTTATTCGAGAGAAGAACAATGCCCTCTGAATATCTGATGAGCATACTTTGAACTTTACGGGTCTGATCTGGTATATTTGAATCTTACATAGTAGGGCAGTTTATGGGAACTAATAACTATTTACACTAAGGTTTATTTGTACTAAAACCGTAAAGCTATGACATAAAGAATAAATCTGGCCAAGTACGACTCAGATCGCACACAAAGTTTTCTGTACCAATATTTAAAAAAAACCCGGTATGAACGGGTTTTTTATGGACTACTCATAAATGTGATTATTTCGTACTTTTGTTTAAGTGGCAAAAAAATACATCCTTATTAAAAAACTAGCTTGGTGAGGCGTTTTTCCCTTTGAGTGCGGCACTCTTAAAAGTGGCTCAAACATTAACATTTTGACTGGCTCTGTGGATCAGTGGTTATTGACCCAGGTTTACTACCTATGGTCTCAACAGGCGTGGGTTTGATTTCCACCAGAGATAAATATTTGTGTGACGAAAACGTGCGTATTATTATATATTTAAGTATGTTCGTGTATCCACTGTTGATTATGATATCCGTAACACAAGTTCTTAGCACCACAGGATCAAATCAATGTATGTGATGTTGTGTAATATTTATATTAAGTAACTAATTACTTCACTGCCCAAAATAGAACCAAGTTATTGTAACAGCTTAACGGCATAGGGCATTAATCAAGGATCCCGATACACTGATGTATGGCCAACCAGTTGGCCGAAAACATCCGAAGAGGGAGTAAGCCCCGCGTCCTTCCGATATGCACGAACTAATTCCCTAACTGAGCGCAATTGGTGCGATTGCTGACGGTCATTTGTTTTGCTTATACTAATGACACTGAGTCCTCACATGGTACCAAGTAGAAGCCAAAGTTACTCTGATTGATGCTGGCAAAGATTGCAAGAAATATGGATTTTAAAAGACTGATGGTTAAAAAAGGAACTGAAAATTACCATGTTTTGTTTTGATGAGTAGAGCAGGGACTCATTTAAACAAAACATTTTCAGTTTTTTTATGTGTGTATCTACGACAGTTTAAATTTATAAGTATATTGATGCTGTTTAAGATTGAACTGACTTAGATTTACTACCTATGTTGGTAATTTATCTTGCTATATTAACTACTTTTATGTTGGTGATAATTTTTTTTTAAATATACTATTTATATATTATGGAAAAGGGTTTTGGCGTTAGCATATCGTGAAAAACATGAAGGTACAACAATTATCCGATAATCAATAGCTTTTTACAAGCTCTCCGCCCTACAACAGCACTTATATTGGTGACGTTAAAAAGTTAAAATAACCAAATACCTACTACTTAAAATGCATTCATACATTTGGCAGCAATCAAGCGATCGTCAATCAGAAAGAAACAATGATACCATTAACAGTTTACTACCGCATTCGTATAACATAGCATCGATATCATAACATAGGGGTCTACAATTTTCGATAACATACTTACTTATTATTCACAAGTCCGCACAAAAATTTCAATAACCATGCCCGTCCAACCGGCAAGTCCATCTAATCTTCTAATCGGTCTGTCCGGCCATCCGTCTCCATTATTAAGCGATCGGATAACACGATATGCGATCAACTGTCAGTGTCAACACGGAGTAATATAATCTGCGCAATTATCCAACTTATACAAACTTTTTTTTAACCAAAAACTATTATAATAAAAGTTTTCTATTATTCTAGTAAAAGTTAACTGGCCGAACCATCAAGCAAAACATAATTTTTTTTTCACCACGCGATGTCTTATAAGTCATTCCTTTTTTTTCAAATAGGAATATTATTAGAGTTTAAGCTTATTAGACATTTTTGTAACTTCCTGGTCTGATTTGACTTTGTTGTCTATAAGTTATTTGGTAAGTTACATTTGTACTTGATTAATTTCATTACAATGCATCCGATCACTGCAATGAAATATTAAAACAGGTTATGAGTGGACTAAATATTAATAGGTTAGAGTTTTTTAAAGTGTGACTATAAATGCTCGTAGCTAAAGCCAGCATAGGTGGCGGTCTTTAAAGCTTAGCCTTTATATTGAGTCT
Source organism: Maruca vitrata (assembly GCA_039566165.1). NCBI lineage: Eukaryota > Metazoa > Arthropoda > Insecta > Lepidoptera > Crambidae > Maruca > Maruca vitrata. Next base: position 3,413,833 of record CM076926.1, read on the forward strand.
TTTCTCGCGCTGTCGAAGTCGCGAACGGGAAGCTAGTTTTCTATATAGTTGAGGAAATAGGTGTACGCACTGCTGTACTCATGCATGATCATCAGCCCATATGCGTTTTGACTGGCTCGGTGGGACAGTGGTTCCAAGAGTCGTGGGTTCGATTCCCACTCGGGACGAATATTTGTGTGATGAACATAGGCGGTTGTTTCGTGTCTGATGTTTTCCTTCACCATGACTCACCAAATACTAATTACAATAAAACAGACGCCATAAACATAATCTAACGTATTTCATAATAAGTGCAAGCGACAATGCGATACCCAGCCAAGAGAATTAGAGACACGACTCCATACAAAGCGTTTGCTAAAATTGTTTGAATGAAATGCGTTGGCGCATCTTAGTAATGAAAATGTACGAGCAAGATAGCCGAATATGGTGTGGAAGAAGGCACAAATGCACGCTAGTGTAATGGATTTGCTATTGAATACAGAAACTTTGGTTCAAGGTGTAATTAAAGTGTAAGTTATGATTTGCGCTACGGAAATGTGGTGGACGGTAGAACGGCATTCTTAGTCAAAAGACGTGGTAATGGGGTTGTAATTCGGATACTATTTAGAAACACAGTATACAAAAACAAACAATTTTGGGTGAAGTTCAAACCCCGCCAGGTACCAATTTGTTTTCAAATTTGAAATTCATATGTACGAAGGAAAACATCGATTGTGTAGTCGACCAACCCGCACTTGGCCATTGTGGTCGACTAAGGCCTTATCGCCCTAGTTTAGGGTAGGTCCGTGCCCCAGCAGTGGGGACGTATATGGGCTGATGATGATGATGATGATTGAGTGAAGTTGGATTCTAATAAGATTTTTGCATGAATCAATTAGAAGATAACAATGCTTTGAATCTAGTTAAAATAAAGTTTTCCTGTAAATAAATATCGTGGCCAAATCGCTACTTGATCAATTTATGAAATGGTTGAACATTTCGTGAAGTGTTCGCTTTTTATGAAGTGGTAACCAAATCATTAAACGACAAACGTTTAGCGACTTGGTCACCCACAACAGTATTGCAACAATTTCATTAAATTACCGATCATTTAATGAAATGGGCAATTCTACGATGCGGCTCAAATTCATCAAAATTTTTTTAATGTCATCTTTTTGTGTGAAAATGAGACAATTGCATTAATACATATTGACTTCTAATTGCCTTATAATAGTACCTAAATGTGTACTTACGTACCAACAGAAAAGAACACCATTATTAGCCATAATAACCAAAATATTCGCTTACCGTGTTATTATCATATTTGCACTGTATGATTCAGTAATGAACAATTAAATCGGTGCATAACCAGTCACTCACTCAGCATGGATATCGGTCAAGGCGGCGGTCCAGGGTTCGATAATGTGTTAATGCGGCCCACTCCTCTCATTGTTACGTGTCCGTCCGTTTGTCTTGCGTCTGCGTTATTATATGAATATTAGGACGGAGGGCGCACGGTAGTGCCATCAGCCAAGTTCCAAGTCAATATTGCATTTCACGAGATTCGACACCGCTGTGACACGATATCTGATATCTTATAAGAATTTCTTTTGTATGTGATTTATTAAAAATAAAATAATCAAACATATAACAAAAAAGAAGATCATAGAATTAACCTTAAACATCTTACGTAACTGTTTCTAATACTGTTCTTTCAAAAATACCATTTCAATGTAATAATTCAGATTTTTAATAATAACGTTAACGTAACCTTTCTATGTAATATTTATTGCAATTTAACGATTATATGTGAGCGAACTTGTCCATTGTTTCACTGTACATTGAATTAATATTCGAGCCTTATGGGCATTGTGTGCTAAGCAAAATTAGACCGTAATTAGTCAGTTCCAAAGTACCAAAATGCACAATCAATGCAACACGGGAAGCATAAGTTACTCGCACCATTGTCAGTGCACCTTATTTGCATTATATGAAAGTCGTCAATCCAAATTGACAGCGTTCGATGAATCTAATAAATATATTAACAGAAGGCGTGTGAAACGTTAACTGGAATCGTGGATACAAATTGCAGCTAAACTATTTTAGACACCTCAAAATGTTATTAGCAAAAATAGTGCGCGGTATTTAACCATACAAGATGACGCACATTTAAGAAATACATTTTATTATGATACTTAAGATTGAGTTCCGTAATATGTCTGCTAAGAAACCTTACAACAATTCTTATCACTCGGAATCTAGTTCGATAATTTTGTAACCAGTGTAAATAAAGAAAAAGATTCTTATTGGAATTTTCCGTGAAAACCTTTACCCTATCATCGGACGTTGACCGCTTTCTGTTAAGTTCTTAGAAGAAGAAAATAAATACCGTTGTAACGACGAAATAATTAATAATACTATCAAGATAACTAGACTACCTACAGCCCGAACGAAATATCTCTATATCTATATATAGATGTATAGATTAGCTAAGAGAGCAACATATAACATTATAGTCTTAAGACATTGTAATTACAAAATCAAAATATGACCAGTGTCCAATTCTTAACACAAACTTTACCTATTTTTTACAAAGCGTTTGCATCCATCATGCAGGCAGTTTAAACACAAAAGATAATTATGTTAATCCGACTGTCAGGCTGTCAAAAACTAATAAAAGACATGTTAATTGAATAAGCTATCCTTCTACCTAATAAATCAGGCATGGACCGCTCTATCCGATGAGTCAGAGGATCAAGTACTAATAGATGCATTGCCAAACGGCGTGTAGGCGTTTAGGATTTATTGAGTACATCCACTTAACTTTCAATACCCCATTACTCCATGATGGGAATACATTAATTGCTACGAGAATCTATGATTTGGCGAAATTAATTCCGATTTTATAATAACAGTCCGATAGAGAAATCTAGATTTCGCAATTGCAGATCCTATTGTTTTGTCTACGGTGTAAAATAAGGTTTTGTGTTGTAGAGACGTTGTTTGGTGATGTTTATAAAGTTCCTGTGAAACCTGCTACGAGTAGATAATCTGCTTTCCGATTAGTTCTTTTAATTCGTGAATATTATGGTCTATAATTCAAAATGCAAACCAACCAAGGTTATGACGACTCACGACTTTATTTTTTTTCATTTTTTTATTTAGCCTATGCTGTCCCACTGCTGGGCAAAGGCCTCCCCCATTTTACTCCAGAGCTCTCGATCTGCGGCCAAGGCCGGCCAGTTTCTGTCATGGGCATCCAAGTCATCTCTCCATCTCTTTTTTGGCCTTCCTCTTTGGCGACGCCCATCGATCGGTTGCCATTGGGTGACCATTTTAGCCCACCTATCCGGATTCATCCGGCAGACGTGGCCCGCCCAACTCCACTTTAATTTGGAAGCCTTTTCTGCAACATCGATTACTCCGGTTTTGGTGCGGATAGTTGTATTTCTTATCCTGTCTGCCCTTCTAATGCCCAGAATACTTCGCTCCATAGCTCTCTGGCAAACCCCAAGCCTGAATTTTTGGTTTTCGGTCAAAGACCAGGTCTGAGCACCATAGGTTAGGACGGGCAGTATACAGACGTCGATGAGCTTTCGTTTTAGTGAAAGTGGAAGGCTGCCCTTCATGTAGGTCTTCATGGACCAGAAGCTCTTCCATGCGTTTTCGATGCGACTGTCGATTTCCTTTTCTTGCCTGTTCGCGAAAGAGACTGTCTGGCCCAAGTAGACATATTCATCGACGTACTGAATTAACTGCCCATCTACCATTACCCTATGTTCAGTACTATTAGTCATAACTCTAGTCTTTGACCTATTCATCGTCAATCCGATTTCGAGGCTTGCTGCACTTAATTCCTCGAGCATTAGTTGTAAATCTGAAGCAGTGTTGGCAAACAGTATAATGTCGTCTGCGAACCGGAGATTTGTTAGTTTCTTACCTTCAATTTCTATACCTTTTGTAGACCACGAGACAGCTATTTTTTGAAAGACCATTTCTAATGTGCTAGTAAATAGCTGTGGGGAAAGTGGATCTCCTTGTTTGACACCCCTTGAGATGTTAAATGGTGGACCGGGGGCATGAAGTTTCATTTTAGCAGTACTTTTATGGTATATTAGTTGCAATAAATTGATGTAAACCGGTGGAATGTTTTGTTGGTGAAGTGCTAAGAATATGGCTTTATGGGACAGACTGTCGAATGCTTTAGAGTAGTCTACGAAAGCGACGTACAGCGTTTTGTTGAATTCAGAATATTTTTCTATAATTTGGTTTAGTGTGTGAAGATGGTCTGTCGTTGAGAAATGAGGTCTGAACACGACTTTTTATTCTGTTAAAAAAAAATTAATACCTACTATTCTATTTCTTATTTCTTCTTAGTGACAAAAAGCTACGAACAATTAGGTACCTACAGATAATATGAAAATACTATAATTAAATCGTCTGATGATTGTCCATTCCATCCTACATTCCTTGATCCTTGATCAAAGAATGTAGGACTATTGACTATTTTATTGTAATCTATTGATAAAATTTCCAGGATATAGGATAAAATCAATTTCATAAGTGAACACTTCGGCGTACCCAAATCAAAACGAATCCCTAAATTCGTCACATCAAATATTCGATCCCACCGATCATCAATAACGGAAACAATCGGACAATAAGTCATCAGATCTATCACGAGAAAAAACCGCGTAACGGCACTCGATCAAATAAAAAGTGGACAAAACATCTGCCCCCGCGCACACAGCCCGGGAATAATGCCAGTAACCTGAGCGACGGATCGGGTGACCTATTGAGCGCGACCTATTATGCAATAGGTAGGTTTTGAATATGGAATGTTGGCGTTTTATCGAACGATTTCTTGTTTTTTTAAAATTCATAATATCTTCAGGACGGCAAAGATCTAGATTTCATTATGCTGTAAGTAGGTTTTGAAAATGGAATGTTGGAGGTTTATCTTTTTTTTGTTTGATTTCTTCAGGGCAGCAATAAAGGTCTAGATTTATTTATTTATGCAATAGATAGGAATGTTTGTTTTTTTCGGTTTTTTTTTGTTCATATCATGACGATGACGATGACGATGACGAATGTCTAGATTAATTAGTGCATGATGCATTAGTAAGGTTTTGAGTATAGAATGGTAGTGTTTTATCGAACGGTTTTCTTTTGTTTTTAACCGACTTTCTCAATTGGACCGTATATATGTTTTTTATGTCATAATATCTTGAGGATGTCAAAGATCTATATTATTTTAACGTGCAATCGTGCAGCCAGCAATGCATTTTGTAATATGTTGTTATGGAGTTACAACTCATTTTAAGGTGAAGATCATGCGTAATATTCTGGGTTTAACTCTACATTTTTAAGTGATACAAATTGTACCTAAATAATATATTGGAATTGATTTGACACGAAGAAGACTACTTTTATGTCAAATCAATGTTAAATCATCATCATCATCAATCATTCAATCAATCATTCTAGTACTAACTAGATGCAAAGTAGTTAGACCCAATATTGTTTACTATTGTTACAAAAATTATTTAAATTAAATGTAAAATCTCAAGCTACAAAAATCTGTAATTGCTTAACAAAATACAGACAAATATGTATTAAAAATTTAGATAACTGAAAATATTAAATTTTCACTACTCCATAATTTAATTCCAACTTATTGTAATTTAAGTACTAGCTAGCTAATATTAAAATAAATACTTTACTCCGCTTCGATATTTGATGTCCTGCCTCTTATCTCGAACAGTGGCTATCAGATGTCCTCAACCGTTTAATTTGTTGTTGTTCAGTACTGAGAAAAATTCTAAACAAAATTTCACTTGACATCAAAAGCGATCCTTTTTCCATTATCTTTATCGGCCGCTGGTACGCGTAAACAAAAACAGTGTTATCTATTTGTGCTTTACGACGTGAAACATAAGGGTCATAATCGCTTGTTTCTATTCCCGTTTGCGCTGACCGTAAGCCCGCATGGCCGTTCCGAGCGATAAGTGTTTAAGAGCGGACAGTTTTGTGTTTTAATGTCCTCTTTTTGTTTTTTGAAAATGAACAAACAGGTCTTCAAAATACATTGTTTTTTATTCATGCATACGACCACAATGTTTTCATCGTCTATTGATTTACACATTTTATTACACCGAAAGAAATAATAATTTGATTATAATAACGAATATCTAAACTGTAGTTCAATACTAGCATTCCATCCGCGAATCCGAGGTTGATTAAAATTGACATGGTTGATTATTATTTTTTATTTATCAACCGATTGAGATGAATATCAATAAGCAAATTAATATCAACACATTGATAAAAAACACATGTTTATGAGTTTAACTTAGACAAAAAAGTACAGACATACAAACATTTTTTTTGTTCTCTTGCGTTTAGAAAGACCACTTATATTTTTTTAAATGTTTATCTTTCATAGACAAGTTTTTAGAAGTACAAACATTTATTGAGCGTATTAGACTACTGAGAGGATTCTTAATTAAAATGATGTAAATAAATATTACAATGACCTGACGTATAAGCATTATATTTCAACATCATACAATTTAATTATTTCTGTAGACACCATCTGCAAGTGTGATTTCTTATTTGTTATTCCCCAATAACCAATCCAAATATGCAGATGCTTGCATCGTGAGAATTCTGACCGGGACCAATTTGCTATAACGCAACACTATAGTTTATAACTGTCCGCGATTTAAAAAAAACGTGGGGCTCAGTTTTTTGTTTACACCCCTCAATATTTGGCGTACACTTTTTACTTATTCAAATCGCAAGGTTTTTTACCCCTGAGTTTTTTCACACAATGGTTTCTTTTCTTCGGACGTCTCATTTAGTTTTTTTTTTCGTAGGGGCGCGTAATAGCCTTGGGTCATAGGTGACGCAGAGATAGTTCTCAGGCGATTTTTTAAAGATGCTTTTGTCTGTGTACATCTGCCTTGTCCATTCGATTTTGCCAATAAAAAGATGTGCTGCGATTTTTTCGCGTGGGAATGTAGCGGACTTTTGGGATAGTTTCTTTATTTTTATTTCATGGTAAGATGATTTGAATGGTATTTGCGTTTTTTGTACTTTGAGGGACACTATAGGCAAACTCCATCGAGACAAATGGAAAACAATTTTTAAGCTATTGCATAGCTTTTATCGCGGGCTTTGAGCGCGGCGACCGAACCAAGAAATTCCGTAATGAAAAAAACCTCACAATCGTCTAACGTCGTTTCAGTTCGGTAGACTTCGGCACGGTGTTTGTGTGCGTGCGGTTAGACGTATTGTATGACTCTACGAAACTCGCACAAATCGAGACGAGCTGCTCCGAAATCGGACGATGCTATGCAATAGCTATACCGCGGCAGTCCCCGAGTGCCACACGTCTTTTTTAGGGTTCCGTAGCCAAAATGGCAAAAACGGAACCCTTATAGTTTCGTCATGTCCGTCTGTCCGTCTGTCCGTCTGTCACAGCCGATTTACTCGGAAACTATAAGTACTACAGTGATGAAATTTGATGGGAATATGTGTTGTATGAACCGCTACAAAAATATGTCACTAAATAGCAAAAAAAAGAATTGAGGGTGGGGCTTCCCATACATGAATCTGAGGGATGAAAGTTTTTTTTTCGATGTACATGCCCGTGTGGGGTTTCAATGGAAAGGACATTTAAAATGATAAAAAGTTTTCTAAAAACATTTTTCTTAAAGTGAAAGTTTTTGAGATATCAGCTCTCAAAGTCGTAAAAGTATGTCCCCCCTCTATTTTTATAACTACGGGGTATAAAATTCTAAAAAAAATAGAGGTGATGCATGCTAATTAACTCTTTCAACGATTTTTGGTTTGATCAAAGTATCTCTTATAGTTTTTGAGATAGGTTGATTTAACTGTAATTTTGGTTAAGTTATTGTGCTTACATTGAAAACGATGGCTGAACCTTATAAGATAGATCAAAAAATATACTACAGTATTGTACACCTTTAAAAATCCGCGATGATATAAAATCTTTATAATGTAGGTACTTTTTACGAGAAATATTAGCTTAATAAGTTTATTATATTTGCTGCTACGGAACCCTTTGTGCGCGAGCCCGACTCGCACTTGGCCGGTTTTTATAGTTTGAACATAACATATAAGAAAGCTATATTATTTTGTTGTTTTTGATGACAATCAAACGTCTAGCTGCTGATCGCCTAGACACAAGCTAACGTAACAGATCTCAAATATTACCCAGCTAGGTTTGTGGTAACTTAACTTATGTCCGTACAACACCTATGTCCGTACCCGCATGTGACAATCAATAGCGAGCCACGTGCGCCGCGGTCTGAGTGGCCCATTGTCTTTGTTTGTGCCCATTAGAAGGACACGAGCAGTAACAGGTTCACGTTTAAAAAAAAGATAAAAAATATTTATTACAACAACAAGGCAAGAAACACAGAATACAATATTAACCAAAACATACAACAAAAAAAGAATAGCCTGTTATTGTTGACAGACTTTACAATCGGTATATTATACTGTGCCACCAACACTAGAAATATTGTATATAATGACACTTTTTATAGTTTGTAAACAGATTTTGTTCCATTTGATAATAAAACCAATACTAAACTATTCATTATTTGTTGAAATTAATTTCTATACAGTTTGAGTCTTATATTGAAGTTTGTATTGTAAGGATGTATTTTTAAGATATTACAAATGTATTATTGCTAGTAGCTACTGTCCTCATGTGGTACCTCTAAAAAACCTTAACCAACAAACTAAAATTGTCTGTCACGTCAATCTTCCACAAAAAAAAATTCGCCCAACAATACTTTTCCGCGCATTACACATGTCTGTATCGAATCCTTGAAGATAGAAAGGATTATCAGTTCTATTGTACAACTGGCTTTATATCGTGTTTTTTTTCCTATTGGCAATTTTTTACAGTTTTTCTTGGTGGCCAGGTGCCGTGGACAGATAAGTCAACTGATAAAAAATGGGTTGAATACAAGGGTTCGGACAGGGATGCGGATTTAAAATTCGATTTGATCAGTGCCCTTTATGCTCGGCCATATGATTTGTGGGAAAGGAGATAAGATAGCGATTTTTGCGAAGTCTCTTTTTAATTTAGGGTTATTTATAACTATAAAATCATTGTTGTCAAGCACGATATCTGGCTAAACAGTGTTTTGCATTTTTAAAATAAATTATTACCTAAAAATGTTTGTTGACTACACATTTAAACAATTGATGTCAATTAAAAACTAAGAAAAAATACTTAAATCGTCTAAAATTTATTGAACCTACGTCGTACGTACGTAGCGTCGTTTGGCCTACACCGTAAATACACAAAATAATATTTCAGTGCGTCTCACATTTTTTTTTCTGTTACACACAATTTAAATCCATGAATACCAGTGACCGTTAAAAAATCTGCGTATTATTTTTTTTCTTTTCTCACCGCCCATTCTAAAGACGTCCGCTAAATTTAAATCTGCGTGCGAAAAAACGAATTGAATATTCAAAGGGTCACAATCACAGTACTGGCCAATAGGCTATGGTTGCATAAAAAATCTCACCCCACATTTTTTTTTCAACCCTTTTATGCATATCCTGTGTCACCCGGACAGAATTACAAGTCATATTTAAATAATTTATGCGTGTGCGTTCGTTAGAGAGCTTGTTTTTGCATCTGTACCGTGATGGCGCGTTTTTAGGAAGATTTACTGTTTGATGTGGGCATATACATACTTACCCCGCAAATATTTGAAGGGTTAAGTGCAGTTGCAAAGAAAAGTTATTATTAATATTCTGTTGTATGGCTAATGAAGTATTTTAAGCATGTACGACGTAAGTACATAATATCTTATTCCGGTTTAAAATGTTTCACTGCAAACGCTAAAATAATCACTAAATTTGTTACGCGAATAAAATTATCCATGTTAATACCACTCTTTAAAGTTCAAAAATACAAAATATTTCGTAATAACTTCTACTGAACCTGTTTTAGTTGAATTTTTAGGTCTGATGTAAATTTGTCGCCCATCTTTTAATTAATTCCCAGGTTAGTCAATATATGCACGCATTTTAGGTCAATAAGGGTCAAACCTTCACAATGCTTACACTTTTTTCCAACAAACCGATACTTAAGAATCAATAACTCCATTGTTATTCAAAGTGCGAAACTTCAAACCGGTCATTAGCAGGGCTAAAAGAACAATGCGGGCCATAAACAATGATCATAGACAACTCAATCGACACATCCCGGTGAAAGGGATGAGCGGTATTGTGTACCGGCTGTCATTTTGCAAAGATCGTGTCATTCTCATTGCAGTGGCGAAATAGAGTGCCCATAGACTAGAGCGGACTGCCATTTAGATGCGATTTCGATCCGGACCAGATACTGATTACTTACTGTTTCAATTCGCAGAGAAAATATTATGTGTCTATGTTTAATTGCTAGATTTGACCCCTTCGTTGTTCCTATCATGCTTATTTAAACCAGATTCTGTGTTTATGACGTTAAATTTTTTGTGGGCTTTTACCGGGAGTCAAAGATCGATGAAGTTGGAGTTGTTTCAAGCCTATTATTTCTCTTTCTGCAAATGTAAGTTCGGCCGAAGCGATTGGGCAGTACAATCAAATAAAAATCTAATAGATATAGCGTTTTAATTTAACAAAATGTAGTTCCAATAAAATTTGTGTTTGAGTCATAAACAAAGATGAACGCCGCAAATATGAGATTCTGTAATACAAAATTACATCACGATTACATTACTTGGTTGTAAAGGGTAAAAGCTAATGAGTGTAGACATCGGAGTTTTAGCGGGCATTGTTTTATGAAGTTAGTTTATACAGTTGTCATAAGTGAGACTGGCTTAATTTACTTAGTATAGCAAATAGCCATATTCGTATATTCAGCGATTCGGTTAATAAATAAGATTTCATAAAATTCATTAAATATCAAATCAAAAGTATTCAATAAAAAGCTCAATAATTTTGTCTTCTTTATACTATAAATACAAATATACAAAATATAAATAAACAAAAGCTAAAGATAAACATTATCTTAGTTAAATAATAATTACGTCTTGTTTACTTGAAAATGTTTTTCATCATTACTTTAGGTCGAATAACCGAATTAGTCTAACGACAGTACAAAGTATATCATAGAGAACCGACTAATCCTACCAAAGTGAACTAGACACAACACCCGTATAACATAACCAGGTAATTAGCCAATTACGTCAAATTTGCATATCCAAAAATGCCTGTAATCCATAAATCTCTTTAACGAAAATTAGCCGCTTGTCCCAGCCAAAGGCTGTAATGGCCGCGTTTTTGCCATTGTTTCAACCCCTTTTTAATTTTTTTCCCTTGCCCCCGCGCGTTGTTTTTCAGCCAGTTTTTATTGAATGACATTAGCCCGATTTTGTCCTCTAGTTTATATTAAATTACCGTTTTTGTGCGGTAATGAATATGCGGGTTAATGGTATGCATTGTGATCCGGCTAAGGAGAGACAGTTAGCGTGATTTTTTTAGGGAAACCGTTAGAGTTTTTTTGGTGGTTGTTTTTTTCTTGTTTTTGTGATTAATTTGATTTACACTTTCATTGACAGGTTAAATGGAAGCGTTTTGAATGGAGTAATACTTTTCCTAGGTATATACGTATATTAGGTATAATATGAAAATATACTTGGGATATCCTTTCGAAATTAAGCAAGCAGGATGCAAAAATCATAAAAGCATAATTTCATGCTCACTATATAATGATAATTTAATGCAGATAATTGCACAATCCCATTATTACACCAACTTAAAATTTTGCCAAAAGTGCGATTGCGAATTCTAATAAAACCATTTTTTGTAACATCCTGATCCACTCCAGAATCGTTCGGATCGATCGTGATCCCAACAATGACTCGCGGATGTATCTACCCACAGATCTTATTCTCCATTCAGTCACATCGGACTCTGCGTGAGAAAACTCAAAAAACACACTCGCACAAAGAGAGCACTTCTCAGTCGATTATTAAAAACCCGACAAGATGTCTCTGGCACAAAGAGCACACCTTGGATCGTAGATACTTAAAAAAATGTGCATAATGTTTTTATAAACATACGCGCATTGGTGTAAAAACCGTGGGGTGCGCTTGAGCATTGCGCGGGGTCAGAGACTGTCAAAGTTTCCGCCAAGATGTTTTGGGCCTTAAAAAGATGGCTGGTTCTGTATACGTGAAATAAATGTCGAAAATTTTATCCATATTTTATTCATGTTCTCTATGGAGAAAAGCTAAGGTTACAGAAGTGATTGTAAGCAATAACTTTTGAAAACTTTTTTTACATCTTACGCAATTATTTTTGAAAATGTTGCATTTATTATGATTCAGAATAAAGAATCGCACTAACCAATACTTTTCATACATTTTCCTAAATATTTTCTTCCTGAAGGTTTAAACTTTGAAAAATGTATTAAAAAAACCCTGAATGTACCTATGCAAAGAAATATTATGAATTTTCAAAAAACTTTTTGGCAAAGGCATCAGTACGTACGTATCTGCAGTTGTCAAAGTTTGAGGGCCGTGGCATTTTTTTCAAACAAAGATTCTATGGATAACGTTTTTTTAATTTAAATTTCTCTGTTCAGATTGGTGTTTGTAGTTTTTTAGGCGGAAGCAAGCACGGCAAGCTTCCGGCAATTTTTTTTAAAATTTTATATGGACCTTCAAATTAAATTAGAACCTTTTTAGATCCATGGGAGGATGCCGTTATCTTTGGAGTGGTGGTTTAACATGGAACGCTTTTTTAGGGACTGCTGATTTAGATGAAAAGAAATTCCGGCTATTATATAGTCACTAGACTTACGTATGTGGTAATTTTTTCGAAATCCAAATGTTTAATATTTAACATACTTTATACGCTTCAAAAAACTTACTGAATTAACTGAAACGTTGTTGTAATTTCATTTATTGATGGGCTACTTAAAAAAGTACCTACTATATAAGGTTTTAAGGAACCAACATTCTATGGTTATAATAAAATTGCAACTTGACTACAAAATCACCATCAGAAAAGGTAGTACATATCTACATTACTAAATGCAATGGCAAGTACCTTAAAAATTACTACAAATCATCTCCAAACGAGCCTCTTCATCCTAAACTTCACTTGGACCGCCGCTAATAAATCTTTCAAACAAATATTCCCTCATAAACTTTCTTCCAAGCCACCTCACCTCGCCATATTTACACTCTCCGCAGCTTCCTGCCTCTCAGTTTTTTAAATTCGTTCCCACAGACATCCACGGGGTTTTTTGAACATTTTTTTCACATAAGAATAACGGTAAAAATCTTCCCCCTAAACATAGTTTAATTTATTTCTCCATGTCACAAAGGAAGATGCGGTCTTCTTTTGTTTGTCTTGTCATGGTAAAAAGTGCAAGTTTTTTTTTATGGGTCAGGATTCAATTAAACGTAACTGTGACTGTCTATCGAATTGTTAGTGTATTGATTGTGTATGATTTCTACGTCAGCGTGATTTTGGTATTTGTTCCGCTGTATGTTTCTCACGAGAAGACAAGAAAGAAGATAGATGTTATAGGTAAATTATACCTTCTTAAACGGAGGCAAACATATAATTATAAATTTAGTGCTAACGAAATATTTAACACATTTTTAAAATTTTGTTATATTTGTACATTTTATTGTAAAACACGACGAAAAAATATTTTTTTTATTATTGAAGGTACGTTAATGTTATTGAAAAGGCTCAAAATTAAAAAAAAATATAACAGAGTAGGTAAAAAGAGCAAAAAATAATTTTATAAAACATTCCCAGATCCCTATTAAGTATGAGTATATCATATTGCAAGCAATATCAACAAAGTCAGCAAAAAATAATGTAAGTGATGAGAAACTGCATAAATCAACAACGTAATTATTTTTTACGACAGTCGTGTTACGAGACCTTGTTTTCGTATACAATAAGATATACTAAAAAAAATGGACATCAAACCCCAAAGTGCACTTCAAATTAAACCGTCATTAGAAATTTTCATAAAAAATTCTATGAAGAAAAAACAAAACGCTAACGTGAGAAAATTAAAACTGTTTTTAATGCAAAAATCTTTTTTTCAATTGCATAACCGACAACTGGTTTTACACAATGATGCGACGGTTGCATCTTATTTGCATACTTCTTTTTTTAAAACTTTTTTTAAAGTTTACTTTTTTGCGATCATGGCCCTGACACCGTGTAATTGTAGACAAAAAAGGTCGGTAGCTGTGGGTATTCCGCTCGGTCCTTTCATCTCTGGTCAGGTACATGGAGTGTCGTGCACAACAAAGGCCCCGGATTTCCTCTCTAATGCAAGAACCGACCTATAGCTCACGTGTGGACCCTGAATGGGCACAAACCATTTTCCGAGGGCGTGATTGATTTTGGAGATACTCTTGATATTTTTTTTCTTTACAATTCGAAGGGAAATGTTATCGATATCGATTCATCGCGCCCAATTGGGCGTCCGGTCCTAAATGTCGGTAATTGCTTATATTTGAATGACAAAGCTTATTGTGCAAAAATCTATTTGGATCACATTTAAGCTCAATATCTATAAGGCTTTTATGAACACTGTTAATTCCCATAGTTTATTTGAATCATAGCAATATACACTGAAGAAAAATGCGTAGTAAAAAATCTTCCTATACGTAAACCTAATTCTAAAGTCTTAATCAATCATAAATTATTGTTTTTATAGCAAAACGTGTAGGTATATTTCAAAAATAAGAAATACATAGTTGCAAAAATGACCAGATAGCTCATTAACCGTTTAGCCAATTACCGAAACGTCGTCAAAAAACGACAAAGCGCATAGTCAACAGCGCATAAATTGCGTCGATTATGCGTCGCCACGGCCAGCCTTCTCTTCCTAGCTTTGGGCCATAAATATCATTCCGTTGCCTGGTGGTCTGACAAATTTGCGGTTGGGAACCGTCCTTACCTTGCGATAGACATGGCTTTTGGGGACCACGTGTTGAATAAGCAAACGGGACTGGCATTGGGCTTGAAAATCTTGACCATTATTGTTCATTTTGATACATTCTTAAGTTTACAGTATTTTGTTGTCATAGCCACCTGTATTGAACCTTGCAAAAGAAAACCTAGAAGACGTCTAATCCGACGTCCTTATATGTACTTAGTAAATAATCGCCATTGTTATGGCGATTAGTTACTCAAAGTTCAAAAAAGAACTAAGTAGTATTTGTTTACATGAAATTAAATCAATAATCAATCAAGTAAACCTGAGGTTGTATAAACGAGATAACCAATAGTAAATAGAAGACATAATTGAAACGACTTGTTTGTTTTTAACTTAAGCGATGAAATTACAAAAACAAAATATACTTACTGAACCAAGCGCCATGGGTACTGTTCTAAATTCAAAATTTAATGTCAATTCCGAGGCAAAGGAAACGACTTTTACTACGCACTGGCCATTATGCCGGCTGTAAATTTTGGGGAGAAAAAAAAACAATAGGAAACAATGACAATGTTTGGACATTTTGGACACGGTTCGTTTTTTTTTAAAGTCCCGCCCTGGCTCCTTGTAATCGTCGTCTAATTGTTTGACATGATAGTTTGTTTTCTTTCGCATTGTTTCTGTTGGGTTGTAAGAAAGATTTATTGCGTACCGACAGCTACTGATGATATTTTTTTTGAGTACTCATCTCTTTTGTGTACCTATTTTTTCTTATGTTTCCAGAGTTCTGTGAATGAGCATTAATAGAGGAGTAGTTTTCGAAAGTGAATCTGTATTCATTTTGAAATGAAGTGCTAAACCCGTGAGTTTATAAGTGAGTTAGTTCTGCATGCAAGAATATCTTAGGTTTCATCATACTTATCTTTTAAAAAAAAAAATTACATCTTATATTGTGTAATGTTAAGGTTATTATTCCGTGTTTATAGTAAGTGCATACCTAATAGTAGTAGTGACATATTTATTTACAAAAAAATCTTCAAATCTTAGTAAGAATGACTTTTTTCCGGAAGCGGAAGCTTGACAGCAAACAGTCAATTTTCCCGCCAAAAATTTCCTGTCTCATGACTTAAAGGATGCTACAGTCCTAGCACCCCTAGTATTCGTCTTATAATTCCTTAAACGTTCAGAACAACAGCTCAACCTCACCACATAGTTCTCAGTTGTCATTGGCATTACTGTCGTTGGATCGTGGTCGGCGACCACAGAGCGTGCGAGTGGTCACGCCCGGGCGCCGGTGGGCAAATTAACAATTACGGAACAATCTTCGGCTATTACTGGGAGAAATGGTAGCTTTTGTGTGTCATGTTGTGTTTTTTAATTGACGCGCTGTTTGGATTGTGGAAGTTCTCGATTTTGAGTGTTTAGAAACTTTGTAGTGCTGATTTCAATTTGATATTGGTTTTGTAGTGATTTTGTGATTTTAGTAGTTTTTAGTCGTCGTCAGTAATTCAAAATGAAAAATACTTTATTAATGTAAATATTTTACATGAGACAAGTACAGAAACACGTAGTTTTATTCTACTAAACTGGATCAGATCAAATTCCAATTAAATGACGTGAAGATTCCGACAAGGCTTTGGAGATACCAAAAGCGTCTGAAAAAAATTTTATAAACTTTACTTTACCTTTACTAATTAGTACCTTACATACTTACATTCTTATGAACATAATAGCTATGGATGGATAGTGAGTCGGTGAGTAATTGCAACTTACCCATCATAGAAACTAAAGTTACCATTTCACGCAAGATTTCGCTCCGACTTTCAGTACCGTACATCGGTTACACTACAAAACCACAGAATGACCGAACGGACGCTCACACATCGAAAGTGCCAAACACAAAATTACTTTTACAAATACTCTTATTGCTTACGTACCATCAATTGTGTTACCTATCGCTCTGCGGTCAATTTCTCTTCGTGAGAAATCCATCTTGCGCTATGGTTGACCGTAATTGATGTCAAGTCGTTCGCGGTTGACTCTGAGCCTCTGATTATGTTTATTTAATTTTGTTTCATCTAACTAACGTACTATTAGGTCGGATGAAAGTTTGAAGTACTCTATCAAGGATGGATAGAGTATTATTTTCTTATTATTTAACTGTGCAGACCGAAGCGAAAAGGACAATCAACAAGTAATTTAAATAAAATATGAAATGTCCTTTACGCATAAATTAGGTAGAGTTAGTGTTTGGTTGTAGAGTTCACGAGGAAACAAGCATCTATGACAAAGTTAATACTAAAATAAAATGAAGTATCAAACGATGAATGTCTGTACATATTTATCTTTGCAAATCTATTGGGCCTTTACCAATATTTTCTATATCAGGATATGCAAGAGATTGGTAGAATCAAAAAGAAGTAATGCACTGTTATATTTTTTCCAAAATACCTACCTATAATTACGTCTATGTGATTCGCAGAAAATCGCAAGTACCTAACAGCCGTACAATAATAAGACTACCTCCAATATTTACATAGAATACAATCGTATTATATACGTCAATTGTAAATCAGTTCGAGAAAACATTTCATCATGAAGACAGAATAGTCGCAATCATCATGATGTGTGTGGTCCAGGGTGACAAGTACGGTCAATATTGTACGAGCTTATCATACTGCGGGATACTGGTATGGGTGATGACTTAATCACGAGAGGAGCGGGTGATAATTAGCGTTTTTGGGTAACAAAAGTTATGGTAAACTGATTAATCTTTCAGTTCGCTACGCTGCCTCTTCCTAACTTGGGAATTGTACATTATAATTTCTTAGAATTGGTACCAATACCTTTGGTTTATCTGTATTTAAATCAAATGATTATTTTAATCATCCCGGAGTCCCATTAATATGATCCGCAACATTTGTGCTAAGATGCTTGAACACACGTATCACGGATATCAAATCCAACAGTGGTATACGCAAATATACATCACTACATAGTGTAAAGCAAAGTCGCTTCCTGTGTCTGTCTGTCTTTATATTTGCTTAAATCTTTAAAACTGCACAACGGATTTTGATGCGGTTTTTTTAATAGATAGAGGCATTTAAGAGAAAGATTTTGATGTAATATACCCGAAGCGAAGCGAGGGCGGGTTACTAGTAAATATATAAATTCATACCTACACATAAAGCTATCACTGATTTTAACACAAACATTGGTCCCCGTTGGGAATCGCACGCACGGCTCTTGGTGTAAGAGACAAGGGATCTATCTTTTTCTTAATCACTCTTGACAGTGCGGTTGTGGTCATCATGTAGTGTTGGAGACGAGCGCCAGCGTGCGCCTTACGATGCGAAGGGATCTATAGAGAAACTATCTATGTCTTCGTTATCATCATCATCAGTCTATAATGTAATGAACTACTGCACACAGGATTCTAAATGATCGTATATTCTCGAGTGGCTTGCATTTGAGCAGGCCTTTGTCCATCAGTGGTTATAGCTACAGGAAAATTCTATGCTGCATCTCTACTCTCATCACTATAACTTGACCCAAACATCATGTAACGAGACAAATTTACAGCCAGGCTTTGCAGGCGTCCTCGCGGTCACCATATCACTCACCAAACACTGTGGTGTATCTACGACTTTAATTACACAGTCCACGTTCCGTTGATAACATTTTATAACCACCTATTTGTCTTCACAAACTGTTTCGTGATTCCGTGATAATACTGTCTCATTGCGGTCATATAAGTGTATTTGGAATGAGACACTTTGATTAAAACATGTTTTCGACATATGTTTTCCTTAAACATTATTTCTATTAAAAGTAGATCAATTTATTTATTTCCTTTTCGTATGCAAATAAGTATATGGAATCTTATACTTACACAAAATAAATTTCGAAAATTGTTAAATGTCGTTTTACTAACTTTACATTGACTTACATTGCATTGATTTGCTGATTTTCATTATATTTAAAATGGCTCGTACTTTTAAACGAAAATGACTATATAAGTAATTTATGGTTTAGTAAGATTGTATCCATCGCTAAACCTAATCGCCCTAACATTCAATTACAACCTCTACCTATCACCCATTAACCATGCGATTAAAAACCTTCTTACCTGAAACTACAAACTACTCGTCGTTGCGAGCCAAAACAACTCCGAAAACCGATAAGGCACAATGACGGCTATCGACCGCTCCATTTCCATTCGTTTCGGCCAAAGGACATGCATGCTCGCTAATGTATGCATCTGGATCGCGACTCGTGCCGTGTTTAGGTAGTTACGTCATGCCACAGTATCCGGCGTTCACAAGGGTATTTAATGGAAAAATACTATTGTAGATAGATTGATAGATATGCTTTATTTCTTATTGAACATAAAAAATACGGTTTCCGTGGTTAGCTAACAGTTTTTCTTTCCTTTCCTTAGCAACTTTGCGCTTAGGTAAATTAACTTACATGCCGTCATCTTTGGGTTAACTGAAATAGTAAAGAGTAATTAGTGCCCATCGTTTTGACTGGGTTACCTCTATCATAGTCGCTCACTATGATTGGTGTTATTGCTAATCCTTATATCGCATGTAGAGCCATAAAACCTACTTTTGCAATGGAACGATTTCTAATTGCAATAAAAACACCTGAATTCATTTTTAATGTAAAGCTAATTTTGTAAATTGTTTCGTTTCGTATGTCCAATAAAGTATATCGTCTGTCGAATCTAGAATTTGTAATAACGGTTCCTTACCTCTAAAATAGTACCTCTAATCTATAGGTATTAAAGGACAGATGTTGACTAAATTGAGCTAAAAATACAGGGTGATGTAACGCTGCACCAACTGTGCTGTGGAGCAACCGACCACAGACTAATTGCGTCCATCCAACTTGTGATATTAAGTTGTAAGGTTTAGGTCTCACTGTGCTCTATACTCAAAAAACAAGGCCGTTTTGTAAATTTTGAAATTGGAAAAAGTCATGTTCATGCCTGACTGGACGAGGATTTGAAACAACGATGTTGAACTATAGCGGCTCACGCTCTTTCCAACTGAGCTACCCAGGTGTTACGTCATCAATGTGAATTTATCCATCATTTTACCCGTAAGCCTCAGGTGGTGCCTCCATTGTAATGACTACGGAATCTCAGACGATTTCACTACCCATAAGGTTTTTAAAAACTTTTCTGAAGCAACATCCACCAAACTCATGCCTTTGTCCCGATGCATAACTCTTTAGTCTATAGTATTACTTGCTCCATGCTTACCACAAAATCTTTTATATGGAGTAAAGCTGACTCTGTTTTATTTTTATCTTACCTAGTGTATACTAAGCCTAGTACGTCGGTCGTGCCTGGACACACAGCAAATTGAAATTAAAACTAAACTGAGTGAGACACCGCCATTACCGCGGGATGGTGCTTGTGAAACATTGCATCTAGACTCTGCTGTTGTTCTTTGTTAAAATATGATGATCTAACAGCCGAAAACTAAAGACAAAATGAAATATTTGACAGCAAAGCAAACGATGATAAAATTGCCAATTTGTATATTTGGAGTTCCAAACTCACCTAACCATTAGCGCTTAAATTATAATCGCATAAATAGCGCTATGTTATAAAATCGAATAATCTTTTTATTACTTGGCCAGTAGTTTAGAAATTTGGGAATAATAAAAAGATTTATTACCAAAACTTACCTATATACATTCATCATACTCAACTTTATTGATGTTGCAGGCCATACCTAGCCTAAAATGAAACTTTTTCAGACTCCTTTAAAAAAGAATAGTTTAAAATATGGAACTCCGGCGGTATGTACTTTTATTAGTTTTAAACTAATGAAGACATATAAAAATATTATAATCCAGACCAATCATCAGTCCCTGAGATTTAGACTACTTATTTGTTTAGTGACGTATGACGTATGACGTTTAATATTTTGTTATGATCCCCAATATTGCTACTGTTTCACGGTAGCTATTGTCTCCAGGGTCAGAAGGCCTCGTAACAGATGGATGTTAATCGTTCGGTTTGTCTGAGATCATTAATACGCATTGGTACACGGCCGAATGAGCATACAAAGGAACACAAGTTCATCTATGTTGCGAAAATATTTCAAACAACTATAGATACTATTGCGAGAAGGGAAGGGCGAAAATCGCGTGAGAGTTTTCGTTTTTTGGAACGGTTATCTTGTGATGACTGTTTTGGTTCTGTCGTTGATTATTTCGCCGTCCGATCATTAGCTGGTATTGATAAATCATCCGTGATCGCAGGACATGTTTATTATAGTTTGTGCAATAATTTTATTATATTTTTTTTGGGAGAGGATGAGAGTATTAGTTTGTTTTGCCGGACGATAGTTACTAGTTCCATCTATCGATATTATACCACCCTTGTTGTACTTATACAACTTCTCTCTGAAACATGTATTTTCTGGTATTTATTATTATATTTACTAAAAGTGTAACTTCACATTCGGTAAGAAAGTTCATACAAAGACTTCCTAAATACACATATACGCACGTGTGTTGTAATTTAAGCAATGGTTACACAAAATTAGCACGCTTTGGTGATCAACGAGATCAATCTTCTTTGGCGGCGGACGACGGACAAAAGTCCTGCCGACAGATCTATCATATTGAATATTTGGCGAATGTGGCCATAGTACAGAAAAGAGCAGTAGTTTAACATGAGAAGTAGTGATTTAGGTCGAAGAAAGTTCGTTTATTTTCAGTTTATAAGCTTTAGATTTAGATTGGATTTTGAACACTTGCTTTTAGACGTACAGACATTCATTTAATATTCTTAGAATAACGTAAAATTGAAGAAGAAACTAAAATTTAATGTCTTCATCAGCATCATCAGCCGACATCCGTCTTCTGCTGGACATAGGCCTCCCCAAATGTCTTAAATGACCATAATAATGTAATGGCAATCATTACCAAAAGTTACATTTTATTACCGTTAAATCGGCTACTACGACTACTGAATCTATTGTACTGTGGCCTTGATCAAAAAAGTTATCGTCGATTCCTACGCCAAGATTCACGAAATTTAACACTATTATGGTGGAACGATGTGGCCAAAACTTAATACCATTATTTGGGCACGGCCAAGGAATTCATTTACCATTGGCCGCTATGTAAATACGGGCCTGTATGAATTCTCCGCGGTCCGATGGACATTTTGAAAAGAAATCTGCGTAGAGAAACCATTCAAAAGACCGTCTTTGTCAAACCAAAAGTCATTATATTTTAAACCTTAAAAATATTGAGTTAAGGCTTGCGTATAGCTTTCGAAATGTGCAAAGAAGTTTGTTGGAGAAATGATAAACCAAATAAAACTTCGGCAAGAATTATTTTTATCTACGATTTTGAACCTTTACTCACTAGTCTTAAACCTTATACGTAGTGAAAATGTTTTGTTCTGAAAAAAAAAGTTTTAATCGCGTTAAAATGCACGGTAGCCGAAAGTTAACTATGTTGGATGTTTGAATGGCACGATGGTTGAAAACTATTGTGTTGCTTGATCATAAAATATTATGCAACGATTTTATTTTTATGCATTATACCTACCTATTTTCTGTATAAAAAATCCACCACATAACTACTAATTTTGTTTTTGTGCGGGCAACATAAATTCGTTAAATAAAAGTTAAATATATATACTGATTTATAGCATGTTATGAAGGTATTCCCAGGTGCGTTGTGGTCATACATAAGAAATTCTTTCCTTCCTCCAATCCTCCTTAAGTATCCGCCTGTCGCGCTTTTACGCCAAAACTACTGAACGTATTTGCAAAAATATTTTGAAGGTTTTATATCGACCCATTTTGCTTTAAGTAAGTAATGCTTAACGGGATAAATTACTTGAGGCATAAATAAAAGGACATAACAGACACATTACTTTTAATAATTTTATAAAGGTAATTATTTATGTAGGTAGAATTTGTACAATACGAAGATGTGCCCATAAAATTATTTCAACCCCATAAAACTCATACGAATCCACGCAACGCACATAATTACGTTATCACAGTACAATCGCGCGCAAACGCCTTAAGCCCTCAAACGCACGTGTCTATCACCGTAATCCAAGTCCATAATACGACCACCCACCCATTTACTGGTCACAGGCCCATATTATATAGAACAGAGCATAGGTGCCATTATTTTACACCAGACCACCAACGTTCACGCCAAAAAGTTTAGCGCAAAAAACTTTTCGATGCGAATGTAATGAGGCGATCGTGATTTTGGAGTATTTCTGGGGTTTTCGGGTATTTAGTGCTTTTGTTGGTACGCTGGGCTTTCTTTGGTGGATCACGCTTGCGCCAGCTTGAAAGGGACTGTCAAATGCACAATGATGCAAGTATGAATGGATTAATTGGTGCGTGGTGTTGGTAACACTTTATATGGGGTAATGCGTGCAATAATTTCTTCGACCACGAAATGTCCAGGAAGTTTTATAACAGTTTGGACGTTATTATTATATAGTTGGGATTGTTGGGTAAATTGTAATTGTTACCAAAAAGAAAGGAATATTTTTTTACAGGCATTGAAGCTTGTAAACATTTTTTTGTTTCCTTTTTCAATACTAGGGTACAACGTTATATCGTAATTCAAAAAAAGAGTCATTGATGGTCACCATACATTGGTGATACATGATACATTACAAAGTAAATAATTTATAGCAGAGAGAGATACATAGAGTCCTGTTAGGTCAATAACTTAACTTTAGCAACTTAAAAAGTGCGTCTATTTTAGATACTGGTATCGTATTTTGTATTTGTGTCCGGGCTACTGGGCTAATTTTATACTCTTTGGGTAACTGCATTAAGTAGCCACGTGCTTTAAAAAAATTCGCTACCACCATACCATGGTTGGTGAATATTATCATGATTGTCTGTCAATATCACGTCAAAAATAACCAATCATACTGCAGTACCTCACGCCTACGTATTGCCATCGTCAATTTCTCATTCGTGACACCCTAAAACATATTTACCTATACCCACAAGGATTCTCGGTCAGATTATTAGGTGACGCGATTAGGAACTGTAATGGGACCTTAGCATAGACTAAACCTAGGCCTAGGTCACGATAGTGTGGACGTTATGTCACATTAGCGCATGCGCGATGACAGCGAGCCACAATTTGCAATTAGCTATGGAAATAAAGCGCGCCCTATGGTGGCGTATGGTCACCATAGTGTTGGGAAGATGGTGTAGGTTATGGTATCGATATGAAATAACTTGAAGGTTATGGCGTCCTGTTTCGTTAATTGAGTAAAAAAGGCAGAAGGTACAATAGGCGTGATGACTGGGTCAAAATCTTATTATTCTATTTAGTCCGTAAGTTAGTTATACAAAAAAATGGGACACATATATTTTTGTTTTTCAATTGATTGAAAAATGACAAAATTATAGCTTATCAAACTTCCGGAGTGGGGCTTGTGACGTCACGGTTAGGCAAAAATTGTACCATAACGTGACGTCGATACGAAACTTCTTAGCACTATATTATCTTCATAATTTCTTGTTTGTGAAACAAAATAAAATACGAGTACAATATTTTTAAATAATCTAGAAAACGGACTAATTATATTTTTTAGTTGTCTCGTCTATTATGAAGTTCGTTTACTGATAGGACTATTAAACTGAATATTTTGTCAAAATACAAAGGATTGATAACTTAAAAAAATGGTAGTCTCTAAGGGCCAGTTTCTTTTTCAATTATTAAAAATTAAACCATATTCGGATATGATTTAAGTAGTAGAATAAATTACATGAACTTTCAAAGTCAATAAAAAGTAAGAGCGTTATCTGTTGCTATGTAAAATCATATTATATAATATAATTAAACTCTGCATACTGGCTAGAAATAAAGCTAACTTTATCATTGGTATTACCACCATATAATAAAATACGATTTTCACTTCCCTCGTTGAGATTTATAACAACAGATCGTATAAGTATTAAAATTACACTCTTTGCTATCTATATAGTAATCTTCATTTGAGATAGTGATATGCTATAGCTAAGTAAAGTCGAGTCGACCGTACTAGACGGAAAACAATGGATTTTCCCTTGGCTAACTGATAAATTGATATCACGGTTATGTTTGAATAACATTTATTACGACTGCATTGTTCAAAGCAATAGCTTTGACACACAATATTTAATGAGAATTAATTATTTGCTAAGTCTTTAACACACAAAATTCATGAAGACTGGCGGTCATTGGCTTTTGTTAAAAGGTGCCTTTTTCAATTTGTTTAAACAAGTCTTACATTCAAGTGTTTTATTGCGTGTTTCGTTAAACATCTTTCTTCAGGACTATGAATACATAAACTTTCTTAGAGAGCAAAATAGAGGTCAGTCTCCCTTGCTTGGTTTAGTTACCCATTTAACTCTACTCTAAATCAATATTTTGCGTTACCTAACAAATTTTATTGCGCTGCCGGTGGGACAAATCCACTATTTTTTTTTATAATGAAGTGAGTCATGGCTTTTTTAACACTAAGTACTATACCGGAAAGATGTCTATTATGACATCCAAATGATCGCGATATAACTAGATTGTTGATGACAATCCATGAGTAGCAAGATTCAAAAAAGAGTTATCTTTAAAATATAGGTACGCAATTTATAGAGCTTTGATTATCTGTTACCTACTTTAATGATTTTTTTATAGGTTTATGTATGACTTATAAATTTTTTTTCTATCTTTCTTTCCCTCTAAATATTATATAGTCTCGGCAAACGTAGTGTGAGACGCCTTCAGGCCAGGTGGAGTGACGATCTGCGCAGGACGGCAGGCAGGAGCTAGATGCGAGTAGCCGAGAATAGGCGGGAGTGGCGAAAACGTGGGGAGGCCTTTGTCCAGCAGTGGATAAAACTATAGAGAGAGTTAGAGGTTAGTTCCTCTTTTCTGCCACGTGTCATTAGGGTATGGAATGCCCTTCCCGCTCATGTTTTCCCTCCCTCACATGATCCCAAGTTCTTCAGGCGGGGCGTGAAACGGCATTTAAGCAGGCCTTCAAGGTGAGTGGGATAGGCTCAATATGGCTCAATGTGCCTGTCGACCTCATATTTGGACCTCACTACCGCTTACCATCAGGTGGAGCTAGGTCATCTTGTTAGCCTATTATAAAAAAATAGGTTGATGATGATGAAAATATACTTCATAAGGTTTCACAAATCTGTGAAAGCACGTTAACCTGTCAAAAGCATCGATACCGCAAAAGCTCCGACTGCACTTACAGACGTGTGGCCCGACCGTTCACGAAATAGGTGATCATTATGTAATCTCAGCGGTCTGCGTCGGGCTTCGAGGAACTTGAGCGTGGGTTATGGAGAGCAATTTTAATGTACGCCCGTAACAAAACATTTGCCCTTACGGAACCTACAGCCAACTTAATTAGCAACAGTTCAATCTTTAGTCTTCCTGACTATGGACGCTTTGACGTGTTCGAAAAGATAGGTTTAAACAATTATGTACGTTACTCCCTTTTCGATCGCGACACCGTAGTCTATGTCGTTTCTCAGGGTATCTGACATCTATGTACCAAATTTTATATATTTCGTATCAGTTGTTTTTGCGTAAAAAGTGTGATAGACAGAAACAGTTACAATTAGTAAAATGGAACAATAGCATCTTATTATGTACGAGTTATGTCGATACAAGTTTTAGTACACGTCCAATGAAAACTGCCCTTGCGGTATACTATAGTCAAAATCAAACGTTCACTAGAAAACACATGGGACATGGCAGAGTTTGGCCATTTCACCCATAGAGCAATGGCCTTAACCACCATCGGTACTCAAAATGTCTCATCAACATATTTTCTATCATTCGCATCGACAGCCAATCGAATCTCGACCTAATCGAATCGCCATTGTAGAATACACACGACGTATTCATGTAAACTTGTCAACAATTTGCCACTGTTTATCTCAGACGCAACCGGTCGGTGGCCAGTCATCCATCTACTTATTTACATGCCTATCGCCGTCGGCCCATTGTCGTTTGACATCCAACAGTAAAACTACCTGGAAAACTCCTATAAACCACTCAAAAGTCAACCTTAAATCCTCGACGATAAGACTTACTTTCCGCTGTTGAATTCTGTGGGAAAACTCGTGGAAAAAGTCGCGAAAGCTACTTCAAATTTAAATCTGAATAGTGTAAAGTTAGAGTTCAAATTTGCTTGCTTGTGGGCGGACGGTTAAAAACAAAACAGTCTATATACGCCCGCACGTCCTCTTTAGATAAGATAAAGGCCACCTGAACGAAGCGACACCAATACTGTAATGATACCGATAGTGGACCGGTAATTAATTTACCGATAAAATGCCGGTACGGCTCACACGTCATGGCGTACACCATGTTTACATGGCGAAGGCACCTTTATCGGGTGTTTCCCATGGGCGTTATGTCATCTTGTGGACTCTATTACCGGTATTCATCAAATAGTAGATTTTGTGGGTCTATACGCGATATTATCAGTAGCAAATACATAGGTACAGGTAGTTACGTATAAGTACTTACCTACATGAGTTCGCTTCGGCGACCATGACTGGTGCAATCCAGTCGAAACGTCGGGCAGTAAGTAGCTATGTATTTGCTACTCCCAATATCACGTGTAGACTCTTAAAAAACACTATTTCAATGTAATTAAACGTGAAAGTGTATAATCTATTAACGGTTAACTAATTTAAATGCCTCCGTTTGCTTTACCTGTTGTTGTCCGCTTTTAAAAAACTGTGAATTATAAATGCTCTTCTATAGAAATATACCACCTACAAAACTTCAAGTAAATATACAAATTTCTATTTCTTTTTTTTCTGGGACATTTTAGCTTAGTAGGTAGGTATTTAATTTACCATTAAATTAAAATAATAAATTATCTAGGTACTTAACAGATTTAAAAATAACTCTGGTTTTTTTAATTTAACAATTTTTCGTTATTTGGAAAAACGTATAATTATTCTAAAGTTAATTTGTTGCAATGATGATCTAATGTTTGTAATCTTTGCCTTTTTATAGTTCATAAACTAAACGAATACAAAATTTAATGAAGCGTACTTCTCTCTCAAAAATACCATTTTGATTTGCAGAGTCCATCAGAAGTTATTATTACTCAAATCGTCAAAACAATAACAGGCCATCGGTGAAGGGAGATTTCAGGGTTATCAGCTCAGACTTTGGGAAAATACAGATTAAGTCTAGAGAAGGAAATGCGTTTACTATAGTCTTAATAGGGATCAACTGATTTCGCAGGACATATTACACCGTGAAATTTTAGTGGTTGTTTTCCCGCAGTAAAATGATTCTATCTTAGTAGTACAAAAGATGTGTGCAGTTCTTTTTGGTAAAATCAATAAAATTTCACGGTGTATAGTGCACAAGCGTGCACTTAAATAATAGTGCACTCTCTGTTCCCTAACTCTCGTGTTCTCAAGTTCAGTAAGACGACAATCCGACATGACCTATGAGAAATCGGGTGCAGGGCCACATTTTAAGTTTCTTTTCGAAGCACGGGCGTGCATCTGCCAACCTTCTGTCTCCGGGATGAGTAATTTCAAAATAAAGTATTCAAAAATTTGGCTCAATCCCGGTCTAGAACAATGGACATCTTGCTCCCAACAGGCCAACGAGTCAGTCCGGATCTCTAGTTACTCTACTTCTACAACAAAGGCTGTAGTTTTACCATGTCGTTTTGTTTCAATGAGCTCCCAATATTTCGGCAAGCGCCATGATCATGTATCGTGACGAAATATCGGGAGCTCGTTAAACCAAACCACATGGTAAATATCCCGGACATTTTCAGTTTTCTAAAGGCTGTAGTATCGACCCTACCACAAGTTAGAAATTTCTATTGTACCAGTTATAAATTAGATAACAAGATTACTCCTGATTGGTTCTCGCAAATTGCTGGCGAGTGACGTGATGACGGACGGACTTTTGTTTACTATTCCCGGGACTCGATGAGGGATTTAATTAGAGATAAAGGCTAGGGTGCGACACGAGTAGGTATTAAAATGGAAAGGGTCGAGTAACTGGGAAAGACTAAGAAGGTTGTAATTGCTAAGCTAGAAGTAATAATGAAACGATTAAAAATTATCTTGCTAAATATTTATTTAACTTAAAAACTAAATTTTGGACCTTCTGTAACTATAAATATTATTCAAAAGAAACACATGGCATTTGAAAACATATTTTCACTTTTTTTCCCTTACTAACTACGATGGCATGGAGTAGCCTCGTGATCATCTCCGGACGTGCGGAGGAGCGGATGGCTCTCATCCCCAAAATATTTTCGCTTTTTAACTTATAAAATTGCATCTTCCATTTGTCCTTACCATTATTTGTTTTTATTTCTGTTCTATCTGTTTTTATTATATGTGTATACATATTTGTATTGTTAGACTATAACTTCTTGTTCTTGACTTTTATTTCTATGTTCTTGTATCTTGTATATGTATTTATCTATTTATTTATTTTTTTTATTATAAAGGTTCTGCCAGAATATCAGCGCTGTAGCGGCCTAGCAGCCGCTGCAGCACATGCTGAGGCAGAACCTATTGATCACATCAACTGTATGTGTGTTTGTTAAACGATGTTTCTAAACGTCATTTGTTTATTTTAATAATGTTTTACTGTTTATTCTTTTCATTGAGGAACTTGGAGTTGATAATGTTTTTTTTCTAAACAGATAAAACTAAACTAACAAAGTAGGGCAAACGTCGCATCCTTTGACCATAATTATAAAGGGATCTATCTTTACATGAAGAGAACAAACTACGGATGTAGCCCTTATCAGTAACAGGAATGTAAATAATGAATCGCCACAATTTAATCTTAAATTCATATTTAGTTTAATAGTCGTATTTGAATTATAAACCTTTGTGTTTTTGTTTTTGATAAAAGCAAAAGGGCGTTTTGTGGTTTCTTTTTTTGGTACATGAGAAAAAAATAAACTTACTTTATGTTATTTACTAGTGACCCCCCTAGCTTCGCTTTGGCTATATTATACATAAAAAACTTACTCTTAAATCCTTTTTCTATCTATTAAAGAAACTCCATCAATATCCGTTGCGTAGTTTTAATATTAAGTATACATACATACATACAAAATAATGTAGTTATACCTAGCATTCTGTAATAAGAGACGTTAGATAAATGGGCCTCTTATTTACATACTTTAATAATAAACTTTAGTTGACGGAACGCCCTAAGACCGCATCGCATACCTTAGTAAAAGTCATGTGTATAACAAATGTTAGGTATGTCAGGGGATACCAGTCACAACTATCTGTCCGGTGGTTGGTGAACGGTATACGGGTAAGCGACCCCGGCTCCTCGAGATACTATCGACTCAGTCCAAATCATCCAAGGCGATAGTATCCTTCCTCCCCTTTTCCTTCCCCCGTCATATATCCTTGCTACTCGTGGGAACGCAATGACCTTGTTAAAACAATGCACAAGGCAGAATGGCGGCGACGTGGTCCACAACCCGTCACGTCACGTTTCCCACAGAGGTGAAAAGTGGATCGCTGGAAGTGATCTCTGCCTACCCCTCTGGGAAAAAGGCGTGAATGTGAATGTATGTATAACAAATGTTTCTATAATAATCAGGGCCGCACATACAGGTTCCCACTGTATTCAACACAGCCATTCGGTATTCCGTACCTTCTAGACATATATGTATATCATACACAATTACGTCCGCTTATTATAATAAGTCGGCGTAATGCAAAAACAAATAATTATAGCAATACACGGTGATCCCAAAGGACACGGGAAGGTTGTAACTATCGTATTGTTTGGAGGCTGCGATATTAATGTAGAGTAAACATTGTGTAATCATGCGGACGCGACGTCTGCCATTGACGAATAGGGGGCAGAAGGTAGAGTTTTGAAAGCGTTGACAATCATTTATATACGTACAAAGGCGTCTTGAAAAAGTCTAAGAAAAATTAAGTAAAGTCATTGAATAAATTTAGAAAGATCACTACTATTTACAGTCAGGAGATACCAGTCACAACTATCTGTCCGGTGGTTGGTGAACGGTATACGGGTAAGCGACCCCGGCTCCTCGAGCTACTATCGACTCAGACCAAATCATCTGAGGCGATAGTATCCTTCCTCCCCTTTTCCTTACCCCGTCAAATATCCTTGCTACTTGTGGGAACGCAATGACCTTGTTAAAACAATGCACAAGGCAGAATGGCGGCGACGTGGTCCACAACCCGTCACGTCACGTTTCCCACAGAGGTGAAAAGTGGATCGCTGGAAGTGATCTCTGCCTACCCCTCTGGGAAAAAGGCGTGATTGTATGTATGTATGTATGTACTACTATATACTTTTAGTATGATGCTTGTACTACCTTGCATGTGTGTCTTTCTTCGATGTCAAAAATACTTAACATATTTAAATGAATTGTGATATTTTAGATCCTGAACAGCGTTGCCATCCGCAGTCCATGCAGACGCTGGTGTCCCGGACCTAGAGATTCAGTTCCTCTTTTCAGCCCCTCCAACGCCCTTCCAGCTCATGTTTTCATTCCTCATATATTTCCGGGTCAGGGTAAGGTCGACAGGCAAAATAGGGTCCCTATTAATAAAGAAATATCTGGGACATTTCTACACACGGTCATCTGACCTCAAACTAAGCAAAACTTGTACTATGGGCGTCAGAGACTGATATACATACATATAATATTTATACATATATAAATATTATATGTATGTATATACATTCTTAAATACATAATCACACCCAGACACGGAACAAACACCGATGTTCATCACACAATATTTGTCCCAAGTGGGACTCGAACCCACGACTCTCGGAACCACAGGTCACTAACCACTGTTCCACCGAGCCAGTTAAGATATATAATGTAGGTAAGCTATTGTGCCAGTCACGATAGATTGTGCGTGCATGTCAACCTGATATGTGGACCTCACCACCGCTTACCTTCAGATGGAATGAGGTCATCCTGAGTATTTTTTTTTAAATAGCCAAAATATGCACAAAGATAATAGAATACTCAAACAATAAACTTTTTATCAGAGTTAAAATAAAAACCTAACCTTCTGCAACGGTCTCATTAAACAGACACACACAAATAGAGTAGAGAACAGACAATCAAGAATTAAATAATCATAAAACGCAATGATATGCTAGCCTCTATAAATTACCTTATCACGATCAAACAAGCTCTTGATTAAATAACACTAGTGTTATCTGTGGAACGGACATGAAGACCAGCACTCGTGTTTGAGATAGGAGGATTTCATTGTACTTAGTTAAGTGATAAGTTTTATTAGCCCTGCTTTGTGGTTTGAAACATAATTAAGATGTTTTTTGATACATACATAAAATCACGCCTTTTTCCAAGAGGGGTAGGCAGAGATCACTTCCTGCCATGTGCTACGGTCCTGGCACACCACTTTCGCTTTTTTCACATCCATCCATCTTTTCATGCATGCTCGTCGATTACGGGTACTTTTGATTTGACCCTTCTTCAAAAATTTTCGATGTTTTGCAAGAATTCACTCTTATTCTACCTTATAAATAGCTAGCTCACAAAATCAGATATATTTATCCAATTCCGCGCTATGCCATTTAAGCACTTGTATTACGGATACAAGGAACAACACTCAAATACACAAATATATTTAAATAGATAAATAATACAACCAGACTCGGAAAAAACACTGGTGTATATCACTCAAATAATTGTTTCATAAAATTATACTGACAAGTTTTTTTAAAACTGTACAGTAAAAAAAAACTTGTCAATCAAAAAGTATGCAGCGCTAACATATTTCAAATTATACGAGTAGATATACGATTTCTAACCAACTCTAATCATATATTTAGCTACTCGACTATCCTACAAAATGCAAATAATGTAAGTGTGTATGTAAGTGAATCGTTTTATTTTCGCTCGATCTATAGAACCGTTACATCGCACAATCATACGCGGATCGATCGTACGGTATAATTTATGCGTTCCATTGTCCTACGGAAATCGGAGGCACGGTACTAATAGTTTTATGGAAAAAATGCCATAAGCGGACCGTGGTCAGCAACATTAGCATCGAACCGTGATGGGGACCATAAAACCAATATTTGGCAAAGTGTTTTGTCTGTGGAAAGATTATGGTTCCGTGAAATTTTGTGATGTCAGTAAGTAGACTTTATAATTATTGTTATTGAATAGATATCTGTCTTAAAAGAAAAAAATAATTGATTTGTCATTTATTTGTTTTTTATGCCTAATACATACGTATACTGATTTTCCAAAAAAAAAATTGGAAATAATAAAAAAATGTGAAAGAAAACCTTACATACCTTGAATTTTTTATTTGCTTTCTGAATGTAGTACATCATGATGTAGGTCATACAGTACACTGATTATTCACATTTCCAAATTAAGTTTTTACAAATTCCATAGTACTTTGTCAATAACTATTAAAATTAAACTCCATAAATGAGTTTCCGTTAAATTGACTCGAAATTCGACTCGAATCCCACCGAATGTACATTCTAATGGCTATCAAGTTAGTTCTAATAAAATCGTTTATTGGGTAAGAACTCACAAAATCACGGCATTATTTGCATACGGAACCCCAACTATTATTATTCAGGGTGTTTTTTCACCAGACCCCGATCGGCTGGTGCGATGCGGCCATTTATCAATGGCATAATCCGAGATAGTTATTCGTATTGAGCTCGATTTATTGTCAACGGAATACTGTGGAGTCGCCATCATTGGGCATTTGTTGAATATTCTAGGAAAGTACAAATGTGAGTTAAAAACTGAATACAATTACAACATATACATAGTTTGTTAAAGTGAGAAATAATGACTGGCTCGGTGGAACAGTGCAGTGGTTAGTGACCTACGTTTACTACGTACGGTTCCAAGAATCGTGGGTTCGATTTCCACCCGTGGCAAATATTTGTGTGACGAACACCGGTGTTTGTTCCGTGTCTGAGTGGATTCTGATATACTTAACACAACTGCTTAAAATACTCGTATTTACCATGGGATCAGATCAATGTATGAAGAATTTTCTAAAAAAGGATTTGTCTCCCTTTCTGCAAGCCAAAGGAAGTAAATAATTTTGTTATTTCACATTAATTTGCTTGTGGTTCAAACTAATACCAGCATTGAGTTTAACATATTTTTCTAACAACGAACAACAGTTAACGGCCGAATCTTAATTGGTCTACCATATCTACTGTCTAGACTAAATAGCGGCAAATTCGTTAGGTACATTTATGCATTTCACACATAAAATACCTAACAAACGCTTCTATAGAATAAATGTAGTGCTTAACTGTAGGTAACGGGTCGGTCATATGCTCTGTTCGCTAACTAAGGACCAATATTATCGCCCTCCCGTTTCTTAAGTAAATTAATTATCAAAAAAAAAGTTTTCAAATATTGGAAAAACAATCGTTTAACCTAGGTATTAACCATCAATTGTAACACATGTCTAATTTACTACTAACACGAGATTAGGAAATGTTGTGACCGTCTAGAACGATTTCAAATTTAAAGTAGGCATGCAACATTGCATGCCTACTTTAAATTTAACATGTAGGTAACTTCTTGATCACATGACTTCTATTCGTGTAACTCATTATAAGGCTTTAGATAATCAAATTGAATACTTTCCATACTAGCTATTTAGTTATCCAGCACATCAAGGTTGATTTGAGTTGTATAAAATGTTTTATTAAGTTTTATATTTAGTTTCTTACTAATGACGTAACGTCTCGATGCAAATGACAGCAAAAACAGTTGACAATATCTGACGTCTTTGGGCTAGGTCATGTGATAGGATGATTCCTAATGAATATTGTATGTGGAACGTATTTAATGTAACATTGAAATTATTTGATGAATATGTTATATTTTCAGTCAAATTGGTTTTCTTTGGTAGGTATTAATGTCAGTTAAGATAATTATAATATTAGTTTAGTGTAAGTATATAAGATACGATTTATGTTTAAAATTCCTTCAAAACGTTTAAAAAATATATATCAGGACAATTAATCAGTTTTATATTAAGCTTTGTCTAAACTAGTATAAACCAAGATAATTAGAAAAACAAAATACATATATTAAAAAAAGTTCTATTTAGCATATAAAAGTTATATCGCGTGTAGACCCACAAAAACTAATATTTAGTGTAATGGAACGCGAAAGTCAAAAATCTTACTTCGTATAAAGTTAAGCTGAACACCAAATCTACTAGCATCATATCTATCATATAAAAAGTTAACCTAACCCTCGTCGGCTCCACGGTGTCCCTGTCCCGTCCCCTAAGGTGAAAGGTCACGCGGGGCACACGGCGGTCAGTGGCGATGGCACGGCATGGGACCCATCGACCCCACGAGAAATCACATCGCCGGTTCCCATGACTTTCCCATACACTGCTCTTTCGCCAACAACATTTTTAACCCCCCAACTCACAAGCACGGCAATGTATAACTACTGCGCGGGAAACAATTGATTTGTATTGTTCTGTTTTCGACGATTTTTTGTTGGCGAAAAAGCAATTTTGAGCTTTGTTGTCAGGGTATAACGGCGATATTAGGGGTGGGTTGTTTTTGTGATTTATGCATTGGAAATGTAATTAGATATAGGTGGTTAGTCGTATCGATATAACAAAATCGGATTTCGTTGCAGTGCGTGCTTTGGTCGCTGTTTTGATAAAAGAAATAACAGTAAACTTTAGCTATCACTTTTGGGAAACAAATTTGTAAGTGTGTAAAATTCAATTATACTTAATAATAAATTAGATGTCTTTCCAATACGTATCATACCACTTTTATAAAAAAATATAATTAACTAACTAGATTGGCGCAGCGACCCAAAACGAGTCTTGGCCTATATAATATGCAGTAAATGTAAAATTATCAATTTGTAAAAACCAAATATAATTTGGGTTGAGATTTTTGGTCGGTATTTGCAGATCAGAGTTATTGAAATAAATCAATAAATGCATATTATTACTATTAAAATGTCAGGTTTAAACAGTGTAAAGCAACAAAAGTATCAATAAACAATCTAAAAACGCAAACAGATGCATTCTGCACATTGATAGTTGTATTTATGGTAGCATTGAGAATGATTAACGAGAGTCGGGCGTTAATGGGTGTAGTAGTACCAGGCAATAAATTACAAGTACTCTCGTATAGCGGCTATGTCGCACCTTCGGCGAACCTTGTCAATGAATTAACTGCTGTATGTAATGACCACCATCGTTATTGGCATGGAACCCGGAACGAATTAATATACTGTTTATGTAGGTATAGGTAAAGTACATTATTCTAACCAATAGTAGTAGTAGTCTTAATGTGAACTGTGCTACACAAATGAAAAGTGAGAATGAACGGTTGATTGACAGATCGGTTTCTCTATCCTTGACAGAGTAGAATTCCGATAAAGACTATAATACTACGTAAGATTACTATGTAAGACATTCACGTTCCATTACACTAAATATTAGTCTTTATGGATCTATACGCAATATTGGGAGTAGTAAATATTCGTAGTACATACTCGTAGCTACAACCACATACAAGACCATACTACTCGTTGTTTAGATCTTTTTCACCATAATAATTACATATCTATCGGCTGGACGTAGAATGTATGTAATGTATAAAACATTAGCTGTCATCAAAGACTTTATCGTTCAAAAGAATTGTCCTCAAACCGTCAAGGATTGGTGATCTTCCTGGAACGAGCTTAATTCGCAATACTAACTGGGGACGTTTACAACGAAGCTATCTTTTCTCCTATCCTACCATCAGCCGGACCACAACTATCCGCCATTAAAAAAGATAAGCGATTGGCATAATCACAGCTGCGTCCACCCGTCACCTCAGCATCAACTAACGATCTTAACGCTTTGCTGCCCCTCAAATTGTCCCGAGACCATTGCCCCGTGCTCCCTCGCACATGACAACTTACGGTGCTCTATGTCCAACACTTCCTCGACAGATAACGAACGCTATTTTCTGTTTGGGTGACACGGAAAATTGTGTAACAGGACCGCGGTAGCGGGGAATTGTTTTGCCGATGTTCTCGTGTTTGTATTATTCATTTGCGTCTTAAAGTTAATTAACTAAAGTGGTGGAAGTAATGCCGTCTTTGATTAGTATTTGCGAATTTTATTATTGTACCTTTTGAAAGTGAGCAATTGTCTTATATTTACATGCTGCCATCGTACTCTAACGAATGCTCAATGCATGATCTATATTTTGCAAGTGGAAGACGATCAATGGTTTAAGGGTTTGCAATAAATAGGCTACGGGACAGACGGTATTCTCTATGGTATATCCACTTTGTGGTACAAATTGCATCGGGTAAAAGTTATGGGAGGTTACTGATTCATGATTCATGGTATCAATAACGTTTAAAGGTTACAGGTATGACATTATTAAGGCATAATATTGATATGAACTGTTTAAGAGGTCAACACTCAACTAGATTACACTATCAGTTTCTTATATACATGGAACATTCACGGTTTAATAATATGACGTAGGGCTTGATTAAGATACCTATGAGACTCAACTGCAGGTACTTACCTCAAAACCGTATGCAATACTGTTTGAACTCGAATGTAAACACAATAAACCACCGACTAGAACGCGGGAGGCTATTATGGCGAGTGAGATCAGTAACCGTATCAGAGAATTGTCTCGACAATATTTTTATCATCGCTGAATACTTAATGAGTTATGGTCATGGCAATGGATTCTTGGAGACAATGGGCCAACTGTCTCAAGATGGCTGTAGGGCTGTCACCATGATAATGTTTTATGAAGTTTATTTATGTGACATGAGTGGAGTTACAATCTTATAAATATTCCAGCTATATTGCCCAACTTCAATTTAAAAAACAATATTGTCGTTCATGGTTTTGAAAGAAAAATACACTTGACTGGCAAAATTATTTCATTCTGATATAACTATAAGGACTGACCTATTAGCGAGTAACTCCCTGGGTGTCAGTATGAAAAACCAAGTTATATATAACTGAATGTATTAATACTGCACAGCGGCTACTATGAATATGAGATGCTGTCTCCTGAAAATAATGGTAAATAATCGTACAATTATAAAAAAAAAATCGGTTGATTCTTAAACTTTCGGTACTTGCTTTGAAACACAGCTTAGTCCAGTCCGTCACATTATAATATTTTCTATTTATTTATATATGTAAATATTTACTATTTATTTGTAAATATTTTGTTAGTAACTTTAAATAAACAAATATTTCAAAACATCACATACATTGATCTGATCCCGTGGTACCTAAGTAGCTTTAGTGTGTGTTACGGATATCGGAATCAACAGTGGATACACAAATAAAATTAAATATATTTAATAACACACCCAGACACGGAACAAACACCGATGTTCGTCACACAAATATTTGTCCCGAGTGGGAATCGAACCCATGACTCTTGGAATAAGGTTATTGAAACTGGTATCGCCAGCCCTGAACCGTACGACAAACGACTTCCTACATGACCGTAGGCTCGCGCTCCATCACCAGCGCCCGTGACGGTACATTTGGACAAACATGGACCGGTGAGCATTCTGGACGAAGACAGAAGCACAGAACAACATCAAAACTTTATGCGAGGAAGGTAGACATAACTAAATAAATTAATATTTCACAACATCACATACATCATCTTATCTGATCCCGTGGTAAGTAGCTTAAGCACTTGTGTTACAAGCATCAGAATCAACAGTGGATACACAAATATACTTAAAAATATTAATTAATACACCCAGACACGGAACAACCACCGATGTTCATCACACAAATATTTGTCCCGAGTGGGAATTGAACCCACTACTCTTGGAACCGTAGGTGGTAAACCTGGGTCACTAACCACTGTTCCACCGAGTCAGTCACATGGCAAAAGACTACTAAAAAACGACGTGTTTTGAATATTTACCAATACCAACCAATGCAAGTGGTTGGACGGCTTATGGGCGGGCAGTTATTTGTGCCTC
Organism: Maruca vitrata; assembly: GCA_039566165.1. Classification (NCBI taxonomy): domain Eukaryota; kingdom Metazoa; phylum Arthropoda; class Insecta; order Lepidoptera; family Crambidae; genus Maruca; species Maruca vitrata. Next base: position 3,452,865 of record CM076926.1, read on the forward strand.
ATAAATCATAATCAGATTTTTTTCAAATTAAATATTTAATAATGTATAAGTAAAAAATAACAATATGTCGTTGAATGTGCTCTTAACTGTGTCTATTGCAGTTAGTTTCATTACGTGTAAGTTCAGGAGTTAGACTGACCTAATATGGGAAAACACTTACTTGGAAAACTTCGTGTACAAATAATTTAAACAAATGTACCTATACAATTTTGGTTGGCGATCTAACTCTATGCCATTTGCGTTGCTTGACAGTGATCCATTTTTCTATGAAAATCTGAGTACCTACAAAATTTTAATTACTTTTGAACTTTATATCATCATCAGCCCATTCCTGTCCACTGCTCGATATAGGTCTCCCTAAATGCATGCCACTTCTATCTTTCTTCGGCTACTTGCATCCAGCTCCTACCAGCCGTCCTGCGCAGATCTGGGGGACTCCACCAGGTCTGAGAGCGTCTACACTACGTTTGCCGAGACGCGGTCTCCACATCAAATTCATCTAAGTCAACTACGCGAACTGTACCCAAACGCTTTTGTTTGTACTTAAAAGTTGTACATTTTGAGAACCAGTGTTGTATGGGATTGGCGCATCTAATGACCAGAAGTTTGGACAAGCATTCAGATGTCATGTGTACGTAATGTTTCGTGTGTATAACTGTCTCTGTGTTATGCTTCGGCAATATTTCGGAACGGACATTAATTTTAGAAACTTTTGAAAACTGCACTACCTACCAATGGTAAAATACAAAAATAACTCTTTTTCTTAATTAGCACTGATAAGAGACTGTATGTTAAAATAAGATAGCATCACCGATTGATGGTATGTGAAAATGCAATTACATGTGCGGTATGAGTGTTACTCAAGCGTAGAGGCAACGTAGTTGGCAAAGTATTAATAATATTTACGAACTATACAGTTTAGCCCTTTAAAAGTATTTTTTGTCCTTATTTCACACAGTCAGGTGGAGTCGATTATTAAAACGCACAGATGGGGAAGGCACGTGGAGTAACTTTTTTTTTATTTTGTTAACATCCTGTTCGTTTTGGTTAAAAAGTCGGTCATTGGGTTAAAGAGTTAGCCCGACACGTTTGACGAAATGGCTCCATATGGCCAGTTTTTAAAGTAAGCGATGTTAAATTTGATAATAGTTTAGTATAACCATATTGTTAAATTATCTTTACTTTGCTCGCTATATTGATTAAACGGGTGCATATTAAGTTATAATCGTACTGTTAGAAGTTGACTTAATAAAAAAGATTAGGTACTCAATATCTTTAATCGGAATTACTTTTACTAAATTTTAAATATCAGAAACATCTTAGCGAAATGTTTTTTAGACAACTTCATAGGTTAAACTCAGATGCATATTACGGCTGAGTGTCTATCTCAATACATTCTTTTTATCAAAACGCTATTTACTTTCGTTGTTTTTTTACAATTGTTTATTTCTTCATACTAGTTATACAAATTCAAATTATATGGCTTACCCATTGGCACTCCATTAAAATTTCTATGGTAAGAGGCGTTTTTGCTGTGCTCACCCAGATTTCTACTTACCCTTTAGTAAAAAGCTGTATGTAACAGTAAAAAGCTGTAAATTAGCATATAACGACCGTACCTTTATCTCGGTATCGAAAAACGTAAAAAAATCGCACGACTTTTTAACTATAAAAACTTCTTAGGGTGCAATCTATTGTTAAGTTGTTGTGAAATGGTAAGTAAGAAGTGTTCTTTGTTTGTTTTTTCGCAAAACTTCTAGTACCGTATAATTTACGGAGTATAAAAAAAAATGCAATACCGGTTTGCGAAACTTGATATTGGGAGCCGGTATAAAGTTATTTATTAGTTCTCAAAAAATAATAAGAACTGCAGTAGGCAAGTATACATTAAAAAAAGTGAATGTGGTAAATCCTTAATTCAAAGATTTGCTTGAATTAATTTTTCTAAATCATAATATTGCAGGCAGGTGGGGACCTATGTGGCTACTGAATCAAATCAATAATCCTAGAGTAAGTTAATTTTATTTATAGTACCTAACAGCAAGTGTTCCTAACGAATATGCGACTTTGTAACGACGCTGTATCAAGAAACAAACGTAAGATTTGACTGGCTCGGTGGAACAGTGGTTAGTGACTCAGGTTCAAAACCTACGGTTCCAAGAGTCGTGGGTTCGATTCCCACTCGGGACAAATATTTGTGTGACGAACATCGGTGTTTGTTCCGTGTCTGGGTGTATTATTAAATATATTTAAGTTTATTTGTGTATCCACTGTTGATCCTGATTTTCGTAACACAAGTGCTTAAGCTACTTACCACGGGATCAGATCAATGTATGTGATGTTGTGTAATATTATTTTTTATTTATTATTATTAAGATTGCCGTCGCAACCTTAAGAATACTAGAATACCTCGTTGAAATGTAAAATTAGAAGATGGTTAAATTCGTTTTCTTAGATTTCAATACATAGTTACATACAGGTCGACCTAATTAAGTTAAAAGGTAACTTCAAAGCCTATCAATTCTTTACAGCATAGCGACTGCATCGCTGCAAAAATCACGCTTTCCAAAGCAATTTTAAAACCTTTTGGCTATTTGAATACTTCGTGTAGGTATGTGTTACTTCGTGATACTTCATCCCAATGTGATTTATCCCAAATCGCTTCGAGAAGTATGGGAAGCTTCTACCTACGATAGTGCATTACATCAGTTATACTGCAAGCTTTCTATCCTACTATAGGAACCTCAAGACAATTCTAAAATGTCATGGTTACACATATATAAAACTGAAAATGTCCATGATATTTACCATGTTGTTTTGTTTTAATGACCTCCCGATATTTCACCAATAATCATGGCGCTTGCAACAGTGCCGAAATATCGGGAGCTCATTAAAAGAAAACAACATTTGAAAAAAATCACAATCATGACCCCGCCTGAACGGGGACTTTGATAGCATTAAAAACAACAAATAAAAATTAAAAACAACATGATAAATATCACGGACATTTTCAGTTTTCTAACCTCAAGACAATTCGAATACCTACCAAGACCAAAAGCATAGTTCACACTACACCAATGGCGTGTCGGGCAGGGCGGAATGGCCAAGGCCCACGGGTCGCCGCGCCATCTCCGCCCCGCCTCATCGGACACCCCCTAGGGGTTCCATTTTTTAACCCCCCCACTATTTCGTGGGTTGTACGAGGATATATAGTTGGTGAATTGTTCTGTTGGCACAAAACGGTGTTATTTTAACAAAGTAGTCAAAGTTTGTTTTAGGAATGGGGATAAATTGGCTACTAAGGCGATTCCTTGATATTTTTTTAAGTTTACTATCTACACACGGTACGAATATGGGATTAGACAAAGTCAGTTTGCAGTAACTTACATAGTTACCATTTCATGTCTTACCGTATCTTCTTACACTTGTGGGTTGCTTAAAATAATACAAATAGATAATAGTAAAAAAATAAAATTGTACACAGACACTAACTATACAAATGATCACCACACAATTGTTTGTTATAGGTAAGGATTTAAATCAGTACTCTTTGCACATAATACAGCGGGACTGCAATCGAACTAGTAAATAAATAAATACATATCTGGGACATTTCCACACACTCATTTGACCCAACTAAGCAGAGCTTGTATGGGACTGATACACACAAACATATTTATAAACACATACTTAAATATATAATCACACCCAGACAAGGAACAAACACCGATTTTCATCGCGCAAACATTTGTCCCGAATGGAAATCGAATCCATGACTCTTAGAACCTCCAGTCAGGGTCACTAACCACTGTTCCACCGAGCCAGTCACATTCAAATTCGTAATAATATTTATAATGGAAAATACCCTCTTTAACTGTCATCGAGACTTTCAACAACTGTAGTTTGTTATAGTCTAGCATTTGTACACCTGACACCACTAAAACGTACACATATCGAGTTTTTAGAGTTATCAAATTTTATTTGAAAACTGTATGTTCAATGGCCATTACAGCTATGCAATTTCAATGAAATTTTACCTTTATTTTGACGACGGAGCAACGCAATGAATGCCCAATTGCCCATATCTCTGGGCTGTAATATTTTTTAATATCGAGGTTGTTTATTGATAAAGCTATTAACTTCTCCTGATGAAGCTACTTTCTAAAAAGTAAAAATGGCTGTTGCGCTTTCTAGCCAAAACTACTGAACCGATTTAAGGTACACCGTTGGTCTAGATCCTAAGTCGCTAGCGGAAAGCTATATTTTATAAATAGCCAATCTATAAAAAATATGTGGATTGTGTGGTCTTCTAAGCCTCTACTTAGCAGTACCCATTTTCGTACTATGTTCGCTCGCGACAATGATTGGCGTAACAAAGTCGAAACGTCGGGCAGTAAGTACTATGTATTTGCTACTCCTAATAACGCGTGTAGACCCATAATTACTTTAGTGTAATGGAACGTGAAAGTCTAAAATCTTACAAGTACCCATTTTTCCGACTTCATAAAACGAAAGAAGTTCTTATTTCCACAATTTTATTTCAAATGCATCATCAACCCATACACGTCCCCACTGCTGGGGCACGGGCCTACCCTAAACTAGGGCGATGAGGCCAACGCAAGGCGTGGTTGGTCAACCACGCTGGCCAAGTTCGGTTTGGCTGACTACACAACCTAATAATTTCTTTGTAGGTGTGCAGGTTTCTTCACTTTGCAGATAAAGCGTGGAATAATCGTACATATGAATTTCACGTTTGAAAAACATAGTGGTACGTGGCGGGGTTTGAATTGGCGTCCTCTGTCGTTGCAAGTTACTACCTTAATCACTCGGCTATCGACGCTGTATCGCATATACATAGTAAGCGCTATATTCTAATCTAGACCCACATATACATAGTAAGGGCTATATTCTAATACGAAAACAACAGCGTCTAATTTGCTCGGTATCGACCTGGTCGGCCACCGGTCGCGGGCGGGGCGGCGAGCGCCGTGCCACGACGTGTGACCCGTAGCCTCTGCCCACCACAGAGGATATGCTACTGGTTAGGGTGCGATGTTTGGGCGATATCATCTGTAATAACTATTTATAACTTTTTGTTTTTTTGTTAATTATTGTAACCGCGTATATCACACTGGAAATCAGCGTCATGACATTCGATTCGATGTTGTGGCATAAGCTGAGTGGCGTACCTTTAATGCTCTGAATAAATATTTTTTTTCTTTCAGATATTTTGGACAAGGAATGCGAGTTAGTAATTTTCTTCTTATCGAGTTGATGGACAAGGCAAAAGTTTATGGTTCAATAATTGGCTGCGCGAGGTCTTAGATCACTAAGTGTGCAGGATGCCGGACATACGGGAAAGGTCATCACTAAATACCTTAAAACAGGCCAAATGCTCTAAGCAATTTGGACATGTAGTCTGTTCAAATCCTTCAAGGTTGGACTCGGCAAGCGGGTGGAGGGCTTTTTTATACAAGGCTAACATGATGACCTCTTTCCACGTCATGGTAAGCGGAAGTGAGATCCACATTGAGGTCGACAGGCACAATAGACCACCATATTGAGCTTGTCACCCTGAAGGCCTGCTTAAATGCCGATTCACGCCCCGTCTGAAGAGCCTGGAATCATAGGAGAGAGAGAAAAAATGAGCTGGAAGGGCATTCAGTGCTTCAATGACTCGGGGTCAGAAAACCGGGGTCCGAGCCACCGGCATGTCTCACTGAGGATGTCACCAACGAATCAAAGCTCTTGAGCCTCGGGAGTCTGAACATCATATTTTACGCGCCCTGAGCGAAGGGGCTAACATTAAAAAAAAAATAAAACTAAAAAATAATGTCAAGCAAAAGCTGCACCGTTATCATCCGAACGGGCCGCGGCAGCTTTCGCGGCGTGTCGCACGGAAAGCTCCGAAGAATACAAAGGCGAAATGGCTCAGTCAGTCACGAAGGGCAACGAATGACATGCAACCAGATATACCAGGTTGCTTATGGGCTCAGCTAAATACTCCATTATATATCTTAATGCGCTGCCCATCGGTACCCGGCACTGCATCTATTTGTAGATCGGTTAAGCTTCGATTGGAAATGCAACTTCTATTTCAAGTGAAAATTTGTCTTGCTATTTTATGAATACCTTTTGTAATAATGAAGAACCTGCTTTTAGATGCTGACAGTTGTGTTTTTTTCTTCAAGGGTAACGGACGCACCTTAAAAGCTTAACAAAATTTGTTTAATTAAACAAATATATAATTAAAATAACTGTATGCCTTATCCAAATCAGTAAAGAGTAAGTAAATAAATGACTTCTGAACCATGATGACTTCTGGATTGCAAGAAAGTTAATAAATTATGACTGCAGTATAAATATGTTTGGACAAATACAAATCCAGATGTTTAATCTTTTGAAATACCCCTCCGATTGCATTTTAAAAACGCCGGCATATTCCTTAAAGCATTTGACAAACCCATCTTCAATATGCACTCGAGACACAATACACTATCCGCTCACTTCCCATCGATGGAGATATTTGATCAATATTGCAATTGCCCCGCATTTCTGCATTGCATTCCATGCATGCGACTAATTGTGCATAATACAACAGAAAGATCCGCGTCGCGATATTTCATTCACTCGTTCATTCATTCATTCGCAGAGTTTTTTTAGTACGCACTTCGATTGGCACTTCAGTCGGCATCCTTTATGCCGGTAATTTCTATTTAGCTCGTCGGTTCCGATCAAAAGATTGCAAGAACGATTTTGAACATTCCAATTTCGCGATTTTGTTTATTGGGAATCATATTCATCAGATTTGGAACGTTGGTGTATGATTTGAAATTAGAATAAAAAAGAATTGAAAATCGAAATGTGACAATTAAAACTCTCACAATAACTGGCAGCTATGAAAAATGTGTGTTCCAAAATTATAAACAACAAGACCATGTTTCTATTAAGCGGCATTAAGTACAGTTGGACAAAAAAGTTTGTTGGACCGTTAAGACACAATCCGTTAGTCCAATCAAAAATTTCATCATGCCTTTAGAAATCGGCTAATACGCTAATTCAACTTATTGTGAGGGTTAGTTTCTTCGGTGAATTCAAAAAACGGGGGCCAGCACAAAAGGTAAGAAAGGGTCAGAGGGTTTTTTGTAAGACAAAAAAATCCTTACCAGATGGCCGTGCGTTTACCGGCAAAAAACGGTGCGTGCCCATGTGCGCGAAGCGACAGCAAATAAAACCTGCTTAGTTTTAATACAAGTATTAAGTTGTAAAAGAATATAAATAGCATAAAAGTAAAAAGTAGAGAAACTGATTTGTGTTGTTAGTTGACATCCAAAAGTATTAGTATGCGACCGCAATGTAACAGAAGACTTGGGTTTCATATTACGCCTAAAAACAGTTTTGATAAACAAAATAAATACAAAAAATATGATATTATAAACATTTCTTTTCAACAGGAATTTCATTCTATGTATATAATTCACTCATATAATGTTTAGTATTATAAAGTATTCTTTACTTTCACTTTATATTAAAATTATAATTCATACATAACATTAAACAGAAAATAAATCTTGTGATAAACCTGTAGACAAAAATATTACTTTTGCTACATACTTATCCCTTTTTCTACCGACCCTACAACCAGCCCTTCCTTAGAAACGCCATGACGACTTGTCCCTACATATAAATTTCTCTATAATTAATGTGGGCCGAAGATATTTTGATATAACAGGATTTATGGCGGTGTGTCAGGTGGTCAACCTGGTTTTGCGGTGTCATGGACTGATGTTAGCATGCTGACGACTGACGAGAACATACGGCATTAAAAAAAAAGAAACGTCAAAAAATGTTAGAAGTGATTCAAGACATATTAAACGAAATAAAAATAATTACATCAAATTTTAAATCAAAATAAATATCAAATTAAGTTTGGTGCAAGCGTTTGATATAACTGGTGACTTATGAATGGAATAGAAACGTACATATTTGTAGATAATGAAACAAATGCAAATAAACGATGGATATTGCATGAGGTGTTATGCTAAAAAACATGAGAACAACCAATGAACAATTGAATGTCGATTCGAAAAAGACGAAAAATATTATACCATGCGGCCAGTACACGCGTTGCGAAGGAGATCGCAACAAGAAGGTATCGTGTAAAAAACCATAACGACCATCTTCTGATAGTCGATTTTGTATTTTACGACAATTTGACCATTAACAGTTGTTTTATGGGACCGGGACAAGCCACCGTTGACTGGTAGCAAATCGTTTCTGCGTTAAACCTTTTCTTATCTCAAAATCGAGGACACGTTATGGTCATTCGGAGTGACACGACAGATTGTGGTCCGCCTATTAATGCGGAATATTTTGTTTTTATTTATTTGTCATGAATTTTTTGATGATTTTTTGTTCGACCATTTTTTAGGCGCTGTGGGTCAGGTTTGTGAGTTTTTTTATAAAAAAAAAATTTGAACACATTTGTCGTTCAGTGTACTGTTATTTTTCAGAATTCTTCTTCACGTCCTTAAAATTAATGCCTACATTCCTTTATATTTTATTGCAAACATAAATATGAAGTTTCCAGTTGAAAAATGTGAACCTTTTTTTTCTTTACTGTCATACAATGATGGCTTTAAGTAGCCTCATCATCATCACCGGACTTGCGGTGAGCGGATGGCTCTCACCCCGAATAATGTGAACCTCATCTTTTTCCGTATTGGAAAAGTATTTAAATAAGAAATACTCATAATAAAAAGACATACTTTTGCACCCACTTTTTCTGGAAATATTTGGATAGTGTAGCTCTCTACCAGTTCCATCGTCGGACGTCTTTAATACAAGTAAAAGAAAGAAAGAAAACATTCATACGAATACGTCATCATCATCATCATCAGCCCTTGATACGTCCCCACTGCTGGGGCACGGGCCTACCCTAAACTAGGGCGATAAGGCCTTAGTCGACCACGCTAGCCAAGTGCGGGTTGGTCGACGAATACGAATACGTATTATACATATATATACGATTTTAGACTTTCACGTTCCATTACACTAAATTAGTCTTTACGGGTCTACACGGCTGTATATGTGTTTATGGGTCTAGCTGTGTATTTGTTACAGGAGTAGCAAATACATAGCTATGTTTGTAACTATGCATGGCTACTCCTAATATTTTGTAGACCCATAAAGACTAATATTTAGTGCCTATAATGATACGGTATTTAGGCGGTGCTTGCCACCAATAGACCAATAAGGCAGTCAGTTTAGCTTCAATACACATTCAAAGGTTTATATATAGGTTTTTTGTTTCAATGCAAGTTTCGTAAATCCCCAACAGTAAACAGGACATTCTCAGGCCACGAAATTTAAATTAAAAGCCGCATAAATCATAGAGCAGCCTTGTGAAAAGCCTTCGCGGTACTGTTATGCCTTTTGTGTGTAGTTTTGACTAAGAGCCTCCAATCAAATGGGACATTAAAAAGAGTTATTGCTATATATAGTTGTCAACTGTGAATGGCAAATCCGGAGATTCATATGAGAGTGTTTGGAGAGGGCTGCCGATAGAAAAGGTCTAAGTACGATTTTGAGCTTTGCTTTTTTTTTAACCTAACTGACATATGATGAGCTTGGAGTAGCCTCGTCATCATCAACGGACTTGCGGGGGAGCGGATGGCTCTTAACCATCTTACTTTGAGCTTTGCTTTTTGCAAGTTTGAACACTGAACATTTGTATAATATTTTCAATTGTTTCGTAATCATAAGTTTTGCTTGCAGTGTTCTGCTACATTTTTGATTTCATACTGTAGACATAATATGTAATGCTCTTCAGTTATTTTTAGAGATAAAAGATAGGCACTCTTATCTTTATAAAAATATTTAGTGTGTCACTTTTCAAAAAGAGTTTATCGGTACTCAGTAACAATTTATTTTCACAATACTATATTTAGATGTGGATAAGATTCAAGTCCATGGTCCACATTTTGTTAAAATTAGACTTACCTCGTTTTATTCTTTAAGCTGTAAGTGAGAGCAGTTATGGCCATACTTAGTGCGTATGTACTCACCTACTGCATGTAGATATATTGTCATAGCTCTCTGACATAAAAGATTTGGGCAATAGTGATATTTTTTGTTGTCAGAGACCCAGTTGCGAAAAGTAAATAGGCAGTGATATCGCACTGCTTATTTAGTTTTGGTATTTGTCCATCTTAATTAAAATATATACTTTATATTTTAAGATACATCCATCGAAATCCGTTGCGTAGTTTTAAAGATTTAAGCATACATACGTACAGATGCGGGGAAGCAACATTGCTTTATACTATGTAATACCCGACTTACACGTAAAATTAAATGTAAGACGTTTGTAAATCTATTGTAAATGCTCACGTTTTAAATATATTTTCATTACAATTTCTGAAATTCGTTCACAGTAACCTATGGTGGTTGGTTTCGAGGCCCAATTGTAACCAGACAATCATACACCGCGGTCCTTCTATAAATATCTGTATCTACAATAGTCTATGACGTAGTAGTATGTAGTACGCGTAACTAAGTCCGGCACATAGGTGTGTTTGTTGACGATCAATCTCCATCAAACTGCGTCGGATTATCAGCGGGCATCCGCCTACACTCGCCTAGACAACGAGTAGAACTGGCCGTTGAGTTATAGTGCTTTGAAGCTTTTACTACACTTCAAAGTAGAGGGAAGAGAGCTTTTAATGTTCTTGGTGTAAAATTTGATTACAATGTTAAGCTTTACTACAGAAATTAACAAGCATAAACAATATTTCAGTTGATCAATGAGTTTCCGCTTATATATGTCGTGGCCAAATCGATGAATTGATCATTTCATGAAGTGTTCACGTTTCATGAAGTGGCCAATCAATGGTGACCAAATCATTAAACGATAAACGTTTAACGATTTGGCCACCCACGTTTGACCATATCGTAAAAAGAGGGCGACTATAAAATATTTAATGAAAACCAGGATCAATTTTGATACGTATTTGTTTATTTTTAGTTGTTACATACTTTCAAAATAAAAAGGTGCATTTAATGATTTTTTTATTGTTATAAAAAATGTACATTTAGTGAAATTTGCAAGTATTTTAGTACAAGCAGTATAAAAGTCAAGTAAAAAATAAAAAAATTAAACAAGATAACAGTCACTTGCTAGTGCAAGACAAATTTATAAATAATAAGGTGCATTAAGGCGATTAAAACACGGCACCGCGCACAAAGTCACATAAACAACGAAATTGTCACAAAAATGCAAATTTAGCATATTTGCACAAAGTGCTTAACCGGTATGGCAACTCTGGCACTCTACCGGTAAAGTCAACGAAACAATTCCACGATATGATCGATTGAGATTGATCGTTTCATGACATGGCAGTGCATCTAGTTGGCCCAATCGTCAAACGATTTCTTATCATTGATCTGATCTGGCCACATTATGATATGGCCAATGGACAGTGAAATATTTCATGAAATGCAACCATTTCATGAAATGGCCAATCATTTCATGAAATGGCCAATTCTACGATGTGGCCACGACATATATATATTTTTTTAAACCATAAATAAAGATGGTCAAGTTCGAGTCCGTCTTAAACTCGTTGCCGTACATAGAACGAGAAAAAGAATATTATGTTTCTTAACAAATTGAAATCTTCGGTTTTATTTCTTAACTTGTGCTGTAAATCCAGTAGGTGAAGTTAAGAATACTTAATTTTAGGCGTTCCTATAACAAAACTGAAGTCATCTCAACAGTTATTTCTATTTCAGTGAAGGAAGTTAGGTCTAAGAGAGGAGGTAAACTATCTGGTCCTAAATATATTCTATGGTTCTACACGCTATAAAGAGAGTAGCAAATACATAGCTACTTACTGCCCGACGTTTGAACTGGATTGCACCAGTTACGATCGCGAGCTACCTCCTCGAGTTACTAACCTATAAGAGAGAGTCCCCTGTCCTGTCTATCCGTTCTTCATCCTGACGTGAGAACTGCCTCGAATCGTCCATCACGGTTTATCGCGCATGCGCAGCGGCGACCTTATCTCCCCAAAAGTGACGAAAATGTACACCGCAGACATATTGTTTTCGGTAGCGAGACGTGACGCGTCTCGTGTGAAATTCGGCGACGCGACTGGTGATGCATTGCTGCTATTTTTTTTTCATTTTTATGCACTTTCCCTGTACGTACCGTTAGTTTGCCTACAACATTTAAAATGTTGGCCGTGTAAGCTTGTAAATATCCTCCTAATTTTTGGTAAAACAGATATTCGATCTAACGTTTGCAATAGTCGAAGACGATGACATCCTGTTGACGTCTTGGTGGCACTGTTAAGGTCATCGTTACCCTGTAAATAAACAAAAAAATAAATTAGACAAAGTATTTATCTCCAGTGACCACGACCGCAGTAAGGAGCTCGTTGGGTTACCCGTTTTTTGGTTCTGAGTTACCTCATTACCAATTTTCAAACCAATCGGCTAGCTCTACTTTAGTTATCCTATATAGTGTAACTAACACCAATTCCATCACATATACGTCTATGGACGTGTAGTTTACCTACAAACAATGGAAAAACCTTTAAAACATTGGCATTTATTCGGCTAAAATAAAAATCTCATCTCCTTCTCAATAATAAACACAGCATCCCACTACAACCTTAATCCCAACAGACTTTCTTTGTTACTGTTATCTGTTTGATTCCCACAAGCCCTCACCTTAAACAACCTTCCTGCTGATATGACATACGCGTCTCCCTGTCACCAGGGTTCCGTTATGAGCTGCACCTTGCATCGGCAAATAACCTGCGACCTATTTATCCGGCTGCGAAAAAAAACTTAATCTATCACCAACATCACTAGACCTCTATCCAAAATCCTCAAGTGCAATTTCGAACCTTATTGCCAAGAGAATAAAGTACTTACGCTGGAGGGATGTAGGCCTAGTCGGATAGTTTGTTAAAACCACATGTGGGAAAGATTTTGGGTGCTTTTTGTGGTCGACTCGCAACGGATGTTTGGTCTCCTTTGACTATTAATTAGTGTTATATTTTCACTTAGCGTCTCGCAAATGGAATAAGGATCTAATCACCTTGTGTGATATTGACCGATGTTTCTGATAAGATTGTGTTAGTTGGGCCATTGTTTGGCGTTCGGGCAGCTGATGAAATGATAATATGTTAACAAATTAATAGCTTTGTTCTTTTAAATACATGGTCATTTCGTTGACTTATGACAGGTCGATTTGTGAGTGAGAATTTGATCTCAATCGATTGAAAGTAAAATGGGACACGGTATTATAATACCTAGTATTTTTAAATTTCTACTTTGTAACACATTCATGATTCTGTAGTGACCCTTAAGTAACTCTGCGTAATTTAAGTTAGTTGAAATATTGTGAAATCAATACAGTTAGCAGGTTTGATGTCAGGGATTGGTTCTTTTGAATGTAAGGTATACCTTAGAACGTCCTATACCGATAAGGAAAATATTGTAAATAAGCCACTAATAGTTATGAAGAAATGATTTATTATTATTAAAGTACTTTAGAAATTGTGCACACATGAGTGTGTCCTGCTTTATTTCCTAATTGACATACGTGGACAGCTTGGAGTAGCCTCGTCATCATCACCGGACTTGCGGTCCCCCGCATAGCACTCACCCCTAAAATTTGTTGATGTAAATTTGTCCAGTCCGCGCTCCAACCAAACAGATAGTTACCACTAGACCCATCCCAGCCTACACAAGACTCTGCATGCATTAATATGCCTGAAAGTATGCGCAAGCGCAGTCACGTCTCGCTTGTCTCGCGAGATGAGCGAGAGCGAGACACACGAGACATGCGAGACGTATTTACGCAGACGGATCATAATGGCGCGCTTTGATTGAAATATTGGCGAGAGTTTGAGTTTGAGCTGGAGAATGAACTGTTGCGTAAGTTGAGTGAGGAGGTTACTTACGCATAGAAATGAAACGGAGCCAGAATGGCCAAGGAGCATTTGGAATTTTGGAATTTATATGGGCCTTGTTTTTTTCTACGTAGTTGTTATGCGAGAAGCTTTCAACTTTCCATTTTTATTGTCTTAAAGGATAAATAATTTAACCAACGCTCATTTATGGTTTACACCACTTCGTTTATAGATATCAGTTTGATATTTATCCTATTCTACTTTGGGTAATAAAACTAAATACTGACAGACAGAATAAGCTATCCTAGTCAGATCAACTACAAACATTTATAATAAATAAAAATAAGTTCCGCACTGTATGTATACGTACGTACGTAGGTCTACGATTAGAATATGTCACTAACTTTGTACCTCATTCGACCAAAAACTGAAAACCCAACAAATTCATTAAACATCCATGCCGAACGCCAAACATCTTGACCCGATAGCGCCTATTCCAGCCGCACCGCCCGCACAGTGGTTAAAAATAGTAACGGCAGTGGACAAAAAACGCGTCTCACATGGACGACTTACGCAATATGGGTTTTGACCCTTGTAACCAGCGGATATTTGTTTTATGGCCTTCTCCCGTGGGACCCGGGATGCAAGCTAAAATTGGATGCAGTTATGCGACCTGAGTTGGTGTAACGGTATTCGAATGTAAAAAAAAACCTAGGTTTAAGCTTCAGAGGTTTACAATAGATTTGCTAATGAGGTTCATCTAAGAGAAGTGCACTTTAGGATGAGATTTTTTAATGATATTCTAACTCAAGACTATCTTTTTTTCAGATGACATATTAAAAGGAAATCAGAACTATTTAAGTTAACAATAACTCTGAAAGTGGATCGTTTTTCTTTTTAAGCAATTTGCATTGTCCAACACACCTCTTGTTTCTCGACCTACTAAACGGGTTCACATAACAGAAACCAGTTGTTCAAAAATAAGCACAAATCAATCATCGCGAGTGCAAACTGTGGCGCCGCATCAAAAAACTGTTCCCGACAAACAGCGCGTCGCGTCGACGCAACACGCGAACGTAATCACTACTTTTGCGATAATTTCGCTGGAACAAAGACAACAAAGGCTTGTAGGATGACCACGTTTTAGCACTTTACGATTTTTGGGGATATTTTTGATGTAAAGGAAGCATCTCTAAGTTGTTGTAAGTCAATCAAATGGACACTTTTATTTATATTTGTTTATTCACAATGTATCTAAATTGTAAGTGTTACTGTTAAACGATTTTTTAACACCAGTGGATTAGCACAAACAATATCTTAATACAAAGAGTAGAGTTAGTTCGAAATTATGGAAACAGTTAATAACTTAGTATTAAGTCGAAAATTTAAAAACCTCTAAAGGTTGTTTAGATGCTATATGCATTATGCATTGCATATATCATCTAATGTTGAGCTTATCAATACGCACACATTTTATGCATCATCATCATACTTAATCTGCAATACATCAAATAAACACAAATTTCACAATTCCCCAAGCAAAAACAAAAAATTACAACCAACTTACTAGAATAATATTAATTTCCATCAAACGTGTAGACACCAAGCGTGCGCCCACGCACGTTTTTGCCTCGCGAGAGTAACGGTGAGTAACGCAATGGCTTCCAGATGTGGCTAGCGGTATCTCACGGCGATTTTTTGTCCACCCCCAGACGCTGTTGGCACCACTGTGCGGTGACTTTTCAAATTTTCAGTCGGTGGGGTATGGATTTGAGATACGCGTACGATTTAGAATAGACGCGTAACAGATAGAGTTCTTGTTTCATGAAACTTTAGTCAAAGCTACAGCTAAATCTTTTGGAACTTATACCTAAACAGCAATTAAGGTAAAATTTTCATTTTATACACTTATCACAAGTTTTGTACTATAATTTCACACTACCATTTATGTAATCCGTAGTAAACGTCGTTGTACTATGTATAAGAATCATGTTTTCTGTTTGACGGGCTTAAATTCCAATTTACAAATTAATACCCTCGAAATGAGTAACCGTATCTTAAATTAAAACTACTTACTCAATGTTGTGTCTAACAAAAGTACTTAGTATATTTGTTAGTCTTACTGCGCAGTAACACAAGTGACCCATCTGGTCAGAGCTTTGATATTTTTACTAAGTGCGTACAATCGCAGTAAAAACTGCCTTGTTCACAAATGAATCTTCGTACTATTGTCTAATAATTTCATGCATTACTTAACAGTCTCGCAAAATAATCTGTCGTATTAAGAATAGTACAAATCCGCTTAACACCAGCCTCTATTATTGTATCGAAGTAATATATTTTTTATATGTGGCGAAAACCTCTTAAGTTATTAACTCTCATGATACACCCATACTCATACATTTACTTAAGTAAGCATTGATGTTCTATATTATTCTATAAATAGCTGACTAACTCACTTGAAAAATAGTTTTCAAGTAAAACTTGCGAGATTTAACCACTGTGTACATAGACTAATAATGGTCACTGGAATACTAACTTGTGTTGATGGTTGTACGTAAAAATAATTCGTTCGAAGATCCCGACGTTCTCATACGAGGATGGTGTCCACATCATGTGGTCGCACATGTGTCTGGCGACCACGTGTGGTCCTGGCGGGCGAGGTAGCATAGTGAAAGTAGTAAGAAATGAGATAGATGTAAAAAGTTGGGATTAATTTTTAATAGACCCTTAGGTTCGTAAGATCATTTCGAAGCGATATCTGCTATTGGAGTTATGAAAAGTATTTTTTTTCTAGTCTATGCTGTTCTGGGTTAAGGATTCCCTCAATTAACTTCAAAGCTTAGTATCATAAATGAATAATAAATACTTTAGGATATCTCCACACACCTGAACCTGACCCCAAACTAAGCAGAGCTTGTACTCAGAGACTGATATACATACCTACATAGATGTTTATAAATACATACATAATCATAACTAAAAAAAACCAAAAATATTTAGCCCTAGTGGGAATCGAACCCACAACTCTTGGAACCGTAGCCAGGGTCGGTAACAAACGAAAATATATTTAAATGTTACTATTGTAAGTCTTGTAACTACTGCGTTTGAATTGAGGCGTTTTGAACGTAAACTAGAACTACACTAAATAGACTAAATAAATGTTGGAGATAATTTGTTGGAGGCTTTAAATCATATCATATATTTTATTTTACTGCAATAGCGTTTCTTTATGATTTAATTTTCTGAATAGAACAAGTCTCTTTGTAAGAAAAAAATGTGTCTTTAAAGATCTAGTAACTGTACATTGTACATATTGTTATTTTCGCAGTAGTCATGGTTTTAAAACTTTTATTTCGACTTATTACATTATACAAATTTCCAAAATACTCACTGTTCACGCGTCAAGTATTCATTTATGTCTGCTTTCTCATATGCAACGGTCTTCCACGTAACATGAAACGTAACTCGCGGTTTGCTATCGCCTCTAAATCAAAGGGCCCATATCTGGCACACGTGTTTTGTCCCCACAAAAACAAACACCGTTATGGTCCATACGTGTTTCGCATAAATCATCTCACGAGTGGGACATGCATATTGACTCTTTCTGGGATCCTGGTCGGCGTGGGTGTAATTTTAATAAACTGAAATCTATCCTGAGAAAAACTGGCAATATTATTTTGTTTCAGTTGTTCCTCAATTTGGATACTGCCTAATATCAACTTACGGTGGTACCACACTGGTGTTCAAAGATGCTAGTAAACGTTAGGAGTTGCATATTCCTCAGATTCATTATAAATACGACTATCTGCGCAGGACGGCTGGTAGGAGCTGGATGCGAGTGGCCGAGGAGAGAGAGAAGTGGCGTGCATTTAGGGAAGTCTATGTCCAGCAGTGGACAGGAATGGGCTGATGATGATGATGATGATGATGAAACATTCAAAACTAGCGGTGTGGCAACACCATTATGTAAAGAATTCGCACTTTAAATATTTTTAGTACTGTGTGCGTACTCTCGTAAACTCTTTGCTTTTTTTGTGGTTATTCAAAAACCTTATTTTTTTTATTAAAAGAAAGTAAAATAATAATACCAAAGAAAAACGATAAACGTAAAAAACATAAGGTTCACAAATGTGCGTTGCCATACTTGATAAACTAAGAACCACTTTCACCGACATCAAAACAAAATCACGCATAGTTTTTTTAGCCCAAGCGGTTTTGTGCTCATCATTAGTTTGCGCAACATGTGTCTCAGATACGATCTAGGATAGTATGGGTGATCAAGAGGCATGTTTATGCCGATGTCAAGTGGACAAAAAATCAAGCAAAATGACCGCAGAATTTTAAATCGTGACGGTAACCGTGATGACTTGTGGCCGGTGATGTTCGTAAACATTGATTTTTATTTGACAGTAATGGTTGTACAGTTTGTTTTGGGATAGCAAATAACGATAAATTAAGTTAAAGCTAATTTTTTTTTTATAAAGAAATACTTTCCCATGAAACTTTATTGTGATTTGCTTTTTGATTACTGAAAACTTGACATTAGGTACACAATTCGTGAATACCTAGATAAAATTGAAACACTTTCATATTAATGACAAAGATATTTCTTTAATGTTTGAAATAATATGCATGTCACATTTTTTTCTTAGAGCAGTAGGTACTCGCTATCGCTATAATCTGTGTGCTGCAAGAATATTTTGGTGGGAATCCTTTAGCGACTCTATCAGGAAATTCAATGGGAGATTAAATTAAAACATTTCAACAAAGGTGGGCAAGTTTACATCAATCAACTCTTTCATACATCGACAGATCGCATCTCAAAAAATACTGGACAATAAGAGATAGGGTCCATCGCACTAAGGAGGTCTATCAAAAGAAGATTAGATCGATAACGACCAACAATGCATGGGGGCGTTTAGAAAAAGAAAAAAAAAGCTTTTTTTGAAACATGAGGCGAAGGAATTATTCGCATCGTTTCCTTTGAGATCTTATAAAACCGTTTTTTGTTGCAAAAAAGGCATAAATAGGGGTGTTAGTAAAAAATAGTGGACAAAGGCCGGCATACAAAGAGTGATTTTTAATACGACCTTTTTCTGATGACCGGGTGGTTTTTCTATGGTCCGTAACATGCGAGCCTACCTGTATACAGTGGAGCCTTTTTTAGCATGTCGGTAATAAAACAAAGCATAGTAGTATCAAATTGCAATTAAAATATACCTAGTTTTTGGATATGTATGTGCAATTATTTGTAATTTATTGCACTTAAGGGTTGCGTGATACTTGAGGTGATTCGTATTCTTTGAACTCCTTTTATTTTAAAATTTATATCTGGATGTATAAATTCCAAAGGTATCACTGTTCACATCAGTAACTCCATTTTTAATATTTTAAACTTAACAATAATAGCCAATGATCGATACCTTACTCATGCAAGTCCTAATAGTTTAAAATGAAAATACTACCTAAGTGACTAATAGATTGTTAAGTAGCGTTAAAGTTTTTACATAGCTTAATTTTTTTTCAACTTAAAATATTTCCATTTCAAAATACAAACATTTTAGCGGTGTACTCACGCTTGGAAACTACATACTATTAAAATCACACTCACCCCGCCTTTTACCATTACCGTCACGGTCAGGTGAAAACAAGGTTACCACTCACAATTAAAGAGACAAAGACTCGGTTACTTGTATAATTCTGTCTTGCACGCGCCCTTCATAAATGCCGGGGTAGAGGCGTCGGCCCGGTAATGACAGGGCGAGTCGCGCGTGTCCAGTACACTCTCATTCAATGCAAATACACGCCGCGCGTGTGGAAAGTGTTAGACAAGACAGCTGGGTGTTTTTATGTCGTTAAGTTGTAGAGTAAGATCCCAGGGCCGCCAGACCTACGTCATTTTAGCAGAGTACTTGGGAGAGTACGCGTACTCACTTGCTTGAAAGCGGGGCCGTTTCACGCGTACTTCCTAAGTACATACTAGACTATAAGTCATGGAAATTCTAGCTTTGCTAAAATGACGTGGGTCTGGCGGCCCTGGGATCTTGGTCCATTGAGACAATCTGACGGAAGTTTTGTATGGATTATTTTCGTGCCTTTTTTGGGTGGCCTAAGTTGGATTAATATAAGGCGCTATCGGTACACTTTCACGGACTTACAGAAGATTGTGCAAAGGAACACTGTATTTGTAGGTATCGATTGAAGAGCCGTAGATGTGCTTTATTATAGAACTGTTAATCACTGTATATCGGATCTATTTATTTATTAATCTGGTTAGTAAGCAAAAAATAAATAAATCGATGTATAGTTTTATGATTTAGAGACAGAATACAGAGAGTTTGCACCACACAAAACGGAGAAGGTTTGTACAACAGCCAAGCCAAGAATCATGTCGGGTTGATGTGCCAGTGCCACTTTCTAACTAGAGTGAGGCGAAAATGTTACTGCACCTCACAGGATGCTAAACAGTGCTGGTGAATGTGGCATCCGATATCCAAGGCTCCACTTACTTATGTACATTTAGGTGTGAGAGCCATCCGCTCCCCCGCAAGTCCGGCGATGAGGCTACTCCAAGCCAGAAAAAAAAAAGCTCATATACACCGTGAAATTTTAGTGGTTGTTTTCCCGTGGCAGAACGATTTGCCTTTAGTAATACTATCGAATCATGCAAATTATTCCTCGAAAAAGAAAATTTTTTTTTAGATTTTTCAGAATACAAATTTTTCAACTCGAAAACGAGAGAGGCTATCGTTGTTTTTGAAGATGTGACGTATTCAGGTACTGCTTGCCGCATGAAATCGATGCTCAAAGCTAAAGAAGCTCTACCTACACCCTAAGTCATAAAGCGGTTCGAAAGTGTTTTCGAGTTACGGTTAAACCTTTCGTAAAACCGGCATTTATTGATTTTACCAAATAAGAACTGCACACATCTTTTGTACTACTAAGATAGAATCATTTTACTGCGGGAAAACAACCACTAAAATTTCACGGTGTATGTGAAGCCTCCTCATTATTTTGACAGGGGGAGGCGACGACGCTTCGTAATGACAGAGCGCGTCCCTCGTGTCCAGTACGCGCTCATTCAATGCAAATACACGCTATGCGTGTACCATCTGACAGATATTACGAAACAGTTCAAGAATAAGTGCGAATGTTAACTAATTATTTATAAGGAAAACCGGATGTCTTCTTCTTATCGTATGGTTGATGAACAACCTGGTGTCAGAGTTTTCAAGCCGCCCGTAGGCCTCTGACATGGCTTCACACACCGTTGAAAAATTTCTCAGGTGTGCTGGTTTGCTCACGATGTTGAACCGGATGTTGAAAGGGTGGTCATAAGTATTTGATCTAGAGTTTCATGGCACGCCTGATTTAATTTTCTGTCGAGTTTATTGTCATCATAGCCTATAAGTTTATCCACTGCTGGACATAGGCCTCCCCATGTCTTCGCCACTCCCATCTATCCTCGGCTACTCGCTTCCAGCTCCTACCAGCCGTCCTGCGCAGATCGTCACTCCACCTTGCCTGAGGGCGTCTTACACTTCGTTTGCCGAGACGCCGTACCCACAATCAAGTTTATTGCATAGTAGTTTCATTCGTATCTTCAATATCGACTCGATGTCTACATGGCATCCTTAAAATGCATTTAAAAGACGTGTGGCACTCGGGGACTGTCGCGGTATCGCTATTGCATAGCATCGTCCGATTTCGGAGCAGCTCGTCTCGATTCGTGCGAGTTTCGTAGAGTCGTACAATACGTCTAACCGCACACGCACAAACACCGTGCCGAAGTCGACGTGCACGACGTTAGACGATTGTGAGGTTTTTTTCGTTACGGAATTTCTTGGTTCGGTCGCCGCGCTCAAAGCCCGCGATAAAAGCTATGCAATAGCTTAAAAAAATTAAGTCCTAGTATTACAATGAAGTTAAATACTATTCCTCAACATTAATCATCAATGTGATCTCAGTACTTTTTGCTTACCCAGTTATAGCTATAAAAACAACATTACCTCCTGACCTTTCTATAGAGTAGAAGCTCTCTGCCAGCGATGACAGCCGTCTTGCGCCCACGCATTGAGTTCTAATCACACCTATCGCGCGTCCATTCATACATATTTGGACAGATTTTTTTTGGGGTTCCGTAGTTTATTCTTTGGTCTTGAGTAAGTGTGAGTCTTTGTAACTAGTTATGGTGTTTTTAAAAGATCTATGTTCTTCATGTAAATTCTATTCAGGTGTTTCTACGCGAATTTTTGTTTCCCGAGTGTTGAAATAAAGTCGTCTTGGTGAAGTATTTTAGACTACTCATTCGTAAATATTAGTCTTTATGGGTCTACACGCGATATAAGAGTAGCAAATACTTAGCTACTAACCGCCCAACGTTTCGACTGGGTTACACCAATCATGGTCGCGAGCGACCCATAAAGACTAATATTTAGTGTAATGGAACGCGAAAGCTTAAAATCATACTTATTTATAGTTTTACAGAAAAAGATTCGGAAAGTTCAAACTGAATATCATATACTACCAAAGACTAATAATAATGTACCTCGTGATGGTAGCTAACATAGAAATAGTAGTAAACTACTGTTTAAAACAGTATTGCCACCTTACCGCTTGAAAAAGTCTGTATGTACAAAAAAATCTCAGGATTCTTTAAACCGAATACTAAAATTTATTGTGAAGGTGTTTTCATCACAAAATGAAAGCTAGTAGAAGACTCTATCGCTTAACTAAGTTCACGCTTGTCCAATTTTTCCCTTTCTCGTGGGCAGGCGTTCTGTATTGTCTAAAGCGTATTTGACGGCTAATCGTTTTAATATTATGGTCAAGTCATTAAATATTATGAAGCCTACGAAACTGATTGTACACCCACGTGTCTCGTTACTAATGTCTTGGGCAAATTTAAACTGTTATAAGTTATAACGCGAGCTGTGATACTTGGGCAATCATTGTTTGTGATTTAGCGATGATTAATTGTTTTATTGATTAATTTTTCTTTAATGAATGCTGTACCTGTATCCTTTTCGTTGTTATGACTGGACACTTAGTCATGTAATTATAGAATAGATTCGGTAGTGAGTTAGACAAAATTATAGCGAATAAAAGTATATTGCTGTGTTAAATATTGTGTTAGTTAAATTATAACCGGAATGACCGACATAATATTTTACGATGACTAAAACTGACATAAAAGGCTGGTTTTGTAATTAGAAATCCTGTTTAAGTTTCTCAATATTATGCGAATTGACAAATAATTTAAAAACACGAATTATCCTGCTTGAATTGTATAAGACACATCCTGACGCTTTCACATACTTAATATAAAAAGCATATAATAATATCTATGTACATACATCTTACAAGCTCTACGCCCGTGATTTCGTCACCGAGCCACAAAACATTACTTGCTTAAAGCGCTATTGGTTAAACTAAGTTATTTTCGACCAGCTTGATTGCCTCCACTGAAAGCATATCCTCTCAGCGTTGGATATGTTTTTATGGACGGACCACATTTTGTCCCTCCAAATTAGGTATTCCGTGTCATAACACAACAAGTGCCACCTATTCTTCTAACAGCAAGAGGCCGGTGCCCGACCGCGCTGGCCGGTATGCTAATGGTCGCCGAAATGTCAGCCCGCTGATGACTGCACGTTTTCCTGGCCACGCCTCCTTATGACGACTGGTAGGGTTACCGTCGATTTATATATTTTTAAAATTTAAATACAGTACACGCGAGTTTAATCCTTAAAATTATGGCGTAGTTTTATTTCAAATGTGCAGTGCTCGCGCAAATTATTATTTGCACCTCAGCACCTTTCAAACCAAACGAACGGATCAAACGGATTGAACGGATACGTATTAAACAGAGGACTTTCCGTTTTTGATGTCGGTTAAAATGCAAAATCCTTATCCATTATGTAATTCGTTCTGCAAACCGCTTCCGAATCGGTTAAGTCATACTTAAGAAAATTGGGGATAAACATACATACATACAGGTCCTTGTTTATTCGATCATCATTAGGTAAGATGATAGTACAATGTACAATAAAAAATATGCGATTATGGAAATAAATTACGAAAGTAGGTTTTTTTTTGACGAAATTAACACAAAAAATATACAATACAGGATCTAAACGCTTGCACGCTTATACGAAGTTGTAATTCCTCAATCTATTCCAATATCTGCCTATTTCGTGTGGATTTAAATAATGAATGAAGATAACTCTTCCGTGATAACCCTAGCAGAACATTCAATGGGTCATCATTCATAGACACACTTCATTCATGTTTATATCAAACAAGCTTTAACATGTTTCCGGAGTAGGCTTTTGTTACCATTCTGATGGACGCATCGTTTGAATTGATTTTTTCGTGTCGGGTCAAATCAGAATACTTGTAAGGAATATGGAAATTTATTTTATATAACCATGACGCAAGGATGGATTTCTTTATGAATTTATAATGTTAGGAAGCTGGTAGTCCGTTCGCTTTGAAATCCATTTCATATTTAATGTTGAGAGAGAAAGAGTTCATGAAACCTAGATTACTACCATAAGACAAAGACAATTGCTACCATATATCAGATATCTGTACCACAATTAGTCTATTCTATTCTGTTCTAAAGTTCAATCGAAGCCATCGTGAAAATTCATGGTGTCACATAAACGTAGAACAAAACATTCCCATAAACATCTAGCCCATTCCAGGATAACACCATAATTATTCAAGTACTTATTTTCGAAATGAAAGACATTTCCTGAAGTACTGTCAATGATTGTTGCAAAATGAAATTATACTTTCTATTGCTCGACCAAATTAGGGAATCGTTACGAAAAAACGGTAATGTCTTCTTGTGTTATGCATTGAACAGTGAGCAAGCTTCGTTCTTAAAAAATAAAGATTCAATTAATATCTTCGATAGTCAAGGTTTTTGATATCTTTTTAATTTGTATTACAGTGAATACTTCTATAAAAATACGTTTGTTGAAAGAAGTTAAATATCAATTTAATCAAATTATTTCAGGTTAGGCAAACTCGTAGACTATTCTTCATTTGCAACTTAACCTTTAAAGATGGATATGAATAGTCGATAAAGATACGTTGGAAATATTTCAATTGACACAGAATTGTCATTCCATAAATTTTTCACTGTGAAAGTCCACGCTACTGCAATCCACAACACTGTGCCAGATACAAGTCCCCAATAAAAATCGAAATGAATCACGAGCGATCCATTAGGTGCATTGTGTAACGCATAATTGGTTATGTCTGTCCGTAATGAGCGGTAGACGGGTAATTAATGTGAGATGGTTGCCGAGAGACTGAGGCCTGCCCACTGTGCAATGTGCGTAGGTCTTGGATACTCTCTCAATGGCCATTTGTACACGTACCATCGGAAGCGATGATGAATTAAGTAGAAAGGATATGAGATGAATAAATAACTCTACTTTTGTTTGTACATAGTTGTAGCAGTAAAAACTACTGAGGTTTTTCAATTGTGCTTTAATGCTATCTCTGCAATATGTAGGTTAATTAAGAAAAATAGATAAACGTTTTAGCACAATTATACATAAAAGACGTATATTCCATTTTATGATACTCCATCGCACGTCAAGGTATATCTTCTTATAAATAAAAATGAATCGCCGTTCGTTAGTCTGACTAACACTCGAGAACGCCCGGACCGGTTTAGGTAATTTTGGTCTTAAAATGTTCGTGATAGTCCAGGGAAGGTTTATAGCATTGGCGGTATGAAATTCGCCGGGACCACTAGTTAAAATAAAAATTACGGATTGAGAGCCGAGACCTTTGCCCAGCAGTGGGATGACAAAGGTTAAATAAAATTTAAAAAAAATTACGGATTAGTTTATAATAATACTATTTTTAGATACTTACATTTATTTTGTCTGTAAAAATATTCAATACTTTTCGTTATATCTGTACCTCAATCCACCGCCCACAAGCTAACCGGTGCACATTTGAGAAACAAAACAATAAACTATTACAAAATAATAATTAGGAAACAACTGACATTAAAACACTTATCATATTTTTGTAGGTCATTATTGGTCATCTTTAAAATGTCTTTCATGTTTGACGTACAGGTGCTTACAAAAGTAAAACAAAGAACAATTTACCAAATTAGACGTAATAATTTGACATATTGCCAAAATAAACATGTGAAAGTTTTTTTTCGTTCAAATAAACAGGTGAAAGTTTCTAAACACTTAATCGTCAGACACTGAACCGCAAAGCTCACGTAATTTGCCAACAAAAAGACTCACTGTGGTCACGCGAGACGGACATATGGCCAATTGGCTAAATGGCTTCATAGTGGCCATTGAAAGAAACAACGCAAATAATAAAAAAAACAACAATATTACTCCACCACAATCGCGTTTAACCGGGTATCCTAAGGTTTGAAGTAATGACGTCAAAATTTTAAATTATTGTGTTTGCCGTCCACTTTTGTTGTAGACGTTTTGTTCGGGTGACTGTACTTTTTACTCAATTTGGAAGAAAGAGAGAATTTATTATACTGCATAGCTTTTTGCCCGCGACTCCATCCGTGTGAAGTTGTTTATCGCATCAAAAATGACTTACCTACATATAGAGTCGTTTTACAAGTAGCCTTTGTACTTTCTATATCTGTAGACTATCTGTGTTTCAAATTTCATAGAAATCGGTTTAGTAGTTCCGGCGTGAAAGCGCGCCATATAGCAAAAAAACTTTCAATTAATCACATTACTTAAGATAATGATATATAAATAGTACTATGACGAGAAAATTATATACAGGTACTGCTAACAACGTAACGTGGTTTGATGATACTGACTGTTAAGGATGGTTGTCTAAATGGAGTCTAACTTTGTACTAAGATGTTGACATGATAACTTCAAAACCTAGTTCAGGACCACTGTGCATAATGTAGATTACACCGCCTTCTCTTCATATTTTCTCCATGGCTCTACTAAACTCTTACGAACGTTACTACAGCGTTTGCCATCCCGTATGGTCGCAGGATACCCGCAGTAATCACTCTATTGACAATGCACAACACTCACGGACAGACCGTACTTTGACGCATGCGAAAGTCGTAGAGCTGTCTTTTGTTTTAATTTTACTTTTTCAAAATGGCGGAACTAACCAAAATGGCCAGTGTTAAAAAAAAGTATAAATACGAAAGAATTGAGAAACCTCTCTTTTTTTAAGTCGGTTAATAAATATAATGTCTACTACTGTTGTCGACCGTCTCCAAAACCCAGATTAGGTTTTTAGATGGTCCTGTTTATCTTTTTTAACATAAAATAATAATAAAATTGTGGTTTTCACATTGAAATTATCACAAAAAAAACTTTAGTAAATGCCTAGACAATTTTATTTACATCATGGTCCTTGTATTGTCAAATGTACAAACGAGTATTGTTTCATTTAGAAACAAGTATTTTCCGTAACCATCATAAAAGCAAAAAAGAAACAAAGCATTGAACAGCTCCACAGCTTTATATCCTGACCGCACAGCAGTAAGGCAACATTTGGCCGAACCACGAAAATGGGATTCATCATTGTTTGACACACGGCTCCTTATTACCGAATATGTTTATTTTGAATGCAAATAATACACTGGTCATCACAATGACTCGGGAATAAAGACGTTTTGTAGCCGGAACAATTGCAAATTGTTCAATTTACCATCGAAAGTACGACATTTGGCAACGTTTATTTTCTTACGGCTTCCTGATGAAGTAATAATATTAATAAAGGTTATGATTACATATTATTACATTAACGATTTATTATCATGTTACTATCTTGTCATTATAATCTTACTAAAATAGAAGAGAGAAGACCATACATAAATTGAGCTATTTTTAGCAAAGAGTCTCTTTTATTTTTTCCAAATAACGGAATCAGCAATTCTTTTTCGGAATAGTGATGACATTTCAAAATGTTTGGTTTTTAAATTATGGACAGGAAGTAAATAATAGTCCTGGCCAGACGTCGCTGACACAGATGTCGATCAAATGCCTATTCGAAATTCAAATATAGAACATGTAGGACAGTGGTACTTAACCTGTGGTCTGTGAACAAACCTGGAAGCTTACGGCTATGCGGAAAATGCGAAGTACTTTATAAAATGGACACCATTTTTATCTTTGACACACCATGTCAAAGAAAACAGTCAGGTTAGGGGTTTGGTACCCAGGGTCATGAATTTTGATTTATGTACAGAATTTATATTTTAATTTGATTATATGTGAACTATTTAACAATTTACCAATTTTTTTCAATTTCATTTATCAATTTACGTAGACACGTCGTGATACTAATTGTTTGTTTGGACAATAGGTGCGTTTTCTTGTAAATTTATTAAAGCCTATTTTTATAACCAAAAATTCTAATCCTACCCGACATTATAACCAGCTCAAAATAGTAAGTGATCACTATCAATAAAATTGAATTTTAGATCCCTCTCCTCTCCCTCAACTATAAAAAGGTTAGAAACCACTGCCTTAGGGATTCTAAGCTCGAAGTTCAAATGTAAATTTAGCCTGCGCCTTCGACCTCCAGCCCACATGGCCGCCGACCCACACAGGCATTTGCGATTCGGGCCGCGTGCCCATTGTTTTACTTTTATTTGAATATGTTTCGACAGTTCGGGATTATCTTCGTCATCAGTTTAATGAGAGCCTTGGCGCAACGCTGAGCGTCGAGTAAAATTGTTTGTTGTTTCGGCCGGGTTGTTTGTTGGGAAATGTTTCGGTAATAGTGGGCATTCACGTTCTTTTGGCTAGCTGGAAGATCAAAGATCAATGAAGTAATTTTTTTTTTGTTAGGTTTTATTCAGATCCCACGTCTTTTTTACTATTTGATTACAATTTTACAATCTAAACCAAAACTTTGGCGCGACACGATATTCGAAATAATTTGCTTCGGATAAATAAAAATAAAAAATACTGAACATATATAAAATCGATATAAATTTGTAGCCTTATTTTATAAGGTATGTATTTTCATGAGTCGAAGCAACATTTTTATTTCCCAACAGATATTTACTTATTATACATGAGAAAGTATACCTGTCTTTCTGTAGGTATATCTAACTGTTGCGATTGCAGGCTAATAAGTGCATAAATACACTGAACCGTTTTGAACTAAATTTGGTACAGTAATAGAGTAGAGCTTGAAG
Organism: Maruca vitrata; assembly: GCA_039566165.1. Taxonomy (NCBI): domain Eukaryota; kingdom Metazoa; phylum Arthropoda; class Insecta; order Lepidoptera; family Crambidae; genus Maruca; species Maruca vitrata. The sequence goes on from CM076926.1 coordinate 3,481,986, forward strand.
GACAAAACATAATAAAAAGAGTGATTAATGTATTAGAAAACTGTGCCCTATTGCTGTTATTTAGATCGTACTTCTCTGTTAAAAATTCAAAAATTCAAAAAAATTCAAAAAATAGAGATATAGGGACCGTTTTTAAGCATAATACAAAAATCTATCAGCGCCGATCAGCGTGTCGTCAGCGCGACTCTAATAATAATAATTTATTTTTTTTCATTCACAATATAGCTAACACTTTTTGGGTACATTTAATAAAGAATAATGTGATCAGCATACATTGTGACAGACTGGTATCTGTACTAGGAAAAACCTGTCTTACAGATTACCACTCTAAAACCAGCCTTAAGTAAACAGGGGCTTCCGATGAGAAAGTGGACACACAAATCGATATAACAAAACGGTTACCATCCCGGAATACTCAATACTAAATAAAAACAATACATCAATTTATAACGTGTGCGTTTCGCATCAAATTGTGGTCAACAAACTTTCTACCGTTCGCAAAAACCGTGTCAAAATGTTGGCAGCCGATCAAGTAATTTCATTTGCGGCTCGGACTGTGTCATAATAAACTTTCCATTGTGTCCTGATGATGTGAATTTTTATATCCTGTTGAAAGATCAGCTGGCAAGTGCGTACTAACATTTTGGCTTTTTCTTGTCTTTACGTTTTCAAATAAAATTCGTAATTGATCCAAATAAGACTTTATTGTTTTAATTATAAAGGTTGATGAAAAATCTTAATCTATCCATGTTTTAATAATACTATCAACAAATAAATGAATAAGTATCTGGGACATAACAAACGGTCACCTGACCCCAAACAAAGCAAAGCTTGTACTATTTGCGTCAGAAAATGATTTACATAATATGTATATTATGTAGATACATAATCACACCTAGACACGAAACAAACACCTATGTTCATTGTTCATCACTCAAATATTAGTCCTGAGTGGGAATCGAGCCCACGACTCTTGGATCCGCCAGCCAGGGTCACTTACCACCACTGTACCACTGTGCTTATGTCGTTTTATGCTTGCAGTTTACCCCTATACGAAACATAACGATTTGCCGCAATAATAGCCAATTCGTGTCGTAGTATCGATCGGCCACTATGTGAGGAGTATAGTTAGAACTAAGTAGCGATACTCAAAGAATAATAAATATGAAAAAAGTTTAGGCTGATACAATTAAATCGCCTCTAGCTACAAACTGTCACTTCCTTAAAGTACCTTTGCGCAATCTTCCAAAGTCGACATTAAAGAACCTATTTTTCGGCAATAGTGTTGTTTTCATTGGCTCCTTTTTTCGTCAATGTTTTTACAGTGGGCCATTACGTCCATTCATGTCACCGATTGTCCTTTGAGAGCGAATGCAACTGGGTGCAATGGGTCTTTGTCACAATATTTACTTTAGCTGGCGGATTTACACAATGCATCTCTTGACGCTAATAATGCCATTGGGCGTTTGGACTGCGATAGGGCTGTGTTGTGTGTAGCTTAGCCATTTATTTATTCTAGTTGAAATTACTAGCCATAAAATAAAGTAAAAATGTAAAGTCAATGCTCTCCCGTGATTCATCAGGTGGATTGCAATTGTTAATTTATTTTATGACAAGTTTATTAAACTCGCCCTTTCAAATTTATTTCATGTTTTGCTTTTAACCGAAATACAAAAACAAGAAAAATAAACATTCATAAACTAAACAGAGTGCTAACTTAATCGAAAAATTACCAGCATAATTTTTTAGTTCCGACCTATTATACTCGTATTCTACTATTTTAATGTGATATAACTTAATCTTCAATAGATATTCTATGCATATTTTTGCTATTCTTAATCTATATTTTAGTAAAATGCAGGTATACTTTATAAAGTAAGCGTTTATGTTGGTAACATGCGTTTGTAAATTAGTTCAAGATTTTTTTATTAAATCAGTCGAACTGACGATGTTGCCAACCCTACAGCAACAAATCGTCGCATAATTGTCATTTTAATTCGAACTGCGCCTCCGTCACTTAGTATTTTGTATGACAATACGTGTCACTCGATATTCGAGAGCAAATCGCGATAGATCTCGAGATAACGCGTATCCGATAGTCGATACATCGCTTTACATTTCGCACTAAGACACCTGGGAACTGATGTAATCTCTATGATTTACACTTTTTAGAATAAAGTCTCATATTTAGGTAAGACTATTGAGGAATTTTGCAATCTACGGCGTGCAAAGTATTCACCGACACGATTTTTTTTCAAAGAAATACTTCACGATTATAATTATGCATGAATGTACTCTCATGCATAAAGTAGTCAGTTTAACTTTAAAGGGACCTTATTACCCTATCACAAAAAAAATCTATTAATTGCATTAAATTTACATTAAATATTACTATCATAATCATTTTAGCATTTCAATGAACTTTTCATAAAAATATAACATTTTATCCCATATAAATCCCTCTATAAAAAAAGATGGTCCTTCCCAAGTCAAGATAGAGTCAGGTGCTCTATCAATAAGGACAAATACCTTATGTAGAACGGTACTACGCGTACGTATACGTGGCTACTGCCTACTACACAACACCGCTTCCTCTATTACGCATAACTAAACACTAAACCCAACAAAAACCAGTGGTTGTCAATCATTCCCGTGTCCCGACCTCAGACCCCGTGGTCAAGTTCGATCCTAATTCATTCCTGATGACTTCGACCAAGGTCACAATTAACATACAAACAGACTAGCATAATAGGTTGACCACGCCGTCATAGGGGTCACATACAAGTTTTTGTCTCATCTTAATAGTTTCTCGGAAACTCGTTAGCTCCTAACACCAAGGAGTAAGGTTCAAATTGATAATTGATCGTTCGGTATTGTCTCGAACAATGGTGACACTCTTCAATGTCTAACATGGTCGTTTGAAGGATATTCCACTATTTGTATTTAGACTTTGAGTTGTTGGTTTTGGGAAATGCATATTTAATTTTGTGTTACTTGTTTCGATGGTAAGCGATAGAGGGCATTACTACTTGCTGCCTTTTTTACACCTATTACAGCAAGTATGAGAAGACCGTTTATTCATTGAACAATTAATTCTCCCGGCTTATAATACTGGTTACAACGTAAAGTACCCATTTTATTACCACAAACAATATAAACGTACAAAAAAGTAAGGTCGATTTATTTTCATAATATCGTTAATATGTTATTGTGCATTAGCTGTTACTTTGGTTTTACATATACTTTTTAACTTATTAATATACAACATGTATAGTGTATAAGTGCCTTGGTCTCTCGCATTTGATGTCGTAATTTTGAATCGCAATGACGTGCTATCTATGATTCGATGATAACATCAGTTGCAAATACAATACTGAGAGATGAGAAATGCAGCCTTAAAGCCTAATATTGAGAAGTTTTTTATTTTCTCTTAGATGTTTCAGGTTTAAAAACGATCGCTTATCATATTTTATACCTAAAATGATCGAATCGAAGGTACGAGTATTATTTCTTCCATACCTTTAGCTCTGTAACATAGTTTGAATATTCCAACAGTAGGTATGTAGTAGGTATGTGTTATAGGAGACCAGCATCACAATCATCACAGTGGCCTAGGATAAAAAGGCTACTTTATAGATACCGCGTATGTCAATGGCAGTCTGCATGTTTCTTTTCGATGGAATGGAGGAATGACTAAGGCCTTATCTACCTAGCTTAGGGTAGGCCCGAGCCCCAGCAGTGAGGCATAAGGAAAAAAAAATAATTTTCGTTAAGAACTGCCTGCAACTACTGTGGCTGCCTCATATTCAATATCAGATTTTTCTACTCTCCGCATACCCAACGGAGTCTTCAATAAAATTAACCTTCTCATAAACCATTTAACCGTCAACAAAGCCACTGGCGGCCATATTAATAAAATGCAAAGCAATTTCCCGAAGAAAGTTGATACCCGTAGCACGTGAAGGCAAAATAATTCTTTTGTGGGCCCATCAACGTCGTCATGGTGAATACAGGCTGGCGGGCGCGAGCGAACACTGTGGAGTTAAGAAAAAATAACAGTAGCGCTACCATGAGTTAGCTATCGATAATTTACGTACGTTAAAAACCTATCGAATTTTTTTTTCATACTACCGATTTTAGTTGTACATTTTTTCATAGACATTTTTACATAGGCGATATCGAGTCTGTCACTATTAAACTCATGGTAGCGCTACAGATCAATAATTTATGAGGTCATCTTAGTTCAATTTGATCGTCAACGGCTTAACGAGGCTAACAACAACATACATAGTAGATGGTGCATGTATTTTAAGTAACTTTGTATGTTTAAATACATTTGTCACACCGAGGCGATCGCGCGAGCGGCGACCAACTGCCAGTGAAATACGCAACTATAAGTACCTACCTACATCTATTCGAAAATAATGGATGGCAATAAAATATGTAGTGGTTGTTGTTTAACCATTATGGACAACCGCTTCATGGTATGCTCAAATGAGCAATGTGGAAAAAGGTATGATATTAATTGTCTTCAAATTAAATCTGATGCCTTTATGGAATATACTCCGACTTACAAAAAGAAATGGATATGTCCGGAGTGTGTTTGTTTATACCCGAAAAGCGGTAATATGGAAACGCCGGTGCGAGCTAATACTGTTGATGTGGATATCACCGACACCCCCGCACGGAACGTGAATACCCAGCGCGGGAGCAAAGCGAGGTTCTCCCCGATGATGATGGATGACGGAGACGCGGCATTACTTTATGAACTGAGACAATTACGTTCCGAAATTACGGGCCGGCTGGACAGCCAGGCAAATGCGATAGCCCATTTGCAATGTCAATTCACGGAAACGAAAAAAGATCTCGGTCAACTACTAAGAACTATGAAGGTAATCGAAGAAAGATTTGACTCGAAGATAACTCAAAATGTTCAAGCACAGCAGCCAACAAATAAGGTAAAAAGCAGCACTACCGAGATAACTAATGAAGCAGTCATTACGAGCCAAAATATTAACACCACAAGTGTAACTAAAAAGGTAAGAAACAAGAACAACAAAAATTCCGACAGGACACAAAGTTACAGTGGGGCCATGAAATCTGCGGGATCAGCCATGACACAAACTAGTACATGCCCACTAACCATCGTTCCAGAAGTAAACCCACGTGAATCCAATGAAATTGGATGGACAACAGTTCAATATAAAAAAACAAACAGATTTGCAAAGGATGTCCACATTGGAAATAATACTCAGCTGAAGGGCATAGTAGCTACTGAGAGGAAAAAACACTTGCACGTATGGAGATTGCATTCTGAAACTACTGTGGAAGCTATAACTGATTATGTTAAAAGTGTATGTGGTTCAGAAGTAAATATAAAAGTTGAGAAAATAAAACACAAAACGGAACGGGACTACTCATCTTTCATAATTGGCGTACCTGAACAATACTATGATCGATTAAATAACGCAGATATGTGGCCCGTAAACACTGAATTCAATGAATGGATTTGGTTTCGTAGGGCAACCAAAAAAATCGGTTTATAAGGAGATTGAAATATTCTATCAAAACGTCAGGGGACTACGAACGAAATTGGATACTTTTAGAACGAACATAGAATCGTTAAATGCGGACATATATGCAATAACGGAATCAGGCTGCAATGAATCAATTCAAGACGCGGAAATTGTTCCTCGGGGATACACGATAATTCGTTGCGATCGAGCGGACGGCCGAAAGCATGGCGGCGCGGTTCTCGTGGCCACACACCGGTTCGAACTGCGACAAGTAAAAGTAGCGGAAGAGTCGATGAATAGGTATGTGTTCGAAATGGTTTGTGCAACGGTCTATTTAAACAATAAATTCATGTTTTTGTGTTGTGTTGTTTACATTCCACCGGGAAGTTCGGAAAATGACTATATGATATTGTTTAGATTAATTGAAAATTTGTGTGATAGATATAAGGAAGTAATTTTGTTAGGAGATTTTAATTTATATTCATGCCCTGTAAACGTTAGCAATTATTATGAATATTTTATGTCATATTGCGAGTTGACTCAAAATAACGCGGTGCCTAATTGTTCGGGTCGCCAGCTGGATTTGGTTCTGAGTACGGCGCGGTGCGGGCCGGTGCGCGCGGCGGCGGCGGGCGCTGCGCTGGTGCCCGTGGACGCCTACCATCCACCGCTCGCGGTGAGCGTGCGCGGCGCGCGCGCCCGCGCCGGCGACGAGCGCGACCGCCCGCGCAATGCCCCGTTCGCTAACATTAGACCGCTGTGGAATTTCTATAAGGCAGACTACCAGATGTTATACGCTACCCTTGCGTCTATTGATTGGAGCGAAATATACGAGATGCATGAACTAGATGGGAAGTTGGACGTCTTTTACGATAAAATATACGAAACATTAGATGAATGGGTACCAAGGAAAAAGCAAAATTGTAATAATACAAGAGGCGAGTATCCGATATGGTACACGGCAGAAATTATTAAAATGATTAAAAATAAAGCAAGACTACACAAATGTTCAAAAAAGACTAAGCATGAACAAGATTATAAAGCCTATTCGGAGTGTAGATCTCAAGTTAAAAAAAAGATTGAAGCTGCTCATAGAGAATATAAAGTTAAAATTCAATTTCAGTTTACTAAGAATCCTAAATTATTTTGGCAATATATGAAATCGCAGAGAAGTTTAATAAATAGACAGCGTATCGTAAAAGATGGCCAGCATCTGACAGATGATCAGTGTGCCATAGAGTTCGCGAATTATTTTGAGTCGGTGTATAGCACGCAGGAGCCGCGTCTCGACGCGCGGGCGGCGGCCGAGGAGGCCGGGGCCAGCGCGGCGCGGGTGACGGTCGACGAACTCAGTCTGGAGGAGGTGAGGGAGGCGCTAGTGCGACTTAAACCAAAACGGTCTTCTGGCCCGGACGGTTTACCTGCTTTCTTTGTCCGGGACTGTGGTCGGATTCTGGCGGAGCCACTATGCCACATTTTTAACACAAGTTTGAAGAATGAGACGTTCCCAAAACGGTGGAAAACTACAAGAGTGATTCCTGTACCTAAGGGCAAGTCGAGTCCGGATGTGAGTGGATACATGCCAGTGGCGGTCCTCTCGTCGCCGGCTAAGGTGTTCGAGTCTGCCATACAGCGCAGTCTGCAGGCGCAGGTAAATGTGCGACTGGCGGACGCGCAGCACGGGTTCCGTCCGGGCCGCAGCACGGCCACCAACCTGCTTAACTTTATGGCGCAGGTAGTGCCGGCAGTCGACGCAGGGTTGCAGGTTGATGCTGCGTATTTCGATTTTCGAAAAGCATTCGACATCGTGGATAATGATGTGTTATTAAGAAAACTAGCAGAAATTGGTTGTACTCCGCACCTGTTGCAGTTCTTGGCTAGCTATATGAAGGAGCGTCAACAATACGTTGACTACAATGGTAGCGAGTCTGAACCGTACTGCACCAGGTCCGGGGTAAGCCAGGGCAGCAACTTAGGGCCTCTCGAATTTATCATTATGATAAACAGTTTGCCGGAAGTGGTCAGAGACAGCAACTGTTTGTTGTTTGCTGATGACCTGAAGTTGCTGCTAGAAGTCAAGGATGTGTCAGATTGCGAGCGTTTGCAGAACGACATAGATAGAGTAGTGAGGTGGAGCCATGAAAACAAGCTCTATTTCAATGTCTCAAAATGCTCAACGATCTCCTTTACTCGGGCGAGGACGGCCATCCAGTACGAGTACAAGGTGGAGGAGACACCGATGGAACGAGTATCCCAGGTGAGAGATCTCGGTGTGTATGTTACGCAAGAGGTAAGGTTTCGTGAACACATCGTTTAAATCTGCAAAAAAGCTTTTAGAAACTTAGGTTTCCTACTCCGACAAACACAAGGTTTTACTAAAATTACAACACTGAAGGTACTGTATGATGCATTGGTCAGGAGTCACTTGGAGCACAATGCGGTCGTCTGGAGTCCTCACGAAGCCAAATACGATATCATGTTGGAGCGAGTTCAGAACAAGTTTATCCATTTTACCCGCTCATGTACCCAACACTGTTCGTGCTAGGCATGGTGGGGTACAACAAACTGCGCGTGCGGCGAGAGTTCGCGCTCGCCGCGCGCGTGGTGCGGCTGCTGCGCGGGCGCGCGCACGACCCGGGCGTGCTGGCGCGCCTGACGCTCAGCGTGCCCGACCGCTACGCGGAGCGGCGCCGACGCCCGCCGCTGCTGCTCGCGCCGCGCGCGCGCACGCAGCTGCTGGCCGCCGCGCCGCTCACCCGGGCCGTCCACCTCGTGAACCAACTCCACGACCGGTTGGATGTGTTTTCGGACGATTTGAGTCAACTAGCAATAGTACTTTTATATATAATATGTTATGTGACATGATCTCATTATTATAATAAATAGTTAAATAAGAATAATATGTTTGTTAGTAGATAAGTAAATAATTAGATATAAGTGTATATATACATAATATAAGTGGGCCATGCTATTGCATTAGGAAAAAATATCCTGTAATAATAGTTTTAAGGTCAAGGCAATAAATAAATAAATAAATAAATAAATTTAGGTGCAGTCTTGTTCAAAGAAACTTTAGATACTGTCTTCGTGAAACGGCAAGATACTTTTAATATGCTACCTTAGGTTCGAAAACTGATAATGTCCGAATATTTACCATTTTGTTTTGTTTTAATGAGCTCTCGATATATCGGTACTGTCACAAGCGCCGTGATCACGGGTGAACAACAGTGCCGAAATATCGGGCGCTCATTAAAACAAAAAAACAAAAATAGTAAATCTCGGACATTATCAGTTTACTAATGTGTGTAACCACTAACCATGTTAGTAAAATTACTGATATATACGTGACCATCATTATAAAATAAATAATTAAGGTATTTTTAAGCCACGTTTAATTTTTAAGTTGGACTAATCGGTGCCGATGTCTTTAAAATGTTTATTTATTTATTACGGTTAATGTTGAACCTTAATTGTTGTAAATATAACGTTTATCACCATTATACAATGGTAGCATACTAAGGTAAGTAGGCTAGTGCTGAACTAAGTAAGGTACTTAAAATAAAAACGTAAGAGGAAATGCTACAAGTGGCAATATTAAGCCATATAAAACGACCCAGTCTGCATTGTGTCTTATCGCCAGTTTTCGCGGTCACACCGCGTTCGCGTAGAATGACATACGGGCCACATAATTATGGCAACAATGCGGACATGTAACGTCTTTCTTTAGCCAACTCGACAATCGGTTAAGTACGTGATTAGATTTCCGTATAGGTCCTTCGCGGTTGGTATCCAAATTATGGTACGGTAATTATGTGTATGACGTACCGCATCATTATATTTGAAATTGCATTATTATAATTAATACTCGTACGTATGCTAAACTTCGTCAATCTGACATAATATCTATGCAAATAATAAAATCAGACGAGTTTTTATGCCACTCATCCCTAGCCGCTAAGATTATGTGTCTGAATTTTTTTTTAATATTATTATTAAAAACAATTTTTTTTTACTTATAAACTAAATGATGTCCCGCAAAACCGTCAAACAGTTTGACTGCAAGATCAGCGAGTTAAATAATTTTAAAATCATCTGCATCATAATAGAAGGCATAACATACGCTCACCTTAAGTCATAGCTCTAGTAACATATGCTATTAAAAAGAAAATAAAACCTGCATAAAAATTTAAAAGATTTGCCAAGGAGTACGTGTCAACAAAAGAGGATTAAGGCTGCCCGACATTTTGTAGGATTGAAGGTCGGACTTTATTTTTTATGACAGATATGGAGCCGATAGATAGGCCAATTTTATTTTGTATGATATACACGACTTACTTTTTGTTGAACTGATTGCATTTCACAGTTTGACATTACGTTCCATTTTGCTCCAAAAAATCGTCCACCGATCAGTCGTGGGGTGGCCTTAAGCGTGCGTTTTATAACCTCGTGGAGGGTGGGCAGCTAACCAGATGAGTCAGGTCAGGTGTGCGGCACGGGCCGGCACCACATATCGACTACACTGACCTTGGGTTAGTTCGATCTAACAACGGTCTGAGGGCGATTCGGTCAGGGGCTAGCTTTGAGCTAGGAGGGGTATATTCGCCGCTTTTGTTTTCGAATTTCGAAGAACGTGGGTTGAGAATGTTTTTTTTTATTAAAGGCTTACAAGATGAACTCTCAACCTGATGGTAAGCAGTAGTGAGATCCACATAATCAGGTACAATCAATTGGCACTGTATAGCAAGGCAATGAAGAAACATTACATTTTGTTAGTTTTGTATAAACGGTAGAACATGTAATTAAATTAACGTGATATTACAAGTTAACATTTCAATGTTACAACCTAAATTATGATGTCATACTTCAGCGAAGTTTTTGCTATAGAATCAAAAGCTCGGTATAATCATATAACTTTTTTTTATTGATATAAATCGATGTATTTACTGATCTGAATATTGATCTGAAAAAGTCACTAGCTCTTTTAAATAACCTTGAAATATTATTATTAATATAACACCTGATTGTAGTTACAAGTATGTAAATAAAAATAGAAGAAGCAAACAGCTTTTTTGGCCAATCAGTTGAAACCAATAAAACAAACTGAAGCACTCTACCAGGCTTAAATATCAAACAATCCAATATTTTCTCTTCAATTTCTCTCGCGGCCTAATTTAATTAGAGGTCAAGTTTCGTTCTTTTAAAAAAAACGCATTGAGTGACCAAAACAAAACCCGGCTTTATTCCTTTGCCGTACAAACAATAGTCGATCGAAATTAAAAATAAAGCTAAATTTAAAAAGAGAACGGAGTGACCCATTTGAGGTAGGGGGTGTGTGCGGTCAATAGCTCGTGCCTGCCAGTACCACGCGCGCACAGGCTGATTCTTAATTTGAATTAAAAATAAACGAAATGCAACTACTTGGATAAATCAAAGTTGTTAAATGATTTGATTTTTTTCTTGGTTATGCTGCATAAAACACAAAAAAAATTGGTATCTGCTTCGACGCGCCTTATGGTGCCTTTGATAATTAATTATGAATTATAAGCCTTTTGGTGAGTTTATTTTAGTGATATGATGATGCAAATCATGATTATCATCGAAGTATAGTACTTAATGACATGCTCGAGTCTCCAGTTGATGGACATAATAACAGACAAAAAAATATTTTACTACTTGCTACATGTATCAAAACTTTTTCAAATACCTAATGCTAATTCCAAAAACAAATCAGAGTGACCCGAGTGAGGGCTCTATGCGGTCAATACCTGGTGCCTGCCAGTACCTCGCGCGCCCGATTTCGTGATTAGATTAAAAAAATATAACTCAAAAATGCAAATGGCTGCGTTTATTGGCTCGAATAAAGTCGTTTGACGGAGGTTGTGCATGCTTCTTTTGAAAGTTAGTTAAACTTCGCTTTGAAGACAATTAGCATTTGCTTGGGGGAAGTTTTTATTAATTTTATTGCTTTTAGCGGTGATAGGTTAATGGTTTAGACTGGTTAGTCTAACAAACCGCGAGGTTTAATGGGAAATCGATATTTTTTATCAAGCTTTGAATAATTATCACTGAATACGGTTTCCTAACAAACTACTACTGTCTTATTTACATACATTTTTGAATTAGGTACTTCTATATTAGAATGTTTAATGTTCCGTGTCATTGATTTTTTACCCAAGACCATAAAAACCAATTCTAATCACACACTGTATACCGTTTTAAAATGTTGTAAAAGTAAAGGGTAGCACACACCGATGTTATCGCGACCGCTGCAGTGGCGGCACGCGTACGCATTACAGGATTGGACCGCTTATCTGACACGAGTTTACAGAATCGGAACCCTTTTGTCGTTTGAAGTTTTTTAAAGGAGAAAAAATACTGAACAACTTTTGACAAAACTTTTATTACATATTGTAAGATTAATAAAAAGTATTTTAAAACTGTTGACCTAAGAATGTACCTTGAATTGTTCTGTAGAAATATACAGCAGAAAAAAAAACATCATTAAGAACAAAACAAGACAAATAAAGCAACCATAGTCTTTAAAATATACAATCACCAAGTGAAAGTGTTCCGGTTTCAATTATGAACATAATTTTAAATACTTATAAATTTACAATCAAAGCGAATGTGATTTATTTTGCTTAAAAAAACAAATCACTGTCGTACAATAGCTGGCAACTTATTTTTTTTTTAAATAACAACAGAATCTATTCAAAGTTTGACTTGCCAAACTGTCGATTGTTTTTCACCGAAGGAAATTCTAAATTCAAATCAGGCTCTATCCTTCGGTGTCGAAACATGACCTATGACTGGCCGACGCATCTTCACCCACGCGATCGACATTACTAGTGTTCGCCTGAGTCATCATTGCGAAACCTTTGTTAATAGCCCGAAGTGCTAATAGAAATCTGTCTTAAGTTATATGTGAAGTAAGTTAATAAGAAACGTTACGCGGGCGTTGATTCGTTGACTTGAGAGGTAAGGTCGGTGGACGGTAATAGCTACTTGTAATCAATATATTAATTCAAATGTTATATCTAAGAGTTGTTATTAGGTATAGTAAACTCCAGTTTTTGAATAATAAGGTCTACAAAAATAATTAAATAGTCTCTTAAAAAGAACACAGGGATTATTTCATAATTATTTGATTGTGCTTCATACTTTACTCGTAAGTAATAGTCGCTTCTAATAACATGTTTTGTATTCTATATGATAATGTTTCTTTCCTACGTACATGAACCATCCAAACAATATTAGTCCGCAAAAAACAAATAAGTCGGAATTTAATAATCGGTATAAAAAAAGTTTAATCAAAATCAAAGTAGTGAAAATGAGTATGGGGTAATTTTTACGTTTGTCGATTTTTATAAAACTTGGTATGAGCTGGCACTCCGGAGAGACACCATCGCTATTTTTTTTTCAATTCAACTCCCATGGCGGTCATTAGGGGGTTGGAAATTAGTATGGGAGAACTTTTACGTTTATAGATTTTTATAAAACGTGGTATGGAGGTAGCTGGCTATTTCAATACATCATTGCTACTAAAACCCATTAATACGCGGACAAAGTCGCGGGCGGCCGCTAGTTATTTATAAATCAGTGAACACTTCTTCATCGATTAATCGGGTTCTACCGTGTAAAATTTATAATAAGCAATGTAGACATAGCATTTTGACCTAACCTGTTTGCAAATTGACTAATCATCCAAATAGATAATATATTCCTTAAATGTAAGCCCGAAGGCTAATCAAACTCTAATATTTATGCCGCATTATAACCAATCCACAGTATATTTGAAACAGTAACAGAGACTTAGCGCTTGTCATATATTTTAATCACAATTAATTTGTATAATATGATATGTTTACGGAATTGGTTTATTAATAGCAAGTACTGCGTAAGTACCACAGTTCCCCTAGGTCCCCGGTTCGACTCCAGTTTTATCCCAAATTACACTGAACTATCATCATAGCCCATACTACCACTACTGGGGCACGGGCCTACCCTAAACCAGGTTGATAAGGCCTTAGTCAACCATGCTGACCAAGTGCGGGATGGTTGACTACATAACCTAAAAATGTCTTCGTAGGTGCGCAGGTTTCCTCACGATGTTTTCCTTACCGTTAAAGCGTAGAATAATCGTACATATGAATTTAAAATTTGAAAAACATATTGGTACTTATCTGGCGGGGTTTGAACTGGCGACCTCTCGCATGGCAAGCAATGACCTTAACCACTCGGATATCTACGCTTCTTTACACCGAACGTATAGAAAGTAATTAAACATAGCGTGAGCATGTTATTCGGAATAATTAAAATGATGTATGCCTATAACATTTTTTTTCTCTATGTAAGACATCAAACAAGATTCAAGATTAAAAATTCAACTTTTTAATATCGATACGTACACAGAAATAACATTAAAAAAAGGTAACAGTGGGCACCAAATTTAGACTTTTTGCATAGGTATAAATCCTAGGTTAAGACCTAACATACTTAAGTTACTGCGCAAGAGCAATCCAAGACAACGCTACGCCCGATAGAGCTAAAGTTTATGTGGGCCCGCACAATCAACATTGTGTGCGATTCTGAATGAATCCGAGGTGTAGCCCGGCTGGTATTTGAGAATAGCCTTTCTTCATTGTTGGGAAACTGTTTAACCACTCATCGCGCTGTTATGATAATTCTCTGGCGAAATACGTAGCCTGCATTTAAGTGCTGGGTAAAAGTCGACGCTAAATATCAGCGATTTAGATTGAAAGGCATTGTTGTACGTTCAAGAATTTTATTTATATCATTTATAGGGTAGATTTTTGTGCAATCGCTGTAAAAATATCAATGTTTGAAGTACTTTTGGGTCTTACGGGTCAAGTATTTGTATTTTAATTGATGCTAGTTAGAAGATAATACGGAAAAATACAGAAACTGAGTTACTGACTTAAGTTTAACACAATTTATTTACGGGGTTACATGTTCAAAGGATTATAAACATACCAAACACATACCACAATTTAAAAATATCAAACATAAATAATATTCCGAATATTGCAGTGCAACCTCATTGTCTTTAAAAAAATGTAGCACCTATTTAAAAATATAGCACATTTTATTATATTTAAAAAAATATATAACTTTGTAGTTATAGCACCTATTTCATAACGAAGCTAACATTATTTTATAACACGAAGTCATTCTTCTGCCCACAATTTCTCCTCGGCTACCTAAATTGCGTGAGAGCTAAGCAATATTTTAAAACGGCAGTGCTTTATGCAATACTAATTGGGATGGATGTGCTTGTGAATCAACGCCACCCACAAATGTGCCCACAGCCTAATCAGGATTACCACTGTGCTGCCTACTTACAATTGTTTAGCGGACCAGTCATTTATTATGGCCAGTGGTAAAATCGGAAGTATTACGTATAACCTAGTACTTTATGAGAAATGAGATGAGTAGCAAAGCCTGCTTCTATGAGTTTTAAGGGTGAGAGCCATCCGCTCCCCCGCAAATCCGGTAATGATGACGAGGTTACTCCAAGCCATCATCGTATGTCAGTTAGGAAAAAAAAGCTACTGACAGCTACTAACTGACATTTTGACTGATTTGCACTTCTTGTTCTTAGTCATAAGTTCAGTGTTAAAAGATATTTTTGGGGGTCCTAATTGATCAGTGATGTGTGATCTGTAAATTATGAAATGTAACGGTAGTCGTCAATTTTAAGAGCTCTACGAAAGATTTTAGACTTTCGGGTTCCATTACACTAAATAATATTCTTTATGGGTCTACGCGCAATATCGCTGTATGTATATGTAGGTTCGCTCGCGACCATGATTGGTGTAACCCAGTTGAAACGTCGGGCAGTCTGTATTTGCTACTCCTAATATCGCCTGTAGACCCATAAATACTAATATTTCGTTTAAGAGCTCTATCCCAAAACTTTTGTATATTTCAGTTGTAACAGATCTATCTACATAAGCTTGTTTGCACAAAGGATGGAAGGAGGAACTGTACAGTTCAAAATCTATATTCGTTTTAAAACCAAACTCCATAAATACCTATTATGGAGTTTGGTTTATCGTAAATCAAAACCATTTAGATCAAAAGACGCAGTTAATGATTTTGTCAATAATCAAAATTAGGTAATTACTTAATATTGCACTAATTTTAAAGCTATAAAAGAGCCGTAACGCATCTTAAAATGTCGTATTCACTGGAGTGTCGAAGTGAACTCACCCCAAAATGGCTATTTATATCGAAGACAGTCAACAAAAACTGGGCAGGACATTCCGGCCAAACTGTCAACTAGACGAACACGAAACGGGTACAAGTTTAAATATGAATCTTCTAGCTGTTGCCTGCGACTTCAAATGAATGGAAATTTAGCATGTCACCCCATTTTAAGCTATTAAGGGATGAATTTCGCTAAAACTCGTAATAGTAAGCACCTTCATATTGTATGTCTTAAAAGGTGCACTTAAGCAAACATTTAATACTCTAGCAGTTATTAAGCTATTACATAGCTTGTATCGCGGGCTTTGAGCGCGGCGACCGAACCAAGAAATTCCGTAACGAAAAAAATCTCACAATCGTCCCACATCGTTTCAGTTCGGTAGACTTCGGCACGGTGTTTGTGTGCGTGGGGTTAGACGCATTGTACGACTCTACGAAACTCACACGAACCGAGACGCGCTGCTCCAAAAACGGAGGATGCTATGCAATAGCTATATGGCGGCAGTCCCCGAGTGCCACACCTCTTTTGTTTTTGTGTTTAGTTGAGTCGAAGACCAATCGCATTTATAGATATTTAAGTAAATTTGGGCCCTAGAACAATTAACAGTAGCCATAAGGTTAGAGGAAGGTGCACTTCGTCTAGCATTATGTGGTGATAAATAATAATAAATGTGGTGGGAATCGAACCCACTACTCTTGAAACAGCAGCCAGGGTCACTAACCACTGTTCCACCAAGCCAGTCAAGCCAGGAGATGGACCTGCCAGTAGCCACTGTTGACAAAACTTCGCTTCCGCTTGGTGACGTCATCTGAAAGCTGATATGTGCTAGTAAGCTAGTTGAAAAAAACAATTGAAGTTACGACAACCTACCATACAACCATTTAGCTAAGGATAAACAATGTCAACATTCATTTCGTACACTTACCGAAGATAGACGTGAATGTCACATGTGGTGTCCAAAAGTCGCCTATGGCCTCTCCCGATCTATTTTAGGGCCGTCCCTTCACCGGCATAGGGTGTCCTTGTTAATTAAACGGGTAATTTATGGCTAACAGTTAGACTAAGATAAACTAATATTAAGATTTGAAACGCTGAATTGTAGAGTTGTAAAAACATTCACTTTTGAATTACGATCGTCCTTTTAGCGCTTCATAGGTGTTTATTGAGGTTTTAAGACATTTAATATCCTTTTCTTATGTCTAATAAATATTGCTGTTTACGTATCAATCTCATTCCTATTTCGATTCGATAAGAAAGAAGTTACCTATACCTAGGTGCCTCTTAGTCAAAGTAGTACCTAATATTGAAATTCGTACATTTCTTTCTAATTGACCACATCAAATCCAGAATTAAGGCTTTTGGAGTCTGTAGAGCAATATAGTAAAATTAAGGTTTGTCTTTCTGTCTCGAAGTATTTAATAAAGACTAAATGTACACATTTGTTGGTTTAATAGTAACGCAATTTTAATAGTCCAAGTATTTGTATGAAAGAGTAATAAACAACTATCCATCACACAATCTTCCACACTATAGATATTAGTGGGATCTCTAGAAAAAAGTCCAATGTTAGCCGGAGGGTAGAGGACACTTTTTGTCCCGTTACTCTCCTATAATTGAACGGATACTTTTTTACGTTTACACATGCATCGCAGGATACGGCGAAATTGCTCAATCCGAAACCGTAACTTTATATCCGAAGAAAGTATCGAGTTCAGAACTTGTTGACATGTAGTTTTTGTTCAAGTTATGACTGAAATGGCAGTGGTAAAAATAATATTGAAATATTTGCGATCGATTTTTGAGTAAATAACTATTGCAAAGGCAGATACGATATGAACGAATGTGTACGAATGTTAAGTGACAGGAGTACTTCGTTCTTGTTATATTACTATAGTAGTATGTTTTGTATTTCACGTTATTCTGTAACGCTAAAAACTATTTAGGCGACTGTTGACTGTTTAACTGTTGTGTAGAATAGTATCTTTAAAAATGTCATCATGTATTTTTGCTGTCCGTGAACTTTAAACGGAACTTTTATCTTCTTCTTTTCGATCGGCCTTTTTAAATACTGAATAAACGTAACTCGAAAACAAGAAAATGCTTAGCACAAATATTTTACTACAATAAAAATTTAATTTTTTCAATTGACCGATTGTCTCATTGATCACAACCACAAACTCAAATCGTCTATATATGACAAGACATCTGAGACAAATACACGAACCATGGTTCATACAGAAGCCTACGGCGACACGGTTTTCCCAGCGCCGCCTAGCGACGAGTAGCGTGGGCGTCCACACATCCAACCACCATCCCTCTCACCTCACCCTCTGCCCCTACACATGAACGAGATAGCCGTATATCGGTCATTATACCTCGCTTTCCACTCATGAAAACGGACAACCCTTTAGCCGTCTCTATTTTCACCATACGTGGATGGCCATTAGAGAGGGATGGGAAGATGTAGGGAGCGTGGTTATGGTGGACACTGCTGACCAGAGGCTCGGTGCAGCCTATGAGGTAATGTTTGGACAAGCGATGCTTAGCCCTTTAGGAAAGCGTTGACGTAAGCGAAAAGTTGAAAGCTATCGCTTTGATACTTCAGCTACTTGTGAAAAGCAAAAAAAAATTTTTGGGTTCCCAATTTTTATTATACACGAGTTAACCAAAAGTTAATAAGTTAGTTCGAAAAACTGTTAAAGATGAGTTGAATGTAAGTTACTTTCTAGTACTGAAGTAAAAGTATTCTAATTATGAAAATATCAATAAAAGGAAAGCAATTTCTTAAGACATTGTAATAAAACAACCTTTCGCCAACTTTATCATAAAATAAGTTCGTCCAATATTTCATTGTAAAATAATTAGCTAAGCAATTTACATTTTAAATTATAAAATACACACGTCGTCTTTCATTATAATAATATTCATAATCTAATATTTTATATATTTTACCAAAGACACTCCTTTTCACTTTAAATAATATTTCACTTTAGTAGGTGTCTGATTATTTTAGTGGTTTGTACTGTGAAATACAAGAGGTCATCTCTCAAATATTTTTTACAAATACTCGTCTATTTTCATGTACCTAAACCGTAGTAAAATTACAGTATCCTTATTGGATTACACGATTCCGTTGCCGAATATAAGAAGAGACAAGTCGAAGGCTAGACAAAACAATTTCATTCTAAAAGCTAGTTTCACAAGTTTAAAAGAGAAGTGCGCCTTAATTCGACAGATCAATTATTTCCATCATCGCCGAATCCAATCAAACAATCCGAAAACCCGACTCCACCGAAACGGTCAGAAATGACCAATCAATCGAACGCACAATTTCAATCCGAAGTCTGAAACAATTACGCGAAAGTTCCCGTCGGTTGACACTCGCAAACTTATTAAAGTCAAGGACCGGATAAGTTGCAAGACTTAAGTAATATAAAGCCGGGGAAAAAAGGCGCCGCTAACTTTCTGGGGAAAGTGAAATATGCCCTCGTTAGAATAACGATCCCAACGTGTTGCGTTTTGCTGTGTTTACGCGATCGTGATGGTCTTCCGGTGCTGTTCGTGAGTTATCTTAAACCCTGGTTAAGTTAACTGCACGTCTTAACTGACAGATTACTTCGGACGATTTGGAAATTATCGTGGCTGATCATTTCCTTGGAATATGTTTGCGTTGTTATGGATGTGTTTTTGGGAATTGAGATCATTATTTACTACTATAATAATTATAATATACGAAATGTCACACAATTATTATTCAACATGGCATGGCGTGCAATTAAGTGCATCTGTATGAAGATTTTATTTCTAATTTAAACACCTAATATCGTATCGTATGTGAGTGAAAGCAAATATTGACATAAATATTAATACATTAGAGAGGAGCTAATGGTATTTCACCTCACCTTACTAGTTTACAAGAAGAGTCCCCAGCGTTTAATTTTATTAGATCCGCATATGATTATTCTAATTAATATTCTTTGTGAGTTTATTTTGTTATGCCTGATAACTAAGCAAAACAAATTGGAGATTGTAGGTAATTCGAATTATTGGAAAATTTTAATCGGAGTTTACTAAACTCTAATACTCCAAATAATATTGTACAATCAAACAAAATTAAATGTAAATGATAAATGAATTTAGAAACACTTAAATTAAATCGCTTCAAAAGGATTAATATACACAAATACATTTTAATTATTTAATTACCTCGAATCACGTAAAGTGAACACAATTTAATCGTATTCCCAAAGCGCTTGTT
The DNA here is from genome assembly GCA_039566165.1 of Maruca vitrata. Lineage (NCBI taxonomy): Eukaryota > Metazoa > Arthropoda > Insecta > Lepidoptera > Crambidae > Maruca > Maruca vitrata. The sequence continues at coordinate 3,501,991 of CM076926.1, forward strand.
TAATTTGTATAATTTTTCCGCTACGAAAGCGCGTCTTGCTACGAAACGTAGCAACCGTAGCACAACAAATGTCCAAGCTGTAAAGATAACATCGACATATCCATGAAAAATAATCAAGTTTTAACTTTTCTCCCATGGAACTCTCCACAATATAATTGGGATTATTTTTTCTCAATTTTTTAATAAGTTTTTCAGTTTTCCTTTTTTCTTCAGAAACACCTTTACTAAAGTAGACGAATCACTAAGTGAAAGTACTGCAAAAGTTTCCAACTCGAAAATCGTCCGAGTCAGGTAATTCAGCACAATCCCAAAACCTTAAAGCCCGAACTGACCGCGCTACGGTCCATTCAATTAAAAATTCCATCTCCTAATCGAGTCATGAAATATGCAAGCAAATATTATCCCTTTTCTTTTGTACGCGCTGCATATTCGCCCCACCCGCGCACGCACACCGACGCACGGCACTTATGACTTATGGCCGTCCCGTTCTCTCGTACGTGGGTGGAGGCTGAGACCGCGTGGTGCCGTCTCTGTCAGGCAGCCGAGGCGGCAGCGACCGCGAGTAACCCCTGGCCACTTCGGGTGGACTCGCACGCGCCGCGTCGGCCGGCGGAGTGAGACGGCGCGAGTCGTGGACATGCGGAGGCCGCGGAGCCCTCGCGTAAGGGACATAGGACAGACGGTCTCGGACACCGGGCGAGAGCGGGCGGCCGGCCGCACCTGCCTCGCGCGCGCAACGAGCTCGATACCGACGCTCACACATCGTAAACACAAAACAATTCCTCCGAAACCACCCCCATCTAAATTCTACCTGCCCAAATAAGTATCGCAAATTTATTCAAAGACAATTAACCTGTTTTTTTTAAAACGGACAGTGATAAAATACGGACTAAAAAGTGACGAAGTTTTGCTGATAAACACCCAGAAATCTAGCGGAGTGACCAATTCGTCCCAATCTGAAGATCGCCACTCGGTGTGTCTGATAAGATAGGGCACCGAGACGGTCGTTCAAAGTGTTGATAAGCCTATGACCACTAAATTTTGGCAATCAAAATTTCTGGACAGTTTTAAATTTTATGAAATCACCATGAAAAGGAAAAAGTAAGCATGAAAATGTTTTTATTTGTCGCATCAGCTGTGCTGAGAAAGTTGCGAGGATGACCGAAAATTTTGAGAACAGTTCCCGACGGACTTTTGCCGGATAAAATTGTGATGGACATTATTCTGTTATCAAAAACGTTTTGAACTGACGATAAGTCGCTGGACCGACGGCGGCACGTGTGAAGTGAGCTAAGCGCTGTCGACTGATAGTAAAATATTAAGATAAAAAGATTTTGGCGAAATAAAGAAGTTGTTGAAAATCTAAAAATAGGTGACCAAATCAAGATGAGAATCAAGATGCCAGCTGTACGCATCGCGCAAGGTAAGCCCATTGATAATAAGGCCTTAATATCAATAGATATGTGCACTTGTATTTACGAAGTTTTGTTTTTCATTTTATTAGGTAGACCGTTGTTAGCCAATCAAATTAATTTAAATAAATTATTTAAAGTAGTGTCCAAGCAAGCTAGTGTACAAAAAAAAAACACAATGCGGCAATCATAAATAAATTAAAAAATTTCAAAGTTTACACCAAAAAAATATTAAAAAAAAAATTTTAAAATTTAACCGAAAAACAATACGTTGTAAAAGCCGTACTCCTGAAAATAAAGATCCGTCCGTTTTGTGTCTCGAAGACATCTAAACAAACACGCACACTCGCACTGCACTATCTCATTTGCAATGCCGAGACTGCATTCAGCCCCGCAACGAGCTACTTAATACGCTACCGTGTGTGTAAATATTTACACAAGGTGGTCATCTTGTCCGAAAGGGAAAAGCGAAGGGAACTGTGAAAAGACTTGCCGGAGTAGCCGCTTTGAAATATTCATTGGCCTCCCCAAGTTCACCGAGCCACCTATTTTCTAACAAAAAAAACAATAAGTGATTAATTCCTTTGCGTTCCACCACACTGAAAAGTATAAGGCTTTAACGAGTAGCTAGACGAAGTAAAAAAAAATTGTTACTAACATCTCAAAATTTCTGCTAGATTACATCAATAATCCATTCAACACCATGGTGATACCAAGTCGAAACGAAAAGTAAAAAAAAACGATAACACTGAAATGGATATCTTAACGATATTATCATTATCAATAAAAATTATCACACTCACGTTTCCAATAAAAAAATGTTACGGTCAGTAATAAAATGACCATTCTAGATATTTCAAAGCGAAACGTTTAAAATTTACAAATGGAAATCGCAGCATTATTCTTGGTGTTTTGTCAGGCTAATTACATCTTAGGCAAAATAATTACTATCTTTTCTTGATAATTGGTCACCTGTACTTTAGGTCAGTTGCAGTAAAGATACAATGTTGTAAATTGCATAGGACAAATTAATTTATTGGCTGCTAAGAGGTTATAATACCGAGGAGGTTTTATAATCTAAGACCATCAAGCAACATTGTCCTATGTGTTAATTATGTGGTGACATCAAAATCTACAGTGTACCAGCACCGTTGGTATTTATGGGAATTGTTATCATTTTTAATTTCTTAACTTTTGAAACATGGAAAATTATTATTGATTTACGATTTTTCAATGAATGAAAATGTTAAGAACTCAAACAACCGACCACAGAATATTGTACTTTCCAAAACAAAAATCAACTTGTATTTGTACTGTAGTAAAAATTAAACTAACACTATTTATCTGTCTCGAACCGTTTGATTTCTCTATAAAATAAAAACGGTAGGAAAACAATCCAATTAAGCTGAGCCGGACAGAAAATTTAATAATTGTGTTTTTTTCACCAAATTCTATAAACAACGTCGTGAATCCAATTAAAAGTAACATTACGTTTGTCATAAATATTATTTATGTTCTTGCACTTGTAGAAACATTTTTTTAGCATAAACCCGTTTTATTGACTAAGGCATGCATTAGAAACTGTTTTACTTTATTTCCTTTGCATGGTTCGGCCATTGTTACTGTGAGTTTTATTCCCACTGCCCAACAGTTAGTTAAATTAATTACTCATTATAAGCTAAGAGCAACAACTAAAACATTCCCATGCTTTACTCTAGACTTAAGTAGAATGGTCAAAATTATGATTTGCAGATTACTATGGTCTGTTTGCATGAGAAAGTATTTTTATTGTTAAAAGTCACTTTCGAGTATTCCACGCCCAAAATCCTGTTAACTTATTTTTTCCAAATTAACATTTAGTTTTTTTTTTATAATAGAGGGTGAACAAAGAATGTTAATTGTTATGTTAATTATTTCTGTAATATTTATGACCCTAGTCATCGAATAGAATTAGAATTTATTCAATGTGTTGGTAAGCGTTTACTTGTAGAACGCTATGTATGATAACTTGTGATGTATGCGTGTGAGTCGACTCTTGCGCACGATTTCTTCTTAAAAGTAGCAGTATAGCACACATGGGCAATTAGTCCAAGTTGACCGGAGGCGACGCGCACCTCTTATTGGTCGGTGGCACCGTGACGTCACCGACGTCTGCGGCCGTCGCGCCCGATTGGTCGACACGCGTCATTTCGTCGATGACACGTTTGTTCTTATTTTGAACGCAAGAAGTTCGTGGCACTCGGTTTTTGTTCGCGTCACAATGGGACCCCCTTTGTACATGAAACTGGATGCTTTTATGTGGTCGTTGGAACATAAATATAGCTAGCTACAAAAGCTTCTAATTATACCAGTAAAAATAATGCGCAGGACCATTATATTTAAAACACTAACCGATGTTAATAATGCAGAGCTAAAGTGTCCGATAAAACAATGTCTAAAATTAAAAATGAAAGACTCAAAGTTACTAATGCGAACCCAATTACGATTAAGGGTAGAAAAACCTTTTGACTTTTTTAAACCCTCCTCCAAAGTGAGAATTAGGGAATCGTAAAATTACTTTATCAGGTGCGAGCCGAGACTGCCGCGGGAGTAACTTTTGAACAAACTTTTAAAAATCTAAGTTAACTTCCCGGTCCGGATCCGGGCTAAATAAAACATCAGCGGACGGTGCGTTTTGTTTTTGCTCCGCGATGTTCGTCGCTAATTGATATGGGTTTTTGTGTCCCCCGTCAGAATTTTAATTTGAATCCTTACAACGTTTTGTTAACATGTTTTTGTTTACGTTTGATTCCGTGACACTTTTTACTTGCAAATGTTACCCCTTTTTGCTAACAAGGGTCATTGTCTATGCTGTTAAAAGCTGTCCGTCAATTTTAATTGTCCATTAGACATTTTTAAAGCTTATAAAATATTCTTAGTCATTTGGTCATAATTGTAGAGAATTAATCGTTTTATTTTTTTCTCAACGTTCACAAAATCGAGCGGATGTCCCATAAAAGAGCCGCACGTCAATTTAAACATTGCCTATGTCTTGTCCTTTGCCGCTTAGCGATTCAATATGTCTTCATTAACCGAATATCGAAGCATCGCATTTACAAGCGGAACCTTCCATCTTGATCCTTGCCTGAGAAATATTGCACAGTTGATCAAGATACTTTGTATAGTATAATGTTTAAATAACTATATTCAGATACAGTTGTATCTAGTTCAATCATAAGTTTGAGAACTACTAGGACCCCAATTTTGTTTTTGTTTACCCGTGACTGGAACTTTAATTAAAATATGACTATTCAATTATTTACTTTAAAATTTTTTTTTGGGTTTCTATTTCCGCCCAAAAAGACAAATCGGTTACTGAAAATGTAACATATAAGATAGATAATTTATAATTTATACTTAATGCAAAAATTCAAAACAACACAATTAATTAACTCACTCGTCTCAAGGCAATGTGTAATAGACAGAGTTGATAATTTGTTAAAATAAGGAAAAAAGGCCTATCAAAGTATAATGCCGCAAGTTAATTACATTTAAACGGTAATTCTATGCGGCAATTAGCAATCCCAAGTCACAGTGCGTTCTCACAATTTACGGAACCTCAAAAAGCAAGTACTGATCTGAACGACACGCAAATAAAACTCATCTAATTTATTAACACGCACAGCATAATCAAACTAGTTTTTCGCAACAGTGTCGTGGGAAACATGAAAAGAATCAATCTCATGACCGTATGCCATAAATTGAAATCGTCCGAACGTATAAATATCATATTTGACATCCTTAGAGAAGAGCAGCTAAAAAGAGAAAGAGTCGTGGATCAAATAATTTATAGTATCGACAGTTGGTATTTAAATTATGGGAATAAAGTTAATTTTCGTATTTAGAATAATGATTCCGCGGACGGCGGCCACCCGTCGGCCGGACTGGATCCACTCTTCTTTTTACGCGATCGCTCCATCGGCATTTGTGATTCTTAAGATAAAGACGTATGGATTTACATATGTTATGTCAGTAGTGGTCCCGGCTACATTTAAATTGGATTTATTAGTCCGCCCTATTAAAGTACAAAGCGACGTTGGAGGCACTATTGAATACGAAACAAATTAAAAGCAAAAACGAATGCAATAAGTTCCAACTTCGACGTATAGGATGATTATATTCCAAAATTTCTCCGAACACAAATCGTCCCTGTGTTTAAGTTAAGGCAAACAATCCTTTCTTCTACAAAAGGATTATATGCAACTGACAATACAAATCGAATTACAAACAAAGCAAACAGTAGCAAACACTCATCTTTTTTTGTCGAAAGTTTAAACATAATCTTCAACCGTTAGATGGAGCAGAAAGATAATTTAACACCTCAAGCAATTTTATCTTGTACAAGTAATCTTTTACAATGAGTTTTTATGTATGACGTATTGATTGTAATCAAATAAATCGTTTTTATAAAGAATCTCAAGATTTAACTAAACGATGGCCTTGTAGGTGAATCTTCTTGTCAACTACTCGTGTAAGATTAAGAGGTAAAAAATACAAAACAATTTGCCTAACAACCTATTCATGGGCTCATTCAATTCGGTCTTTATTCAGTACAAAATCTCCTTTGACCAATGTCCGCCCATTAGGCTCTATTACAGAGCCTAGTAAAATAAATACTCCACCAAAATACAATGGGATAAAAAATGTTCATAACAAGAATTAATTTATTGTGAGCAGACCACGATCAATAGCCAGGGAGTGGGTGGACAGTTTCTGAAGAGTCCATCTTTGTCAGGCTTTGATACCAATTTGTTATTGTCGGCCTTTCAACGCTAAAGACGATTTAACTTTGGTAGGTGTAGCCTTGCCTTTCTTTGGATTAGAGGTCTCAATGAAACAAAGGACCGGACCAAAAGTACCAACAGGGCCCATATTTCAAATTACATCAGACCTATAACGTGATATGACAAATCAAACACAATCGTATATCAAAAATCAATAGTGATCGGAACAGCAGGTTGACAATAGCCGATATTTCGATAAAGGCACCTGAATCTCCAATATTTTCCCATGGTCAAACTCCGATAAACACCTTGACAAAAAATCGTAGCAGGCTGCCTTCCACAAACAATTGGTCAAAGGGATTTTTTTTGGGCAAAACAGGCTCAAAGTCCGCACCCACATGAGTAGAATCACCGATAATATTTCAACAATGCCGAATAGGGTTCGAATCTGAATTCTTCTGTAGGCAAAATAACTATTGTGATCATTATGGGACGTCCTTTCATCAATTTTAATAGAAAAGGGTTTACAAGTGTCACTTTCTGCTTTTTCAACACTGAGTCGTTGTTTGCTATTGTTACATAAATCAGTAGCACAATCAGGAGCATCATAGATCTTCTGATAGGATTTTAGGTAGAGTAAAAGTTTTCAAATATGTTTTAGGCTTAACGAACTGTTTATCTTGGATCTTTCTAGTACACAAGTCTGCATCTCAAAAATTATGATTGCAAGAAAAATTACAACTTGTCAAATCTACCTGAGCATCAAATCACTCATCCTTCATTCCCAAATGTCTGATATTTGAACGATTCCTCCGTGACCATTGTCCAATACCTTTTGATTCGCCGTGAGTTCTCCAAAATTTTTCGAATTATTTTTTTTCGATATCCCACTTTTTCTATTCCATGTCATGTGGCCTACATGTCATGTCGAATGAACGTGGTTCTTTTATATTTTTTTTGCGAATGAAAACCAAGTTTTGAGGCAGACATGCGGTAGTTGCAGAGAAAAAAAAGCTTTTACAGCTTCTAATGATATGTTTCTCAAGATAATTATGAATAATACGAGCATTTAAAATGGTAGCTTCGTCTTTTGTGCCTAACTAGTTAAGCCGTTTAGCACTGTTGCAATATCAGTTGGATCTTTTGTTTCGCTAAAGAGATTAAGTGGGTGTTAAAAATCATGCGAGGCATAAGGAGTGAAAGACGATTGCTTGATGTTTCGTTATGATTTATGTTGTGTTGTGGTGTTAGAGTATTGTTCCTCTGTCTGAGAACATTGTAGGCGTACCGCTAGATTTATAACAGTTCGCCCCTTTCTATAAATGGATAGTTGTTTCTTTACCTTTGACCATTCAAGATATTTAGTATTAATTTTATCAAACTTATTTTATAGTTCCAATGGTTTTTTTTATATAACACTAATGCATTGTATTTCTTACTTTATCATTTTAATAATTAAAATATTTGTAGTTATAAATGAAAAGTTAAAATTGATTGTTTTTTCAAGGTGTGTATTATAGCGTTAGAGCGAGCGTTTATGCGGTCGATAGAAATTTCAAGGATTTGCACACACACATTTGGCTTCGCCTTCCATGCCTCATAAACACAATATTTATCATTAAGCTCGCCACAATTTACTGACCCAACAACACCTTGCGAAAAAACTGCTCTTTGTTTAAACTAACCGCCTTTTACTCATTTCACATGGCCTCAATTAGCCGTCACCGATGCAAGTGCACATCTAGTGGTGATGGGAGAGCACGCAAAAAGATAATCGATTTGCTGACAATCGATTCGGCTGGGAATCGATTGTGGAATTTGTCGTTTTTTTTTTGCTTTTGAAAATATCAATGCTTTCATGACAATTTGAACATAGGTAATATTTTATGATATTGACTGTTTGAAAAGCTACTAATTAAAAGAAAATTGTGTAACTCGCTGGAACCATGAAAATCCCAATAATGTTACATTTTAAATTAAATACTACTATTGCTTTTGAAATATGATAGTTGTACAACTTTGTATTATTAATTATATAATAAGTATCATACATTTATGAAACATGTGTATAAAATAAAGCTTAAAAAAGATTTCAATGATTTGTCGAATACTCAAAAAACTTTTTTACAAAAATTCCTACTGAAAAAAAATCGCAATCGTCGAAACCCCAAATCGATTCTAACATCGAATACGTGCCAACACTAGCTTCGGGTCATCGCTAACTAGCGGCGGTCATGACGCCCGATGGGAAAGCTCCCAGCGCACAATGCAGTTACCACCTTTTACCTTTCGGCCGTGTCCGGGTAAGCCTTCCGTGTTGCCAGTGGAGCCGTAGGAATCATAGCAACGGTTTAATTAGTCTGATACTGTAGTTTATATGTGTTCAACATCGCGGTTACTTATAATGCTAACAAAGATCCATATCGGCCTTAAATTCAGGATATCTATGAGAGATTTTTCTTAATAGGTTTTGGATTACCTGCATCTTGGATGAGATTTAGAAAATATTCTACATTAGAAATTAAGAGAAATATGTTAAGTAGTAATATGATTAAACATACACGCATATTTGACTATCGTCTTACGAGATTATAGAATAAAAAAATCAGTTTTCTAACATCTTTACATAGGGTAAATTTTAAGTTCTATATTATGTGTATATTTTGGTAGAGTTAGATTTTTGTACTTAATCAACAAAAAAAAGTTCTCTACATTTTTTTAAAGATTAGGTATCAATTAAAATATATATTCCAACCACAAGCTAAGCTATGAATCCATTTTTATTACTCAAACCGGCCTTATTTAAAGTTAAAACGTATAAAATCAAACCTGATTAGTATGCAAACGGCCACAGAGCTAACAGTCCACAGAGGCGGCGGCCGTAAATCAGCACATATCGGCTCTCTTCCGATCGCCAGATAACACTATGACCTCCGTGCGAGCGGTTGGCTATTGTCTGCGATGGGCAGCTAGGCTCACCACGAATGCACTGTGGAGCTTTCAACGTGGCCCAACTAACTTCGATGTTATAGAGGTGTAACAGTTCTTTCATCTTTACTTGTAACTTAGAAACTTATGTACAAAGCGAGTTTTCACAAGCACGTATTGATGTAGAGATACTGTGCTTAATTTTATCGACATATAAAGTATTTTTTTAATTGTTAGATTTTTTAAATTATTATTTTTTTAAAACACATTGAACACATAATTATATTGTTTTGTAACTGAATAATATATAGCTATAGATTTAATTAAAATATATGTTTTTTATTTGAGATCAAATTAAACTATAGTATCCCTATTTTAATATGTGGTGCCCTTTATAAAGACTCACACTGTATGTTAGTTTTCAAGTTAAAAGTGATGAGGAACCTAGTCTAGGTAGTAACGAAAATACGAAAACAAAACTATGTAGTTAATTAGTAATTACACATTTGCGTAAAATTGCACAAACAAAAGAATAGGTATTAACGTTAACGTCATCGGCGATTACTCCAATGTAATTACTGATAAAATCATTGGTTTTGACTCATAGAGTGAATACACAGTTTTAATAAATATTTTTGTATGATGAATAAGGTTCTATATGGTAAGACTTCATAATTTAATCAAGATTATATACCTGAAAATCATAGTTCTTTACCCTTATGATAAAGAGATTTCTAAAAGCGACAAATTAAATCAATTCCAGTTTGTTTAATACTCGAATGTTCTACAAATTTGTTTATTATTGCATTAAGGCATATCAATTTAACATATAACTCAGATATACTATCCTAGAAAACTCATATCGACTAATTGCCATAGCAGCACGTCTAGAAGTCAATAACTCTGCGGCATGAATGGCGTAGTACGTGCGATTTAACTCACGTCGTATAATTGGTTTCATCAGCGAACCCGCCAGTGATTCTAGAGCTCTACCTCTTTAAGTCTAATTCCAACATTGTCACTTCTGTGAGATGTCTTTCTATGTCTTTTCGATAGAATTTTGGCACATTCTCAAAGTTAGCTTTTTTTGTACAATATATTGTACACTGCCAATATTATGCCATATATTGGTATTTTTGTTTATTTATTAAATATAATTATCACACATAGAATTCAATCTTGTGGTTTCAAGTTTGGATAGAGCATTGAGATTTAGAAAAAATAAGGAATTTAATTGAGTAAGATCAGAATTTATTATTTCGTCAATTAACGTTAGTTCTGTGACCTCGATTGTCGGTAAAGAGTAGGTAAGTTTGTCGCTACTAAAAAAAAATACAAAATATTTGCGATTTGCACGCATGCTGTCTAATTGAATATTATAATAAGACGCACTAATCGTTACACGTGTGTCTTAATTTTTACATACTTTTCACAATATTATCGCAAAAACGTCATTACGAAAAGCTATTTAATTTTCACTGAAAAAATCATCAGGCACTTCTAAACATAATACTCAGACAAACAATTCGCGTAAAAGGATTTAGGTATTGACGCAAGAGTCAATTGTCACATCTAGGCGTCTGTAAATTATGCTAATACTAAATGAGTGTATCAAGCATTGGAGCGTATCAACACGTGGGGTCTTCTTACGCTAGCCTACTCGAGGGCAAGAAATGATGAGAATAAGACCAGCGGCCTAGCCAGTTTTTACGTGATTAGAAATCTGAGTTTCATATGGGACCCGGCTTATCTAATATGCAATACTGTGAATAAAAACTGGGTAGTTCGAAGCAGAACTAATTAGAAATTTCACTTAATTAAAGTTAAGCTATAAATCTATTTGTTTACGAGAATACGTATGGGTATTACGTAAAGGTGGGTAAACAAATGAACCAAATGTACTAATTATTTCCACGCCTAACATTTCGTAAAAGGCCAGACGTAACTTTTAATTTTTTAGAGTGATGAACCGGTCACTTGTCAATTTAAAAAAAAAGGCCCAAGGCAACATCAAAATCAAAATTTTTGAACTTTTACCACCTACAAGATATGAGACGTGATACACTATCGTGAAAATTAAAAACAAATTAAGTAGAAGGCCGCATTGAGAAAAAAAATCGGATCAATTAAAAAACATTTCACAGCCATCTCCTGTTTCCTACCTAACGCGATCTCACGGCTAAAAGCGGAAGGACCACGGCATCGATTAATCACTAGAAAGAAAAAAAACTATCTCACACATGGTCTGGTTCTGGTCAAGGAACCTTTTGTGGGCCCTTTGTGACCAGATCGAATGCCAAAGGGTTGTGCCACCTTTTGTGGAGCCGATGACAGCGTGGGACGTTCGCGTAGGCATTTGGCAAACACTTTTTTTTAAATGCTTCTTATGCACTTGATTACTTTCTCTTGAAAAATTTAAGTAGTAAGACCTCCAGATCTTAAATAAAGATAAAAATATTTAGTCAGCAAATTTTTTAGTTCAAGAAACAAAAAAGTTTTTGTTTCAATGACTACTTTTAAGTTCGAAAGAACATGAGCAATTTCAGTAAAAGTGCTTTATCTACTTATTTCAAAGAAGAATACTTTTATAGCAACAATTTTTTTATTTTCAAGCGCCTTTTTTCAAGTCATCAAAATAGGCCAGATAACTGATGTCGCGGTCGATCGATGAGTAAAACAAAAAAAACAAAATCCGAACGGGACAAAAGACAATCAAATAATTCGCGACATCCTACTTTTTCTAATGGCGCAGACAAAAAAGGATACTGTTACACATTCGGAAATCGGAATCTACCTGTCAGAATACCGGTCGTGTGAAAAACGAACAGGTGTTGTGGTCTTCCGACCGATAATTATGTCGGACAATGGATGCGCGTCGGTCCATACGGATTCGCGGTTTGTGCGATTGCTATGTGTTGTGGCTCCAAGCTTTGTCGAGGTTCCTTGAAGACTAATTAGGTGCACTGATTTTCTCGTGTTATTGTGCTAACGGTTATTTGGTTTGAAAAGTGAAAGTTTCTGATTGGAATTAAAAAAATATATAAACAATATTTATTACAAATCGATGTTTTTAATATGCTATTATCTATCTGAAAAGTAATTATTTAAATTTTACCCATAATAACTGTTTTGCAGTAGGTATTTTTAATTGAATAGAATTTGAAATTCATATTCAAAATTACAGGAAAAAACAGCCTAATACAAAACAATTTGCAAAATAGTAGCATGCGTACGTCAATGCATTATTAATTCCTTCAATACAAGGATATCGCGTAATCGACAAGACTTTTCCGGCCAGAAAAACAAAATACAGTCGCAAATGTGACGTAACTCAATCCAAATTACGTCTATCACAAAAATCATCGGTCCACGCACTGCGTCCGAGGATCACGGCCAATTTGCGCTACGACCTCAACAAAATCGAATTATACCGTTTACCCCTAATATTTGCGTCAGAATACCAGCTGTACACTGGGTGTCAATCTTCCATGTTTGTTTACGCAGAAATAGCAAACACAACGCGCGGGTCACTCATTTCTGTGGCCAAATTCGATTGTCATAATTCCATTACGGGCAAACTTTTTCCCTATATTTTAGGTGTGATTTTATTTTGATTTTTGGTCGCCGTTTGTTTTGACCGAAAACATAGTGTACGCAATTATTATGAGCAAAAACTATTCAAATATTACTATCTGTTTTTTTGTTAGTTTCGTTTTTTTTTTGGTTTAAGATTTGCAAAAGAAGAATAAATTATATTAAATTAGAACAGCTGGATAAGATTCAGTATAACGTTTTGATAAAAGAATAAGTTACTGAAATGTTAACGCCATCTCTTGGTAGAATCAGCATAACAGTCTTACACAACACTTATGGAAATTGGTTTTGATAATTTAATCGTTTGTTGACATTTAAAAATTCAACGACATTTTTGATGAAATGGTTATAATTAAATAATTCGACTAGATGTTAAAACAAACATACTTTAATAAGTTATGTTGCCATTACAAAATTAATAAATTTTAATCAGAAATTGAGAAGCTGATTCCGACTTGTTTTAAAAAAATATTAATTGGTTAGACGATCCGGCGTATATTGGGAATTTGGATTATTGAACGATAAAAAATTCATCAATTAAACTTTGAATATTACAGTCGGTCCATCAGAAAACTCGAACCCATAACTCACGCTAAACATAACGCGGAACAATTATAAGTCATCCGTCCATTCAGATCTGTGCAAAATCATATTCATGCGCTAATGCCATTTCGCAGTGACTTGCAGTTTTTTGTCATTCAAATGGGGGACAGTGGTATTTTTTCTATAAGAACCTATGCCGTATGCCCCATACTCCGCAGGTTTGCACCCTGGCCGATTACGCATATTCCTGCTATACGCTAGGGTGTGGTGCGTGTGAAAAAAATCTACTATTATAAATAAAAGGAGCCCAACAAAGGGATGCGAGAGCGATCGGGGTCACTAGGAAACGGTTTTCATACGAGACTTTTTTTACCTGCCAATCTGGGGGTCCTTTTTTCATAAAAATTTAGGGTCTCAAACTTTATCGAGGTAGCCAGTCAGTCTGTGTTCATCTGCGAAGATGATCACATGCTTTATGACTTGGAGAGCTCGCCAACTGGACAGTGCGTTTGGTCTCGAAAATTTTCTTCGCTTTTAACTTAGTGTGGTTCACTCAAGTTTAACTTAGGCGTTTGGGACTTAGTGTTAGCAAGTTCTTCAAAGACTTTAAAACTTATAGTGGATAAGTGGAAAGTTTTAACAAAGAAAATGGATCTGTCATCGAGGAGTAAGTCAAGATTTTTTGACTCCGGAATTGATTTGCGGCGCAAAGGTATTCAAGTTTTGCTTATATTCTTTTTCTTGTACTGTTTATTTTATGAGTGACCTTTATTTATATGCAATCGACGAATCTGAGTTAATAGGCAGAGGGTGGGTCGTAATAAACGGAGCAATAACCAATACTGAAGACAAATTGGAAAGTAATAAGGCAGTGAAAATGATATCTGGCCCAGAAAATATCTCTGTATGAATCGGAGAAACCGATGCCATCCACATTAACATATAAATGAGTGTGTAAGTGGACGTCGGTATGTATTTATGTATCTGCGACTATAGATTGAGTCGTGTATTGTATGGGCTATAAATTGATAAGATTTACATCAAGATTCGTTGCAGTAGTCGTTAATAAAGACTACCACATTTTCCTATACGATTAGTTTTCTTATTAATTGGGAATCAATGTGTGTGAATCTTTTGCAAATATGAATTGTTTATTTTTGTAATATTGTAGTAAAAGTGTATTGAGGTATTTTAAATACACAAATCCAAATATTTTTTTACTGATTCAGACAGACTTTATTTAAAGTAAAGTAGCAATATATTTTATCACGAATAAAACTTGTTTTATTAAAAGTGCTGACATGAAAACCAGAAAATAATAGCTTGCACAAACGAAACGTTTACAGGAAATGCTTATGGCAAGAAACCTCAGCACTATATCAACATAGAGCGATATTTAAAAGTATATTTCAGATAAAATTGCATTCCTCGTCTGCATTGACCGCAAAATCCTTGCCACAGAGGCTGTATGTCAAAATAATGACCGTCGGGTAATGGCTAAGCGGAGAGGCCGGTAGAAATATGCTTGAATAATTTAAGATGTTCCTTATACTATACGTAGACTTCCATAATGCTATGTGGGATTTGTTAGTGCCCAACATTTTTTACTTGGATAAAATTTAGACTTTCGTGTTCCAAATCCATTTTTATTTCTATAATGTGCTGTTGCTTAATGAAAAGCCTAAAAAATCCCGAAATCAATTTCATATAGAAATCCGAATCGACTTCATTTCATCCATCGCCATCAAGAAAGAAAGAAATAAAGAAAGCGTTTAATTAGAGACAACAAAATTAATTATGTACTAAATTTTATATAAAAAAAAATATTCAGCAATCTCAGCGTATATCCGTTTCAAATTCCGTATCTTCATGTTCACCCCTAAAACTAGCGTCTGTGTCTATTTCCGCGCTATTCCTAAAGCTAGCGTTGAAAAATTGTACATTTGCTACGAAGTTATGTGCCGTCCTAAGGGTTGCAGCGGTCGCTGGCAAACCTCCCGACCGGACGCGGTTTTATGCTTCCCCTTTATTGCTTTAAGAAAAACTGCTTCTTTATCTATGCTCTTAGAATTTATGTTTTCACTATTAACTGTGGTCATATTTTTACTGTCTATGTTTATTACAATTTTCTTATTCGAATCTTCCAATTTCGTTTTCTACTAGTCTATCAGTTTTGTTTTCATTTGCGTACTTAAATAGAAGACTAAGATTTTAGTATTTTCTAACTTATATAGAAGTTAACATATAGTTTTATCAAGTTACACCATTTTCAATGATTGAGAGGTTGGACAGAGTTTACTGCGTCATTCAGTTAAAAATCTAAAAAAAATCGTATTGGAATTAAAAAAAAAGTGTACACAAAATTTAAGCAATTCGCTAAAAGTCAATCAGTCGTCAATGTTAACGTCAATGTCACGTTAGTCAAAACGTTTCTTCTTATTATTGGATGTGCCTAAACTTTGGCATTTTTTCTCACAATAAGAAAAGTTACGTAAAAGCAGTGCCATCGTTCCATACTAATTAACCGTCCAACGCTCGCACCTAACAAAGATAGATAAGCAGTAACAGTAATAGATACAGCTGACAATAATTACTGGCGGGCAGTTAACGGCAGAGGGAATTAAGATTTTTGCCATAAATGCCCGTCCTCGGGTGGAACTGCCGAGGATTAGGGGTTAAGAGTCCGCTTTAACGGGTATTGTTATAGTGATGTGGCTCAGTCGATATCGGTATCGATGGAGGCTTGATTCGATGGTTCTTTTTTGATCGTATTGGTGCCGGGAGTATGTTTAGTGTAAGATACGGACAATTTTACAAAAAAATAGATGGAAGATCTTGACCATTTGCAATTTTGTTTGAGTTCGTTTTATTATTGTATGATTATAGTACTCTTTAAGATATAAAGTCTACTCTTACGAGAGTGTACTAAAATATTTATAGCAGAAACCGCTAACGCTAGGAATATTAAGACGTTCAATGATAGAACACCACCTGAATCAGATCTGACCAAGCATAATTTTAATTGAATGTCAAGAAAAGGACAACTAAAGTTAAGGAATTATCTCTTTTAAATATCACATTGTATCGATTATTATATCACTCTTTATCGATACATTATCCCTCTATCTCCTCACTAGGCATCGTAGAGTAGTGGCAAGCAGTCCGGCGTGGCGTTTTTATTGACACTCGTACCGTGACAAATATCTTGAGGAGTTACTGCTTGGTACGTTTCCCGGTACTTACTGTATTGGACTTGTAGATTTGATGCCATATATATTGATATAGTATTGGGTAAAGGCGCTAGGCTCAGTTGTGTAGTAGCCGGTTTATTGGCCTCTCTCTTTTTGTTTTGTTGGTTCTTTTGTTTTAGACTGAAAAATCTGCATAAATAAACTTCACGTAGAAAAGAGTTTAGTTGAGTTGAGTTGAAAAATTGTAATCTTTTTTCTAAGGCAAACATTTAATTTCTGTTAAATCATTTCTAAAAAAATATCTGATAACGCAGAAGTCAAAAATGTGAAAAAAAAGTAAGCAACAGCAAGTAACGTTACCCTTGAAACCGGAACCGTTATTGGATTCGCCATAATTACACTGAAACCGATGCGTTAGAAAATTGGAAAATTTTGTCCCGCAAAATTTTCACAAACATTTTTTTCTATTACGCCCTGTCCGGCGACCCGAGGAGGCTCATATTACACCTAGAGAGAAAAACGTGGCAAAAAATTCAAATATCCCTAACGATGGGTATCCACTAGAGGTTCGGCATTCGGCGTTCGGCCCAGTATTGGATGTCGGTAACATGATTACTGACCTAGCCTTAATTCGATCAGACTCCTCCGCGGTTGCTATTTTTTTTACTGCCCTTGGGAGTTGGCGGTGTTGTGTGTAAACTGTTTTAGGTGTTTGTTGCGTTTAGTTTTTATTAAATGCTGTACACAATGGAATTTGGGGATTCATGTATTAAATAAAAATACAAATTAAAAATACAAATGTATTAATAAGACATTTGTATTTTTTCACCTCAATTTTTTATCTTTATATGTTAACGATTTCAGAACTAATATCTAGTTTTAAAAACTTTGTGTCGCACTTTTGAGAGAAATAAAAAGAAAAATAATATTATGTTGTTTGCAATTTTATGGGCACCATGTTTTCCTTGATTTTTTTTTAATTTTAAGGAAAATAACATCACTCACTCACATTCAATTGGAGTCAAATGAAGATGCGAAATCTGAATCTCTGGCCAAAAATAACTTCAAACAAAGTAAATGAAATATTTCGGACAAAAAATAACAAGTACCACTGGGCACTGATCCCTGAGCTCCCAAGGGCCGAGAGAAAAAAAAGATGGAGATAATCAGGCGTTTTTGTCGCTCCGAATTACGGCGGATAATTTGATTAGGTATCGGTGGGCGAAAACACCCTTAAAAGATCATCTTGTTTTGTACTCACCGCTGCTTAATTTTGCCGCGTTGGTAAGGTTTATTTTTGCACGCACTTTTACTTCAAAACTATAAACTTTTTATTAATAAGACTAGGATTCAATTTCACATAGACACTTCCGTAAAGTGAGCAAACTTAACGTGTAAACTGCTCAACCACTTTTTTCAAACTCTAGTTTTGTAGTTTTACCGAAAATTGTATAGGTATGAACATGTTTATAAAAAATGTGTAAAATTTGTACGTACGATCATATTCACACACACTACCCCAGTGTCCTTAAAATATTATGTACAGTTTTGTTAGCATCGGCATACCCCATGTACATACACAAAATCCTGCTCCATTTGCTAAGTATAATTATAGGTGAAAAAGCAAGGGTTGCGGAGTGGCCATGTTGAGAGAAGTGTGACGTCATTAGTGCCATGTTTACACAACCCGCCTTTTCACATGAATGGCGAGGCAAAACTGGCTGGATGGGCGAATGGGCGTGTTTCCAATATGGAAGCTTTGGCTGTTTCAAGCGAGTCCAAAGAGTTGAAGTTCCAATTTTATAAAAAAAAAAGTGAAGCCGTTTACACTAAGACTATTTCCATAAGATTCCAATTTCAAGTCATGCGCAAGCGACCCTGCACAATGGTGCTGTTTATTTCTTATGTCCCAAAATTTCACAAAAAAAAAACTATAATGAACTAAAATTCTTCATGCGATAAAACCATCATTAAAAACCAGCAAGTAATGCAAAACGAATAAATCATGTAGAGCAAGCGCAATTTGCCGACACAGGGCTTTATTTTGAAAACCCTTTTGTGCCGAATGTCCATTTCCGACAACTTGAACCTTTGTACAGCATTTTGCAAAGACGCCGATGTCAAAATTGTTCCTATTCAGTGACGAAAAAGAAATTAAAACAATAAGCAGGGAAGACTCTAAATGGCGATCGAGAAGAGAATGTAAATTCAATGAAATGTATTCATTGATTTATTTAAAGTTACTAGGCTTGATCCTATCTTTCGTTATTTGTTCCTAAACTTAACTCTGAATAATATCATAACTAAGTTTTAATGTTTGATTTCATTGCCAATCAAAAGAGTTGAACTCGAAGAAATGTTATGTTAATGACGGTAATCACTTACATAACACACATTGTGACAAAAAGCAAAATTTCGTTAATGTCAAGCTGAATACACAACAGTCACGCTATTTGAAATGGCACGGAAGGCATACTTCATTATGTAGGATCAGTACTTATACCACTATTTTTAGGTATATAACTCAAAAAAAAACATTACAAGGGAAGACACTTCAAATTATTTCGAACATGATACACGATTCAAATACATCAATCATAAACGGACCCCGGACCGTGATTGAAGCTTCTAATAACCGCGCACACAATTACTACACCCCCGCGACATGATTCTTATTATTTTTATTCGGGCTATTATAGTCAAAAACGTTTGATTCCATTGGCCACAATAGGGTGTCGGCGATCCCCTGCCAATTAATATTTGCCACGGTGGTCAAAGTTAGACATATTTTTTGCCACGGCCCTGTATTGATGCCAAATCAATAACATTGTTCAAAACTGGCATCTTTTAAAATATATCTACATGACGCAAATTTCCTTTATATCATTTTTTAAATGCAAAAATAAAATGGTAATTCTAAGTCGGATAGAATAGAAGAACTTCGACATAATATTTGCCCTGTACAGTATTTCTACAATGAAATATTTCCGCGAGGATATACAAAATCGTAGCTCGCGCAACATTTCTCGAATTAACAGTGGTTACAGAATGCAGAAGTGGCAGCAAAACACATTTAATAATTAATGTGCTGGCCAAAACTTCTAACATACAAGTTGGCGCGCAGTTGACCTTTTCTGTGGCGAAAAAACAAAACTCAGATATAACTGGCGTGTCGCGCTGTGTGTAGTAACGAGCTAATTTAAACTTTTCGGTCCTCCACTCCTTTTGGAGGGTGAGTCCCCCTACGTCACCTGAGGCGTTAGACTATCGTGGCTAGACCTTTTTCAATAAATGTTACATTTCTTTTACACCACCGTACGGTTTTAGAAGTGTTATTTTTTGTTTTTTTTGCCACTCACAAAAGCATTATACTATGTGAACGTATATCAAATAAATTATAATAAATAAATCAACGTATAGAAACTATTGATTCTAAAATCTATATATTATTGCAGTTGTTCATAAAATTATCAGTGACCGAACTCACTTCGCTTGGTTACTTTAAATTTAAAAATAACTAGAATCAAGTTGGATATTGCTGAACTATTTCTAAACAACTTTTAACATCACGTTAAGCCATCAATAGATACATCCCACTCAAAGCTCTATTCACGGCGCTTCCCTGTCCCTTCCCCGATATTCAAATAAATCAATGGTTCAATGAAAACAAATATGTGGGTGTCGAGTTTTGTCCACGGCGCATGTGTAAGCAGTCCACTGACCACTGTCCAGTGCCGGCCGGTGGGTGTGGCCTGTTCAACCCACTGTGCGAGTTTCACACTTTTCACGTAATTTTGGGGTTCGAAGAGCTTAAGATATAAATCATTGTGTAGGTGTTTACTTTGAACTGTTTTGAAATGTATGGTACAAACATTTCATTGTTATATTTACTTGGAAATATTGTCGAATAAAGTTTCGTTTTTGATTTTTATTTGCATAAGTTTAAGTACAACCATTATGAATTAGATCTAATTACAGTTTCAAGATCGTAAGCTGCAACAAAAAGGCTTAGGCAGATGCTTACTTAACCCTTAACTACCCAGTAAGCTTTTGTAACGTAACTGACCAGTAGTGTCTAACAGACACATTTGATAAATATAAGGTGTGATGAGTGAAAAACAAGTTATTTAAATTAAAAAGATATTAGAATGAACTTCAGTAATGTATTTTTGACTAGTGTAGTTAAATATGTATATTTTTTCAAAATTTGTAGTAGTCATTGTATGATTGCATTTATCACAGCACTTGATAGAAACGCTGCTAATATCGAAGAGTAAACTAACAACGCTTTATCCTTTTCACAGCAGATTCAGATAATTGAGTAGGTCAGCTTCTACATGGTTCATGGCTGCTAAGTGCTTACTTGATGGACTTTCCTTACTTTGTCTCCGTGTATGAGGTGTTACCAATACTGTTGCAATTTCACGCATAAATAGTTTTTTTTTTGTGTTTTTTATTTTGCGTGTGATCCAGTCATATAATAACATCTCATCATCATTATAAACATCATCAGCCCATTTCTGTCCACTGCTTGACATCTGCCTCCCCAAATGCACGCCACTTCTCTCTCTCCTCGGCCACTCGCATCCAGCTCCTACCAGCCGTCCTGCGCAGATTGTTACACCACCTGGCCTGCGGGCGTCCTACACTACGTTACATAATAACATCTAATATAAATATATTTTGAATTTGCTAGGTACCTATTCGTTTTATACTGAACTCTACTACCTACACTCATGAATCATAATCATCACCCTCACTCCAAGAATTATAGCTTTAAGTCTTTCATTACCGTTTACAGTTGCTGGTTCTGTCATATTTTTTTCAATCTCGAATCAGTATGCACAAAAGTATTTTCATCGTTACTGTAAACATGTTCAAGTTGAAGTTTATGTCTTATTGGTTGCCCTTTATCTATTTATCTAAATAATACTGAATAAGAGGACTATTATGTGGTGTCTTGTGTGTCTAATCACTGATATGCGAGACGAAAACAAAGACGACAATTATAACACAAAAAAGTGGTGTCAGATTATTATAGCTATAAAATATTAATCGTTATGACCTACCCGACATCATAAGATTATACGTTAATATAAATAAAAAACAATCTTTGTTCACATTCTCAAACAAAATGTTATTGTGTCTATTGGACACTTGTGGGTTGATGAAGTACTATTTTTGTATATTTAAAATAAACAATAAATCTTACATGTTATTAATACTTTAAAAGCACTTTTAGAATCTTAAAACATTGGAGATCAAATAGGTAAAGGCCGATTCATAAAAATAAATACTTTAGTTTTTATCAAAACTTAAACGCAAAAATGTGTCCGCGAGACACTTGTGGGTTGTTAAGGGTTAAATCAATAAAAAAGTAGATGCACCTTTACGAGGAAGTAGCTCTGTATTGACATTAAAATCACCCCACGACACAAGCGGAACACTTCCTAGAGGAAACGTTTAAACCGTAAAACAATACCATTTGCCACGAGCCATGCTTGCTTATATCAATATACATGAAAAAAGTTAACACAGCGACACATTTACATAACAAACCCTAAACAAACCGTGAGGGTACACATGACCAATCACGTAATTTTTCCCTCATATTAATTTAACGTTCATATTACAAGCAACCCTACTCAAGGCGGGTTTTTTTTTTATTTCTCAACAAAGCGTTTGAAATAATAAGAGCTCAAGATTTGCAGCACTTATGTGAAATTAGCTCGGATGCTTTGATGTGCCGGCCGATTGTAGCACTCGGAGTAAGACGAGTGGCTTTGTAATTATTGAATCTAAGAGCCTAAAACAGTCCGCCATGTTCATATATGTGGTTTGATTACATCTTAACAATTTAAGGCATGTCATTAATGTGTAAATGCGCCATAATGTACGATCGTAAACTCTACTACTAAACTTTTATTCAAATACATATTATATCAGAATGAAGAAAAGACAAACAAGGTGATAAAAAAAGTTTTAATTAAGAAAAACCTTAAATTGGAAGAGGAAACTTTAGCGATGAACATTTTGTACGCAATTATTTGCGTAATCACTATAAAGTTGACATTGAAAACATGCAAAACCATGCGTAGTTCTAAATATAAATTGGCTCATGTCTGAGTGTTTGGGAGACACACTCAGACTAACTTTTTTGGCACTTCAGACAATGACTTGGGCTGAGGGTGTTATAACCAAAGTACCATACAGTGAGGTGTCGTACGAAAACCAAGTACTTGTGTTTATACTTTTTTTTTCATGGCTGAGATAGTTTCCAATGCTTATTAAATAAGACTTTATTTCAACACTAGTATTAAAAATTTACGTTAAACATGGACAACGATTCCAAAGCCGAAATATTTTCTCTTGCTCTACCATAATTTTAAATTTGAAGACATCTGTTACAGATCTGCAAAAAGGCGTTTAACTCAGACAAAGGTCTAAATAACCTTTTCAAAAGACACCGCAGACTGAATACTGTCATTATATCTTTTGTAAACAGTAACACTTAAAATTGGTCGATCTTATCTCAACGCAACAAGGGTGACTTTAGAACGCCACCAGAAAAGTCGTGAGTTTCAAAAATAAGTGGTCAGTGTGAGAGGCGCAACTGACACCTTATTTTTGAAGACCGTGAATGTACAAGGCACAATTAAATGCAATTTAACACTGGAAGGGTTGAAAGTGTCCATATGTCGTGTGGACGCATGTTGCCAAACATTCTTTTGAATATGGTAATGATCATAATGACCCCTTTCGCAGATACAGGTTTTGCTTTGACTGTGTAATTAGACCATGACATGTGTCACAAAGATGATAAACATCTCTCGAAGCAGGTAGATGGACGTGTGCTTAAAAATGTTAAAGGGGTTTTTATTGTACTTTAAAGGTGTAGAGGTCAAACAATAATTGTCCAATAATTATATTTGCTAAATACTATATAATTATAAAATACACGCCTAAAATGAAAGAAGTTAAAAAGTTCTGAAGAAGAGTTGTGCTAATTTGCTAAACTAGCGATTGGGTACCATAGCGCGAAAAATGCAATACAATCATGCAGGCATACAGATACTTTCGAGATCGAACCTATCCACCAAGACACTAATGCACGTCAGTATTAACAAAAGTATAAGAACCAAGATGCAACCATTTCATGTTCCTCTTCTTCCTCAGCGGATGCGGACAGCGCGGCAGAGGGCGGGGGCTCTCCCACACCCGGGGTGCCCGCAGACACCCTCACCTGTGGCGCATGTCGAAGGGCCTTCGCGCTGGCGGACATCGTCCGGTTCATACAGCACAAGGTCTCCTCCTGTGATAAGGACCTCACGTCGTACCACTGTTACAGTGCTGGTAAGTGTTGATGCTGTATTTAGCATGACTATATTAGGCCTAATATAGTGGAACATCTGTAAATTTAAGACCTTTGCCTGTACTTATACCTGTATTATGCAAAAAAAATATTTGATTTGATCTCTGAATTCACACATTGAAAGTAACGAGAACTATACTGACCGTTTCATTTGTTAAAACGTCTTTTGAAATAAAATCTACTTGCCACGAACAGTATGTCTAGAGTTACTATTAAGGTAACTGTACTCATTTGTTTTTTTTTTCACACAATTTTCTTGTGCAGTATGCCTGTTCTTATAGGCCAGAACATACGTCTTAATCAGCATTAAGATAGCATCACCTTAAATTCACCAGGTCCCAACTCCGACCAAGAAGATGGCTCAAGACCTGGCCAGGTGTCGACTGGTAGCTCGACGGGGAGAAGGCCCTCACTCCTCACTGCGCGGAGACCACCCAGTAGTAGAGTCCACACCCCTCCCCTGGCCAGCCCCTCGATAGCACCTCCTGATCTGATCGAAGATGGAGGAGCGTCCAGTACGCCTAAACGGCTATTAGATGGTAAGTTATTATATGCCTCATAAGTTCTGCAGTCAATAATATTTAGATACATACTATCAATGACGATCATCTGTCACACTTGATAAGCCTCCAAAAAGGCTATAATTGAAACTGCGTGCCATCTTCAAAACACTTCAAAGATAAAATTAGCTCAGATAAAGTGCTATTTTCAGTTAAACTATGTATTTTTAACGCACTCGTACGCAAGATTGCAGACGAAATAGACTTGCATAGTCTTGAGGAAAAGAGAATGTATCGAGCTACTCTAGAGACACAAGGTATTCATTTGTCTTTTAATTATCCTCTATAGACGCTGATACCGAAAACTCTACCCCCAAAAGAAGAGCATCCACATCACCCATGCCTTCAAGTTCTCCGGACGAGGACATCAAACCAAAAATCAAACAAGAACACATGGACATCTCAGGGTCTCCTGACGATCAGAAGAAATCTAGGACGGAAGTAGCTGATGCTGAATCCAATACCATGCATAGTGGTAAGTTTCATTTTTTTTTCATAGTTTCAGGATGGCCCATTGTAGAATCAAAGGAGGTTAGATTTCGACGTTAACTTTGGACTCTAGACACCTAAATTCGTTATCATAGGCTGGGTTTGATAAATGTATTGTCATAAATGCTCTGGATTAGACTTTGATCTTTGCAATAAAAGATGATCTGATTGATGAGATGAAACAGATTTAATAATAATACGTAGATTTATTTTTACACATTCTATAGATATTATGCTATTAGACGTATATGAATAGTATGGGTACACTCAGATAATAATATATTAATACATTTATGTATACCTACCTAATGTGAAAATACTATAAGATTAACTCTCATTTATTCGGCGCATATAGGTACGGCTACAAAAATATTATTCGTGAAATATCGTGTATCTTGTTAGTTTAATAAATAGGTATGGAAAATTAATACGCTTCATAATCTGATCACTGAACTATACAATCGAGAAAGAGTTAGCTTTAGGCAAAAAAAAAATTGTAAAAGATGTTTTTTGTTTTTTTTTTTATTGATTTTTGTGACCGAACGCATAGTCCCAGATAATTCCCTAACAAGACGTGTCCAAACGTTAGACACGTGCGTCTGACAAATTCTTTATTTGGAAACCCCACGTCATCGCCTTTTCTTGGGAGTTTGGTATTTTATTAATGACTCCTGCAATTGCTCGCCAAAGGATTTCGGAGACAATTCTATCTTCACGTTTGGTTGCTTTGTCGCGAGTCATGCAAGATGTTGCGCAACAATGCTGGACGCTTATAGAATGCTGATGTCATCCTTCGACCATACATTTGGGATTGGAGCTTAATGCTGTCACTTTCCAGCCATTGTCCAACAGGATGTTTCGGTTTTACATACAAAAAAATTTGGTGTCGCCTTCTGGTCCGTACCACACCCGTACGTAATGATTGTAATCGAAAAAATATTTTTAACTGAAATATCATAAAAATCATATGAACGTCAGAGCAATTGAAGAAAAAGTACATATAATGTTATTTTCAATTTCTCATAAGAATAGGGATATTTACTTAAATTAGACAATAAAATTATTTTTTTACCTAAACATAGAAAACGGTAAAGGGATTCCACCTTTGATTGAAAAGACCGAAAATTCTTTCAATGCAATTTTTTACACCTTTTATTCTCCAAAAAATGGACGATTAATCCTTCCACAGTTCACTAACGGATTTAAACGGCGAATAAGTGAAGATCCGAACATCTGTATAAGCGAGCAATCTTGGGGGTGGTTCGAAAAATAATCTATCCGACGCAACCCTTTGTGCCGGCAGATGGGCCGTCATTCGACACTTTTGTATTAAACCGTTGCACAACAATAGCTTTCTTAAAGCCGAAAATTGTGCACCATCCCGGATTCCGCCCGCATATTGTCAACGCTTTGTGAAAATAGAAATTTGATCGGCCGAAACAACTTGCGAGCCACTCCGCTAGGTGGTAATTAAATAAAATAAATAAAAAATCTCCAACGCAAAAGAGTTTAAAGAAGACATACTGAATGGTCTTCAAACTCTTGAATCATAGCTATATCCGGTTTAAATTCTTTTAGTCGAATTGGTAGACACTAATAGGGTTTTAACCAGATGTATTTGGTAGAGTCCATTATTTTTTAAAACTAATGAATTCAATTGTTGCATAGAAATCTATAGTGAAATCAATATTCTTTGTTTCAAGGGCATTGTGATTTATTTTACCAACTCATTTGTTGCACAATAAAATAATATCTGAAGCAAAATATTCCGTAACTGTTACGATGCTATTGTGCTTTCATAATAGGTTGCGCTCATACAAATGTCAATTGCAGGTTTGCTTCGACACCAGTTGTTTCGGCTTATTGAGTTTATCCTAAACGTTCATATTAACCCCTTCGAGAGAGCTGTCAAACCAGCTATATTCAATAAAGGAGGGCTCCCCAACGATATATCAGTTAACACAAATATATAACTAGAAACAAAGCAGAATAGATCATAAATCTGCTCAAGTTTTAAAACCGCATTCACACTAAAGCTCATTGTCAAAACAAGGCAATAATTCTAATGGTGACAGTAAGTCGCAACCTCGTGCCAAGTCAAAAAAGGGATCTTAATTTTAATTGTATTATTTTGTACATATTAATTAACCCCATCGCTTTATGGACAGATAGAGGGGATGTTTTGGAAGAAAAAAATTATTTGCATGAACACACGATTGACGTGCGCGTATTGTTGTCTCCCGGCTTTTGTGATGACCCTTGTGTTAACCATGGCTCAGACACGACCAAAACAGCCTAAGTTTCTAAAAACGTCTCATAGAAAATCAACTTTTGTAACATCGCATTAAAGTTCAATATGGACTATTGTAATATTTTTACTAATGGTCTTTAGTAGCCAGTATGCCATGATATTATAATTGTCAAAGATGCTACCGAAGTTCCATTGTTGGAAGCGGCCTTTTATGATTTTTTCGAAGATAAAAAATGTTTGGCGTGTTCCTGACACGTGGTACAGCCCGGGCACCGTGACCTATGGTACTTCTTTGAGCGTGACACAATGCTCATGGATATTTTTAGTTTTTGTACCGACGGGAAGGTAGCTAAGTGGCGGGTTTAAATAAGTGGGTTTTAATTTTAGAAGTGACGTCGTTTTGTGTGAAAGGTGAGGGGAGGATTGTCTCGTGCTGTCGTTTGACGCAACGTTCAGTTAATACAGGCTTGAATCGATAGTGACTTCAGCGTCTGCCGCGTGTTATCGTCTGGTATTTCCATATTTTCACTCTATTTGTGCGTCGTTACCATTTCTACAAAGAGCTCATTCAACATACGGATACTGTGTCCACAAGGTGGTGCCTCGTTCATTACCATCACAATGCGTTGGTGAACCGATGGTCGTCACTTATTTGTATCAAAACAAATATTGGATCAAGTGTACATCGCGTCCAGTGTTTGCTCTCCACTGTTTGATTTACAAATTAATGAAGGATTGTCGGGCCGGGTATTTTGTATTCCGAAACAGATTGTCACTGCGTTAAATATTTGTAGAGAATAGATTTCGAATCGTCTGCATTCCTTACTCTGTACCCCTTTCCAATGGTTCTTTTATTGGCGGTCAGCCTGTCCGTTCCCCCTCCGATTGCTAAAATGGTCCACTCGTAGAATCTGCATGACCGCATCGCAAAGGTGCTTAGATCTGGCCACAATGATACGCTTTTTGCGCGCTCACTCACGCGAAATAAACATCGACATAAAAGAGATCTACTGCCCCGCGCTGTCAAATCTTTCCAGACTAATTACGCATTCATGAACTGTTTCCTTGATAAATCGCCCCCACAAATGATTCTTCGATTAACTCCCGTCCAAGATATTTCCATATCAGGACATGTTTTCTTAAGGGTCGCCACAAAAGGGCCATCTTGCCGCCCAATCTTTAATCCTATCTCGGGACCTTTGCGGGCGAATTTAAATTTCTTTAGAAATATCGTCTTTATTATATACGTGCGGGTTCTATTCCTTGTGACGTCCGCGGGTGAGATAACGTAAGTTAAGTCCGAGAGGAGATTGTTGTGAAAAAACTACCGCTAACTTTGACGAGATCCCATCTGCTTCGACGCACGCCTTCAAATATGATCTTTAACGATCTAGCAACAAGATACCATATCGCTTGTAGTCTCGCGGATTAGTACAACCTTATTTTGTATATGAGGTGATAAGTCTTTATGAGGGGTCAACCTTTTCTATAGTGAACCTCACCCTTTTAGTGAAAAGAGTCCGTTGATAGCTGATTTAGGAATGGTGATAATGCATTCAGTGAGTGTAAATATATCATAGATTTATTCTGATAGATGGGCTAGCGAACCGCTTTTGGAGTGGCTGTCTATTTTTGTACAATGGACTTGAATAACTTAGCAGTGGGAGTAGGTTGGTAGCCCCTGGCCTGGTATTTGAATGGCGAATAGTTGTCGCTATTGCTTTGATGGCAGTTAGGACATAGGACATACATGATCGTTTGGAATTTGCTAATTAAACTTTATATTACGATTGATCAAAGGGATTGTTCGAATGCGAATACTGGATATTATGAGGATTGTGCAGTGCAAAGGGTGAATCGGCGACCTGATTCAAATATTTTTTCGAATTACAGAAGTTGAAAATAACTCTAATATGTAGTATTGATATCTTTAAAGGTTTTTGACAACTCGTAAAATTTATTGCAATTTTTGGCAATGTAGTCTGTATTTATACCATACTTTTGTTTGTAAGTTCTCTACTATACTAATACTACGTAATTACTAGAATTTTACAAGTACAATAATCAAATATAAACTGAAGTTACACTATCCCTATCTCTAATATACTGAATTTTGCATCATAGATATTCGCCATATCGATCCTGTTGCAATTTGAAGCAAACTTAACACTTAATTGTCGCACAACACACGCTAAAGCGTTCCTCTTGTAATATCACCGTCGGATCTCCTATAGCCGCATCCTTGCGTCTGATGGTGGCTATTTTAAACTCGTAATAACCGCGGTCGGCACATGTGTGACCGCCATTACCGCATATTACAAAAAATGCTGGAAAAACAATAAAACGAGGGGTGTACACTCGGTTTAAAATTGATTTTCGTGTCCGAACCGGGTGGGTGTTGAGATTTTGTGACTGTCGCGGGGTGTTAACGAGAGAGCATTTGTTTTTGTCTTAGCTTTGTTAAGGTTAAAATTACCAATATAAAATACGTGCAAGCAAATCGCATTTTATATTGGTAATTTTACAAATTGTTTAATTTATTAAAACTTAGTGTGGGACAAGGGCAGGAGAATGATGATGATGATGTTTAGTTTCATTAAAATTTGCCATGGTGAGAGTAGAGAGAGCAAAATATGCTCGTATGTTGTTGATTAAGTACGTACGTTCGTAGTTTGTTGATTCAAAAGTTCTATCACCTTTTCTAAAGCAACCTATAACTTGATTGTGACTCGACACGTTAAACAATATTAGTATTATTTAATTAAATTTTGATGATCTCTAAACCTTCATAATTATGCTGTTTACATCTATATCAGTGCTAACTGCCAATGATTTTATTTTTGGGTGTTGAGACGCAATTGAAAACTTAACTATAATTTCCCTCAAATTTGACGTAAAGGAACCAATAAAGAGGGAGTAGATTTATTAAGCAAACTATCAATATTACGCCCTCCATACATATAGGCGTAACTGATTTCGTAGGGAGCGTTTGAAACAATTTACCGTAATAGGATAGTTTGCTAACCACGCTTTAGGATAGGGCGCGGCGACGCCATTTTGAATTTTTATTACCGTTAAAATTTGTCACTCAAATTGTTAGCTCTTTAAACGCCTTCACGCCGGATGTCATGATGTAGGTCCCTCTTGTATCGCTAAGTTATCGTAGAAGCTTTAAAAAAGTATCAAAAATATTGTGTCGGTTACAAGTTAGCACATCCTAATCATCTTTGGCATAGACGTAATCCTTGAAAATACTTTTAGCGCTGATAGTAGGCGTAACCCGTAGGCCATATCCTATAAGATAAATCCAATAACCGTACCTTTATCTTACTTTAGTTTCGTTGTGATTCCGTAGGTAGATAAATAACCGTCTTCTATTTCTCCAAAGTCTCATTACTTTTCGTGTTGCGCGCATGAAATTAACGCATATACCTTCACAGTTACTTTTAATATTGAATATTAAATGCACAAACACATGCATTGCTAACGTAACTGAATACAAGATTTCATACAAAAACAATACAAAGTGAGTGACATTGAACTGTTGCCTCGTGCGGCTGTAAGCCAAGGGTCATTTTTGAACACAGAATACAAAGTTACAGAGTGATCATGGATTGTAATTACCTAACCTTAGCCATCATTTATATTTAATATGCGATGAAACATAGTATCAGGCAGCGTCAGACGATGATGCCTAATTCCTAAATTAGGTACAACTTAATGTAACTTTGTTACTTAAAATTTTATTAATAATGTGAATAAGAAAAAAAAATAGGAAATTGATTCGAATGTTTTAAATTGTGATTATTGTTGATAATTAAAGAGAAGAAGAAAAAAATTTAAATCCAGTCTATGTGCTTACTGAATATAATCATGTAGTACTAAAGTTACGCGAATTTTAATCGCGTCTCAGTAGGCACTCATGACTAACGCCTTCTGTATTTTGTTATTCGTACTCAGATAGACGGTACAAATATGTAATGTTAATTAGCTATAAGTACGTAGTCAACAGCAGGTCATTTTTTGCGACAAACACGTCGCAGGTCAAACACATTTCACATAACAGATGTGGCTGTTTCAACAGTGTCGGACAAATCGGTCATTTTGCACAAAAAAAATGTCAATTGATTATTATTACTTCAGTTGCGTACTTTTGACCCAGACAACATTGAGCCGATGCGTCATTTTCTCCTTTGAATTTGCAAGAAATTTACAATTTTTGGACGGTTCGGTAAAGTTTTGTGGATAATTTTCAAATGGCAGAATGATAATACGTTAGATGAGCTTAAGTTTTATTTTAAGTAATATTTTTTTTAAATACTTTTACGTACTATTCAATTAAAATGAGTGCAATGTAGAAATTAGCTATTAAAACATTATTGACCCAAGTTGTTCATGCTTAGCCATAATAATGCGAACCTTTTAACATAATCGCTAAAACCTCAAATTCAGACGAATTTATAACCTCTCCCTTTAGTGAAGTCAGTTTACTGTATTATCTTAACTAAAACAAAACATTCGTAATAAGAACACAAGCAAGAAAACCAAACAGTTCCTAACCCACACACGACACAGTTTCATTTGGCACCTCACGATACAGCCAGCGTCCTGGCCAGAAACAAACCGAATTTTTATTTCTCTGCTGCCAGCAACATGTCCCCAGTTATGGGTCACAATTTGCACCGTTCGGGTTATAACTTGGCTGCGGGGGGCGGAAGGGGATGGCGGTCATTCAGCGCAGCGGCTGCGGACATCCGCCGCATAACAAGTCGATGGCGAGTCTCCGAGCGCGCCACCCGCCATTCTTATTTCGAATTTCGCATAGATTCGAAAATAGAACGGTGGTTTTTTTCGAAGCGTGATTAAGGATTGCCAGTGCGGTTTAAAAGCTTGCTGTTTTTTTTTTTTGTTCTGATTATTACCTATCTGAGATCTGTAACCAAAGGATTGGATTGGCTTAAATATATTATATGGCAATGAGTATGATTTTCGTTGTATGAATGATCGAAGTATGGGATTTTGGATTCTGAAATATTAAAATTTAGAATCATTAGCTAATTAACCCATTAGAGGTCAAATAAAAAGTACCAATATATTTTTTTAATTTTGTGTATTTTTGTACTCAAACAAGTACATAGGAACATAAAATGCAAGAAAAAAAATGAAAATTAGGTTTTTCAGGAAATTACAGGGGTGTACTCAATTGAGTACACTGACCACTCAAGTATGAAATTTTCCATAGTATGGTTTTTCAACGCAAAGCGGTTTTAGGCCCTTCTTACATTGCCAACGTACTCCTGAATGACATAGAACACATCCGCAGCTGTGTTTCAATTTTGAGATAGAAGTATCTAACTCCATCTTGAGATAGGCCTTCGACAACTGATGCAGTTGGGCGGGATTTCCTTTGATCTTCACCTTGGTGTATATCGTGTGATGTGACGGCGAAACATCTATTGATCCTTAGGACTATAATCACACTTTACATATAAACGCCAAGCATTATCAATAGCCATGTCTAGCATGAACGTAAACAAAACCCCTTCTTACTATGAACAGCAATTATATATTATGCGACAGACTGATCATGTTCATCCACACCTCCATACCAACCTATGCCCCAAAATAGCTTTGCCGACCAAATCTACTCCTATGTCTTCATCCAGAGACCAGTACATTGCCTCACGAAGTAGCTTGTGGTACCCAGACAATATCAAAACCCTGAAAACTTTTTCAAATCAGAGGAATCTAGAAACTCATGTCTATGGTTTTGACATATATACACTCTGCTATTACATATAATCATGTAAAAATATCAGTATCAATATTTATTTCGAATATTTGTACAGGGTTCAGGCCCTTTAGTTCTTCAGTAACGACGTTCTTCATGTCACTAACTCCAGATGCACTCTCATAAGTCAAGGAGTATGTGGGAGTACATTTCCGCCAGGTAGGGTTTAGATTCGAAGTGGATTGTCAGTGGATCTTGCTTTAGCCTTTTTCGCTGCTAGCGTTTCATCATTACTTTCTTCACAGCCACTATCTGCTCGACTCCTAAATATTTTGATAGTACCAAGCAAATCTTGAGGAATAAAAGAGGCCGCCATATCGTCATCGGCACCTTCCTCTTCATCGGTCAACGAGCTTGGGTCCGGTGGTATAATAGCCAAGTCGCAGTCATCATCTTCGCTATCCAGTCAAATGCCTTCAATAGCTTCTTGAAGCCAATTGTAGCTAGTTTCCGATGTAAATTGGCGTATATTCATTGTAAAGTATCTGGAAAAAAAAGTAGTAATTTTACATACCTATGTTGTCACTGTACTCAATCGAGTACAGCAACATTTACGTGATCATAGTTTTATTCTATTAGTGAACAATCAATTATTTTGCTTGTAATAACTAACTTTGATATATAATCTATGTGTAGAAGATGAAAAAATACACCATTAGCACAAATTTCTTAAAAATATCAAAAATCATAACACTTACCCCTCACGCCGTTTCATTGACACAACTTCGATTGACAGTTTCTACAAAAAAATTACGCACGACCCGCTTATTTTTTATTAAATTACCTGGGCAATCTTATAATGAAGTCAGCCAAAATATTAAACCTCAAATTTTTTTATGAGATCTGTGATTTACACTAAATAATTAACATGTACTCAATTGAGTACACTGACTGCTAATGGGTTAAGTATTATAGAACAAACTTGATACTTTAGGAAATAATTTACTCTATTACTAACTAATTTAAGACTTAGTTCATGTTTTATTACTACATTATCAAGAATATTTATCAACTATTAGCACAGAAGTTAAGCTAACCTCATAATAAAATTTCTCCTGAAAACAAAGAGGAAGCATAAACAAAAAGAAACACACATCCATCACTTGCCATCTTTTCTTCGCGCACGCATTGACAAATTTCCAACTTTTCAAAAAGGAACACGAAAATAAAATGCAAAACCGCGTCTGACGCTGAACATCCCTGGACCGGAAGTCGCCGGCGCTGCTTCCGGCGGCACTGTTGTTAGCACCCCAGCGCCTCTTGCGGACGTGCGCGGAACTTACACACTTGAAGAGATGCGCTCTAAAGTGCAACCACTTACGGCTTTATACGGCTAGTTGGGATATTATGAGAGATAGGTGACAGTCTCAATAAAATACTCTATAGCTTGTGAACTCTCTTGTGGTTTGAAAGTCATTATTTAAGTTTTTCCATTTTAATTGTAACCCTTTGATTTCCAAACCTAATCTTAAGATAATTTATGTTGGCTAGGATGAACTGACTGAATCATAAAGTGACTTTGAAATTAACTAGTGAATTATTATGAGTACTTAGATGAAACCTAATAACCTAAACTTCTTTGACGTTGACTTTAAAAACTTGTTGGACGACAGTGCCACAAGCCCTTACTGAGGATTGCCTAATTTCAGTTTAATATTGAATTTTTATCAATTCCATATCATTAGATAATTTAAAAAAAAAGTAATATTCTAGTTTTTTTTTAATAAGGAATAAAACTAAGTCCAGTCTTACCATCTATTCGAAAGCAACTTAATATAAAAAAAAAATTAAAAAATCTAATTCCACGAGAACCTCACATTCGTTCACTACAAGTAACAAGTTCAAAACAAAAAGTTTAAT
Organism: Maruca vitrata; assembly: GCA_039566165.1. Classification (NCBI taxonomy): domain Eukaryota; kingdom Metazoa; phylum Arthropoda; class Insecta; order Lepidoptera; family Crambidae; genus Maruca; species Maruca vitrata. The sequence continues at coordinate 3,536,745 of CM076926.1, forward strand.
AACCGTTTCGATTTCAAAAGGCGATCACTGATTACCGGCCATTGTGTGGCCGAGCCACTGGGGGTGAAATTTTTAACCACCACCCGTCTGACCCCCAAAGGGGGTTGGGGGGCGCATCTGCTATTTGCGGACACCGGTGGGTAATTCTGTTGCGTGGCCTCTGGGAATGTGGGATCTGGCCTTTTTCGTCTTTCTCTTAAGTGAGAAATAGTACCTACTAAGAGGATAGGAAGAAGAATTTAGTTCTACTAAATTATCAATTGTCTTAGAAGCAAAAGTGTCTTTTTATTGACTTTTTAATGTTTTATTTATATCATCATCTTTAATAGTTTTTACTTCAAAAGCTGTAAAATTAGAAAGGCTTTAACTGCAATAAATTGCCACAAATCAAAATAAGTAGTAAAAAAAATATGAACGAGAAAAAAATATGAAAAAAAAAACAAGTAGAAAAAACAATTTAAAATCATAAGCAATGGCATTTAAAATACTCTAACATAATTTAAATACAGTCATTCGAAACATAACCCGTCATTCGGCCACACACGTCCGAAGATCGTATCTCGCCATCGGAATTACCTATGCGGTAATCGAGTTAATCCCTTATCAATCGATTTGTATGTCCCGCTACTGGGGCTTTTGTTGACCCTACTTACTAATGTGTAGTGGTAGAGAAACAGTTCTATAATGTCTCTTTTACAATATTTTAAATGATTATAGTTACTGGTTGGTGACACTAAATATTTAAACGATTATGTTTTTTTTTAAAGTAGTAATACAACTAATTATACTTAATTCAAACAACGGATTAGGTATCTTATATAACAGCAAAATTTACAAAAACTTTACTTATATGTACATACAGTTATTATTAAAAATAATCATTGTAATGAGCACATCGTAAAACATAAATAAAATATAATAGATGAGTCCAACTATAAATTGAAAAAATGCGTCCGGTTTTATAGTTGTAAACAATATAAGTACTATCTTACAAACAAGTCGAACAGCATGTTTTAATCAAGTTTTTAAACATAATATTTTTTTGCTAATGCTACAACTTATGATGACCAAACGCAACACAATGAACAATGCGTCGGACAAAAAGGTCACAATATTGATATCGTGAAGACTCTACATACAGGATGTATTTAAAATAACATTAAGAATGTGACAAAGTGATAAATATACAATTACTTCACATTATCAGTAACAGCTAAAATGTAAAACAGAATTAACACTTAGGTACTAAAATTTACTTTACTTGAATACCCATATAGAAAAATTCAAGAATTGTCAAGTAATGATTTTACTCGTCACTTACAAAAAAAGAAAACTTTAAATGAGATGATGGAGTTGAAATCGATTTCGGTCTTTGGTTATTTGATGCTGTTGAATAGGAAAATTGTATTGTAGCGAATTAAACTACTATTTATGATGCTGAAGTCTTATAACCAACCTGTATAGTATCTTCTTTCCGGTCGGTCACAATCTGACCGTTACAATTCAATAATCGTCTTAACAGTCGAGATCGGTTATCGCCGCGCCCACCAGAGACGCGCGTCTATCGATACTTCGATATCGATATGAGTTTTTAATTTAAAATCGCGTAGGTGTTGGTCGATATGTTAATCAGCCATTGATGAGAGTCGGACACGCCCATTCGGCCTTTGTGAATATGGTGAGGCAATCAATTAGAATATATTAAGACTTACAAGCATGTGTGTGTTGCATTCATTAGATTCGTGCGCGTTTAAACAAGGAAGATTGTGTAGAATCTTTATGATGTTATTCAAAATTGAATTTGCAATACCCAATGTTTTTGATTAGTAAATTACTGTATATAGAAACTTCTAGGAGTTTATTTTTAACTGAAATTGTCTCTATAACAACGTCTGGCAAGTAATAAACTTTTTGCTTTTATTGGTTTCATGAAATGTACCTCTATTATTCGAACAAAAATAATAAGGCATGGAATCTCAACCGATCCCATCTCTATCATCTAGAGCGCGATTGTCTCCTCAATAAAATGCGTCTCGGTTCACAATGAGCAATCAAATTACTGTCAAGAGAGGGCGCGGGCGCGGGCACGGCGCTGACCATGTGACCTCATCTCTTACGCGCTTTATGAATGCACTAGATCCTAACCAAGCTTAGTCTGCATTGTTGAACTCTTTTACAGCACGGTATAATTGTATTTTGGGTAAAAATGGCAGCCGACTTCAAAGTTTGTTTACAACGAAGATAATAATATAAAGACATACAATCACGCCTTTTTCCCAGAGGGGTAGGCAGAGATCACTTCCAGCGATCCACTTTTCACCTCTGTGGGAAACGTGACGTGACGGGTTGTGGACCACGTCGCCGCCATTCTGCCTTGTGCATTGTTTTAACAAGGTCATTGCGTTCCCACGAGTAGCAAGGATATATGACGGGGGAAGGAAAAGGGGAGGAAGGATACTATCGCCTCGGATGATTTGGACTCAGTCGATAGTAGCTCGAGGAGCCGGGGTCGCTTACCCGTATACCGTTCACCAACCACTACTTCTACATCTATAGTTAAGCATATTCTCTATGCTTCATGAACATTGTTTCATAATACCTTTTCTTAAAATATACCTTAACGTAGGTTTTCTCAATATGTAATCATGGCTCAAGAGATGTTAGTATATTTTGATGAAAGCGTCTCTTTAAAAAAGCTACGTCCAAATTTCAAAACAGTCCATAAACTAACCAAGATAAGAAGCGTAAAAGAAAACCAACAAATCTCTCAACACCAGTATAGCGTTACATAGATTTCAATATCAACAGTCTTAACCCGCGTTCGTACGTGATCCTCCCGCGCGTATATTTCATAAGATTTTAGAGGTGCATGAATCACTCTAGACACGGAAAGGCGATCACTCACCACGACTCGTCCCTCGGACCTTCGGCTGCTTAGCATGCGACCCGCGCCCTTCCCTAGGCCCAACGCTGCGATATGTGAGAGCTATTACTAGACACTTTGCCCGTGTTAATATTGCTGTAAATCACCCATCGCGAAACGATCTTTTCATTTCAATTTGGCTTGTCTGTTTTGGCTGTTTAGGATAGTACGTTTGCGTTCATGTCTATATTTTGTGTAAACCAACTAAGTAGTGTTTTTTACTATTTCAAAATTGTACAAGTATGTTATTTACAGTATCGATTAAACATCATCGTATATTTCATAAGGTTCATCAATCATGTATGAGTTCTAAAGTATCAAAAATTATACTGGCAGGCCACCTTTTGTAGCGTCTCATAGTTCACATTGCTTACAATTATTTTTTTTTGTCAACAGAACCAAGCAACTACGTGTGTTCGACGTGCAAAGCGCGCGTGCACTCCGCGTGGCGGCTCCTGCAGCACGTGCAGCACGTGCACGGCGTCAAGATCTACGTAGAGACGCTCCCGCAGCCCAAGCAGAACCACTCCGCCTCCAGCACCTCCTCCACCAGCTCCGGCTGCTCCTCCAGTGCCCCCCTCCCACCCCCAACTCTACGCCATCACCCCCTCCTTCCACCGCCAGACCTACACTCCCCCTTCGGAGTCGGCGGCCTACTCAGGATGCCACTACCCGGCAGCCTACCCCCACTTGCACACCCCTCAGTCCCACCCGCGCCACTCTTCGCTCGACCCAACCACCACGACCACCGCTTCAGAATGGAACAACTCGTCTCCGAACAGTTCCGACACCACGGACTCAACCTCGCAGCTGCCGCCGCGGCTGTGGCAGCCAACTCGCTGCCTCCACACCAAGCATTCCCGTCACCAGCCGACCGACCACCAGTTGTCCCCACGTCGGTCTCGGGGCGAGACAGACCACCGGTCTCACAACCACTCTCTCTCGAACCCCAGCTGGATTTTTACTCGCAGCGCTTGCGGCAACTGGCCGGTACGACCAGTCCAGGGGCGGCCACAGGCAATTCGAGCTCTCCTAGCCCCAGGAAGCATTCGCCTCCGTTCGCTTCCCCGTCGCCCTCCCGAGTCGGCCAGACTCCACCGGCGGGCGCCGGACCCGGAACGGTGGACACCCCTCGCGAAGCCACGAGGGCGCACAGTTCGACTTCTCCCGAACGTCGCACTGAGCCCATGGCGGCGGACGCTCCGCCTCCAGAGCGAAGACCATCTTCGACACCTCCAGCCAAACGCAATAACGACGAAGCCATTCACAGCTGTGAGTTCTGCGGTAAGAAATTCAGATTCGAAAACAACTTGATCGTACATCGCCGCTCTCACACCGGAGAACGACCCTTCAAATGTAGCGAATGCGACGAAGCATTCGAGAAAGCCTCAAAATTAAAACGACACATGAAAATTCATCGAGGTCCCGATGCTAATACTGAAGATGATGTTTCTGGCGGGGACACTGGTGAAGACGATTCCGATGATGAGTTGGAGGATGAGGAACTCGATGGTGAGGAAGATGATGAGAATGAGGATGGTGAAGACGTTGAGGAGGCTGAAGATCTGACAGTTTCAAATAGCAGTGCACCCTCAGCACCACCCCGAAAGCAAACGCCAGCTTTACCGGCGCATCCACCAACGGCCTCCGTAGTCGGAGAACTGATGGACAAATTTGGTCTATCAAATATTGCGCAATATAGTGAAGCGTTCAAACAAGCGCTACAAGAGTCTGGTAACTCGCTCAAGTGGCAGCTAGCAAAGGACCGTGATAACAATAATGGTCCACCCGGCGACAAACCTAACGGCATGCCGCCCACAGCTGCCCTCAGACTAAAAGAGGAATTTGCAAAGATGCCCCCTCAACCACACCCTTTATTCAACCCTTTTGAGAACCCTTTTGAGGCGTCCAAGAGAATGAAGCTAGACATGGAAAGAGGAGAAGGCTGGTGGTTGCCAACGTTACACGCGCAACGGCCGCCAGATAATATTTTCGACGGGCTTAAAAACAGTAGCAATGGATTGCTGCAAAATCCTCTATTGAAGACAAAAGATGGTAGACGGAATGACACTTGCGAGTTCTGCGGGAAGGTCTTCAAGAACTGCTCAAACTTGACTGTCCACCGGAGGTCGCATACGGGGGAGAAGCCCTACAAATGTGAGTTGTGCTCGTACGCTTGCGCGCAAAGTTCAAAGCTGACCCGTCACATGAAGACCCATGGGAGATTAGGGAAGGACGTTTACCGTTGCCGGTTCTGCGAGATGCCCTTCTCCGTGCCCTCGACCTTAGAGAAGCACATGCGGAAGTGTGTTGTGAATCAAAGTAATGGTGCTCCATTAGCATTATCCGATGACTCTAACGCGTGCCGTGACGAGGCCTCGTGACTTTACCCCTGGGGCGGACTCCGGCTGCCGCCGCCCGCGCCACCAAGCCAGATCTTCTAACCTGTGCTCTAGTGCGTCAAAGCGCAAAACAGGTCTCTTGTTCAACTTCTAGTCTTAAGAAATGTATTAGTTGGCGATTATTTGACGACCATTGCAATATGCGCCCAAAAGATTGCACCGAAGGGCATTATTAACATATCTTTCGTGTACTGGAGTAGTTGATGTTCCCGTTTCGTTGTTGATGTTAATTTGAGAATTATGTTTGATTTATTCCGAGGCTGTATCGTGCGTGCGTTACTATTTCGATCTTGTTTTGACATGTTTTTATTTATAGAAAAAAAAATGTGGAAACCAATGCCAAAGTTAGCTATGTTGATTTAACATGATTTAGTTCTTAAGCTGTATAGTGTCAATTAAACATAGATTTTTTCCAGTAATTTTTAGGCTCTTGATAGTTTGATGTAGTCTGTGTTTCGAAGTAAGTTGTTTCGTAATTTTAGCATATTATGTAATATATGATAAGCAAAATGTTTCCTATCCTAGGTAATGAACTTCTGTACATATTAGTGTAAGGGTAATGACGTGTAAATGAGTACCTACCTATTGATGTTCATATTTATAAATGACGTTTCGCAAATTATAAAAATAACGGAAAAAACGGTGAGTTTCCTGTAATCGATAATTAAATAAGCATTGTAGAAAGCAAAATTGGAATCGATCTAACGGTAGGTGTTATCATTGAGGTATTTCTAATTAATTAGTGTTTAAATTATTAAATTAAAATAATTAATATCTTGTGAGACGTTCGATCCTCATTTCTATGCTTTTGTTTCTTACGAAAAGGAGCTAGTTATTTTTTAAGACTGAAAATAATTCCAGTTTTGTTTTTAAATTAATGTTTTCATGTGATTCTTGATTCGTGGAAGAACATTCACTCGTACCTAAATTTAGTCCAAGCGTGAAATCTTTCAGTATACGTACTTAATGTAAATTATAATAGAATTTATATTAGATAATTATAAGTAAATTATAATATCAACATTTTGTCGTCCATCGGTCTCCTAATGAATTCCGTTCTGTTGTGAATTATTTAGGACTTCTTCAGACGGTTGTAATTTGAATCCTGGCACTGAGTTCGAGGGATATTGAGTTTACGTCGTCTGGACGAGACCTAATAATGCTAATCGGGCCAAATTTAACGTAAATTGTCCGAACAATTTCAAGCAGTCATTTTAAAAGCACTTTGTATTTATTAAAATGACTATTTGAATGGAACTCTTCGCATTTTCGACTTCGTCCCAATGTTTTATGTGCATCATTGTAATATTAATCTAGTACTTACGTCAGAATATATTCCGATTTATAAAATGTGAATTCATAATAACTGATGTAAAAATAGATATATTTGTTGTGAGATAACTGTTTCTTGTTGTTGTTTCCATCGGCAGAATATCACAATTTTATCTGTTTAATTGTGGCTTTTAAACAAATTTATTCCATTAACCAATATACGTAAATGAGGACGACGAATGGAGACAAAATAGCGAAACAAAAAAACTCTAAAACAAATTTTATTGTGTAACGTGAAAGATGAACTGTTTTTATTATTTTTCATTTTTATTATTTTTATTTCAATAAATATCCACGATTTGTTAATCAACCTTGTCGTTTTTATTACCCTGAGAACAATCTACTACTACTGAATAACATACTGAAAATTATGCAGTTACTCCGTCAAAGTTATGCATCAATGTAGGCAGACATATTAAAGCTTCTAAATAAAGACTTATAACTGAGCTGAACTAAATAACATTGTTGTTATTGACTGGGTCTACTTTTTTTAACTTTCAAGTAGAACTAAGTATTATATTTCTAGACATTAATTTCCGATGGGACAGTAGTAGGGACCCCCCAGGGGGGTCATCTGCAATCTAATTAGAACTAATCTTATAAGAAAGGTTACTAACAAATAAGCAAAATAGGGGTCTATATGGATATCTCCATTTTATTTCCTAATTGACTACGATGATGGCTTGGAGTAGCCTTGTCATCATCACTGGACTTGCGGGGTAGTAGATAGCTCTCACTCCTTAAATATCTCCTTAAAGTATTCATCAGCTGGATTTAAAACTTTACTCAATGATACATCATATTTCTTACTCACACAATATAAGCATAATAATAGTACAACATATATTGGTAAACACTACGGTAAGTGTGCTCTAAGGATGTCGATATTATATATGAGAGTAAGAAAGAAGGCTACAAGTTCGATTCTTTGCTAAGTCTTATTCCAAGTATTATACAAAATTTCATTACGTAAATAAAACTAAGCGAAAAACATATGAGTTATAATATTTTAGACGTTTGCGTTCCATTACACTAAATATTAGTCTTTATGACTCGCAAAGTCGCAACCACGATCGGTGTAACCCAGTGGAAACGTAGGACAGTAAGCTAGCTATGTATTTGCCTCGTTGGTCTATTGGTAGCAAGTGCGTTAGGACCGAGAGGTCCCCGGTTCGAGTCCGGGGTCGGGCAAAATTTGTGTGAGTTTTTCTGTAATGAAATTACTCAGCCCGGAGTTAGGAAGTTGGCGGTTGAACGCCCGTGCCTCGGAAAGCACGTTAAGCCGGTGGTCCTGCGCCCGATCTCTCATTGGTCATGTCAGATTGCCGTCTCACCGAATCATGAGAGTAAGGGAATAGAGTGCACTTGTGTTTGCGCGCACACTTATGCACTATAATATGTCCTGCGCACTTGGTTGATCTCAATTGAGATCGGCCGCCATGGTCGAAATCGGTCGGACGCCTTATATTATTATTATGTATTTGCTACTCTTAATATTGCGTGTAGGTAGATCGATAAATACTAATAGTTTGAGTTACAAGAGTTAAAAAAGTCGTAAATTACGACGGCATTGATTTATGAAAAATAACTTTTGCAATGGTTTAATTTTATTGATTCATTAAATCTAGCTGGGCCTTCCCAAACAAAATTCTGGGTTCGATACCTGGTCAAAGTCTAGTCTCAGTTTATTATTTTGTTTTGTAAGAAAAAAAGTGGTTTATCCACTTAAAAATACGAATTAAAATTGAATAAGACACGTGGCTGTAAGTACATTAGGAATTACTTTATATATTAGGAAAATCCAATTAATTGTAATTAGTTAGCAATAGTTTTAGAAAGGAAGGTGTGCATAATCCACATACACGATTGAATATATTGGATAACATATAATTAATATCATATAACCTGAAAAATGCTTTAGGTACATTCATAAAACTTGAAATCCAATTTTGACTAAGTATGACAAAAATTTGCTGAACACTGAAACTTAAATTAAATGAGTTGACTTCGAGAAGGTTCCTAATCGTCAAGCATTCAAAAATGTATTAGTGTCGAAAATCAAAAAGTGGCTAATTTGAAGTCATCATAACAATTAATTAAATATCGTTTCCATACCCATCCGTTTCTAACGAAAGATGTCTAGTCGATTATTTCGAGTTATACAAATCATGCTCCCGATACGTTCCCGCCAACATGCGACTTCGCCTAGCCGTCAACTAGCGCCATCTATTGGAGAGTAGCGGAACTATACGGGAAGCTTTTATTCCGAGAGTGTGAAAAGTGGTTAGAAATAAACGTGAAAGTGATCATACATTTCTCTATCTTTCTTGATAAATCTAATATGATATTGTTATTAAAAATATTTTTCTTAAATTACAGGCATAACAGTTTTGTTCACATTTTTTAATTAAAATTAAATAACTTTAGGTACATTGTATCTTTGAATACGTAAGTAGAGCCATTATAGTATAATTATTTTAAAAATTTTTTTTCGGGGTACTAACAACCCAATGCAAAATTTTCCTTTTAATAAAAAATATCCTTACTAATTTTGACCATTTTCCAAAAGTTATTTTCATTTATTTAAAAAAAAACCCTATACATCCAGAAGCTCACGAAATCGTCACAAACTAGTTTATAACAAAAGTCTAAATTTCAGTCACTATCTGCGTCAATCTGACGCAATGTGTATAAATATCATCAATATCATTCCCGAACACCTCAAATTGTTTAAAATTAAAATAATTTAGTGGCTCAAAGAAAGATTCTTTATTGTTTAGAATAGGTTTTTAAAAACATCTAAGTAATAAGGAAACCAGGGTCATATTGGAGTAAAATAATTGAAATATATTAACAAAAGTATTTATTGGTAAACATTCGCTATGCAAATTCAAAGATTTAAATATGACAAGATACTTGAAAGTACTTCGGCTCTATAAAAATATTAATAAATATATATTTAAAATATTCTATATGTTATTATAGATTGTAAATGTTAAATCTAAAATTGATTTTCAGGACCTAAGAAAGTACCTTCTCAACATAAAATTTGTGTGCCAGAAATTGTGAAATATGCGGACTTTTATGCATTTACCACCTGTAGATTTTTTCTTTTTCTCTATCAAATAAACATATTTCTATTTCTACAAACTCTTACCTGTCTGTCATTTAGCCAAGTCAAACCTACCGACTTATTGAGATGAAATTTAGAAAAAGTCATTTAACCGACTTCGCTAAAAGGGAGTAATTGAGTATTAATGTTATAATAAATGGTATAATGACAATAAGAAAATTCAATTCAATTAAATTAACCCATAACATTTTTCTATGCAGGTTTTGTCACAGAATACCTTGCTAGACTACTATATATTTAAATATAATATCATTTTAGCTGTATAAATAAATAAAATAGCTTTGAACCATCATCTTTAAAAAAAAGAAACACTTTTTGATGTACGCCAATACATTACAATATTACCATTCATGTCATAATAATTGATGTTCTGAGATTTCATTTGTTTATTTTAATTATTTTCAAATAAATTAGTCAAGATATTATTTTTATGTGATTTCTTAAATTATATTTTTACTTTTAGGTCTCACATAATGAACAAGAAAATTGTGTCCATAAAAGTTCTTATAAGAGCTTCTCTTACAGGAAAGCTTCGATCTTAAGCAGGCATTGATTTTTCGTGTTAGTTTTTCAGAATTCTAATAGAGGGCGACACATCTGATTTCTTAAGTTTAACATAGATGGCGCCAAGAGGTTAAGAAGTACTTCTCATAATCATAAGATATAAGTACCAAAAAATATGTTGCACATAATATAAATGCATGTAATAGGTAGTTATCGTTATAGATAAATAATAAAGTTAATTGATTAAAAAGTACTTTGTATGTTTTTGTTTACTTCTATTCTTCCTTTTAAAGTCCATGATAAAATAATAAAGGACGATAACATAATATTTTTCATAATAATGACTGCACTTCACCAAAGGATATTGTGCGTTTTTGTATATTATGTGGACCGGAATGCACCAAATAATTCACCTAGAGATGTAGTTACGCGGAATAAAAGTTTATTTCTTGATTTTGACGTTGACTTTATTTTAGTTAAACTTTTGATAAATACAATTATCATCATTCGTCTTCCCGTAAATAATAAATTAGAGTCGCGTTTAGAATTGTAAGTTTAATCTGTAAAATAAGCTAATATTCAAATGTGTAGTGTTCGCCCAAGTAATAGACAATACACCGTGAAACTTGAGTGGTTGTTTTCCCGTGGCAGAACGATTTGCTTTTAGTAATAATATCGTGTCATGCAAATTACTCCTTGAAAAAAAAAATTTTTTTTTTCGAATTTTCAAAATAATAAATTTCCAACTCGAAAACGAGAAAAGCTATCGTTGTTTTTTAAGATGTGACGTACTCAGGTACTGCTTGCCGCATGAAATCGATGCTTAAAGCTAAAGAAGCTCTACGCCCTAAGTAATAAAGTGGTTCGAACATACTTTAAAGTTTCGGTTATACCTTTCGTAAAACCAGTATTTATTGATTTTACTTAAAAAATAACTGCACAAATCTATTGTGCTACTAACTCAAATTTCACGGCGTATAATTATAATAATTACAACAATGGCAATTTCAAGCTTTCCAAGCAGGTGATGGGTAGGTTTGGAAGAGACCATAGCCTAGCAGCATGTGTGAAAAAATATATATTTCGTAGCCGTAGATAACAATATAGCTATGCTCTAGCGGTACCATGAGTTAGCTATAAAAAACTTATGTAGGTACGTTAAAAACCTATCGAATTGTTTTTTTTCATACTACCGATTTTAATTCTTAGCGGTCAGTTCTTGGAGCGCTGTAGCAAGTTTTTCATAGACATAGGCGATATCGAGTCTGTCACTTTTAACTCATGGTAGCGCTACTGTACTAAAAAGGTATACCCCCCCCCCCTTTCCCTTAAAAAACGCTACAACAACGATAACCAAGAACCACTAAATTATTAACTTAATGTTTGTTTACAGTCCAGTCCGTAAATTACGCTTTTAACCCGTAATGTTCCAAGTTTCACTCCCACAGGAGTGGACAGAGTTAACAATTCTTTAGCAAGTTCCCAGCCTTATTATTATTATTAGTTATACGCAGTGCAGTCGCATTAAACTTGCCCGATTACGATTTGAAACGGCTAGTTTACGGCTTTGGAACTAATAAGGTGTTTTAGTTGGAATTGGAAGCTGGGTTTGGAATGAAACTATGGATGGATATCGAATACTTTGGCATTTAGATCGGATTAGGAGTACTACGTTATGAAATTAAAAGCTGAAGTCATAATCCTATTTATCTATACCTAATATTATAAGGCTGAAGAGTTTGTTTGTTTATTTGTTTGATCGCGCTAATCTCAGAAACTACTGGTTCGAATTTATTTTACCATTTATCGAGAAAGGCTATATAACATCACGCTGCCAACAAAATTGGTCTAGTCCCGTGGTAAGTAGCTAAGTACTTGTGTTACGGATATCAGAATTAACAGTGGACTTACAAATATACCTACCTACTTAAAAATATTAAATAATACACCCAGACATGGTAAAAACACCGATGTTCATCACACAAATATTATTTCCTAGTGGGAATCGAACCCACGGCTCTTGAAACCGTAGTTAGTGAGCCTGGGCCACCATTGTTCCACCGAGCCAGTCAAGCTATTATCGTTCCAGCATCCATGTGTTGCATTTAAAAAGTAAGAAGTCTAGTCGATCATTTGATGAACATAAGGTTTTCATATTGGAATTTTTGCAACAGGGTTTAAGTAGTTTTGATGATGATAATGAGATGGATATCGAATATTATGGCGTTCAGATCAGGTGAGAAGGTTAGAAATGCTTTATTAATTTTATGTTGTTTGTCAAATATGACAACTATTGTTTTCTTTTTGTGTGTAATTTTCTCATTTTAATTGAACTTAATGCGTACCATGTATATGTAGTTCTTATTTTTTTTTTCTTTTCTTTTTTATAATAAGCTAACAAGATGACCTCACTCCACCTGATGGAAAGCGGTAGTGAGATCCAAATATGAGGTCGACAGGCACAATAGACCATATTGAGCCTGTCGCACTCACCCTGAAAGCCCGCTTAAAGAGGAGACCACTGCTGCGGCAACAACGAGACACAAGGCGTGGAGTCTCGCATTGAGAAATAAATGTCTTTAAACCTTTAGAACATAGGACTTTATCTCTGCATTGATAAGCTAGCGAGCTTAATGTTATGTCTACAGAGTGAGGCTCGGTGGAAGAGTGGTTAGTGACTCTGGCTACCGTTCCAAATGTCGTGGTTTCGATTCCCACTTGAGAAAAATATTTATTTGATGAAAAATTGTGATTGTTCCGTGTCTTTGTGTATTATTGCATAGCTTTTATCGCGGGCTTTGAGCGCGGCGACCGAACCAAGAAATTCCGTAACGAAAAAAACCTCACAATCGTCTAACGTCGTTTCAGTTCGGTAGACTTCGGCACGGTGTTTGTGTGCGTGCGGTTAGACGTATTGTACGACTCTACGAAACTCGCACGAATCGAGACGAGCTGCTCCGAAATCGGACGATGCTATGCAATAGCTATACCGCGGCAGTCCCCGAGTGCCACACGTCTTTTTTTAAAAAACTTTACTCTGACGACTAAGTACTAGTTCTGCTTAGTTTAAGGTGAGATGAAGATGTTCCAAATATTTAATATTTATAAGAATCTATGCTTGTTTCATCTTTTAATTAATAACTAGTCACTACAAATTGATTTGACTCTTCAATAAATAGCTTACATTGTGCAGCCGTTGTTCGGTGAGGGTTAAACCCACTTTAATAGACAACTATTATTAATACTATGCGTTGATGGCCGAGTGGTTAAGGTCGTTGCTTGCCATGTGAGAGGTCGCTAGTTCAAGCCCCGCCAGGAACCACTGTTTTTCAAATTTGAAATTCATAATATGTACGATTATCCGATGCTTTAACTGTGAAGAAAAATATCGTGTGGAAACCTTGTACAGGTTTTGAAGAAATTCTTAGGTTGTGTAGTCATCCAACCCGCATTTGGCATGCGTGGTTGACTAAGGCCAAGTTTAGGGTAGGCCCATGCCCAGCAGTGAGGTCTTATATGGGCTGATGATGATTAATAATAATAAGTATGCAAGAGAGTAATAGACATTATGCACATTGTAAGTTAAAAATATCCGATTGCTTTGATAGTCCAGTCATTATGATTCATGTTTGTTTGATTATGAAGCATGTTTTTAACTGTATATTTATACAGCTTCAGGACAATGACGCCTTCAAAATGCAAGTCTAATAAGAAAAAATATCTAATTAAAAAGCCTATTAATTTTTCCAATAAGGATAGCACAACCCTAAAATGTTGCATGTGTTACGGCCTACTTTATTTTAGTGACCGGTCCACTCTTGACCAATGGGCAGTCTGACCCCGCCCAAAGAGGATCGAACACAAAAATTGTACGAGGGGCATTTTTGTAAGCCGACACTCGGACGTTGGAGGGTTGAAGGTATCGGGTATGTTTTTTTTTCTTGAATATTTTACGTTGCAATTATTTTTTTAATAAGTCTGGCATTATCAATGTTCTACGATGTATAAAATAATAAGATATATAAATAATTTAGAGTTATTTTAGATTGATGAGGCTATTTCAATTTTTTTTTCTATTCTTCCTAATACCAAAAACGAATACCAACTATATATTACGAAAATAACGGTATTTACAGTAACGGTAGTACAACGGCTATATTAAAAATATTGGTATTTGATTTTTGATATCAGATCAGATTTTGTCACATTTTCTAAGTATAATATTTCAGGTTTGATTACTTATTTATTTTTTAATGTGCAATAATAGGATTTACGTGTTTTGAACGGTTGTTTTATCAGTATTATTTAGCAAAATATTGCATCATCATATTTTATGAGATAACATTATCCAACAGACATTTTTATGTTCGCGATGACCGTTAGATACTTTATTATATTTTAATATTACTGCGTCGGCCATTATAATTTGACCATCTGCCATTTTTGACAATGCAATTTTTTTTGCAAACTGCATTTTGCAACATCGGATAGGGGTAAGGTACAAGAAAAACTGGTTTCAGTTTGCATTCATAAATTGTAAGTAGTTGCTGAACTGGTATATTGGATATATCAATTATGTTAGCGAAATATTAAAATGGCACCGATTTTAATCAAAATGTGAATGTAAAACTATTGTGTTCCATTACCAAAAATGTGAACGTGGAAATGAAACGCAATGGTCTTATTTTAATACACTTTAAACACTGGTGTCGTAAATTTTACTTTAATTTGCCTGTTAGATTGTACGCTATTAATGTTCTTGATTTAATCCTTACTTCCTTACTAATATTATAAATGCGAAAGTAACTCTGTCTGTCTGTCTGTCTGTCTGTCTGTCTGTCTGTCTGTCTGTTACGCTTTCACGCATAAAGTACTGAACCGATTTAAACGAAATTTGGTACAGACATAGTCTAGAGCCTAGAAACGGTTATAGGCTACTTTTTAACCGACTGCGCTATAAAGAAGTAATGTTTTAGCCGTTAAACATCTCTACGCGGACGAAGTCGTCACAGCCACTGGACGGATCGAGATGAAATTTAGCATGCAGGTAGATGTTATGACGTAAGCATCCGTTAGGACAGGATTTCCCGAAATTCCCACGGGAACGGGAAATAACGGGAAAATCCTTTTGTATGAAAAATACTAACCGCATAAGTTAGACGCTTGAAATTTGACATGCAGGTACCTTAATAAATTAAAAGCTTAGTTGCAACAGGATATTGTAAAATTCCCACGGGAACGGGAGTAATAGGATAAAAACTTTTGTATGAAAAAATCTAAACCGCGATATAGATAGACGATTGAGATTTGGCATGTAGGTAGCCTAATGAACGTTAAGCTTACTTCCAACGCGATATTACAAAATTCCCATGGGAACGGGAGTTATTGGGAAATAACTTCTGTATGTAAAATCCCTTACGGGGTTGAAATATATTATACAGAGATAGAGATATACCCGAAGCGAAGCGAGGGCGGGTCGCTAGTTTTAAATAAAATTACTATTTAAAATGGAAAATGTCTAAAAATCTAATCCATATAATTATCATAAGTTGAGATATCGGCTTCATAGTTCAATGTAGCTAAATATAAACTGTTTAATACATTGCTCTAATAAAAAATGTCTGTTGCATAATGACAAGAACATTGTTTCATATTTTAAAAATAATTAATATGTTATTACATCATCCAAAAGAATTACGAATTTAGTCAACAATTTCCACCACCATTACATTGACATGACCTACAAAAAAATATCAAAACTAATAACTTATCGGCACATCAACACTAGTAGAAAAGTAATAATAGCCACCGACATGTGTCTCACAATAAATAATAAAACTTTATTATGTGAAAATAATATTTTCTACCCCAGCACGCGTAGGGTTATAATTTTGAGAGAAACGGGTAAACGGGTCGGCGGGGTCACTCCGGCCCGGGGGCGCACGAAAGGGTTAAAACGCCCTAATAACTGGCCGCACGGACCATAGTAGGGTTGATGTCGATTACATACTACGTGGGTTTGCTGTGAATAGAATCGAGTTTTATTACGCATGCCTGTAAGTTTGGTGATTTATTCGATTTACAGAGATATATTTTGTTATTCGATTTTGATTTGATACTTTATCTCTTCGTACTCGTATAATATTTTAATATACAATATACTAGTGACCCGCCCTCCAAGTATACATGAAAACCATGAAAATCCCTCTGTCAATAAAAAAAAACTGCGTCAAAATCAGTTGCAGTTTTAATGATTTACATAGGGATAGACGCGACTTTATTTTATACTATGTAGTAATGACTTCAAATTAACTTAAATAATAATCGATTCATATTCAGCAATTTTTCAAGTGTAACTTACCTACTTTGACAATTTTACGTTACTTTATTAGTAAAAATTTTTGCCGTGTTCCATTATAGTCATAGCCATACACATCGTTATATACAATATCTCAATTAAAGGTTGAGAATGGAAGTATGTATGCGATGAGTAACAGACTAAACTAACTAACCTCTAGAAGTATCCACAATAAAGAGGTCTTATATAAATACTTTAAATACCCAGTCGCTTTGTAGACTCAACAGCAAAAAGTCACTGCGGGACCTTAAGTTTTTTTTTTTTTTTTGTAATAAATAGAATATAACTATTAAGCCAATTTAAAGACAGTATTATCTGGATCAAATTTAACTGTGAAAACATTAATTATAATTTTTTAACATTGTAAAATATTTTACATACTAAAATACACACATTACATAATTATTCATTACTAAACTGCTGTAATACAAATGAATCTTTAAAGTAAAGTAAAATTTTCAAACCTTAATTCTTAGATTAGGCATTAATAAAAATAATATTGTACAAGCACAAGGCTTACGCTGGCCGGATGTTTTTGGCAAAACAACAATATTAAAAACAAAAAGCCAATAAAAACAAAAGAGTCCCACAAATAGCGGACTAACTTTTAATCCAATCGTTTAGCAAACAGAAGGCGACGGCCCGCAAATCTTGAAACTTTAAATAGACAAAACAAGAAGTTAATTAGAACTAAGCCGCGCAAACAGCTAGACAATAACACTGCAACTACTTAAGTCTCCAAACATCCGGACCACGCCTGCGACATTCAAAATCTTCATTAAAGATCATTCTGTAGAATGTAATCAAAGCAATAGACGAAATAGGTGCGCATAGTTACCAAGCCACCAGCATAAAGTGACCTACCCTGCCTCTCTTTGACCTTAGAACAACCACAGAAACTTAAGCCAGCGCCTAATCAGCGAGAGTTCTTAGATAACTGGCAGGCCCACAGCAACAATCCGAATCAAAATTCAAAACCGCGCTCTCTCTTAATCCGTGTTGAGGATCACAATAAAAGGTAATACATTTTAACTCCTGCGGTGTGGGAGCGAATATGGACTTTATTGCGAGGAGGGGTGGGGCTACTGGGAGTTGAGAAGCCCAAAATAAGATTACCCAAGCGAAAGTAGAAGGTGAAAGGAAGACATTTTGTTGTAAGCCGCGGCGTACACTGGGCTCAAGGATAATGAGTTCAATAGAAAATTATAATTTTAATTTTCTAGTTATTAGGGGAACAAAATATGTATGTGTTTCTACATAAGATACATTTTAGGAAAGAAAACATATTTTTTCCAAACTGAAATACGATGATGGCTTAGAGTAGCCTCGTAATCATCCGCGGACTTGCGGAAGCGGATGAAATGAAGGAAAAAAAAATATTTACTATCATTCTCTACGGGACCAAAAAATAATCAGTGTAAGCATCGAAATAAAATTGTATTCATCTTGTAGCAATTCAACTCTCATTTATATTTTGCTTAAAATTTCAAATGATCCAATATACTTTACCTATATTCACCTACAGCCATTCATCAGTCTGGGCTAAGTGGGTTTTATGTTAAACAGGAGATTTTATTAAATAAGTGAAAATTATTACAACCTAAAATTTTGATGCAATTTTTCTTTTATTACATTTTATTATTTCGCGCTCCATTACATCAATAACTATTATATTAGGAAAAGCAAGCTTTTCAAAAGCGTCGATGGCTGAATGGTATAGTCGTTGCTTGTCATGCGAGAAGTCGCCAGTTCAAACCCCGTCACGTACTACTATGTTTTTAAAATTTGAAATACATATGTACGATTATTCGACGCTTAAACGGTGAAGGAAAATATCGTGAGGAAACCTGCACACCTACGAAAAAATTCTTAAGTTGTGTAGTCAACCAACCCGCACTTGGCCAGCGTGGTTGACTAAGCCTTATGGTCCTAATAGGGTAGGCTCGTGCCCCAACAGTGGGGACGTATATGGGTTGACTGGTTTGGGCTGTGCGTTGATAGATCACTATGTCAGTCAGTCAGTCAGTATCTTTTGAATTCTATATACATATTTAGATAATGAAGCTTTCTATTAAAAGCTCTCTGCAAGCTCTGTGTTAGTGTGCGTCGTCGCTTACCGCAGGTGGGCAGCCGTAGCGCCTCCGTCGTTCATTTGTGCTTAGCAATTAACCCGTAGCGTCGCCTCCGCTACCGGGGACCCAGGACTTGTGTGTAACTTGTATCTTGTCGGGATACCTTTTTCATACTTATTACTAGTGTTTAAAATTAAAACAAAAGTTTTTTTTTACGAAAAAAAGAGTTTTCGCCATTATTGGATTGGGTTTTAATTGTAACAAGGAAGTGAAAAGGATGATAAAGAACAAGAAATTAAATAAAACGGACTACCTACATATTTGTATAGTACTGATGAAAAAAAACAACGTGAAAATATAACGCGGTACTGACCGTCCGTGAAATGTCTAGACAAAAAGCATATTATGTAATAATAATACTACTCCAGGGCTTAAATAAAGTTAATTCCGAAAAAAAATTATTTGCGCATACATAATCTATCTATTTGCTCAACAAACATAATCTAATCCGAAAATTAAACACCAATTGTTACAAACCTCAAAATATCATAATCTAATTTAAAACTATTTCGAAAACAAAAGAGTCGAAATAATAGCGTCGCACATCAGTAATTTGTGTGGCATCAACGCTACGTAAGGTAAATAACAAAGAATATATAACACAAAAGGCTCCCACGGAGGGAATGTGGACAATTTTACACGACTATTTACAACCCCGCTGTCCAACGGTCTCGGGAAATCGTTGGGTTAGAGATGGGAAATGTCGATACAGATATCGATACGAAGTATCTCTTAAATGTACTTGTTTGATAATAAAGCCAGTTTGTTATTAACCTTCTTCTGTCCGTGTCTCTGTTAAAAATGGCATTCGATACAATACTTTTACACTATGTATCGATTATCGTGAGAAATTAAAAGCTACTAGTGCAAAATCTTCCCTTTGAAACCCCTCCAATTTATATGCAGGATGTCCCAAAAAGTAGTGTCAAGCGGAAGCCCTGAGATAGAACATCCTGTGGGCCATCCATGTTCCGCGATTTTTTATAGTTTTCGAGTTATGATTTTTTTTTGTTGAGAATAATTGACCTAACCGACTAAAAATATTCTAAAGAAAAAAGTATTTGACTTTTTTGAGAAATTATTTTTTGTAAATCAATTTAATGAGTTTTTCTTTAATGCCTAAAATAACCAGAAACTTCTAGACCAGAGACTACTTTTTGGGACACCCTGTATAATAAACATTGTAGAATACATAGGTATATAGGGACAGAGAAAGCGACTATGGTTTTACTCTATGTGAGTGATCTTGCAGTAAAAATTATGCCCAGTTTTTTTTGTATGGCCTTCCTTAACCTCCCTAAATGCCACATTTTATAAACGGTGCTTCATAATAATGAAAATAAATATCTCACAACATTACCTACGTTGATCTGAGTCTATGTAAAGTTGCATTAGTAAATATTATGATACAAATATAATTGATAAACAATGGTGGTATCCACAAAACATACCTACTTAAATTTACATAAATAACACAACCACGTACGAAACATATACTGACGTTCATCACACAAATATTTGATTCGAGTGAGAATCGAACTCACGATTCTAGCGCAAGAAAATTTCTAATAAATTATGAACGTTTAAATAAAGACTGCTTCAAAAGAAACTTGCTCGTTCTACGATTGACCATAAGTAGTAGTAAACAAAATCAAAATCAAAATTTCTTTATTTATGTAGGCAAAACATGCACGTATAAAAACTTACTACAACAAAAATTCCTATAAAAAACAAAAACCAACCAAAAAAACAACGACAACACCGCGCATGTCCCCGCACAGCCGTCATCAACATCAACACCGCATTCGGAAAATCTACACTTAACCAGAAGACCGAGCCAGCCCTACCATTTATCCTTACACTCGCAATGTCCTGCTGGGGGGCTGGGGGCCGGGGGGCTTATAGGCTAAATAACATCACGCTGCGACCAATAAGAGCAAATAAACTATGCACAATGTGTATAAAACGGAGGAAGTCGCGGACGAAGTCGCTGGCACAGCTAGTGCTTAAATAAAGCCAGCTGCAAAAGAAACTTGCTCGCACTACGATTCACCACAAGTAAAAGTAAACATAACAACGAAAGTTCCTATAAAAAACAAAAACCCAACCAACAAAACATCGACAACACCGCGTATGTCCCCGCACAGCCGTCATCAACACCGCATTCGGAAAATCTACACTTAACCAGAAGAGCGAGCCAGCCCTCCCATTTATCCTTACACTCGCAATGTCCTGCGGGGTGTTGGGGGGCCGGCGGGCCGGCGGGCCGGGGGGCACCCACGACGCAGGAGTTCCGGCTTTGTCTCACCATGTTTTTGTCATTTGACCTCACGAATCCACCCTAAAATTCAGCCTTTGGAAGCGTATTTCTAGGCTTACATAGCTTTTGATGCAACGCAAGTACGAGTATGTATTTTAATATAAGTGAAATAGGAGACAAAGGAAATATTTTTTTAAGCAAATTTTTTCAACTTTGTATGTAAATAAGTCTTGTACTTACTAGATTTAATATTCTTTGTCTGCCATAATCGCCCTATTTATTGGACCTTATTGAATGCATGCAGTACATTAAATGAGCTATGTAGGAGGCATGTAGCGAATCAAGTTAAAATAAAGCAGTTTTAGCTGCTAATTTACTAACTTTTTAGCTCAAAACTCGTATTTTAAAAGTTACTTTCTCAATACTGACACTTTTGTATGTCCCCATAATTTAGAAAATAATGGATACGAATGAAAGTAATTGTAAGCTTTTAAGATTTCGAATACCGATACGTATAAGTCAATGTTGTCTTTGTTGTTTAGTTTTAGCCAGTAGTTTTTTTTATGGAAAAAAAAAGTTTTAATTACCAAAACATTTTCTAAGTAAAACCAACCAAATTGGACCGAGCCAGCACAAATTATACTCATTAAAGCAAATCCACATACCTAACCCTCCACCGCCCGAAAACGAAAACAACGCATCAAAAACGTTCAGTAATTACACCACACGTACTGGGGGGGTGGAAGAGACCCCGGGTGGGGTCCACCCGACCCCCGCGGGGGTGGGGGCGTTCCGGCCCATCAGTCTGGCCACGGCAATTCAGATGATGAATTAATCCAACAAATGTGACGCTATCACTTAGCCCTAATGTACGGGTATAATGTTACCCCCAAATTTCGGGACTACACTTTCAAATTCGGGATTTTAATGCAAGCTTTGTTTTGGGTGAGATAAGATGTTTTTGGGAGAGGGATACTACCTTTTTACAAAGTTTAACTGCTGTATACTACCATGGTGTGTACTGATTACAGGTAAAGGTATGTATGTAAGGACAAAAATAAAACACCGTCAAATAATTTGGTAGATTTGGATAACTCGATTTGTTCTGTTAGTTAAGTAACTATTTTTGACATTTTTTCAGGATTTTTTTCTAAAACTTAAATTACTGGTCAAATAAGTAAAAATGGATAAAAATTGCAGAGAAAAGATCCTTTCAGTTTTAACAATTAGATAGATTCAAATACAATGGAAATACATTAAAAGTATTAACCCAATTATTACATTCTCAACAATGAAACGGGCACAGAGTTTAAAACATTCCAAATGTGTATTCAGACCTCACCCGAATATCAAACTAAAACTTCGCACACGCAGCTCGGAATAAAGGTGTTGTTTTAATTACATTATCAGGAGAACACACGCGGGGGCGCGTTAGACCCTTCTCACGGGCTGAAAGACATTCAAATAATAGTCTTTGGAGAAAAGTGGGACGTGTATGTGCGGGTACAATGTGCCCCCGCGAGGAAGTTTTGATTGCGATTCGGCTGTCGCGGTTGACGGGTTCGATGAGTTGTCAGGAAGAGGGTCTCTCTGTTAGTTTGTATTGTTCCAGGAATGGAAATTTTTGTAGGCTTTTGGGGGTTGAAGTAAAAATTTGCCAAAAATCATTGACGCCACCGTACCGTACCGTATATTGTGGGGTATCTGAATTGACTTGACTAGTCCTCCTACCCTACATATATTTAGGATGAGGAGTATTTTTATAAAATTCTTTATTTTGTTTTGTAAAAAAATCACCTTAATTTTTTAATTATATTTTAATACTTAGTTTACATTACTTAGTTACTCTATATCTTTTATTTAATAACAGATTTTATCCAGATATTTGATTATTTGATATTCATCCAGACTTGACTATTACTATACATTTAAAACTTCATCAGTTTGAGATCAGGAACAACCCGTTCTGTACTTCCGAAGAAAACACAAATAGCCTGAAAATGTCATACGAAACAGCAGGAACAGCTCACAGTCGTTCCACTTTCATTTCGTTTTGCTCCCACATCCAACACAAATACTTCTATCCAGTTAGACAAAACAACAAGATGGCCAACGTCACCGTCGAGTTCCATAAAAAATTTAGAAAACCGTGAAACAATAGCGAACATTCGTTCGCTGCAGCGCGAGCGTTCGGTCTAGCGTGCTCCACGAACAATAGTGACCATTGTTACGTCCATTTTAAATGAACAGAATGGCGGCGTCCTAAATTCAAGCGTTAAAGCGAAACTCGGATTGAAACAATGGTGTCTAATCCTCGAAGGGTTAAATGCATGCTATTGGTCACCTCGGCCCCCCCAGCAACTTTTGCGACCGTTCTGCCGATGTGTGAGTGAGGGGGTTAGAATGCGCTCCCAACTTAATTTTGGCAAGTCCCATCTTTGACAATAACGAGTGAAGATATTAAAACGCTTGTATGGTTATAAGATTCACTTTCTGAAATGTAATACTTGAGTGATTACATTTTTGGCACGTCTACAAGATGTATTATGTTACTTTTTCATCTTGTCGTGTAATGCCTTTCATAAGGAGGCCCTTCGGTATATCAATGGGTATCAATAAAAAATATACAAACAGACAAAGCCATTGTTACAAGATCTTCACCTTAAACAACTCTACCATGGTATTCCATGGTATCACCGTGTTACGCATCTTTTTAATTTATTACAACAACAACTTTTGCATTTGTTACTAAATGATTTATTTTTAAAAAACTCAAAGAGACAATCAGGTACGTTGAAATATATTCATTCTAATCTCCCTTTATTTCAAATTAATCAAATCACCAAACAATTTACAAAGCGTAGTTTACAGTTTCATAAACCAAATTTTAATTCAATACATCCAAGTCCATTTGCTTCCATCCCTCAAATTACCAAAAACCTGTATTTCTCGTTCTATTCTCGTTTTGAAAACATCACGTTGTGGGGTCATTTGAACTGGATCATTCTTTTGACGGTGACCGGCGGCGGGGCACAAAAAGCTATTGCACGTTTTGAGGTAATATTGTCTAATATTCGGTAATACAGTTTTGTCAACAGAAGGCGCGTACGTTGGAGGGTTATTTGACAAATTATCGGTCGAAATAGTGCGGTGTTGATGTTGGCTCTTTGTATTATTGATCACTTGGTTGTTTGTTAATGCTCTGGTTGGATTAAGTTAACAATAAATGGCGATAATTGATGATAGAGCATCAGCGACGATATCTACTGACATATTGTTAAAAAAATAGGTTTTTGTTACTTAATTTATTTGTACATTTTTATGAACTTAACTATGATTACGCTTACCTCCGACAGAGGACTCGAAATAGACTGACGATGATTGTTACTCGAATGTAAAAGAATTGAATTATTCTTGTATTAAGAAAAAGAAAATAAAAATTAGTCTCTCCTTCTAACATTTAAGAGCAAAACAATTATTCATCTAATCAGTATAAAAAAATAGACACCGGACGAGCAAGTGTGAGAGGACTTTAAATCATCGTTTTATTAATTCAAATTATTTTAAAATCAAATTACTTATCCAGGATCACACGTAATTTCAAACAGCAAATTTTGGTTGGAACTTCCTTTTATGCAACAGATTTGCTTGTATTAGGAAACCTCTTCTTTAAATATTACAATATGTTGTTTTTTTAATTTTTTTTTCTACTTTAAATCTTAGTTACTAATTTTAAATTTGATTTAATAGTAAAAACTATACATAAAGTAAATAGTCTCAGTTCATTTACCGTTAACTAATCTACGTGTATGTACATACACCAACATAGCAACGTCTTGGACCAAGCAGTTCTTATCTGTTGTTTAGCGTCGTTATGCCCGTAAATCCATGATTCCGTCGTCCAACAGTCTACATTTGGTCGTTTATATGCTAATGTTAATCCTTGCCTCGATCCGGCCAGCAATGTGTAGTGCTCTACTTAGCGCTATCAGATCTCTAGCTGGTACAAATTAGGCTGACTCGTTGCGCTGATGTGACAAAATATATTGGACTTTGAGAATGATTACGCTTTCTAGAGCTTATGACCGCGATTGCCGCTTTAGAAGGTAAAGGTATCGCTAAGGATAATTTCAGAACTCATCAATAAGGGTAGTATGTACCTTATAAGTAAGAATGTTATTGCTACAAATTTGACTTTAGCATCGCACCCAGTATAGATAAAATTTACTAAAAGAAAACATTGTCGGAATAAGGTGAATAATCCTCTGTGCATTTTTATTATTTTTTATCAACCGGTGAATGTTATAGTGCAACTAGAATTTTTCACTCCGTATTGATTGATAGAAAAACATCATTTTTTTTATTTATGTCCTTTTTCTCTGGTTTCTAACTCGTACAAGTCCACTTAGGATGTTCATGGTTCAATCTCCATCCGCATGGTCGATGGCAATGCGATTTTTTTTTATAGTCGCCGGCTCTGTTAGTCGCTGTATTGGCGCTTTACCATTCTTTGTGTTCTTATACTCGCATGTAACATTAATTTTTCGGGCTTCTAGTCAGACTTTATACTTATACTAAAAAACTAAAGATTTTAAGGATATCTCACTCGGAATGATTCACATTACATTTCTATTTTTAGTTATTTTTTTTTGTAAAATACTCTCAGGGTTATCGCACCTGATAGGAAGCGGTAGTGAGGTCCACATATGAGTTAATCCTTTATGTATTTTTACCATAATAATATGTTTTTAAGATAATTTCTCTCTTCTTGTTCACACAAGTTCCACATAGGACGTTCATGGTTCAATCTCTATCCGCGTGGTCGATGGCAATGCGATTAGTCGCCGGCTTCGTTACCCGCTCTATTGGCGCTTTGTGCGTTTGAGACGAGACGGGTCGCTTCGGCCACCTGGGTCCTCGCATGGTGTTAGTTAATACGGATACTTGTGTGGTGTTGATGAGATTCTTTGTGTTCATATACAACACGCATGTAGATAATATACATTTTTCGGGAGTTACACTTTCTACTAGAAAATTTTTCCAAGAATTAAGATTTTAAGGATATCTCACTCGGAAGTGGTTTAGAACTACGCAATAATGTTAGTTCCAAATGACTAAAATAATGTTACTTTGGTATAAAAATAAAAAATATATAATAACGATGAGGGGTTAGAGTGAGTACGGATACTTGTGTTGGTAACATTCTTTGTGTTCTTATAACTGTGTAATGTTTTCCATATAACCTGTGGTTATGTTGAAGATCGATCGAGATCGTCGAATGAAGATAAGATCGATTATGATCATCATCATCAGCCTTTTCTAATATCCCACTGCAGGGTATAGGCCTTCTCCGTAGAACGCCATGCACTTCGATCCTGCGCCAGTCAATGTAATTTGATTTATTGCACATAACTTATTGTTATAATTTTTTTTATAATTTTATACACCAAGTTTACTTTAATGGAAATATTTCTATATCATTTGTTATCAAAACGTAAGCAATTTTTCATTGAAATTAAAATAGTTAATAATATATTTTATCACCGTATAATTTATTGAAAAAATTAAGATATTGTGTTCTTTTATTGGTATTCACAGGGAAAATACCAATCTCTATGCGTAATTTGTTTGATTGTTTTTTACTCCTACTAACATCTTAGAACATTAGGCTGCGAAAGCTTAAGATCGTAGATTCAAGCCCTTGTCCATACGCACATGAATGATTTTTTTTTTGTACCAATAAGTTTTGAAATTTACTAAAAGCGTGTTCACATATTCACCAGCAGACATGTTCCTAGATCAAACCACTAAACCACTTAAAACTCAAAGCAATCTGCGAAATTCAACACTCAGCGAAATTTCATTTAATTGACATACAAAGTCCTTTGAAACAGGTATCCTAGTTAATTTATTCGGATTGCAAAAAAAAACTACGAAAACAACCCAATAACAAGGCAACCTCTGCAACAGTGTAAATTACCAATTAGCCTTACCATACAGGCGTTAGTCGCAATCATAGCTTACGTAAGAGGCGAAAGGGTTCCGTAGAAAATTCTAGAAAAAACAACCAATGCAATCAGGTCGGATGGAAACGTGCAAGTTTTTTTTTTTCTAATAGGTCGTCATAGTTTAATTACTTTCTCTTTGATCGTGGAAGTTGTCCTGATAAATGCAATTTTCTTGGTTAATAGTGTAGATACGACCTTAGGCGTCTTTAGGTAAAATACCTTGTAGTTGTTAGTATCATAGTTACTAGAAGACAATGGATAATTCGTGAAAATATGACACTTAAGAACTTGAATCAAATCAAAACGTAAGTAAGTCTCATATTAATAAAATTACAATTATTCAATTACGTGATGGTAACGACTCTATTATTAATATTTTTTGTACCTGTATCTATAATAATGTTTAAAAATGCAATTATATTCACTGACCGAAATTTAGAAGCAGGGCCAAATATTTTGATTGCACATTCTCAGCTGTAAGTTAAGTGAATCAATAATGGGGAATATGCACACATTTTTTTTATTATCCTAAATAAATCTTTAATATTGAAGAAATATGAATATAATTTTATTTTTCAATTACTTTAACGACAGCAGAGAGAACGACACCTGTTTAAAGTTCCTGAGTAGACAGATAATCCAGTCCGCAGGTATTTTTGCTCTGCAAAAGGTGGAGTAGAAAAGGTTTAAGCATCCTATTGCTTGGGTATGGCTGCCTAATTAGAATCCAAGTTTTCGACCTCGGGGGGCGCATGCGCGAGCCGCCATCTTGAATTAAAGGTGTCGAAATTCGTTTTTTTCTAAATAACGTCTAAACAGTTAACTGTATGACTAAAGTGTCTATGAAAAGCATAAAGAAGACAAAATTACTTACATTTCCTTCATACATATTTATTCTGTAAGTCTTATAGGTAAAAGTTTACAAGCGATGGAAAAACAACGAAATTTGTTGATCATCGATACAGCGATTTCTTTGGCTGCAACATTTAAAAATGTTTATATCGTTGGTGAAGATAGCAGGTAGATGTTGCTTTGGGGTGGCGATAGTGCTGTCATCAAAACCAGAAGATCTACGTCTTCACCAACGATATATAAACATTTTTAAATGTTGCAGCCAAAGAAATCGCTATATCGACGATCAACAAATTTCGTTTTTTTTCCATCGCTTGTAAACTTTTACCTATAAGACTTACAGAATAAATATGTATGAAGAAAATGTAAGTAATTTTGTCTTCTTTATGCTTTTCATAGACACTTTAGTCATACAGTTAACTGTTTAGACGTTATTTAGAAAAAAACGAATTTCGGCACCTTTAATTCAAGATGGTGGCTCGCGCATGCGCCCCCCGAGGTCGAAAACTTGGATTTCTATTAAACTGCCATACGTAAGCAATATAACGCCAAAACATTTTCTACTCCACCTTTTGCAGACCAGAGGCTTTTATATGTCCCCACAGACTGTACTAAGAGAGATCCGATACGTCAGGTGACGTCAAATTACACTACGGCCATACGCAATCCATACAAAACTCTGTTTTGTAAGAAAGAGATGGAAAATTAACTTTAATTCATTATAAAGCCTTCGTTTTTAAACCGATTTCCACTTTAAATTCACATTGTATTATATTTTGAAGTCTATTTGCATAAGTTGTTGAAAAAATCAAGATTGCCGGTTTATGCATATTCCTTCAAGCGTAGGGAAATGACATACACCACACCATAAGTTTATTGTTGTACTTGTACTTTTTAGCTCACCTGATCAAATCTCTATACATCCTTAAATTACCTTTAAGGTTCGGATCAATACTTTCGCTTTTCATTACATTAAAAACTAGTTATTATGGGTCTACCTACACGGCTAGAGCTACAGCTACTTACCCGGCCATTTTGCTTGCGACAAGGATTGGTGTATCACTTTTGAAACGTATGGCAGCAAGCAGCAAGCATAATTCGTTCATAAATCACCTGGTTCAAATATATCCATTTTACTAACTTTCCAGCCAGGTCCAAATCCAATGGAACCCCAAAACTATCGCACTGTCGCGGCATTGTGGTGTTAATTAGCGCAATGCGACCCCGCGATTGCCACTCTTGCCACTCTTGCCACTCTTGCCGCGATTGTCGGGCTGGTGCCTCTGATGCCACTCCGCCACTCGCAACGGTGGTACCACTGGGATATCGGATGCGATAGTAATTAAGGGTGCTAGATCACCTAGGGGATAGACTGTTGCACTTATGGTGGCATTAGTGTACACATCGCGAGATTTACAGAAAAAAAAAATTTCAAACATTTCAATTTATCTGTATAGAGGAAAATCGACCGACTGCTAGAGGTAATAAGTCAATTTCCTATTTATTAAGATATAAATAAAATCGATGACAAACTTTTCTTTTTAATAAATAAAAGGTAAAATCAATCAGAGAGATTAACAACAAGTGGATTTTCTATTTGATTATAATTATAGTGAGAGCCATCCGTTCTCCCGCAAGTCCGGTGATGATGACAAGGCTACTCTAAGCTATCATCGTAAGTTAGTTAGGAAAAAAGATTATAATTAATTGATCAAATCAATTGATTCGATAATATATCAAGGTATTACGCATATTAGTCGCCAACTAATATGCATATTTTTTTTACCATATGACCGCAAAAACAAAATCGTATATATTACAGTAAATAATAAAAAATGCTTTTGCTGTACTCTACCCTTTTACAACAAAACCCGCATATAAATTCACATTCTTGCAATATTTCAAGAAATATGGACACGTAAATGCAAGAGCGAAACAAATAAAAAATCGTCAAAGATGAACGCTTTCGTAGCGTTGAACGGTTCTCTCGATAAAACCACCTATGGCTTTAAGAAGCGAACAGCACTTAAGGGGGATGGCGTAATGCATCACGATGCAAGTCAATACTTTAACAGTTTTTTTTTGTAATTGAAACAGCATTAACCTATCGCTGCTTTTAAACTTTTATAAAAATAGTATCATATCTACCTACAGTTATCTTCAAATATTAACTACATTTATGCTACTACTTAAAATTCTGTTTATAGGGTTTAAACTAGGACAGAACACAAAGTTTTATATTGGTAAACAAATAAAAAAAAATGATAAATTGTTATTTTACCAATCTAATTTGTAAATATCGAATAATTATGTTGGTACTGGTAAAAATGTATAACATTTATTTATTACACAAATATATTCAGTAGATAAGTTTGAAGGAGGCATTTGCCTGGCACTAAGATGATACATATTCATCATCATCATCATCAGCCCATATACGTCCCCACTGCTGGGTCACGGGCCTACCCTAAACTAGGGCGATAAGGCCTACAATTGAAATGATACATATTTATAAAACAAAAGTTTGGAATCAAAAATTTAGTTTAGCCCTGTCTCCATCTTGCTTACTCTCGTCCCAAGCTGAAGGCAGCGGGGGTCGTCATTAAAAGGCTTTTAATTCTTGATGCTTTCTCCATTCACATGGCCGATACGTTCTGAAACAAAATACGAAATTGTTTGCATTATTTTTACATCTACTTGTTATAATGGCAACCATTTAACCACACTTTAGAGATAGACTGAAATATATGATTATTACTAGTACAAATAAGGTATAGGACCTACGAAAATGTCTTAGAACCGATTATAAAAATGTGTTCTTTTGTGAAGCGAAAAATGGGATTTGTCTAGCACTTGCTGTTCGCCTATGTTTTAAGTAGTTTCCGTCCGGTGATGATGAAAACATAGGCCATCATTTTATGTCAGTTACGAAAAATATCAATTGATTCGTTCCTATAGTGTCTTAGTTCTATAATAATAATTATTATTGTTATTATTTACGATTTCGTTTTTACGAACAATAAAGAATATCCACTTTATTTTGAGGCGCCATCTGGCGATACAAAAAAAATCTTTTTCAATCCGTCAGTGCCAACTAACAGACACATACTCAACTACCCGCACGGCACAAAGCCGCTGTGACGACCGACTTTTTAATTAACAATATTAAAATATGAATTCATTATCAATGAAGTGTTTTAAAGGCGGATCATAGAAAATGTCTTAGCACCGGATATCAACATTTGTTGTTTGTCAAAAATGGGATTGCCTGGCACTGTGGAGTAGCCTATGTTATAAGTAGGAAAAAAAAATCAATTGATTCGTTTCTATAGGTAGTGTCTTAGTTCTTTAATAATAATTATTATGATTGTTTTGATTTAATGCACACTTTTATGTTACAATAAATCTACATACAGATACGTTTTTGTTTTTACGAGCAATAAAGAAACATTTTGTGGCGCCATCTGGCGATACAAAAAAAAACCCTTTTCTCTTTCCGGTCCCAATCCGTCAGTGCCAACTAACAGACACATACTCAACTACCCGCACGGCACAAAGCCGCCGCTACGTTCGCGACGTCACTTTGTGACGACCGACTTTTTAATTAACAATATTAAAGTATAAATTCCTTATCAATGAAGTGTTTTAAAGGCAGATCATAGAAAATGTCAAAACAAATTTTTATATCCGGTCCTAAGACCGGATATAAAAATTTGTTGTTTGTCAAAAATGGGATTGCCTGGCACTGTGGAGTGGCCTATGTTTAAAGTAGGAAAAAAAATCTTGTGTCTTAGTTCTATAATTATAATTAGTATTGTTATGATTTAAATGTAGGTACACTTTTTGATGTAACAATAAATCTAGGACATATAGAAAAGTTTTTACGAGCAAAAATAAAGTGGATACCACTTTATTTTGTGGCGCCATCTGGCGATACAAAAAAAAAACCCTTTTCTTTTTCCGGTCCCAATCCGTCAGTGCCAACTAACAGACACATACTCAACTACCCGCACGGCACAAAGCCGCCGCTACGTTCGCGACGTCACTTTGTGACGACCGACTTTTTAATTAGCATATTCCCTCTTTGTGGCGCGCCGTGTAAATTAGCCGGGAGCAAGCAAAGCCGGGACGCGTGCCATCATTGCCCCCGTTTTTATAGGCTTTGTACTGAGCATTAGCAGATTATGCTCTCTGAGTTGCGTCTGGGACTGAAAATTGAGATGTGCGACTGAAGTGGGCAGGGGAAATGATGAAAACAATTTAAAAAAATAAGTTACTGACACCGTATTTATTTTAAACTAGTGGTTCCGGCGAATTTCATACCGCCAATACTGATTCTTTTTCTATATTTTCTCATTGAAACCCTCTCTGGACTACGACGAACATTTTAAAACCAAAATTACCTAAATCGGTCCGGGCGTTCTCGAGTTTTAGTCAGTTTTATGAACTAGAATCAACTGAGGAATATAGATATACATTATTTACATCAATATTTATGTAAAACATAATATGATATTATACGCTTAAGAGTTTGTTTGTTTAGTTTAATCTCAGGAACTACCTAATGGTTCGAATTGAAAAATTATTTTAGTGTTGCATAGACCATTTATCGAAGAAGGCTTTAGGCTATATTCATGCTGCGACTAATAGGAGCAAAGAAACAATGTAAAATGTGTAAATGGCACAGCTATTATCATATGAAAACATGAAACAGATACAAATACAAATCGTTTAAATTATTTGTTTCAGAAAGATGACGAACCCACTTCTGGCGTAAGGACTCTACCAAATGTGCCAACTTACGGTCAGAGTCAATACACAACGTTCCTATTTCAGATGAAACACTAATATGTACTATGTATTTTAATTACGATAATTAATGTGTCCTTTTAATTCTCAAATGTGTAATACCTTGCTCTTTTATAACGCAGTAGTTTTAAAAGTAGCCTATTGTCGTTCTGAGGCTTTAGACTAACTTCACCTATCATAAAAATCAATTTAGTTCTTTTGGCGAGAAAACGCGATATACTACTTTCTCATTAAGTAAGGATAAGTCTATAACTACACTAATAAAAATGTAGACACTGGAATTGTCTGCAAAACCGAGCTGCTTTCTCTTGAAGGTTATTAATAATGAAGTAAGGATAAGGCAGTAACTATACTAATAAAAAAGGAAGACTCCATCCTGCACTCTCCCATTAAAACGGCATTCGCATCATCGCAGCCAAGATCAATAAAATAGTAAAAACATTTAAATTGTGGTTCTCGCACGCAAAAAGTTGTCTAAGTTTACTTGCCTATCTAATTATCTTTTAAATGCTCTTTACAAAGAATAAAAAAAACTGATTTCGACGTATCGTTCTTGTTATTAGGACAATAAATTGTTATGAAGGTCTAGCTTTCCACTTGCGACTACATCTACTTTGCGACTTTATCACGTTTCGTGCTTTCTCTTGAAGGTTATTAATAATGAAGTAAGGATAAGGCAGTAACTACACTAATAAAAAAAGGAAGACTCCATCCTGCACTCTCAAAACGGCATTCGCATCATCGCAGCCCATCCCATCACGCACCCACCATGCATGCCGTCCTTTGAAGCCGTCTTTTGTGCCGGCTCCTCCATTCAGGTCTCGATCCCGCTCGTTACACTCGCTTCATTTCCTCCAGACCGCGTTTTGTCCTAAATGCCTAGTCGCGTTTGTAAGCTAATGCCAGCTTGTTAGCCGAAACAATGACTTTTGTTAATAAGTAAGGCCGCTAAGTTAATAATGCTTGTTGAGAGCTTGCTACGAAGATTTTCCCTTTTTCAATATGACAACGGGGTATTTGTGGGGAAATGAGAAGCTTTTTTTTGTGTTTTTTCTTGTGAAATGTAACGGTAGTGTAATGACAGAGGTTGAGCTTTATTAATTAAACGAAACTGGTTATTCTGGAAGATAGGGGGACTTTAATTATTAAAATTTGCGCTTGGTAAAAATATAGAGTGTAGGTAATTGTAATCTGTAGGCAAGTACATAGATCCTAAAATCAGGTAGATTCAGGACAAAATGCGAAACATATTTAGTCATTGAAAATATAGAGTGTAGGTAATTGTAATCTGTAGGTAAGTACAATCCTAAATAAGGTAGATTCAGGACAAAATGCGAAACTGGTCATTGTTATCAACACATAAACAAATCATGATTATGAAACTCCAGAATTACGACTGTAGTTAGTAGTATTTATTATGTGAGTTGTGCAATACGAATTATCTATGTTTTCCCTTGAAACCAAACAAGACACTAACAACATTACGCACAAATCTCAATGTTGCAAATACGACCCGGAGGCATAATCACACATCAAGAATTTTAACTTCCATAGTTACGCGCAAGGATTAAGAAATCCCAATCATGGTTGGAATTCTCGCCTTTGCGAACGAAAGAGACAGAGGTGTTTCTGCTATGTATGTAAAAGGGATGGGTGTACAGGGCTGGCAATACATGGGTCTGACATAATGATATATTAATTTCTGTCGCGCTGCTATTGTTTTGTTAGGTATTTTACGAGACGTATGGTCATTAGGTTTTCATAGTTCGGTAAAGGCTGCTGGTTTTGATGGCGTCTTTGTGTGTTTAATGATGGGAGTGATAAATTGCCGGCGTGAAATAGTGATGTTCGGGCCGAGATGTGCGTTTTATTGTTCGCGCGAGAAGGTTTTGTTTGTATAATCTGGAGGAATGGGAGGACGGGATTTCAGCGAAACAATTTTCAGAAGTCGGCTTGAAGGAGACTAGACGTCATTTCATTTTGTGTCGCTGTGCTTTAGCTATTATGTTGAGAATCAGTTTTTAATAACCACACTATGTTCGTATTTGTATTTAACTATCAATAATTTCCTGTATTTTATGTCTTATTAATTATGTTTTTTATAGTGTAACCATTTTAACATCTTTTCATTAAGTGAATAATATTTTACTTGATACTCTGTTACTACACCCTAAAGCAGATTTCAAGGTGTTTCCTGTTATCACTGAGTTTTTATCGTTTTACAAGGTGCAAGATTATTTCCTGGTTTCCCGGCCAACTTTGTTGTTTTACAAACCTATTTTGTCATGTTGACATGGCTGTAACCTCTTGACCTGAAGCCTTTTTCTTCACAGATCACATTCAAAGACGATTGTCCCTCTTTCACGAGCAATCAGGTAGAAACAATCGAGCATCTAAATTATCCGGCCTTCAAGCTCAAACGTGCCTTTTCAGCTGAAAACATACGTATATAAATCTCAATATCCTAATACTTACATCGATATCCAATATCAAGAGTTAGTACGTCGAGGATGCAAGTCACTAATGAGAGCCTTTGATACGGATACTCTTGCTGTGTCGAGGTTTTACGTCATTCTCAACGGGTAGATTGGACACAAAGACAATCTATAACGAGCATTCATTTATTATGTAAAGTTGTGTATGGAAGTATAATAGGCGTTAAAGTTGACAACAGATCAATAAAATAGTAAAAACATTTAAATTGTGGTTCTCGCACGCAAAAAGTTGTCTAAGTTTACTTGCCTATCTAATTATCTTTTAAATGCTCTTTACAAAGAATAAAAAAAACTGATTTCGACGTAACGTTCTTGTTATTAGGACGATAAATTGTTATGAAGGTCCAGCTTTCCACTTGCGACTACATCCACTTTGCGACTTTATCACGTAAAACATTAGTACCTTGAGCTCAGTTGAGTAAAAAGTAGCGCATGTCTTTTCTTAAGGTCTCGACAACAGTATCCATCCAAATTCAGTGGTTCAGTAGTACCATTTCTTTCTTTACATCACCTGTTTAGAAGGCTGCAAACTGGACACTCGCATTAGCGACCGCGGTAGAGGTACATACATACCTATGTAGGTAAGTATTGTGTATGTATGTACATACACAATAAAATCACGCCTTATTCCCAGAGGGGTAGGTATAGATCACTTCCTGCCATGTGCTACGGTCCTGGCACACTATTTTCGCTTCATCCACATCCATAACCTCTTCATGCATTCTCGTCGATTACGGGTACTTTTGATTTGACCTCTCTTTAAGATTTGACCTATCTGGTCATGAAATGTCTTTCTTGGCGGTAGAGGTGGCTCATACAATCTTAAGCATTTATTTTATTAGAATGCTTTTTTTGTTCTAAATGGACGCAGCATAAATTGCTTGTTAAAAGCAAGATGGTGTTAAGTATCACTGATTACCCCAACTGCATTAATTGGCGGGTCGAATCAGCACCCTTCACATATGGCGTTTAACTCAACGGAATCGACGCGTCATCGCTGCTATGGGGGTTGTGGTACTAATGATGAGATGTAACTATATATTTACTTATATGTTAGACGCTTTTCCTCCTAACTGCGGATTTAGTAATTGTAGTTATAGGTATCCTTACTTTTCCTTACTAATATTATAAATGCGAAAGTAACTCTGTCTGTCTGTCTGTTACGCTTTAACGCATAGAATACTGAACCGATTTAAATGAAATTTGGTACAGGTATAGTCCAGAGCCTGAAAGGACATAGGCTACTTTTTACCCGACTACGCTTAAAAGAAGTAATGTTTAACCCGTTAAACGTCTCTACGCGGACGGAATCGCGGGCGGAAAGCTAGTTATGAATAATTTAGACTCCTTTTATGGGGTTCAGAAACTTCTTAATAGGAAATGCATCTCTTTGTTGGCCATTTTTTTATCTGCCCAATCCCTTTATCAGTATCGCAGTGAGGTGCCAAGAGTCTTTTACTTTCTCTATTTTTAGGTATGTAGGTTTCTTTCCTGTACAACCTGTTAAAATTAAATATGAAATTTAAATTTAACTGGAACAAAGTTAGAAAACTTTGTACCTAAATCCGGGACCTAAATATTCAGCATGTTCACTATTTTAACGAGTTCCCGGTATTTCGGCACTATTGCTAGCGCCATGATCACAGGCCAAACTGAAGAGTAACTGCGAGTTAGACTGACGGTAGGTCTAAGACCGAAAATATCGGTCTACCCTCTTCTCTTAAAAAGATATAACAGTTTCTGCGCTCACCAAAAGATAGCTTCCCTTTGAACTTTTGTTTCATGACAATATACTTTGGAGTGACGATTATCAAGCGCCATAATTATGGATTAAAAAGCAATGCAATAGCGCTACCAGATGTAGATAAATATAAATTTTCATATAACCTAACTTTAAGCTCCGCAATACGTACACAATAAACATAACTCAAAAACAAACCCTTGAGGACAGTCGTCCCCAACTTTACGTATTAATTAGAGTCATAGGAACCCACACACAAAGTGGAATATTTTACCAGTCTATCCGACATTTCTTATCCAACCCGCTTAAACGTCGGAAGGGCAATGGGCCCTTGGAGTGTCATTCATCAACAACTCGCTCCTAACTTTGTATGTACCGAAACCGTATAGTGCAGGGAGGTGACGTACAATTTTTTAAACAATATTTACAATGAAATTTAGTTACATTTATAGATTTTGAAATATAGAGCTGAAAAACATGTTAGTTTGTTCATATGCAAACAAATCAGGTGCCGTAGACAATGTAACAATATCGAAACGATAACGAAGTTCAAAAAGAATAAAATGTATGGGATTGACCACGTGATTTCAATCGTCGTCTCACGATTCACGTTTAACGTCAATCACATTTTGTTCTTTTCGAATATCGTTATCGTTTCGATATTGTTACTTTGTCGAAGCACCCTGGAACTTTTGGAAGAATTTTTGTTTTAGACAGGTCGTTTGTGGTCTTATTATCCACGAAGTTCAGAATCAATAAGAATTGAAAGGTTTGTCGTCTTCTTATCGTATGGTTGATGAACAACCTGGTGTCAGAGTTTAAACCGCTCGTAGGCTGTCAGAGGCCTTCACACACCGTAGAAAAATCTCTCAGGTGTGCTGGTTTCCTCACGATGTTTTCCTTCACCGTTAAAGCATCAAATGATGGTACATATGAATTTCAAATTTGAAAAACACATTGGTACCTGGCTGGGTTTGAACTGGCGAACTCTCGCATGGCAAGCAACGACCTTAATCACTCAGCCATCGACGCTTTTTAAAAGAAAGGATTGTCTTCAGGTGCCAATATAATAAAAAAAATTGGTATGAACTAAACCTACATTCTTCCCTATCGTTTAATCAAACCTAGATGTTATATTTATTGTACAACTAATCTAGATATTTACTATTGAATACAGCTTAAACATAAAACCAGGCAAGAAACTTAAATATATGTTTTATTCTTTATAAAATACCGATCGGAAATTACATGAGAGACGAACTTTGCTGTACCGGAAGCTTTTAATGCTCGCAATCAAATTAATTTTATTTCTTAAACACATCTTCATAGCGCACATATTTAACTTGCGCGGACGTTTTGCTCCTAAATTTTAACGTCGCCTCCGACACTTTTATTTGCCAAACTGTAAAACTGAACCAAATGTTCTTAATTCATTAAAACCAAAACATGTTCTATTCTAAGGGTATAACGCTTAGTTTGGCTAAGCAAGGGTGTCATGAAATAGTCGTTTAATGCTTAATTATCGTACAGACTTGACTCAGGGTAACCCTTTTGGAAATTTTCGCCAGTTTTGGTCACCCCATAGGTCCGGCGCGTGCAGAGTCATTAGAACCAGTATACAAACGAAGGTATGGAGGGATCGCTTAATATTGCCATTAGAGTGACGGCCTTTGGGAGGGAGAGGGAGGAAAAGTAAAGGAAAGGATGTGACGCTGCACGCTTGGAAGTAGTAGATAAAGCTAAACATAAAGCTAAACATAAAGCTTGCTTCTTTTGGACATAGATGAAATTTTAAGTCCAGAGTTGATGAATAAAATATCAGATAATTTTACGGACATAGTTCAATGTTTGTTTATTATTGCACAACTCAAGAAGGTAAGTTATTGTTAAATGAAATATATCCAAAAATTTTAATATTCTATGAAGTATTATTGAATATAAATATTTGCCAGAAAAAAACGGATAATGTTCTGAAGATGCTTGTGTGTAGATCAATCTTTTGCCATATTATGCCACTTGCAACAGTGCCGAAATATCAAGAATTTTCCCTAAAAATAAAATAGATGGTAAATATTCCGGACATTCATTTATTTTTTTCTAATGTAAAAATGACAGTTTGAAGTTATATATTCAATGTGCACGATTGGCCCATAGGCATAGGGCCGCCCAGTAGGTCCCTACCGTTTCTAAGTACAGAAGAAAAGCGTACATAACCCCGTAGGTATTTGTTACATACAAACAAACAAACCGAAACTCCATCAAACTAGCCCATTAACAGTCACATTCACAACACAATACTCTTTATCGCCCCTATGTAAATTCGCTCCCACCAATAACTAAACATATTGTTGACTGATAATATCTTTCCATTGCGCAGGCACGGTTGATACTTGAGAACAGGGTAACTATGAGTTTCCTAATGATAAGGAACATTCATGGATACAAAAGTAAATTAAATTGTGCCCTAACGCTTGGAATATTGTGGTCAAAAGTCGGAGTATGTATGTAGCAACGTTGCCCTTTCTCTACAAGTAGCGTTACCATGAGTTGGCTATCGAAAACTTACGTACGTTAAAAACTTATCGAGTTGTTTTTTTCATACGACCGATTTTAGTTCTTAGCGTAACCACCAGGGGCGCTGTACAAGTTTTTCATAGACACATTTACGTAGGCGATATCCAGTCCGTAACTTTTAAACTCACGGTAGCGCTACTGGGCCTTATACACTTATCATTATTTTACTTACAAAAATATAAATTACATATCTATACAACTTTATTAAATTGAAGTGTCTGTTTGTAATATAATGACTTTAATAAAATAATGACTTTTTACTAAATTGGTATGAATCTGTATCGGGTATGAATAACAAAATAACATTTTTTTTGGTTTGTCTGTCTGAAACATTTCCTGGCGGTGGGCGGTCGCTAGTAAATATTTCTAGATCTTTTATATTCCTTATATACAAACTTCAATTACTTGATATAAAACCTTATATCGCAATTCAACGTCTAAAGATATTCTTTTAGCATATCCACTTTAAAAGAACTTATGTTAAAAATATCTACGAAATATGTCTTTCTACTTGAATTGTTTTATAACAGATACTCAAAGCTTGATATGTATGCAATCATTAATAGATACAACAACCGATAAAACAAAATCACCTCAGAAATTCCCCACAATTTCCCAAATCGCAGTCACCTCTCCATTCGTACGTGCCAAAGTCAAGCGTCGAACGAGATTTTGACCAATATACGGCGTGCCAAGCAGAAAGATAAGCTAATGCGAGTTATAGAGGGGCCCTCTATTGGAAAACTAATTTTGCATACACACAACATAACCCCTGCACTCAGAAGGTGCTTCACATTCCGAGACCAACATTAATATAACATGATAATACAGTTGCCAGTTCAATTATTTCCAATTATTGGGGATTATCATACCGTGCTATGATGGGTAGGTAATCCCTTATGAGTGAGCAGAACTCATGTAGATGTCTTATTATGAGTGTTTAAGTCATAATTGGTTGAATAGTGATGAAAATACCTAGCGTCTAGTAAGATTAAGTAATTGAATTGATTAAAATTCAATAACATCGTAAAACACATTTATTATGTGAACCATTATTGCTGGACATTAGATAGGTAATATTTTCTGTTGTACCTACTATGCCCGGATTCGTACAAAATGGCTAAGTTTTAGATGAAATACATTCAGGATTGCATGGATGGACCTTATAAATATAAAAAAGTAATTGATAATTATTAATATCTTCTACAAGATTCAGTTTAAACAGGTCAAATGTTATATAAAAAAATACTACTTCAAATAAATGTGAAAATCAAAAATGCAAAATGGCCGCTATTTTAACCGACACAGCAGGCAATACCAAAAACGACAAACTAAGACAAACCAAATACAAAGATAAGGTATCCCCCACACAAAGTAATCTTTCCAGGGGTCCCAAGTTCCGTAACTTGGAACGAAGTTCGAATAACTTTGGAAGACCAAGGGCTGTTTAGAAAGGACCCAACTTAGCCCAACCCTGAAATATTAATGTAGTTTGAGAGAATCCTATATGAGAGGTGTATATGCTTTATTTGCTAATGGCCCGGGACGACTTCGAGTATTTATTTGAAGGTGGGGTGATTTCATCAGCGGACATTAAAAAATTAAAAGTAAATATAAAAAAAAGATTTTTTCGCTTATTGACGTTTATTTTAATTTTGTTGGTAGGTCAACTGATTATTCTTACTCGTGTGACTCGGGTTTAAAAATATTGTAAATGAGTCTTATATAATTGGAACTACATTATAAACACATACTTACTTTTTATTTATACCAAAAGTGTAAGTACTTCAGCCAATTTAAAATATATTTTTTCAATTACCTGCATATAGTTAAGTTAGTAAGTTTTAGTATGTTTAGTGTCCTAAAATTTAAATTTTCGTTTAAACAAGTATTCTAATTATTTTCCAATCTTGCTGCTGACTATTTAACATTCTGTTTCAAATTACTGGACTCATCCAAATCTTCATTATCCGTCTCAAACGAAATTATAAGACACACGCTTTTCTATTCCAAACGACCCATTTGACACCAAATAAAATTATCTCCATCTACATTTAAATATCAGACTCCCCCACGCACACACTTAAAGCCGAGTTCCCAACATGGCACACGGAGCAAAGGGGTGGACTACACTTGTGTCCTTCCTTTTGATTGCAATTAATTCGGAAACTAGGAGGAGGGGGATGGGGCCGGGCTCGGAAAGGGTTCGCCGGCCAATGCGCAGGGCCGAACTTGGAATGAATTGGAGTTAAAGTTGGTACAAGTGTTTGGTTAGGTTGGCGGTCGTTAGTGTTCGGATCGCGATTGTTATACCAAGTATTGTTGGGTGGAAAAACATGTGTGCCATTATGGTGGGACTTTGCCATTTGTCGGAATGGAACTTTGGATGTTACGTTTTCAACTTGTTCTAATTACTGAGTTTTAGATTCAGTATTATGGACAGAAATATCGAATTTTGTAATATCAGTCTATACTATCTTACACGCTATTATCATGCTCGTAAAAATCCACTCTAGAATAAATGGTAGAGTAACTATTTAATTAACATATTACACTCATTATCAGGGAAGAGTAGAAGTTGCTCCACTTTTTTGGTATAATGACGCTAATGCTACTAACAACATTTTTCTCACACCACGCGAAAGAAAAGATGAAAAACATTATTATTAAGTACGAACTGATGATGATACTTCCTGTAATATTAGCAGTAACCATTTTTATTTAATTTTTATCATTTTTAAATTAGATTTGTATATTCCGTTTCTGATATCTGTAACAGAAGTACATAAGGTACTTGTCTCGGAGTCCAATCACTGCTGGTGATTACGTGATAAGACACATCATTTGTTGCGATATATTTATTAGAGGTATCATGGCAGATTTCACAGTCCGCCCCTGTATGTCAAACGGTCTAGCTCGCCACGCCGCCGTAAAAATACCCGGACGTTTTTATCTTGTGCTCATGACCTGTGGAACGCCTGTTTGCCTCCACAATTAGTGGCTCACTTTATCAAAGGAAGAATGAGTCTGTAGACGCCTTAACATTTATCATTGTTCGAGCGGTTTTTTCGATGTCTACCACGCTTGCTATGGTATGAGATTGCCTGTTGGCCGGATGCTAGGATTGATTAAATATTAGACTTCTACTTATACAATATTTACTTCTACAAAAAAAGCGTCGATGGCCGAGTGGTTAAGGTCGTTGCTTGCCATGCAGGAGGTCGCCAGTTCAAACCCCGCCACGTACCACAGTGTTTTTCAAATTTGATTCATATATACAATTATTCGATGCTTTAACGGAGAAGGAAAACATCGTGAGGAAACCTGCACACCTACGAATAAATTCTTAGGTTGTGTAGTCAACCAACCCGCACTTGGCCAGCGTGGTTGCCTAAGGCCGTATCGCCATAGTTTAAGGTAGGCCCGTGCCCCAGCAGTGGGGACGTATATGGGCTGATGATGATGACTTCTAATAAAGGAGAACTCTAAATTAAACACTGGTGAACACATTCTTAAGGAAGCCGACCAGATTAAGTTTAGAATATATTTAAGTAATAATCATTCAAAGTATATACTGATAATTCATAATACTAATAGCTGATCAACCCACACTCAACTAATGATTATAAATAAATAAATAATTATCTTCTTTTTTACTAATCTGAAGAAAGATTTTCTAATCCTTTTGTTTTCTTCTAATCCTGATAAGATAATCCGAAGATCGTTTGTACCAATCCATACGACTACCAGATGATAGCTAAAGCTAAACACCATCAAAATTCACAGTTCAATAATTCTCATTTCCTAACTATATCTCACCGAGACTTCGGCACCCAGACGTCCAGTATCCTCCAGCCTATACATAGGCGTATAGCAAGGGGTCCGAACTTGCTAATTGCATACGCTTTGCTCTTGATAGCAGGCGGAAACTCTTCGCTCACACAGACCGCTGATTCGCTGCGCAAGTTAGATGCATCTCAAACTAGACGCGTCATCCACCAAATTTAAGGGGAATTTGTTGATAACTGAAATAATATTGGGGATAAGAACTTTGTAGTATACGAACTTAAGGAATGCAAGTTTCGTTTACTGCGAAGGAAATAGATTTTTTTTTATTCAATATTTAATAAGACGTGTTAATTAATAATATTAATAACGAGTTTACATTTTGTACCTCATAATTATTAAAACCATATTTTTTTGCAAAGTGACCAATCTGTATTTAATCTGTCTGTTTAAAGCTTCTAACAGGATTTCCATAAAAAGTATAACATTCTATTCTTGTCATTCCATGTTACTGTTTATGTTATTTAATTATTTTCTTTTTATGTACCACGGACCCTACGACCCTACCCTTAGCACGAGATGTCCAGTTCAAACCGGTTCACAGAATCCTGTGACCATATCAGTGAATGGTCAAATTGGTCAATGAGGTTATGTCAAAAGTCAAGAGGTCAAAGGGATGCTGCGTACATCACCACCATAAAAGAGATGTGTGTGTTTAACCTTTGTAGTTATTTGAGATAATTGGACTGGTTTGACTGAATATGACCAATTTTAAAGGTTAAAATTTTAATAAATTTGTTTACGTTCAAAATGTATTTTGCTGTGAATGTAAAGATTTAATTATGGAAGAAACAGGGGTGAGGAACTTGTGTTTCTGTTCACTTACACTTAAGTTGGTATACACGATAATGTGTGTAGTTTCGCTAAAGTAATTAATTAATTAGGATCTGTAGAAAAAAATTCGCTAAAGTAATTAATTAAGACCTGTAGATAAAAAATGTATTTTGTGAAATTATTACCCTGTAAATTCTTCGGTTAATAATATTTTTGAATTTTTGACGGGAGTTGACGCAGTAAAGAACGGAGTGGTAGTCTTATTTTAGAAAAACCATTTTGGGTCGATGCTCCATCCTAGTCGGTAAGTTAATGTAAAATAAAGTTAAATTAAAAGTAAAAACGTTCCAAATTTTTGGCATACTCACATTTTTTTAAACTTATACATAAAATAGACATAATTATAACGGATTGCTGTCTGTACATTAATGATATATTAGAAGACCTTTAACAACGCAATGGTAGAGACAGACAGACGTGGGAAGCGACTTTGCTGTATACTATGTAGTGATATATCTTATAAATAA
Organism: Maruca vitrata; assembly: GCA_039566165.1. Taxonomy (NCBI): domain Eukaryota; kingdom Metazoa; phylum Arthropoda; class Insecta; order Lepidoptera; family Crambidae; genus Maruca; species Maruca vitrata. Next base: position 3,581,415 of record CM076926.1, read on the forward strand.
ATTCAAATTCAAATTCAAATTCTTTATTGCATAAAAATGAATTGCTGTTCGTTAGTCTGACTAAAACTCGAGAACGTTGACTGTTCGTCGTAGTCCAGGGAAGGTTTCAATGATAAAATAAGTATAGAAAAAGAATCAGTATTGGCGGTATGAAATTCGCCGGGACCACTAGTAAATAATAAAAAGTCTAAAACTGGTTTTCAATGTATTGTTTGGCTCATGTTAATCTGTTCATAAATATAAGAGTTATGCTAATTTAATTAATCACATCTAACATACAAACGCCTAGTTTATAGGCGCGGGAATTTTTATTAAAAATGCTGCTTAAAATCTCATTTCGACGCGCTCGAAGTCGCTGGAACATCTAGTTTTCTAATATATTTAAATCGATCTTACACGTACCGCACAAGGTCGACAATTGCACAATATTTTTGGACGTGACAGCCAAACTTTGTTTTGTCCGCGCCATGTTGCCTGCGGCCGGGAGTTCGCAACTGTCGCTGAGATATGGCAGATTAATTTATTGGTGGCTCATGCCGATTCGTATGCGGGATAAGAAAACTACAAGCAGAGGTCATAGAATACATACACATACACATAGACACACAACAAAAACACACTTACAGCCTTATACTAAAACGATGATTAGGTCTTTCTAGGATTTAAGAGCGGATATTCGATTACAGTAGCGCTACCATGTGTTTAAAAGTGACAGTTGACTCTAGCGGTAACGATAAGAACTAAAAGCGTATGAAAGAAAAATTCGATAGGTTTTTAACGTACGTAAGTTTTCGATAGATAGCTAACTCATGGTAGCGCTACAGGTCGTAGTATAGTGTGTAGTGTAGTATATCAACTCGTAAATGGAACGTAAACGTATCAACTCTGGCTTTCAGTATTCTTTGTATGAAACTCCCTATTGCACCGCTCACTAATCGGAATCGAAACGTTATCGCCTCGTCTTGAGACACATACCGATTACCTTAAGACCAAATTTGAACCTCCCTTACTTTAATATTATTACATCCCTTACTTATCTGATTACATCACTCGTTTAAAAATCTATAACTTGATACGTATGTCCTGTGCATGCGGAAATCCAGGCTCATAATCTGCTTCTTCAGAGTAATCCTTAGATAGAGCGGTGAAATAGCAATGTGACTTGCCGTGCGCAACATTAAGAATCAAAATAATATTCATTTTTACTTTGTGTTACAAATATTAGGAATGGATCCAATGGGTTGGGTTTCTCATATTCCCAAAAATCCGTGAAAAATATTTCTGATATCAGACTCGTCCAGAGGCTTATATTATGTTGACTTTTCTAAAATTATTCAGTTACCTACACCTTAACATGTACCTACTAACTTTAAAGGCTTCGCTAATAATATGTTTATTTCAATATATCAAGATAGGCTATTTTCAAATTGCAAATCAAGCAGGTTCACATAGCTAAGTAAGCCGGCTTAATTAGAATTTGATTTAACAATCCACACATATAAGACAATAGACTAAAAAACAACGTTTCCAAAAGAGAATCTCCTGAAAATTAGGTTCAAGTTAAGTATCTGTGGCCATGTCTAAAGCAAAACCTACGTCTTGACAAATGGTCACTTATGTCCGTGGAAATATAGCGACATTAGGACGGCTGCCAATGGCCCAAATAGCCCGAGTTTATTCAAATAGTGTACAGTAATCGCTTTTTATAAATTTGCTAACTTCAACTTTTTAGATGCACTGTGGCCTCAATTTTAAGATGAGCAAAAATTTTTTTTAGTCCGGTTATTAAAATTTTCTTTTGCAAAAGAACAGTTTCCTATCTGTGTATCGCCGTCACAGAGGTTCGTTAATGTAGATAGTTCTTCTAAATTCGATGAGGTAACATTCTTTATAAAAAAAATATAAATGTAAATATATTTTATGTACTGCTCCTTTCGTTGTAGGTAATATTCTAAAGATGATATCGACAATGAACCAGATTAATTATTCCATTAGCATACTGCATTTTTGTTTAATTTTAATTATATTACCAAGTTCATAAATTTTAACAGAAGATTTCCTCACGCGAAATTAGAAACCGAGATCTGGAACTGCATAATGCAATAATCCACCCCAGGTGATCAATCACAGTCCCAAATTCTCCTTATTACGTTGGGGATAAAGTTTAGAATGGCCGGTGTGGATCTGGTATGGGGTTGACCGTACACACGTATACCCTAGACCCAAACCACAATGGGTAGGACAGAGCATGAATATGCGCTCTAACCCTTCAGGTCCACACGGCAATTATTCAAAGAGAATAGTTTAACAGAAAGGATTGTAAGGACTTCCCTTACCACTCCAAAAAGCACCTAACTCACTCGCGCGGACTACAACTCTTACTCTTATGCGTTTGAGTATAAAGGCTATAGTTGCGCGCAAGAGTTTTGATATTTGAGTTGGAATTTCGAACACAGTTAGGGACGAAATTTCCGTATATTTAGAATATTTATACATTTGTCCGGAGTGGCTTTGGAGAACCGATGCGGATGAAGCAGTAAGTATGCGATAGGTACAATGATTTAGTACGGTACAGAGATTTCGGCGAAATTAGTCTGGCCCTGCCCGCCGCTCTGCTTTGCCGGTCGTTTGTCAAAAGTGTGGAGATTGTGTGTCTATTTGTGTAGGCAGACCGTTTGTTATTGTACCCTTATTAACCCGGCCATTTTCTAATAAGATTTATAATGTCTGTCTACGTAACTTAGGATAAATTCAGTTCATCTTTATATGGTAGTAGGTAATATTATTTTTTTGTCACATTTAATGCTAAATACTTATATGAATTGGCCCCTAGCATCACTAACCTACGCAATATTGCGTAATTGGCATTCAATGTGTTAAAATATCTTGTAAATCTTTTGTTAAGTAAATCAAAAACAAAACCATACTATCGTTATTTAATTTACATAATAAGTAGGTAAAAGACACTAGAGTCATTTTAATTCCCTTCACAGTTTTCTTAGTTGACGGATAACTGTCGATGCTACCTGTAAACAAAGAAAACAACCATTAATATTGTCTTTTGTAAAATAATCAATTGGAGATCAAAGAGAAATCTGTAACTATCATTTTAAATTATGTGGTTAACATTGGGATGTATGTAATACCACTTTCCGCCCGCGACTTCCTTCGCTTGAAATAGTTTTCGTGCAAACAATTACTCGCATATAGAAAAGACAGTGAAAAAGTGGCCTTTATCCTATGTGCACCACATTTAATATGACTGGCTTGGTGGAATAGTGTTTAGTGACCCAGGCTCGCTCCTTACTGTTCCAAAGGTTCGATTCCCACCCGGGACAAATGTTTGTGTGACGAACATCGGTGATTTTTCCGTGTCTGGGGGTTTAATTTAATAAAATTACTTTAGCACTCGGGGACTGCCGCGGTATAGCTATTGCATAGGATCGTCCGATTTCGGAGTAGCTCGTCTCGATTCGTGCTAGTTTCGTAGAGTCCAGCTAACTCAAAATGAAAACATAAATTTATTAATATAAAATTATATTGGACGTCTTTGATATAACATAAGTAATGCCTAAGGTCGAAAGACGTTTCGCTGAACAATTCTAGATTGGTGTTTACATGGGCGAAGTTACGACCGCATCAACTTTGTGAATATCCAATATCTCTAATGTAATTCAAATTGTACGTCCAACCGGTGATCAGTCACTATGCCTGAAATTAGTACTATGTTCCAATCGAACTTCATTTATTTAGCAACGTAATTTAAACAAATTAGAAGCGAACTACATATTTACTTCGTGATGTTCTTTATTTAAGCTATTGCATAGCTTTGAGCGCGGCGACCGAACCAAGAAATTCCGTAACGAAAAAAACCTCACAATCGTCTAACGTCATTTCAGTTCGGTAGACTTCGGCACGGTGTTTGTGTGCGTGCGGTTAGACGTATTGTACGACTCTACGAAACTCGCACGAATCGAGACGAGCTGCTCCGAAATCGGACGATGCTATGCAATAGCTATACCGCGGCAGTCTCCGAGTGCCACACGTCTTTTTTTTTATTTTATACATAGTAAAACTGCAAGAAATATTGTAAGGGGCAGTCATATTTCGTTACATTAAAAAAACACCAACAACGGATTTATTTTTTAAAAAAATGCGTTTATTTATACATACTTTATTTAAGATTTTAGACTTTCGGGTTCCATCACACTAAATACGAGTATTAGTTTTTATGGGTATTCTCGCGAGAGTTCGCTCGCGACCATGATAGGTGTAACCCAGTCGAAACGTCGGGCAGTAAGTACCTATGTATTTGCCTAATATCGCATGTAGATAAAGTTAACGAAAAAGTAAATAAAGACCAACATTCAAACTTATTATCAGGAAAAACTTGTAAAGGATTTCCATTATCTTACTATAGCTGTCTAACTAAAACTATTTTACATTTAACTCCTCCCAAAATACTCAGCACTCCATTAAAAACACATACAACCGTACTCATAACCAGACATAATCCAGATGACATAAAACTACTTTAATGCCGGCGCAGCGAGACAATATCTCAGTACATACAAACAAACGTACAGTGCGTGCCGTGCGAACTTACATAATTACTGCGAATAATTGTTCGTTTAATGTTAGCTGGCTGGAACGAGTCCCGTAAAATATCAAGTGTACACCCACATTCTGTGCATATCTTCTTGCGAGAGTATGGAGAGGACTTTGAAGAAAAAAAAATTGTAAACAAAAAAAAAACCGCCTTCAAAAACCCGACTCACTAAAAATTACAAAATAATATAATACGAACATTAATCTGGGTATGAATTTGATATGTTGTTGAAGGCGGTGCCGTTTATATTTCATGCAGTTTCCTCAAAAATTTAATTGGCACCGCCTTCAACAACATATCAAATTCATACCCAGATTAATGTTCGTATTATATTATTTTGTAATTTTTTAGTGAGTTAGGTTTTTTGAAGGCGGTTTTTTTTTTTTGTTTACAATTTTTTTCATCCTTTTTAGTGTTACATTTTTTAGCACCCTATTAGTTCAGCTCACCTATAATTCTACTGATATTATAACTAGTAGTCTTAATATGTATACAGTATTGAAAGAATTATCCTTTTACTCCAAACAATTAAGGAGTTGACCTTCCATCATCAGCTCAACATTATAACATTATGATTACAAGAAGCAATGCCAATATAACTTCAGAAAATATGTGAAACGTGGTACATGTGCCTATAAAATTTAAGGGTTGCCCTCGATTTCTCCTGGATCCCATAATCAGATCCTAGATTGGACCCTATTAGTTCAGCTCACCTATAATTCTAGTGGTATTATAACTAGTAGTATTAACATGTACACAGATTTGAAAGAATTATCCCTTTACTCCCAACTATTAAGGAGATGACCTTCCATCATCAGCTCAGCATCATAAAATTATGATTGCCAGAAGCAAATGCCAATATAACTTCAGAAAATATGTAAAACGCGGTACATGTGCCTATAAAATTTGAGGGTTGCCCTCGATTTCTCCTGGATCCCATCATCAGATCCTAGACTGGTCAACCTAATAGTTTAGCTCACCTGTAATGCTACTGATATTATAACTAGTAGTCGTAATATGTATACAGTATTGAAATAATTATTCTTTTACTCATAACTATTAAGGAGTTGACCTTCCATCATCAGCTCAGCATCATAAGATTATGATAGCCAGAAGCAAATGCCAATATGACTTCAGATAATATGCAAAACGCGGTACATGTCCCTATAAAATTTGAAGGTTGCCCTCGATTTCTCCTGGATCCCATCATCAGATCCGAGACTGGTGAAAATGGGACCACCTCGGAAGTGAACTCTATCCAACCAAAAAAAAATTTTTGAAATCCGTCTATAATTGACGAAATTATCGGTGAACATACATAAAAAAAAAAAAAAAAAAATATTATACATACAGACCAATTGAGAACCTCCTCCTTTTTTGAAGTCGGTTAAAAATACGTGCGGCACTCGGGGACTGCCCTGGTATAACTATTGCATTGCATAGCATCGTCGAGTTTCGTAGATTTCGTCTAACCGCAGCACACAAACACCGTGCCGGTCTCGAACTGGAACGACGTTAGACGATTGTGAGGTTTTTCTACGGGTCTCCTGGCCGGCGGGCTGACCCGCTCCACCCGCACACAAACACCGTGCCGAAGTCTACCGAACTGGAACGACGTTAGACGATTGTGAGGTTTTTTCGTTACGGAATTTCTTTGGTTCGGTCGCCGCGCTCTCAAAGCCCGCGATAAAAGCTATGCAATAGCTTAACAAGTTGGTCGATTTTTTTTAGATATTATATTTAAGCATCGGCGTTTTAAAAGGCTGAATATCGATTATCCATCATAATTGACAAAATGAAGATAAAATTATCGGAATAGATCAAGCTCACTCGAGCACGGTATCTAATAAACATTTATATTACCTGACCGAGTTTATGAATGACTAAGGATAGATTTTCTTCAGAAACGCGTTGTGAATTGGTCATTTTACATAGTAAGGTAAAATCCTTTCAACTATAATAAGACCAATAAGGCATTATAATTCTGATTATAATTAACACTAGCTGTCCAGCGATTTCGTCCGGGTTTCCCCCCTTTTTTACACATTTCCCATTGTTTCTTCATTGTTCATTGTTCACGCTGCGATCAGCGTAATGTTATATAGCCTAAAGCCTTCCTCGACAAATGGTTTATCCAACACAAAAAAAAATTCAATTCGTACCAGTAGTTCCTGAGATTAGCGCGTTCAAACAAACAAACGAACTCTTCAGCTTTATAATATTAGTAAAGATATAGATAATAATAAGGCGTCCGACCGAATTCGACCATGGCGGCCGATCTCAATTGAGATCAACCAAGTGCGCAGGACATATTATAGTGCACAAGTGTGCGCGCAAATACAAGTGCACTGTCTATTCCCTTACTCTCATGATTCGGTGAGACGGCAATCCGACATGACCGATGAGAGATCGGGCGCAGGACCACCGGCTTAACGTGCTTTCCGAGGCACGGGCGTTCAACCGTCAACTTCCTAACTCCGGGCTGAGTAATTTCATTACAGAAAAACTCACACAAATTTTGCCCGACCGCGGACTCGAACCGAGGACCTCTCGGTCCTAACGCAGCACTTGCTACCAATAGACCAACGAGGCAGTTAAAAAATTAAAAAAGATATAGATATACTTGTAATAAAACTACGACTTGAAAAGCTACAGTAAGAAAAGCACCGGAAGCCGATTCCCTCCCAACACAGCCGGGGCGCCGTTGAAATTGTGAAAATGGCAATGACCATGCGGAATAGTAAGCATCAAAATTCCATGAGCGGAACACTATTAGCGGGGGTGGGATGTGCCTAATGTTTTTCACTGCGTCCGACCCGGTTTGTCGCAGTGATGTTGGTCAGTTTACGTGTGGCTGAAAGCTTAATACTGAAAAGGAAAGATAGTCAATATTTACCATTTTGTTTTGTTTTAATGAGCTCGATATTCAAATATTTGATCATTATCACGATGTTTGATTGAAATAGGAGCTTTGAATTTGATACCGGTTTATCCGTTATCGTTTCAGAACTCGGCCGGCATTGACAAAGGTTGAGTGTTTATTTTTTCTTTATGTATTTAAGAAGAAGAAGAAGAATATGCATTTATTCTCGAAAATTATTTGGATCTGTTTTGTTGTAGGTAAAGCTATTGATCTCGGTATAAACATAATATTTAAGAAGAAGAAGAAGAATATGCATTTATTCTCGAAAATTATTTGATCTGTTTTGTTGTAGGTAAAGCTATTGATCTCGATATTTAAAAAAATTACATCCTCATAAATACAAGTTAAGCCACGGTTGTGCTGCTTATGACAAATGAAAAAATCAATTCTCTATCTTAAGAAAATCAACAAACAAATGAAAATCGTCTCGAAATCCAAAACGAAGAATGTATGAACTGGCTACAAATACGTAAAAAGTTTGAAAAAGAAAGCTCTCGAGAAAAACCGACTCGAAATTCGAAACGAAACATTAACACACTGTCACGGGTCTCAAGGAAAATGATGAGGCAAAGGAATGACCAGGCGGAATGCCGCCGCGCGCCGAGCGAGGTATGTGCGAATTGGAACTACAATCGTTATACCTTCCTCGCGAGAGTCTTGGAGAACGCTCTACATTTTTTAGGGGAACATTTTTGGACGTTGCAGTAATTGGTAAAATTCTTTAAGAATTATTTCTTTGGTAGATCTATGATTATTATACTATAATCATAGATTTACCAAAGCAATAATTCTTATTTAATTTATTTTTAATGCGGTTGTCAGTGTGTTTAACTCTGACAAACAATCATGTGAATACTACTGATTTTAATGAAATTTTGTACGCAGATTGGCTATCCGTCTATGGAACGAAAAAGGATATGGGCTATTTTACTTACTGCGCTAAAAGGGTGCAATGTTTTTACCAACAATGAAGGTTAAACCCAACAAAGTACCAGGAACAACCTCACAGCGGCAACCTACTTAAGAATATAGTCAATTGATAGTATGTACGGATCTAAAATGGTTGACTACAAAAACTAAGAATTTCTACGTATGTATGCAGGATTACCTTTTTTTCACCATTAAAGTCGGTAGAATAATTGGTACTTGTGTATACGATTTTGAAAACCTTTTAAGTTGGCGGTGTTTGCACATGGAGACCTCTGGATCGTCACCGTACCATACTAATCGGTCGTCATCGACGCTTTTACTTTTACAACATAATAGCCAACAAACCAGTATGTTTCAAACAAACTAACATTCTTCACGCGGACTCTCCCTCCTCATCAAGACATCCTCCCACCTTTCACCAAGTTTTCCATTCCGCATTATTCGGAGTCATTTGACACGTTAACCCTCACAGTGCGTGTATTAATCATGCGATATGGGCGATGGTCGTTAATCACCCCGACGGAGCCGCAATCAGAACGGTCTCGGAGACCCTTTTTGTTAATTAATCTACACTTATGTATTGACGGGTTATGTAGGGTTTTTAATGGCTTCGTTTATGTAATGGAAGATGGGATAGGTATTTGTGGGATTTAAGTGGGGCTATGTGTATTGTTACAGGGTAAGGTCTATCTTATTAAATATCGGAGATATTTAGAATCGTGCATGATTTGACTCAGCAGTCAACAATCTATACTAATATTATAAAGCTGAAGAGTTTATTTTTTTGTTTGTTTGTTTGTTTGTTTGTTTGTTTGAACGCGCTAATCTCAGGAACTACTGGTTCTAATTGAAAAATCTTTTGTGTTGTTTTAGACCATTTATCGAGGAAGGCTTTAGGCTATAGAACATTATATAGAGATACATGTGTACATCTTAAAACAATCAATTAATATATAACAAATTTGCTTTATGATTTAGAAGAATATCTGTAATTTTTATTTAAGAGCTGTGGATTTTGCATAAATAAATAAGTGCTATATTTTCTTTGTTTAGCTGAAAAAATACACAGGAACGCAATCGGATTTTTAAGTATCAATATACTGAATTTAATTTTTTTTATTGTAAAGGTAAACCTGGTATTTCCTCTTCTTTTTCAGTTCTTAAGAAAGAACAGAAAGATAACTTCTATACCCACTGAGGTATATAAGTTATCTTTCTGCTCTTTCTTTTCTTTATCGCATCAGTGTGCGAAACGTAAAGAAAGTCGAGTCTCTAAATAATATATTTAGAACATTTAGTTATTTAGTAATAGCAATACACGCGAGTATAATCTGTAAACTTAGTTTCATTTCAAATACCTACTAGCAATTCCTAGACAACAGAACTCCTATTTTTGTATTTGGATATAATGTTACCGCCATGTTAACATTTTACAATAATACTATGCGGTAGGTTATATGACAGAGTACACTTCAAAGTCATTTTGCTCGGCGGACCCTTCCCCTCTGTCTTTAAAGACCCAAATAAACACATACAAAACAAAGGCGTCCCATACATAACGACCATCATATCGCGTGTATGAAGAGGTTCTATGATTAATGCTCAGCCTGAAAATAGAGGTGTTGCAAAATATTATAGTGATGTACTGTCATCGGCTGAGAAATAAACTGTGATAATTGAATTTTGGAATGGTTTTATTGTATACTGCTATCTTAAGTGTTTAACATAAATAAAATTATTTGATTAAATGTTTTTAAACGAGTAGTCTTCTAGCGTTCTTTTTAGCGTCGATGGCCGAGTGGTTAAAGTCGTTGCTTGCCATGAGAGGTCGCCAGTTCAAACCCGGCGGGGTTTGAACTGGCGACCAATGCCTGGCGAGGTACCAATGTGTTTTTCAAATTTGAAATTCATATGTACCATCATTCGACGCTTTAACGGTGAAGGAAAAACATCGTGAATAAATTCTAAGGTTGTGTAGTCGACCAACCCGCACTTGGCCAGCGTAGTCGTCTAAGGCCTTATCGCCCTAGTTTAGGGTAGGCCCGTGCCCCAGCAGTGGGGACGTATATGGGCTGATGATGATGATGAGTCTTTTTTATAAATAATATGTATTTTTGTACAAATTTGTAATTAACGCTTTCTTACTCTAACCAAATGTAAGAATTCGTAAGTCATACAGGAAATACGTACGTACATAATTTGATTTTAAATATGCATACATGCATTATTTCGTTACTTTTTTCCTTTGAGTAATATAACAACAATATTTATTACTCTATACACATTCATCTGACCTTTTTCCGTCCATTTAACGATCTTTAAAGTAGGTCAAATACCTAACCAAACATTTCCACGCTCCAACCAAATTGTACCGCTCAGAGTTAGAAGATATAAGGTAATATGGTATGTACGCTCCGAGGTACGGACCTAACACTTTTAATCGCGGAGATGTGACGCCATTCTAATGTCCGTTCATTAGGATCCCCCGTCCTCTTCCCACACGTAGCAGACTCACCACGTCTCCCTCACACCACCCACCCCCGTTAGAATAGAAGGGTCCAGGATAATTGTGCTGTCCAGGGATGAAACTTTTGGTGTATTTTATAGCTGTATTGCCATGTACAGAAGGTCCATGTTCGCTAAAAGTAATTAACATAGAAGGGACAAAGGATTGTATAGCGTGGAGACGTGATAAGTGAAAATGGTGCATAAAATTGTGTGCATCTGGGACATGCTGTTGCAATTTTAATGTTATAAATATTTACTTGCAGAGGTTCTCTTAATATTCCAAAAAATGGAAAGCTCTGATCTGATCATACAACCATCAAAATTAAGTGTCTAATGCATTTGGTACATAAGTTAAATATAACAAGAGAACAGACTATCGAACAAGAGAGCGATCCTTAAAGTAAAAGATATTAAAGAAACAGATATTAAACATAATGATTTAGAATAGTTCGAACTCTTTGCAGCTATTTGTTACGGTGGAACTGATTCTAAACACTTAATAATGTACACAACAAATTTTTATATTGGAACGTAATAAATTATTGAAATGATTAATTATGTAGGTGAATTTCAAGGAATACTATTTACATAATCATGTCCATGAATTGTTATCATTCAGATCGTCTTCTACATTATAATAACCTTTTTTCATAAGATACTAATGGAGCTAAATGTTATCAGATAATTTTTAAAGCAAAAAATATGGCATAGTCAGACTGTTTTCTGTTTGTAAAATTATACGAATAGGCTAAAACTATTCGTTGTTTTTCGATACTATAGTGTAAAAGCTTCATGAAAATGTTTCTAAAGTGCTTCTTAGCTTTTTTAAAAAGTTGATCAAGCGCGAATCGACTTTCGTTCAAACATGGGTAAATAATGTTTGACACATTTTAATTTCTGATGAAATTTTCCCAAAATTATTGCTTTAAATTGTCTTTCGCAATGTAAGTAAGGGTTTACTTAATCGTATTTTTTAATAACCTTGACTTAAATTTTATTTACATTTTCAAGAAATCATGGCTGGTTGCTCAATGTAAATATTTTTTAATTCGAACCTTCACGCGTTTCTTCCTCAGCATACTGGCAGACGGACACAAAGACAGTGATGCCATTAGAGTTCCCATTAAGGAACCCTAAAAAACTAAAGCAAAATAACAAAACAGTAACTAGGCACACTCAAAGGCACAAGTGCTAGTCCCCATTTCTCTTCGGACGGTGCAGTGTACACGCGAGCACACAAAAATAATGATGACTACTAGCTACAAAGACAACTTATTGAACGATACCGTCGCCTTGTTTTACGCTCGAGAAATTTGCGCGCAAAATAAAATATTTGTACTGAATATTGCTCTCGCCATATTTTATTCTTGCACTTTTGGAGTCGCGTATGTGACATTTATGAAGTGATCTTGTATACGCGACTGTATGTTCGTTACATACCTTTTTCGTTATTTTTTTTATGTTATATGGATGCTTATTGTTCTTGCCTTTTTGGTAAATGTATTAGTAGCAAGTACGACGTGAAAATGAAGAGATCAAAGGTCTTTAAATTTTTGTTCTGTTGTCTGTAAATAATGCTCAAAAATAGCTTGAAGTAAAAATAATTTAGCGATGAACGGCATAGGACAATACTTAGTATACGTGTAGACGTACAAGTGTACGTTGTATTGTGTGAGTTTGTGTGGTATTTTTAAACAACGATAATCTTTATTGCTTTACTCTGAATCAAACACGATTGCAGAGAGATCACACGCAAAACCATTAACTTAACTAAAATTGCTGTCCTAGGCGCGGTCGAAAGATTTTATTGGCCGACTCGGAAGTATACCATAAGTCTTATATCCTTTTTCGTCGTTTGCCACTAACCACAAACTTACAACAAAGAATAAAGAAGATTAATCTACTCAGACCATTAAAGGTAGATACAGTACATCAAAGATACTTTAAATAGTTTTAACCCTCATGTTGCAGTACCCGAAAAGGATAACTAAGTATGTAAGATCTTACTTCAAACATAAGGCCTGTACCTACACTTAGGTCGCAATAAAACTTTAACTTTGACACTAGAAACAAAACACATCGATATCGAAACGCTGATTTTTCATCACTCAAATTTCGTCATTCGACTAAGTTAGAAAAGTCTCCACACCCAAAATATTTCCAATAGGAAACTATTAGCCGGTCCACGCCTATTTTAACGAATACTATCCGGTTTCCGAGTGAGGAACAGGCTGAGTCTACGATATTTTCACACCAATTACAAACTTATTGGATTTTGAGGAGCTTTGAAGTGTAACAATTTGAAATTTCTAGGGTTGTTTTTCTAAGAAACTAAATAAGTTGGCATACAAACATACTGAAAACTAAACGTGAGTAATGAGTATGGAAGTTCATTCTCAGTAAAAATATTATCTTATTGGAAAACGGCTATTTAGGTTTTTGTCTTATTAAATATCGCGTCTGGCGTCTGTATTTATTTATTTACATAGTAAATAGCGATTTCCGGAACAGCCTAAAGTAATTAATGATGTTAATATTAAAAAACATGCAGGTGACAATTATGTAATAAATAAAACCTCGATTCGTGGAAACCTACCACAGCTGAAAAAAGGGTTGATAACTATAAAACTCTAGATAACTTCTAAGTTAGTAGTAAGAGGTATAGGGGTGAAAACCATCCGCTCCCCTGCAAGTCCGGTGATGATGACGAGGCGACTCCAAGCCATTATCGTATGTCAGTTAGGAAAAAAAAACTACTAACTATAAAATTGTCATATTATAGACACTTTTGCTAAATTACAAATTGCTAGAATCTAATTAAATATAGCGCAATTTAGTTGGTCTAAGACACTAGGAATATGTTTGCATTACGATATTTTTTTTTCAAGTTTTGAATATTCAGATTTAATGACAAAGATACCAATATGGCAATGGCAAACCAATCAAAATTATAAAGCCAGAGAACATGATGCATGTATCAGAACCTAGTTATAATGAGTGATTTTTGGATGTTATGTTTATGCATGTATTGTTGGTGTGTCATATATAAATAAATAAATAAAAAGTTTAGTTACATTTTCCCTATCTGCATAAATACACGAACAATTTTGCCGTCTCTACACCAGTCAATCCAGTCCGTTCGTTCACTCATTCGCTCCTGTTGATTGAGAGCGGATATGGCGGCCGCCGCTGTGGACCGCCCATTTTAACTGAAGATAAACTGATTCTCGCCGGGAAATGAACGCGTCTACCGCGGCCCTCGCCACTCAGACCTGGCGGAAGGGGATCTAGCCTATAACGGTACAGGTGGAGATGTAGTGGAACGTTTAGAGATGGAAGTGGATTTGTTTGGCTGTACTATGTTGGGAGATTTCAAATTTAACCGTTATTTAGGAATTATTATTACGGGGCGACACAATAATAAAAGTAACAAAGACTATAGCCACTTAACGCCAATTATCTCAAACGACCTCTTTATTGTTATCAAAATATATTACTACATATTACTACTATAATAATATAATGGACACCAAGCTGTAAAGTCTTAGATTCAAAGAGACAATAGTTGCATTAATATACATATTATTTACTTAAGTTATAAGAGTCGTTAGTGCACTAATCCTTTATGTAATTATCCTATCCTAAGTATAATCCTTTATCTAATTTTAATTGATATTTTCAAATAGGAAGGCATCCTATCCTAAAAATATTTTACTATTTACAATTCTAGTTTAATCAGGTTTAATCCCTTACTAACTAAACACACTTGAATCAGTTAATTACATTACCTATACAAACTCCCCATACGCCACTCTTCTAAAACGCAGAAAAACTACCTACACTCTAATGTAACTTTCACCTAAACTATTCAAGCGAGAAAAAACCGTTCACCGAATTAAAGCAGCCTTCAAACGCTCCTCCCGGCAAGTTTGCAAACTAAACCTTATTTTTAAAATCTTATAATCCTTTAAGCAAAAAAGTTGAAGCCCTAAGACTTTTAAAATACTTACATAACAAGGTTGGAACGAAGTCGAGTCACTCTCGCTTTCCTAAAGTTTCGCTGCATTTTTCACTTCGTCCGAGCAACTTTCACTCCGCGAACTTTGAGGAGCTTTAAGAGCTTTTATAATGTTTTTATGGAGGTTGACCGCGGAGATTGAATGTTTGTCTGCTGAGTGGTTTGTTCTTCGTTTGTAATCTGTGGAAGAATGATTAATGTTATTGTAAGTTTTTTTGGTGATTACTATAATTAAAGTTTTTCGCTTTACGGTTTTATATATCTAGCTAATTGCAGGGATAGGCTTAGCTGGCTTAAGGTATCAAAGGACAATATAAATATTTTTAGTAAATTGTGTTCTATTACGAAATCTCAAAATCCTTTCCAGTGAAATCTTTTACTGCGTTCGTCGAAGTCAATAATGCAGCATGTCTCTATAAATTAGCGATATAAAGTTGTTCCTGACATTTAAAATTAATGTGTTAATAATAACACACTCGAGTATAAAAGACACAAATAATTGTTATCCGTAAACTAAACCGTCAAGAAAAAGTTATCATAGCATTATCCTTACATTTCTTCAGCCTACATTTGTACGCTACGCAAGTTTCACTACGTACGGCGAACTCGTAACGTAGTAGGCGACTACGAACTACGATAAGTGGCGTGAAACTCGTAGCGCCCTCTGCGGAGACTTAGGGCAACAAAAGTTTTCACTGACGCGCTACTCGCCGAGAGATGGCGCTATTGCATTTCTAATAGGAAATTCTAACAAGAATTCTTGGTGGCAGTGAATATATTGCTAAAATATGTTATCTTTTCATTGGTTTTGAAGGGCTCTGATAAAAAATAAAGATATACCAAAACCTTCTTAGAGAAAGGCTGGCTTAATTTGGTGAACGGTGTTTTCTCACTGGAAAAGTCTAGTTGAAAGTTACATTAGTGTTGTTAGAGTTTTTTTTATAGTGAATTCATTTAGAATTTTTTTACCGAATGTAAAACTGTAAGGTCTCTTGGAGGGCATAACATATTTTAAAAAAGTTTATGAAAAAAGATAAACATCTGGGCGAGTGATTTTTAAAAGAAGTTAAGTTAACCAGTATGTGCACAAACTTAAAATGGCTATCCTATGGATGCTCACCTTCCCAAATTTCTCAAATATTATAATTTCATTACGTGGTCTTAGTCATGATCTAATACTACTGTTACTAAATTCTCTACAGACATACATAAACATCTCTCAGTAATTTTAAATATAAATACTAATGAATATAAATATTACTGAGAGAGATGATCAGATCCCGTGGTAATTAGCATAAGCATTAATGTCACAGATATCAGAATTAACAGTGGATAGAAAGATATACTTTAATATGTTTAGTAACACACCCAGACACGGAACAAACACCGATGTTCGTCATACAAATATTTGTCCTGGGTGGGAATTGTACCCACGACTCTTGGAACCGTAGATAGTGAATCAAGGTCACTAACCACTGTTCCACCGAGCCAAACAAATACAAGTTATACTTCTGTTACTGTATTACCCGTAGAAGAAATAGTTGAAATTTACACATTTTTTTCGCCCCATCGTGAGGGAGAACCATCCGCTACCCCTCAAGTCTGGTGATGATGTCGAGGCTACTCCAAGCCATCATCGTATATCAGCTAAGAAAAGAAAACAACTGTTTTTTTTTGCTATAAACAGAACTTTCATATCACTCCCAACATAATCCGACGTCCGTGACAATATTTATATTGGCTCGGCCCCTTTGGCCGCCAAATTTCCCCGTTTCACCAAATTACACTTACATGAGAATCGGAATTGGTTGAGTTTCGCCCTTTTCCTTACATGACAGCTACACTGTACACACGTGGCTCGCCCGCTAAAGAAATACCCTTCGTGGAGACGGTAACTTCGCTGGGAGGGCTTGGCGTAAGTTATAAGAGGGAACAGAGGGCCTACCATGAGTTGGCTATCGAAAACTTACTTACGTTAAAAACCTATCGAGTTGTTTTTTTCATACGGCCGATTTTAGTTCTTCGCGTAACCATCAGCGGCGCTGTACAAGTTTTTCATAGACATATTTACGTAGGCGATATCGAGCGCGTAAGTTTTAAACTCATGGTAGCCCCACTGAACAAAATAGTAGGGAATTTCTGCCTAAGATTCGTTTGCTGTAGATCCAGTATCATTATCTAATTGCTTTGTCAATGTCTTCAGCCCCTAAAGGCCGTACCTGGGAACTAATTGACTGATTGGGTCTATGTCCTATTTACTTACTATTTAAACATATTTATATACTATTTAACACATGCCTCTTTCGTTTCTGATATACATAGCGTATGCTACTTACTTATGTTGCAATCAGAACTTTGTAAGGGAGGTTGAGGAGGACAACTATTTATTTACCTAAATATTTTTCCAATATCAATGATGAGAAAAAATTGCAGAATATCAATTTGATAGAACATGTGGAACGGTACAGTGAACATTCTTATTAGACTAAAATCTTATAAGATTTAAAATTATGTACTTACTTCATTTAAAATTATAGAAGTATGAATATTCAAACTTATAAAAAAAATCACTACCAAAGTATCATATTCGTTGTGAAATTAATGTACTAATATTGTAATGACTCCTTACTATGAAGGCATCAAATTCTGTGGGATTCAAAACCAGTTAACCCGCAACTGCTCATACCTCGGCCAGACCGACCCAGTGTCAGCATGACGCGGGTCCAGCCGGTCCGAAATAGATATTTTCGCCGACTGTCACGTTATTTGCGGCGTCTAACGGGTTACAAGACAAGCGAGGGGACGTTGCGAAATTTAACTTTTTACCGTGTTTGTTTAGGGTTAAACGGACAGGGGCCATCTTGGATAATGGCGGTTTGAATTTTTGTGTTAGTTGTCTCTACATATGTTGCACAAGGGCAGTATAAATAGTAATAAGATAGAGAAATGTTGAAAAGATTTTGAAGATTCAATTTATTTGCAATTGCATTTGCAAGAGATGCGTTTTCTTTTAGGACACAACTTGATTGGACTTGTTTATTTCGCAAAACATTACTCCCTCATAGTTCCAGTTGGTTATAGAGTAGCATTAGTCCGTTCTTAGCCTCTAGATTAACTGAGTTCCAAATTTTATTAAAATCGGTCGAGTAGTTTTGGCGTGAAAGAGCGAAAGGCATACAAACAGCTTGATATCATTCGTAAAACTAAAAGTATATTATCTATTTTACCGTTTTAAAATATTTATTCAATGAATAAGTTTTATCTACAAACGGTAAAATTAATAGACCCTGAGTGCCACTGAAATACATAAATAGTAATGAAAAAGAGCGAGTAATTAGAACAAATTAAAATGTTATTTTATGTGATTATATTCTGAATTTCTATTTGATAATTATTGTGACTTTAATATTCAAACAGCCTAAAAACAGCGACATCAAACTGCACCACGATACAAATCCAAACCCGTATAAAGAATAACAAAATGAAAATCAAAACTACAAAATCGCGGTGCGACGGTCGATCCGTCCCCCTGACTGCCCACAAAGAGAGCTTATGGCATAATGAGCTTTAAAGCTATTAGTTTAGGGTTGAGTTTGGTTGTGTGGGGCGGGGAGTTGTGTTTTTTGTGCCCCAAGGTTAGTGGGGGGAGGACTGCCCACGGCTGGGGGGACTGTCCGCAAGGGTCGGCCGTTCGGTGCCTCGTTTAGGCAGCTTTTTGCTACTAGAACGCGGCGGGAGAGTAGCGAAATTGGTTTGTTTGGAGTTTACGTTTCGTTTTTGTTTGACGATTTTTGTTGCTAGCTGTTGTTATAGTAATAATTTAATTTTTGTTCGACAATTAACCTAAGATGATTTAAATTAGGATTATTTTTTAATAATTTTGTTTTGTTTGTTGCATATCGGAAGTCCTCTTTTTTAGTTTGTTTTCTTTACAAAATTAATTTGTTTATAAATCGTAACAACGAATTTATTGATTGATTTAAAGCCAACATAATTTAGTGTATAAGTAATTAAATAACTCTAGTTTACCGTCTTGGAACTGGCTTTTGAATCTATAGTCAAGTACACAGCTCAGCGGTAAGCCGATAGTAAGTATTAGTTCGACAGTCAAGTGCATCTTAGTCAACTAATTGGCAAGTCCACTTGCCAAAAATACGAGGCACGGGAGGGTCCATCCTCCGCATACATTACGCCCAGATATCACAAAGCTTTTCGCTAGGATCAAATTAGTTAAGTTATTTGCCCGGTTGTTTCGGCCAGAGTTTGTAGTTGAATCACCTAGAGACATCAATGTAATGCAAATTTCTTGCTTCTTCGCCTTAATTAATATTCCGGTCTTGACCTTAAGCAAATATTTTAGTGGACGATCATGGATTTGTCGATGAGTTCGATTAGTTACAATATCGATAAATTAAAACGCGATTGTTACTTGTCATTGTTATGTTTATATAAGTAGATACTAAGTTGTAAATAAATTGCATAAAACTATTTATGTTTGAATTGTTTATCAAATTTAGGAAATAACCTTTATTTATATCAAATACCTGGGTGGATAATGCGCTTTTAATAATAGTTGCCTCTTTTTATTTTCTAGTCGATCAGGAAGTTTACCATGCGAAAATATATTAATAATGATATTAAACAAGATAAAGCTAACCTGTAATTAAGTACTGATTAGTTAATGTCATCATTTATAATGACAGTAGTAGTGATGCAGATTATCACTGAGCACATTTGGCGTAAGATTTATAGCAAAAATGATCATAAAATGCCACAAAATACCCCAAACTACCAGCAGGTACAGTCGTACTTTCCTCATAAGAAACATTTGTACGTAAAACCCAGACCCTTTTTATTTAGCATGGAGGGAGTGACCGTCCGTATGTTTTAATAAAAACAACATGTTTTGTGAGGAAATGAAAAAAGCCCTCCGCCCGCGGGAGGATCGAACCGGTGGGATCCGGTTTGGACCGGCTACGTCTGGCCTCAACCCGTTAGTGGGCGGGGGGTCTGACAGACCTCGGTAACAATTGACACCTTGAATGGTTTGATAAAAATGTTTTGAAAACAAACCTTTTCCCCGTGAGAGCAGGTAAGTATTGAAGGTGTGTTTTAAATTTCTTATTACCATTATTTTGATAGGTTAGTAGGATAATTCTTCCATTAAATATATAAACACAATACTTAAAGTTTATATTATATCTGTCATGATGTATTTGTGAAATCACTCAAACGAATTGATATATTTCTTTCCTCAAACAAATACATTTATGTTCGACGATATGCGAGGTGGAATTATTAGGACAAATAAATATAGGCCTACGCTTTAACTTTGCATTTAGTCAAATATCAATGAAATTTTGTTTGACTCTAAGCAGTTTAAAATCATGATTAATGACTTCTGTTTATTAAAATATCACCTGGGTAATTTAGACCCAGGGTCCTTTTACCCGGTTAGACCCGGGCAAACAACCGGTAGGTGGCCGGAGCGGTCCTCGTGACTTTTTATTACAATTTGAGTTGCCCGGGTCTAGTAATATTGTTTCAGATGTGTACTGCGCCTTATGGGAATACATATTAGTATTGTAATATTGTACAAGTTAGGATTTAGAATTTATAGTAGATTTATTGATTTTTAATTAGTAATATTGTGAAAAAACAGAGAACTAAGATGATATTTCAGAATAATTATTGACTTTTCCTGGATAAAATTGGCATCTTGATTACAATTTACATTAACGCAATGTTAACTGTAATCATCAATATGTTTGATAACGCAATGTTAGTTCAATTGTATTATCTAACTAGCTGTGCCAGCGACTTCGTTCGCGTTTCCCCCGTTTTATACACATTTTCCATTGTATATGTGCTCCTATTGGTCGCAGCGTGATGTTATATAGCCTAAAGCCTTCCTCGATAAATGGTCTATACAACGCAAAAAGATTTTTTCAAATCGAACCAGTAGTTCCTGAGATTAGCGCGTTCAAACAAACATACAAACAAACAAACAAACCCTTCAGCTTTATAATATTAGTATAGTTTTTTGGTATTCAAGTCATGTACTATACTGACACTACTTGACATTATTATTACTGATGAACAATTATTTTTTCATTGTTGGGAATTGAAAATAATACATACCTATTCCATATTGTTCACCTCATTTTGATTGTGTTTTAAAAATTTGTGCAGAAAAATATTCGAAATATACATCTAAACGCTAAGTGTGCCTTGAGTTATTAAATTTACACTATTTATTACATTATATTTTAGTTACACATCACCAATAACTTGCTTATTTCAATCAAAACGAAACCCCCCACAAAACCCTTTACCAAAACAGTTTCTGCTCGAAGGCAGGTAGCGGCTCAAATGTATAGTAAAATAAGGGTTTAGGGCACAATACACGTCTTAAACAAATATAAGAAGGCTGTGGCTAGTGACCTTTGTCCCTTCGCCTCGGTGTGCGTAAGGGACGGTCGTGCGGACGCACCAACACTAAGGAAACGTTTGTATTTGCAAATGTGTCCCTTAGACTTAGGAATCTAGCAGAATTGGTACTTGGGTTAACAAAGTCTCATGGACAAATAGGTACGAAGAAATGTAATTTAAGATCTCATGGCGTTTTTTAGGCATTGTAAGTATCAGGGTTTACCCAGATTTCGTTTCATTCAGATTTGAATTGGATCTATGGTGCATTTGGTAGTGAACCTGTATCTTGCGCCAGCAGACGTGGGTTCAATCCTCACATAATATGACCAATACCATCATCAGTTCATATACGTTCTCACTACTGAGGCACACCGCCTGCCCTTAACTAGTGCGATAAGGCCAATTTTATGTTTTATATAGGTTATTTTTATTTGATTTGTAACTAAATAGACTGCCTCGTTAAGTAAGCGCCACGTAGGAACAGGAAGGTCCAAGGTTTTTTTTTTAAATATGTGTGTTCTTTTTCTGTTAAATATACAATGTTGGCAGATGCATTTCCGTCTCATCTATAGATGCAATTATACAATTGCATCTGCAAATACTTGGACGCACACTTGTGCAATAGAGATCACTACATACATAGTCGCTTCCCGCCCGCGTCTGTCTGTATGTATGCTTAAATCTTTAAAACTACGCAACGGATTTTGATGGTTTTTTTTAATACATAGAGGGATTCAAGAGGAAAAATAGTTTGTAATGGTGGTGCAAAGCGAAGCGAGGACGAGTCACTAGTATAACTATATCTACCTATCCTGCGAAGTTAAGTAATCTCTATTGAGATCGGCCGCCATAGCTGAAATCAGTCCTGGCGCAATGTTATGATTCTATTTATTTTATAAATCACGCCAGGTCTACCAGTTCCAAAGTCCACCTAGCATAAGCCGTTAAGGCCGGGCCACCTTCCGATACAATAACAGCCCTGCCCAACCCTTTCTTCGGGCCCTTATAAATTGCGGTGTCCATTGGGCGCCGTCGGAATTGCCTGTTTGTTTAATATTCCAAGGAGTTAGTTTGCTCTGCGGACCTTGTTAGGCCGATCTGGGGAACTAACAGATAGGCGGAATTGGGACGATTCTTGGCTATTCAAATAAATGGTATGCGCAAGTATATTCAAATAAAGAAATATCACAGAACACCACATACATTGTTCCGATTTTGAAGTCATTTGCTTAATTTTTTTTCCCAACTGACTACGAAGATGGTATGGAGTAGGCTCGTCATTATCACCGGTGCGGGGGAGCAGATGGATCACCCCTTACGTAAGTTGTTCAAGCACTCTTTTTATAAGCGAGTACCTATTAACCGTGATATTTATGCACAATGTTTACGTAAATAAATTAATTAAATAATACACTCAGACACGGAACTAACGGCATATTAATCACACAAATATTTTGTCCCGAGTATGAATCTAAACTACGAGTCATGGCGCAAGAGTCAAGGGCATTAGGCAATACGCCATCGAGGCCAGTCTAATATTTTATAGGTATCTAAAATCGTCGTTATTATTATTTACATCATCTTTCTTTAACCCCCAACAGCTCCAAAGAATAAGTATGGTATGTCAGAACCCCACTGACTAAAACTCCTCGTCCTAGAAGAAGCAATGGTGCACCATTTATTACGATCTATATATAATTTTAAACTGTCATGGTTACACTCTTTAGAAAACTGACATTGTCCGGGATATTTACCATGTTGTTTTGAGCTACCGATATTTCGGCACTGTTGCAAGCGCCATGATCACGGGTTCACCCGAGCTCATTAAAACAAAACAACATGGTAAATATCCCAGACAATGTCAGCTTGCTAATATTACGATCTAGCCTAATTTATATTTCGGCCAAAACTGGCCCAATTATATTCTACACGAATACTTACAGCAACATAGCATATATATATTTATATACCTACGTTGTTTGTTTATTGCTCGCACTATACTATTACATCGTTTAATATGGGTAAGCAATTAGTACAAAGGTATAATCTATCGACTTCGCCTGGCCCGGGGGATGACCCCTCCTAACAAACTATGAATATAATACTTCCCGGGAAACCTTACTTCCTAACTATTTAATGGATTATTTCGACATTCAATTAATGGCGTATAAACTATTCAACGCTTTGATGTTTGGGATTGTGATTTTTGATTAAATTTGTGAAAGAAAGTGTACAAAATGTTTCAGTAGATTTATTGGTAACGACTTCTGAATTATTGCATTTATTAGAAAAGCTTTGCTTTATGTCTTGCCCGTGACCACGAGTACTGAAATAAGCTCGAAACCTCGGGTCTCTACATTATGTTTTGAATACATAGTTTAATACGCGCGAGTTTAATCCGTAAACCTGGTTTTATTTCAAATGGATAGCTAATTTTATCTATACCTAAATGGTATGAATTATGGTTTAGTATGATTTGATCGCCATTAGTTAGCTCATATACGTCCCCACTGTCGAGGCAAAAGTCTAGTTTAAACTCCCTAGTTTAGATTAGGTCTAAGTAGTAGATATAGTTTTATTTATAACTACATTGACTAATAAATCCATTTATCTGTATGTTTTGGAAAAGCAACCCATAAACATTGGTAAGGCATTCTAATGACAGCTTATGTAGTTTAATCATATTTCAAATCTAAACAGCGAAAGATATAAAAGCGTCGATGGCTATAGTATAGTATTGTTGTTTGCCATGCGCGAGGTCGCCACTATACATTTGAAAGGTAAAACTAATGTGTTTTTCAAAATTTGAAACTCATATGTACCATCATTTCGACGTGTGTAACGGTGAAGGAAAACATCGTGAGGAAACCAGCACACCTGAGAGATTGTTCAACTTTAGCCATGTCCCGAGGACCACGAGCGCGGTTTAAAACTCTGAAACGTCAGGTTGTTCATCAACCATACGATGTTTAAGAATATCAATACAGCGAAAGAAAAAGGCTCGATCTCAAATTAGTTTATTTCTACATTGGCTATCTTTATTTACTTCCTGTCTTTACAATTGGACGTCAACTTCTTATAGCGGGAAAAGTGGGAACGGTTCACATCGACCCATAAGTAACTTTTGCGTTGATGACACACAACTTGTTATCAATGATACATACCTACCTACCTACCTACAACGCTCACCTAAGACCTACACGTATTGATAGATTATCCAGACTGGAACGAGGTGAGATGGTCCCAGGGAACACAGGCCGGGTCTAATAGGCCCTCCCGAGGCGTTGCCGCTCAATCAAAATGATAGGTGATTCACTTACTCGCCGCTGGACGGAGTACAGGTTAATGCGGAAGTGTTTGCCTTTAATGTGTATTTCAACCCTGTTTTAGTTCAAGCCTCTCACGAGAGTATATCAAAATGTTGAAATCGTTTGGGTCCAATGTCGCTTCTTTATTAAAACATAATTCTATTATCGGATTGGTACCAAATAAATTTTTCGATAAACCAGTTTTAATTACTTTATAAAGTACAAAAATCCGCAATTTCAAAGAGATGACACCTTTTTCTAAAAAGTTACGCATGTTTTGTAATATTTACCACCTATGTAACAGCAAGTTTATAATTAAATTCTATAAACGAAATGTGCAGGGAGATTATGACTATATTACCTTAGTATTCCTTTATTAAAACTAAATTTGGTGCTTTGGTAAGCAAACTATGGAGAAGATATCGGCAAAAAGCTTTAATCGTGCTAACAAGTAACTATCACCGGTCACATAGATTTAATCTATTGATTGCTTTTAATCACTTGTTCTACCGACTGCCCCTGCAACCCTATCTGTAACTAGTGCTATATAATAGTACTTGTGTAACCGAACTGAGAAGATGACCTACACGTAACTCGATTTGTTCAACTGCCATGTTTCGTCTACGTTTGACTCTCTAATCTCATTAGTGGCGATCGGAGGAATCAGTCAAGTCAAGCTATTCCCTTTACCTCCATGGGTTACAGTGCCAATATTTGCATCGTCTGCAGTTCATGTTGATCAAAGGGAAAAGTCTGGTTCTTAATTAATTCAAGATTTATTACGTAAACTGATTAATAGAAGGAAATTTAATGATTAAGCTCATTGTAGGTTAATAACAAATTACAACTATACTAGTACAGATTAAACTTTAAATAATATAACTATATAGTTATCTTACTGGAAGTGCCTTTATTTGCAAAAAGAAAACTAAATGACAGTTAAAATAGTACAAATAGGATATAAGTTCTACCTATACCTATTTTACTACCACTTTTTTGAACATTAAATGTAAAAGTGGCGCAAACATTGTTAACTTTATTTTTGTAAAAAGAACATAAAACAAAAGAAATACTAAGTAAAATTTCCTCATCAAAGATCATGAGTGAAACAATTGCCAGTGCGCGGCCGGTAATTTGAGACCAAAATCAGCAGGAAAAGGTCAGTCGAAACTCTCGATTCCCACGTAATCGGAAACCAATTTTTTAAACAACATGCCAATGATTCAACCCCCCAGAGACACTATTCGGCAAAAAGCTCCACTCCGTTACCTCAGCACGGAGTCGGCAAAGTTGGTAATCGATACGGCCTCAGGGTTTTGGGTATAAATTAGAAGTACCATCGATCAAGCGGCCCTTTGCCCATCGGAACGTACTTTATTGATAGTGAATGTTAACCGACAGTTCACTGAGTTACGTTAAGTGGAACGAGTATTTTTGGAGTTGCCGTTTAAGGGGTTAATCTTGTAATTAGTTGGGCAGTGTGTGCATTGGCAGTCGTCATAGAAACATTACAGATTTTTTATTTATAAATAAAATGCAATTTTGTTATTTATTGTGTCTTTATACCGTTAGTGAATTTTTAATATCACAAATGTTCATATTATCCAATTTTCAGATACGAATGCCAAGTTTAGTCAATTGAACAGGAATGCACAATCTGTCTTGCACCTGGATAACGATCTTTCATACTAAATAATAAATAATAATTAATATCTGGGACATTTTCACACATGGTCACCTGACCCCAAACTAAGCAGAGCTTGTACTATGGCCGTCAGAGACTGATATACATACATGGTTATTAGTAAATACATACTTAAATACATAATCACACCCAGACACAAGTATTTGTCCCGAGTGGGAATCGAACCCACGACTCTTAGAACCGTCAGCCAGGGTCACTGTTCCACCGAGCCAGTCAAGCCAGTAAGTTAATTTAGTTATAACCCATAGCCATTTAGATGCCGGTTTGTCTTTTTATCCTTCCCTTTTTAACCTGACTACCCTAATACGAACCTAAAAGTAAGCCCAAAAATGTAGACCACCTATATACCTACTTAGTAAACAAAAACGTCGTTACATTTCTCAGGTAAAGTCAACGGTAGCACTTAACATTTCCTAAAGTATACATTATTGAGGAGTGCTCTAAAAACAACGTTTTTACATCCAAGAGGTCCGCTGCGCATATTTTATTGCGGGTACCGGGATGACCCACGGACTGAGTATATTAGGAACTGGTAGACAGGGCAAGGTGGAAAAATAAATAAATAATAAATAAATATTTTTGTAATATCACAAAAAAAAATTTAAGCTAGTTACCTGCAAAGCATCTCACACTGATGAATTTCAAATAAAGCTTGAAACAAAGCACATGTCATGGCCTCAGTTTATCCATAATCCGTATATCCTGTGTCGTCCATGAGCACATCTTCCAAACTTGCATATTTCCCACCATCGCAGAGTCTGCAACAAAGATAGAAGACTATTAGACAACATGTCTATTAAATAAAGATTTCAATCATCATCAGCCCATATACGTCCCCACTGCTGGGGCACGGGCCTACCCTAAACTAGAGCGATAAGGCCTTCGTCGACCACTAATTTATGTTGTGTTCTATTGTGTTATTTTTTCTTTTTTGTTGTTGTTCTTCTGTTTGTGGTCAATAAATGCGTTTTATTATTATTATTAATATTAAATAAAAATTTCAATATCTATGATATATTTCGTGCTTGCCGAATATGTGTCACATATTCTGTCCTGGCTGGGTTCTAATCAAGGACCTCTCAGTTTTTACGCAGCGCTTACTACCAATAGATCAAGATGCAGTCATAATCTATAGTGATTTTCATTTAGTCAGGGGTTACCAGTCACAACGACCGCGGCTCCTCGGGCTACTATCGACTCAGTCCAAATCATCCGAGGCTATAGTATCCTTCCTCCCCTTTTCGTCCTCCGTCATATATCCTTGCTACTCATGGGAACGCAATGACCTTGTTAAAACAATGCACAAGGCAGAATGGCGGCGACGTGGTCCACAACCCGTCACGTCACGTTTCCCACAGAGGTGGAAAGTGGATCGCTGAAAGTGATCTCTGCCTTCCCCTCTGGAAAAAAGGCGTGATTTTATGTATGTATGTATGTATTTTCATCATCATCATCCGCCAATCGCATTCAGTGTCCCCCCGCGGTATTGCCTAGATTTTTTTATATACATAGAGATTCTCAGAATGACCTCACTTCATCTGATGGTAAGCAATCGTGAGGTCCACATATGAGGTCGACAGGCATAAAAGACCCTATACTTAGACTCTACTAGCTTGTAATAGTCGCCTTTTCGCATTGTTGCGACACACATGATCATACAAATTATAATTTCTGTGTTTTAATTTTGCGATGTACAAATTTTAACTTTCTTCTATGTAAACTTTATATGTATTCAATTTAGCCTCTCCAATATCAATGATATATAATGATACTAGTAACTCGCCCTCGCTTCGCTTCGGGTAAATTGTACGTAAAAACCTTCCTTTTGAATCCCTCTATCTATCTAATAACCTCATCAAAATCCGTTGTGTAGTTTTAAGGATTTGAGCAAACATACATACTTACATATATACAGACAGACGCGGGAATCGACTTTGCTTTATACTATGTAGTGAAGTACCTTTTCTATTATGTAATTTCAATTTTCACGTGTTTTTAATAATCGTGTGTGTCAGCTTGAATGCGAATAGAATGTCCTATTAATAGTATGGTAATAACATCATAACATTATGTTCACCTAACGCGGATCAAACCCAACTAAAAGATTACATTGTTACCAACCATTACGCCACATATTGCGATACACTTGAGGATATCGATACCTTTACTATCTCATACCAATATTAGTGAAGCTACAGCTGTAATACAGTTAGATACAAAGTAGTAACTTGCCGGTGGAAGAAGTTATTTGAACGAACTTGCTCGTTATGAATCCCATACTGGGAAATTTAGAACATTAACTTCACTAGGTTTGTATTGGGTTAGGTAGAGGTAGATAAGTAATCTATAGGATACAAACAGGGTATCTCGATTTTGTTTTTTTATAATTTAGATTAGCACAATTAATCTTTGCATTTAAAGAATGGGTATTGGATAAGGGAAAAGACTTAGATTCGATATTAATACGGAAGCCGATGATTGCATAGAGACTCTACAGCCGATTGCCTCCAATAAATAATTAAAAAACAAGACAAGCTGAATTTCTATGTCTTTCTTCACTCCCGAACAAAACTTTCTTGAACTTCCAAAAAAATCCCAAAATGTATTTATTGGAACTTTTTTTTTGCACATTGAGCGATTGCCATGTCTGGCAAGTTTTAACCCTGCAACTACCTGGCCGGTCCCGCGAGACCAAGGGTCTGATGGACGGACTCTCGTGCTAGGGTTAACCTAAGTCAATATAAATATTTGACGAGCGCGGTGCAAGACTTGGCGTACGTAGATTCGTAGAACTTACCCGGAGATTGGCAAACGGTTTTGAGAGCATAGGCTATGTTTAATAAGATTTTAACCTGTCTAAGGTATTATATCTTGTTAGGAATTCATTCATCTTAGCGAAGATACTTTATGCGTGTACAAGTGTATGATCTTAAGGTATTTTTGGTATCACGCGTCTAAAAAATTATAATAGCAACCATGTAACCAAATAGTGCACTAGCTATGCCCGCGACTTCACCTGGACTACAGGATTTTACATACAAAAGTGATTTCCCAATTAACAAGTTACAATCAATATTCAGAAAGAAAAATAACGAAGAGAGTTTATCAAAACCATCATCATATCTTGATTGGTATTACTTAACACTTCAAAACCATAAAAAATACCTACCTGCGTCTTTTTACTACTATGTCATACTTAAAAAAGTAAAACCGTAGTCGTATTGTCATAATAAACATTTCTTGTATTGAAATTAATGATCATTTTAAACGAAAATTTATATATAATATACCTAAACCTCTTCCCAGAAAGCCCAATAACAAATAAACTTCTTGCATCCTCAATCGTTGCACACGTTAAACTCTACTTTCGCCCATTTTATTATGGCGACCCCTAAATAATTAATCAGCTCTATCCTAAACGGGCCTGTGTGTGGCTAGGTGACAAATGTGGGGGGCGCACGTGAGAATTACCCGGACTTTTATCCGGGTTAGAGTACGTCCCACGGGTAACCACCGTCCGAAAACTTTGTCTCTGACCCTCCGGATCTATATGGTGCTGTTACAACGTCTTTTTGCGAATTTACAACAATAGTTTGGTCTGTTGCTAAGGCGGGAGAACTTTTTTTAATGAAATCCCTGTTTCTACTCTATTGTTTTGCTTCTGGAGCTTTATTGTTTCGTTCTGGTAACAGGATTGACTTTCTGGATTTACGTAAAGACGTTGGATAATGTAGGTGTGTGTGTGTGTGTGTAATGTACTTGTGTCACTTCGATTTTACTCATCACTTAGTGAAAATTGCTATTGTAAAAACAATAATTAATAACGAATTGTGCATATTATTATGAATCTGTCCAAATGGAGAAAAATCGATTTAACTTTCTTTGGCTGGTAATCAATTTTTCAGTTTTTTGTTTTTGCCGATGTCATCCTTACATTGTTTTGGGCTATTATTAATAATGAATGTTTGTGCCTCGGAGTAATAAACTCAGAGACAAGACAAACAGACGAGAAAAACTCCATACTCTTTTTCTATCATGAATCAAAAAAGGAGAGTTTAATTTCCCGATCGGCGCTGTCAATTCATACCGGCGCTTTCTAGGCTATTTATTTGTTCCGACGCATTAAGAATGAGTACGCAGCTCTATATAGATCCGACCTCCACCGTTCCCCGGCCAGTATCTCCAGTTTTCTTATCTACTCTCTGCCTATACTCGAACGAGACCCGTGGGGCCACGGGGCCCCCGCCTCTTTACGGCCTGTCAATGAGTAGTAAATTCAGACCCGAGCCGCCATTGATATAAATGTTTTTTGTTTTCCCCATACAGCCCTTTCGATTGTAATTTAGTGGTGCGAACGGATGAGATGTTGCCTGTTTGTATGTTGTTTTACAATAACGGTTTTTACAGGAGGGTACGGTGGGCAAGTATTGGTTTCCTGCAATAGAAGGTTGTGTGGAATGGCTGTGGTAAAACAGCGGTTTCCTTTTGAAAAGCCATGTGACAAACACTGAAACTCAACTCAACCAAAACATTTCCTTACTGAAATGACTGATTACGCCATCACTTTGACTAATGCATAAGCATAAAGTTATTCTGATACACAGGACTACTTTATTCATTTATATTACCTACTACTCTTACGAACGAGTTGCTAGCAAAGAAAGGGTTCTTAAGGTGTGATTACGCTTGTGTACCTTTAAACAAAGTAGAGCAACACACACGACATCTACGTACACACAATGTCTACCTAGGTACCTCTATACTAGGAATCCCCGTGTCGTGATGGCCAGATGAAATGATTTAAAAGTACCGGTAAAGTTCAAATGACAACACCTTTCCTGCCAGTGTTATTACACCAGTACCAAACAGACTATACCCTTGACATTCGCCCCCGCTCCCCTCCTCCCTCGTCCACGCGTGCATATTGGACGCATTCAGTGCGAGACATATTAAATTTCATCGGAGCTTTTGCTCCGCCGGCTTTCAATGGATGATGCAGATTTTTTTGTACTCATATTGGATGGAGATTTTGCGATCCACTACATTTTGAAATGCTAGATGCGCGAGAATGGGGATTTGTGATCTATATTTAGAACATGATACCATATAATAGGTACTTGTTTTGGAGGAGGTCAAGAAATCATGACTTTAGCCAAAAGAACAATTTTAAATATGGACCAATTTAAGTAGGTCACTTATTGGACTATGTAAAAAAATGATAGCTAACTAGGCAACGTATTGCCTGATGCAACATTTTAAGGATTTATAATAAATACTGTTTTCTTTTTTCGGATTAAGATTCTAACAAAAAAATAAAATAATTATTAGTGTCATTTGACATCAAAAACTAACGGTCTAAAAACCAACAAAACTATTTACACCTGGCCATTCTGATCCACCAATCAGCGTTGAGCACTCTACCCACCCCTTGACTATTGGCCGACCGGTCTTCCACGCGCCGCACCCTACACGCGACAAACCCGTTTTCTCACCGTATAAATATCAAATGGACCACGGATGTTACCGATATTTAGATAAACATCCTTTGTAAACCCGAGACAGGTACTTGTCCAATAATGGGACACGGCACGGGCCATATTTTGACCACTTAGTGGCCACGGGTTCGTTTTTTCACAGATTTGTCTCCCTAAATCGTGGATAAACAAGTTTGTTTTGTCTGGCGCGTGTGAAGACCTGTTTGGGATGAATCGTGAAAGTGTATGAATGATTGGATGAATGGGATGTTGGACAGTTCAACAGTTTCGCTTTGTGTGTTACCACAAAAGGTTTTCACAGCTCTTTAGGTGAGTTAAATCGATTACTCAATGGTGTGATATTTAACTAATATTAACAAGTTTTTCATTGAATATTGAATTCACTTTTGTTTTCTTATCACAATTTTTTTTTTTATACAGGTACCTTAGTGACATTTTGTTCTATTATACTGATATAATAAAAAAATACGTTGTTGAATTGATTATCGTTCACTGCACA
This sequence comes from Maruca vitrata, assembly GCA_039566165.1. NCBI lineage: Eukaryota > Metazoa > Arthropoda > Insecta > Lepidoptera > Crambidae > Maruca > Maruca vitrata. The sequence goes on from CM076926.1 coordinate 3,613,842, forward strand.
ACAGCATACTTAATACAGTACAGATATTCAAAGATATTGCACTTATTTCAATAAAACAATTATGTACTAAGTTACTTGTAAGAATATTTTAAACGAATCCTAAACAACACAAAGTGAATAACAACCAACAACAATGTTAAAGTGATGATAATGTTTAAAAATTTAAATTAAAATTGAATTAAATACTTAGTTTAGTTGAAGGTGTACGTAATATGTATTTAGAATAGATGATAAAGTACACAAAATAAAAGAAATATCAAACTAAATATAGAATAATACTAATTATTAAAACAAATGCATACACTATTACGCAACGTTTCCATTAGGCAACGTCTGCCAATAATCTGGACCCATGGTCCGAAGCCGGAGTGCAGAGCCACACTCCTCATAATCCCGCCCTAATGCCCTGTCCCCTGCAAGGGACATTCCCATTTATTATTGAGCACTTAATTTATGTGTTTTGTTATGGACCGACAACTGGTACCCTTACCCTAATAAAACAGACGAAAACGCGAAACAAAAACCAAACTACTTTCAATCTTATTCCCTTAACAAGAAATTCGAAAATGGCGTAAACAAACACTGGCCACTAAGACATTCTAAGTTTGAATGAAAAAAACTGCTTCATCGGACGTTTTAAAATATTTAATCCGAACACAATTTCAACTCTATTTCACGAACAGGACAGAAGCATTTCCTTTGATGCGGTCATGATTTTTAAAACCTTTTGAGTTGAGTGGAGTATGAAAATTTAAAAGGAATATGCCTCTATTGTTTTATCGAATAAATCCTTACAAGTCAGACCTTAGAGTTGAGTTTGGTTAGATTTAGTTGTCACGTTAGGTCTTTTTCTTATAGAGGGTGATCACTTAGAATTGTTTAGACAATGTACGCAGTCGTTCTGTTCGGCTTATTCAAGGGGTGAATGACGTTTGGGATAATAGTAAACCCCAGGAGTTCAGCGGTCATTTTTCAAAAGCAATCCTCGATACTGACTTTAAAATGGGCGCAGGATTTTTTGCACATGCCACTTTTGAGACAGACGGCTTACTTTTTTAATGTTTGAAATTGTTCTGTCACATTTTAATGTGGATTTAGTAGCTTCACAAACGTTATCAGATAAACATATCAACCTAACTTATTGCGGTACATTGTTCCTTTAAATTTTAAAAGTTTAATTGCATTTGGTAATATGTAAAATATAGTAGACACCTACGTTCATTATTTTTACCTATGTTGACCATACTCTACAAATATCATGTCACAAATTTAAGCCAGTACTTAAAGTATCTAAACTAAACATTCTGAGTGTGATTGTATAAGAATGACTTAAATAAGGAGCAACAGTAAGTAACATACGTAATACCTACATACTAAGATTATACTCTTTCACGTTACATTTTGTACGTCTCCCGCCATTTCCAAGTCAAATAAACATCACAAGGCGAACTAAAGCAGCTCAGACATACAATATTCCTAATACTAAAAGTAATGAAATAATGACTCAGCGAAAAACCCTAATACGCTATTCCATATGTAACAGGAGAGCTCTCAAACGGTACGCGTACGTATAAAGCTTATGAAAGCATAAAAAATCAAGAAATTTTCATGTGAACCAAACACATGCAGAATAAACATACGGAGTAGATACTTACAAAAATATGAAATTCACCACAACATTTGCTGGGGACGGCGGGGAGGGAGCGACAGGAAAAAAGGACGATTCGATTTGTTTTTTTTTTTTTCAATATCTTGAGTAGTAAAACCGTAGTACAGTACCTACGGTTCTACTAACCTTAAACACTTATACATAGAGTAATGATCATAGAAAAAAAGACTTATCAAGATTAATCAGAAAAATATTTATAGTACGCCTTCTTGAATATTTTTAGTTACCCTTGTAATTTTTGATGGTTGAGCCTTGAATTCTAATTTTGCGTTACTACTATTGAATACTTGCAAATATCGAATTTAAAAGTGGATCCGAATCTAATTTGAAATGCAAATAGAGAAAGGAAAAAGAAATATGATCATTACTTCTCAACTTTTAATGAACAACAAAATTTTTCCGGACTACATTCATGTATCAATATCCCTAAGCCGGTTTGTTTTGAAATTATTTACACCCTTATGATCAGCCTATGAAGTGGACCAGTTCAATGTGCCATAATTTTAAAAAAACTATTGACTTCTTTCTTATAAGAAGACAAGATGTAGCCTTGCTGGCTATAAAATTAAATTTTATATATGGACACATTATGAAGTTCAAAAAGAAAAAATTAAAGCTAATTTAATAGCCTTTTTGCACACTGTACATGTTCACTCGTCCATAATGCGAGTTGATAGGTAGATGTATTAAAAAATAGTATACATTAGACACGAATACGACATTATATCAAACATGGTTCTTCGGTTTGTTCGTACAAGTTGAAGTAGGTAGGTAGGATAAATAAATAAATCACACTACATTGCTACGATTCCGAAATAAATTGCTAGACCAATAGCGGCACACACAAAATAATATACTTAGATATGGAACACACCCAGACACGGAACAAACATCATACAATAATATTTGTCCTCAGTAAGAATCAAACTTACGCCCTTGACGCAAGAGATATTGCATTGCATTGATATCCAATGCGCTATCGATCCACTCAAGTATGTTGAGAGAAACCCAAGATAAGTTCGGATTGATGATAACGAAAATTAAGATTTTACCTAATAGATGTATATATAAAATGCCTTTCACCCCCAACTATTTATTTCCTGCCACCATCTATACCCCCACGTATGTAGCGAAGGAGATTTTTTAACCTTTTTGTAGTTTTTCAAAGGCATTCCATCAGTCTTGGGGCGGGCCGGTCCATTTGTTACCTATTGACACACCGACAGACAGACCGAGCCGTTTGTCGTATCAATCCCCTACTATATGCACTGGAACAAACTCACGTAGGACTTAATGAGAATCAGAACTTCCGTGTTCCAAGGGACCTGGTGAAGTGATGGTAAATGCCAGCCGCGACTCCTGGACGGATTGCAATGCCCAGGGGGTATACCGACTAAAACACCGGGGTGTACCTCGTCGCCTATTGGCGGTGTCGTGGTACCTGGCATAGCCTCCACTCACAACACCGCCGGCGGTCAGCCTCCATGGGCTCCACTCAAGCCCCCCCAGCCGAGACCTAGTGGCCATCGGACTGAAATATGTAACTTTTGAAGAAGGTGCAATTAATTTAAAAGTGAATATATTCTTATTTAGTGCGACTTTAGGTCAGCTTCAGTACCTAACTCTAAAAATTTAAATGTTGTCATAAGGTTAAATATTACAATAGCGATTCAAAAATATGGGAAATAAATCAGTATATCATTTCAATTAACCTAAATATGAACTGGTGACTATAAAAATGTTGTTTTAGAAGCTCTAATCTAAATTATGATTTTTGAAAAAAATCGTATTCATGGCCCCGCCTGAACGGGAACTTGAACCTCTGGTTTTCAGATATCGCGATATCGATATCTGCTGCTCTAACCTCTGAGCTACCCATATTGCTATTTACTAAATCTGCTCCTAGAGAGGTATTAAAAAAATCTCTACTCAAAATCAACATTCACTGTAGGGTATAAATAAAGATTCAAACGAGTTAACGTAACACGACTTTTTCAGCAAAACCTTAGTAGGGGACAAACAGACAAGCGAAAAGATTAATGTAGTTTAAAGTTTTAGGAACTTGGACTTAGATAGCGACGGAACTCGCCCACTGAGCGCTCAGAGCTTCGATGTGGCAACACTGGGGGGTTCCCCGTTTGATGTATGACACAAAAGATTGCTAATAATATTTACCGACTTTTGTATTGGCCTTTTTCTCGATTAGCCTCATGAAAATCTTGCGGTTATAACGAGCTGTATGGATTAATGAAGATAATTAGTTAATTAGGATATGGGACGAACGGACGTCGGGTTTTATTAAATTTTGTGTTATTAAGACTTGTGTTATCGTGTGTATTGTTATTCTCTTTCTAATGCATTTATATAATTTTACAAATCAAAGATATTGAAACAATAGGCACATCTTCACATTGGCATCACCACGGAATGCCCAAGAAGCATGAAGATGATCACTTGCATACCATTGTAAATCATATCGAATATTCACAAAGTTTTTTGAGAATCCTAAAACCTTAGCTCGGTAAAAAGTTATGAAACCTTTATTGCGACTGCACGGTAACTATATTACCATTTATGTGTGGTAAAGTACAAAGTTAACGTTTACTTAAACGTATAATCACAGGGTTACCTCTGGTTATTTTCGGGTACAAAGTGACCCTCATCAGCGCTATCGCAGCACCAGCGCGACAACTGTCGTCCGACGGAGATAACACTTGCGTTACTTGTTGTTGTTTCATTTTTATGTTTTACTTGCTTTTACCAGTGATATTTAGCCTTTATAGGTTCAAAAAAGATCTTAGCGTCTTAGAGAGCCACTCAAAAATAAAAATATTCACTAAATTACTGAACTTATAAACGTGAAAGAATATGGCAGAAAGTGATGTCTGCCTACCCCTCTGGGAAAAAGGCGTGATTCTATGTATGTAAAATACAACATTTTGTTTTAAAAATTACAAAATTCACTTTGATTATTACTATTATACACATAATGGACACAGTTCCCTTCTATCTACACTAGAAACTGAAACATTAACTACATACCTCTTTTGGAAGCATTACATACAGGTGAGAAGGAAATATGTGATCATAGCCTTCAAAATGACATCATAAATGTACTCCTGCTAGAGTTTCGATTGTCTTTTACCAACCCAGCTTCAAAACGCGCTTAAATTTACACCTAACGTCTAAATTACACTGAAATCGAATAAGCTTTTAAACCTATAAAAAGTGCTATAACTCAACCTGTGGTAACCACATCACAGGCCGACAGAAAAACATTTACACCCACCCCCGAGACAAACCGCCATCATAAGACGAACATGAAAAACTGGACCCATGTAACTGTCTCCCATCTATCGCGGGACTTAACCTTCCGTCCTAACCAAACTTGGGACGGAACGGCAGACAGTACTCTGGCCACATTCTAAATAAATAACGTCTAATGGTGGGCATTCATCAGTTTCCACGTTTTTAGGTGGTCCCTCTTAGTCATTGCCGGGCAAATCTGTATTTGGTGAATTGGATTATGGACTCTATGTGCGGGGTGTTAGGTCCATTTTGGGGCTTAATTAGCGTGGACAAAGTGCGTTAGGGAGCGGATTAGTGGCGAGTGTAAGATGGGGGTGGGGTGGGTCCATTGTGGGAGGTTTTGTTGTGTTTTTAGGATTCCGTACACAATTTGTAAGACCTACTTACTCTGTTTACTTGTCTGCCACAACCGTATTTATGTGAATGTTACATTTTATAAATTGTTTTTTGTTTTTTCCATAACAAACATTAAAGTTTGTTAAACATATTTCAGGAGAAATCCCGTAAAATAACTTTCCTGTAAGTCATTTTAATGCTACACCTATAGAATGAAACCCTGAGTACGGAATTCGACTCTCTCATGGTCAGTTTTCTTTTATGCATTTTTCCACTGTGTGTTTGTTGCATATAATATGGTTCTTAATTATTTTAATTTTTTTATAAAAGTTTAATGGTGGTGTTTTTAGGTTCAAGAACTAAAACCTTAGTACTAGATTTTCGTAAATGAAGCAATAAATATATTACCCAACATACATTGATCTGATTCCGAAGTAAGTCGATTAAGCACTCGTGTTACGTATATCAGAATCAACAGCGGAAACACAAATATACTTAAATATATTATATAACATACCCAAATGCGGGACAAACACAGTTTGTCACATATTTTTAAACAAAATCTTAGCACATTCATTTATTTTGTGACATTGGCGTACTAAATGCATACCAACCCACATTTTAATAATTCCAGACCAAAACTCAAACTCCGTATTTCATTTGCGTAACGACCAATAGACCAACGGAGTAGCAATTAATAATTGAGTATTCCGCAGACTGAACGCTGAGCCATCAAAGACAGCTCTACAGCTTCCGAGGTAAGATCTACGAATATCCAACAAATAGCAATATTTCATAGTTCGCTGTACATACCGTGTCTACGTAGCGAATAGTCAGTCCACGATTAGAGTCTAACTGCATTCCGTGGAGTCCGGCGCCATTGGAAACGCTCGGAATTTAGTTCCATTCAGTTACCGTTTCCTCTCTGGCCTTTGGCAGCTGTTCTGTGTAGGGTGGCCGTGGTTTGGAGTAAATATAAGGGATAATTAAGTATTCTATGAATGATTGCAGACCTTAAAGGATCAGCATCAAATGCTAATACATTTTGAAACCACTCGTATAAAGCACACTTCACTTTTTTTAATCATACGTTAATTTTACATAAGACTTTAGATAAGATTTGATAACAAAGGATGGTTTGCTTCATCTCCTTGTTTCATCCTTCTGTCTCCTTTCAGGCAGGTAAATAATAATTCATTAGTAGTTTACATTCTAAACCGATTTAACTTAAATGCAATAAAGTGTATTTGTGTATTGTAATTTAGTTTTTTTAATACCCGCTACATGCTTCGGAATCAATACATCCTTTGAAATAAAAAAGTGTGTTTTTGTAAAATTTTATTTGTAAGTGGTTGGTCACTTATCCAAGACACTTCACAGGATAACTAAACCTTTTACATACATGTAATACATCCATTTGTCACAATACTCATTAAATTCATCAGGCATCTCACATGTGGAAGTACTTCTATCATTAATGGAGGATCTCCTGGTCACAGTACCGATCGGCAAGTTGCTGAAATACAGAGCAACTTGTTACGGCCGGTTTCGGCTCCTGCCTTTGTGCTTTTACACGTTTTACGTTTGCGGCGAGCGCACTTAGCGCCAATTTAAGTTGCACGAACGTGTAACTTCTGATGTGTGCAACGCAAAAGTTCGCGTAGTATTTTGTTCGAGTAATTATTGTGATTTGTTGCAATGAAAGAACTTAAGAACCAGTCGGCATATAAAAGTTCAAATCTCCAGTCTAGACTCTAATATTTAGAATTCGTTTAAACTTGCAAAAGCAATACTAATTTATAAATGTAATATCGAAATACTAATTATTTAATTAAACACTACTAACAAGGTGTCTTACTAAGCCCAAACTAAACTTAGAAACAAATGATATGTACACATTCACCTATTGGTTTTTCGTTATGATTATAGTTCAGTGTCGTTAAAATAGATATAAAGCAATTATATGTTTCTGTTGCGAACTATAGTTGGTCAAAAATCGTCTTAAAAACATAAGAATGTTTTTGAATAATTTATGAACTACTATACCATACGTTTTTTTGCAAAAGTGTATTCCAACTGCTATTTTCAAAGTTATATTTTGACTTGACTTTCTTAGAATACTCACTTTCCCATTCCATCTTACTTATTCCACACATAACCAACCAACTCTCAAAAAGAAAAAACTTAAATTCCGAAATAAAACACCGCCTTTGTTTTCATTGCCTGCCTACCTATAACGAGAGGAGATACGCCGGCAAAAACAAAGAAAATAGCTCTATTATGTGAAAACAAGCAGCGAATACTGCCGTTATATTCGCCCGAGGAAAGAATTTATACGATATATTCTACCTAGACCCGACCACTGACGACTGGCCCCACGTATGCCTACGTCACCCCCTTGAAAGCCTACTTTGATAAGACTCGCAGCGGGGGCGGGAGGTCCTATTAAGCTGGCGTTGACAACATATTTTGGTTATCCAAAAGTATAAATTCTAGTGGTAAGCTATCGACTTACTTTTTATATTCAACGGTACACGCCAATGGAATGGGCAACTGTTCTGTGCAAACATACGTGTGTTTTAAGAAATCTGAGCGGGCCCGGGGGATGGCTGAGTACCGATAAGGCTTAATAAAATGGATAGCAGTTCGAGTTTGCTACGTGTGATAGTAAAATAATATGAGATCAACGTAAGTGGGCGAGTTTCATGAACTCTTGAAATGTGGGATGCTTGCAAATTGGTTTTTGGTTTTCGGATTCAGTTTGAGGGAATATCGATTTTAATATTACCTAATAAAGTGGAAAATTAAAATAACAAACTGTACTACGGTTGAGAGGACATGTTTTACTTTACTTTTACAGTCACTTGATAACTCATTTCTTTTTTGCAAATGATTTTTAAACCTAGACAAAGAATTATTAAGACGTATGACATTGCTATACAAGCAAGCTATGTACACAAAAGATTAACAAAAGAGCATTCATTCTCTTTTAGAGTAATATTATCATTATTAGCTAGGTATGTATCTAAACAAAGTCTACAACTTTGTACATGAGTTTTGTGAAATTGCCAAAAATGCTAAATCCTAAATTATTATTGAACCCTTCAACCCGAAAGATAATATTTACGTGACTATTGCGCTTAAACAGACACCAAATATCTTGGTTATGACTAAAGAATTACTACCATAAAAGTAACTTTGCGAAATCATGCGTGCTATTTATGAAAACTACGTTACGGCTCGCTAACTGTATTCCATAGACAACAGACTATAAAGAGTAATGACCAATAACGTATTTTTCGTTGTTCTTAATATTAAACGAAATACATTTTATACACAATACATAGACTGCCAAAAAGATTACCCTTCCTTTGCTTTGCAAGCTAAAGGTTTTATTGTTAGCTTATTAATCTAAAGCTAAATCTTAAGGAATTCATTAAAACCCCGACAAACAACGATCTTTTATGATCAGTGCTAAGTATTTTACTAAACTACATTCGTTAGTTTACTAAACCATCTTACTCAAATAAAAATTTAACAATATTTTGTCACATAAAATACTTCATACACTCGGAAATAATCAATCAATACTGTAATAAATTATGATTGACAGGTTCTGAATGCTGATCCTACCGAGAATATCTCTACGTAAACTCTGTTTAACCGTAAAACATGTTACAATTGCAAGTTCTTAGTATTAGAAACTCTACCAATGATATGAAGCTCCGAGAATAAAGATAAAACGAAACGTAGCTATACCTGAACATATAAATCATTTTACAATTGCAAACTCTTATTATAAGCATCATAACTTCAGTACCAATAATACAATTAGTTACCAGCAAACTATTACTTATTATTCAACATATAAATCATTTTACAATTGCAAACTCTTATTATAAGCATCATAAACATTACTACTAATGATATAATAAGTTACAATCAACCCTATTACTTAGTATTAGTGTCTCCACTACCAAAGATATACGAAGCTATAGTCCACCTATAACTTCAGACGTCAGACGGTCATATAACGGCTACTCCGGTGTCGTTTTTCATACATTGTAGTGCAGTTTCAGGCGCATGCGCCATTGGCCGAGTGTACCTGACCGCGACCGGACACTGATCAATATTAAAGTCCGAGGGGGATGCCGGGAGATGTCTGTTTGTCTGTTACATGTGATATAGAGATGATATTACCGCTGGGTTTTTGCACTGTTATATTGTGTACTGAAATTTTAGAACAACTTTACCACTCTACTTATATTAGATATCGAATTGGAATCTTTTCGATCACATGACTTGTCTTCTCTCTTCTTCTATTCTTCGTAAATTTTATAAGTTAAACTTAGTTTTAATCGTAGGTCGCCTAGTTTAGGGTAGGCCCGTACCCCAGCAGTGGGGACGTATATGAGCTGATTATGATTTACTTATGACATTTATTTGCGCATTCTTAGATGTTTCGTATTTATGAGCCTCATCAAATTTCAAATCCAAACTTTAGAGTTAACAGAAGAGACTTTTAATGTATCGTTTAAAAATGTATAACACTATACTGTATACAGTAATTAATCTTTACTGATGCGTCATGCATTCCTTTTGTTAAACAACTGTAGTACTTAGCAAAATGGTATTAACAACTCTATACAGATCTGTCTTAACTCACCTTTCTGCGGACACTACGGCCGGGGGAGGGTCCAAGAGAAATGACGACCCTTAACTAAAACACACACCCGCACGCACGCACACACACAGGTCTACTCGCACACAGACACGAGATAATGCCTGGGCACAAGGCACACACACAGACACAACTTGCATTCTAGCCGCAGTTGGAATACAGTGGGTTAACTAATTTACGGAAGGTAAATGAGAAATGTTACTTGATTGAATGAATTATTTCCTTCTTTAATTATCTTCGTGATTTTAGAAATGGCGAATAGTAAGTAACCAAAACAGGTACAAGCAAAGTATAGTACAAGCATAGTAATAGTACGAGTTTTAGGCTAGTTAGCTAAATGACGTGGCTAGCGTGGTTTTTTACTTTTTTATTTTTGTTTTTTTTTGTTCGATTCTGGGCTGGACGTGGCACTTTTGAGAACGTTCCATTCCTTTTTATTTTTTGTAGTTTTCCGTATCTGTACCTTTGTATTTCTTTTTTAACCTCTGTCATTCTTTTTTGTATCTTTGTTTTTGTTTTTCCATTCCCTGTATTGTATTTGTAAATTGTACCATGTTATTTGTGTGATGTAAATATTTTTATTTGTTTTATTTGTTTATATCTATATCACTTATTTATTTTTATGCGTAGTTAAGTTATTATTTATTATTTAGATGATTTGTTGTTAGATTAAGATATATATATATTTTTTTTTTGCGTCGTTTATGTGTAAGTTACTACAGTCACTCGGGGTACGGCCAGAATACCAGCGCTGCAGCGGCTCTCGGGCTGATGCGGCATATGCTGAGGCCTGTACCTCGTTGACCACTTATGAAGTCCTTATATAATGTGTTCTATTTCTTTGTGTGCGTTTTGTGTCTTGTGTGTGTATCTATGTGTCATTGTTACCATAAGTCGTGGTCAATAAAAGTTTTTCTTTCTTTCTTTCTTCTTATATAAATAAAGGAGCGCAATTTTTTGTTATATTTGAAAATTCCTGCCTGTCTGTTTTTTCATGCTCAATGGCTAGATTATTCAATTATATTATGTCTTATTGATTATCTATCCTAAAGTACCGGACTTACATTATCTATTTACCACAGATTACATTTAAACAATTTTTTTGCACATTTAAGCAATTTTTTTTCTAACGTACATACGATGATGGCTTGGAGTAGCGTCGTCGTCATCACCGGACTTGCGGGGTAGCTCTCACCCCTAATAATTAATTATTTGGTCACATCGTAATATTAAAAACGAAAGAGCTTAATAACTTTCATATCAGCGACCTACGATTTTTCAACATCTTATATCAATTAACGAGATTTAATAACATGATAAGATTATACTCGATGACATATACAGTAGCAAATAAATGCTACTCACGCGAACAAAATGTTAGCAAACCGCTATGTACGCTAGTACCTAATGGTTTAGGGGTGAGAGCCATCCGCTCCCCCGCAAGTCTGGTGATGATGACAAGGCTGCCAAGCCATCATCGTAAGTCAGTTAGGAAAAAATAACTTGTTAGTCATACTGTCTACCCACTTCCACTGTGGCCGACCTGTCCGTGTGTGTGTAAACAGAAGCAGGGCTGCGTCGGTCCGGTTTCCAGCGCCTGGGTTTTGCTAATTTAATTAGAGGCACAAAAAAGATTAAGGCGGAGGACGCGGGCATTAGGAGGAGGCTTTGTTCGGCCACTCTTTGCGTGTAGGGACGGGAGTTTGTGTTTTGTTTTATGGGTCGCATTTGTTTAAATGGGTTTGAATGCTCTTTGTACTGTAGTCGTAACGAGATGTTAGGTATGACTGTTAGGTGACACTGTCGTTACTTATTAATAGAGGGTTAGGATATACGTATGTTCTGGACAAACGGCCAAAAACTGAAAAGGCAATTAAATATTTGACAGTTTAGCGACGGCTAAATTCAGTAGTGGGAGTTATGGAACCAACTTGATCGGCAAATCGGCGCGCAAAGATCTAGCTACTGTTTCACTAATCGGCTACAAGAATCGCAATTTTCTCTGAGATATAGTCTAACTTTAACACACTGCGCTAAGTAGTAAGCTAACCCTTCAGGCGATAACCAATTAAAACGGGCGGAAAGTTCTTAGAAAATAAAATATGTACATTGAGTCCGAGCTCCAACCATAATTTGACATTCACGGCGCTATAAAATCGGCCTGACCCTGACGTTCCAAATTGAATTATTGATACCGGATAGCCAACATTACTTACGCAACTATGCAATAAAGTAACAAATGTACCAAAAGTGGGGCACACAGCATACTGCAGCATATCTCAGCGAGTTTCAGTGAAATGGCCCGCGATGGGATAGTCTTGGCTCTGGCCAGTCTGCTCTGAATCAATAACAACACTAAAACTTAATGGCTTAGACGTTGGACCGATCTGGCTGTGACGTCATAACGTAGTCTCTATCCATAACTATTATTTTAATGCTGAACATCTTCGACTGTTATTTGCGAGAACTCTACACATTAAAAACTGAACACGGATTCATGTATTAGGATAAGCGTCGATGGCCGAGTGGTTCAGGACATGCGAGAGATCGCTAGTTCAAACCCCGCAACGTACCAAAGTGCTTTTCAAATTTTGAAATTAATTATTTGTTAAGGAAAACATCGTGATGAAACCTGTAAAAACGAAAAAAATCTTAGGTTGTGTAGTCATCCCACCCGCTCTTGGCCAGGGTGGTTGACTAAGGCCTTATCGCCCTAGTATACACGTGTATGGGCTGGTGATGATGAATTCTAAGGCAAGTTCCCGTGCCATGTAACCTTTTAACTGAGGTCAACCAATAACGCGACAATACTTACTATAATACTCTAACACGCCATCATTTATTTCATCGGTTTTTGTTTCGTCAACCATAATATACTTATCAGTTATAGTTCTAAGAGAACCAGCCAGACAAAACCTAAACACAACATTACATAACACAATCACGCTTTCAGATACAAAACATCCCCGGTAAAGCCACTAACCTCACCAGATATATGGGCCTCATACAACGTTACTATAACGAGATTTCCCCGATTTAATATCAGACAGAAGTCCCTAAATTCCGTATCATGTTAAAGAACACTTTCAATATTGGGATTGGTATCCCTTTGGCCGTAACAAGGTTTTATTAGATCCCACTAAAGGGCATCTCCTCACAAAGGTAGCGCACGGAACCCTTTTTCTACCTTACTTCAAATATATTAACTGTCCCACTACCTTCGGTGACGAGGATTGTGTTCCTGCTAGATGTGTTTATTTTTATTTATATGGACTTACAAGTTTTCTTTCTTAGTGGTTGGACAGGCTTCTTACTTCATTTTTTGTAGGTTTGTACGATATGGGGATTGCGGGTACTATGAATCGTAAGCTAAATTTAAAATGAGATATGAAACGTGTCCCAAAAACACAACCTCCTCAAAAATATAAAATGTATAAAATCGTGTAGATGATGTAACAATCGGGTTAGCAATTCAATTGAATAGAATGTGAGCCGTGATAACTCAAGATGGTGGGCTTAACTCCCTGTCCATATTAGCCTTTAACATCTGACTTTATGACTCATACATACAAGTATAGAATCACGCCTTTTCCCGGAGGGGTAGGCAGAGATCACTTCCTGCCATGTGCTACGGCCCTGGTACAATTTATGATAGCGTTGTTTTTCTACATATTATTATTTCTAAAGTGTTCTGTTTTTGATGGTACCAGTTAAAAAAATGCGTTCTTTAAAAAACTTAGCTCATCCAGCATCTTAACCCCACACCGTGCGGCTATTTGTATCTCTCCCCTGTCAAGCGAAATCAGTCCTTATTGCGACACGCTTAGGGGCAAAGTGGGTTGCCTGGTAGCGGTTGCTGTGGTGACCGCCAGTCGTTTAGGCGTAGTTGGTGTATTGTGTTTTTGAGGAGGCATGTTTTCTTATTAGTTGCGAATGGGTATTAGTGAGACATATTATTTGTTTACTTAGCGGTGAGTACGGGAATAGTATGTTGTTAGTAGGAAATATAAACACTGAATAAAAATTAAAAAGTTCTAGTTCATTAAACTCAACACGGTTTCGAACTAATACCACCGAGATAAATATCTGCAAGCACAACTATGTAAGGACATACTTACTGTTTCCTTTGCATGAAAGTAGCTTGATTGAAAATTTATAACTTTCTAAAACAAAAAAAGACAACAAATCATTCATTAGTAAATAATTTTGAAATAATCTATTATACTTTTAATAATTTTGTTAAAAAAAATTATTGAAAGAAAATAAAATTTTGCAACATTTTTTCCTTGCAACTAAACTAAACTTTTTTTTTTCTTTTCAGCACTACAATACTAAGGCTGCAAATCTTATATTGTTGCATTTTAACTCATATAACCCAATACAAAGAAAATTACAACCAGACCCCCACAAAACATCCAAATTACGTCATCATCAGAACGCTGGCAACAAAAACACAGCAAAAAAAAAACAAAATAAGGACGACATAATATTTCCCTTCCCGAAAGGAGTCTCCATTCCTCTCTAATGAACCAATTATACATAATCAGTCCGGGGTCCAACCCTTTTACATAACAGCATAACTGATTGAATAGGTACAGGCCTGGTCGCAAAAATGCTCGGCCATTGCAAACACGCTAATGGGATCGTAAACTTGGCCGGCCAGCTTAGCAGGACCTGCCCTACCTACAAAAGGAAATAGATTTTTTTTTGTTCAATGTATATTAGCTTGGTAGAAGAGCATAGATACTGGGTGTGCTATTTGCTTACAAATCGTAATCTGCGCTGTGATGGCTGTGTTTAATTTTACAGAAAGATTGTTTTTTGTTAGAATTTATGCAAGCCGTATTACAACTAATGCAAGTGTAAAATTTATTTTCTTTATATTCCACAACATCACATACATTGATCTGACCCTGTGGTAAGTAGCTTAAGCACTTGTGTTACAGATATCAGAATCAACAGTGGATACACAAATATACTTAAATATACTTAATACACACCCAGACACAGAACAAACACCGATGTTCGTCACACAAATATTTGTCCCGGGTGGGAATCGAACCCACGACTCTTGGAACCGTAGGTAGTAAACCTGGGTCACTAACCACTGTTCCACCGAGCCAGTCATACAAAATGTTACATTGCATTTTCTGTAATACGGCTTGATGTTTGTGCCATAAAATAGTAACCTTAAAAGAATTATACCTAACAATTTACATAACTAAAGGGAGTACTTGCAAATGCATTCAATAAGAATGATATAATAATCAAAATAACAAAAAAGTTTAAAGTATTTAAAGTAACACAGTAACTCAACACTAAACTGGTCCGTACGTTTCAAAAATAGTCAACCTTACATTTTAATCGAAGATAGATAATAGTAAGACTTCCAACGCATTAGAAACATAAAAATACGCGAAAGTTCAAGTAACACTGGGGACGTTAATCCGCCAAACGCCATTCCCTTTATTGGCCATTTGGCCAGTCCGACCCCGAAGCCGAATTTGTTCGACTAATTGATTCCGTCCATATTCGGATTGCGTTCGCGATTTATCGACGAAAACTTATATTGAGTTTTTCGCCGGATTGATAACTTCATTCATATTGAAGAGGAAAGTTGGGAGTGGATCAGGATTATGAGGTTCGGTAGGCAGAGAGTGATTTGATGATATTGTGATACCGGCTCGTGAATGATCTCGCAGACTTATCTAGTTTAAAACAAAGGTATCAGAAATATGTTTTAACCGAATTCAAGGAAAGCCGTGAACACGGTTTAAAATATGTTTTTGGTATTGTCTATTTTTATTTACGCGAGCACTACACATTTGAAATAAAACAAATTTTACGGATTAAACTCGCGTGTATTGGTATTCTAAACATTATTTAAGGATCCGACGTTTCGAGCTCTTTACAGCGCTAGTGGTCACGGTTAAGACTAAAGTTTACAGGTTTAGGCACCTGTCCTGTGTTTTTGGTATCATTGAAATTAATAATATCTAATGGTGTACATGCGCTCCTGGTTATGGCAACCAATCTGAATAGAGATCATGGATAGTAGAAACCAAGTAGCTAATCAAGGGCATGTTGTCTTTCTATCTTTATTTCCTTACCTAGTTAAATTGGATTGTACCTAGTAGCCTATTATATAACTGATAAATTTTATAACTCCAAACGGTCTCTATTTTAAGAATACTTTTCTAAAAACTGGTTTTTTTTCTCAATACGAAGGAAAAAATACTCTTTTGGGAATTACTTAGTACATACCTTCATGAAAAACCAGCTTATTAATAAATTATTTCGTCGCAAAAAGATTCTTCTAAACGTACTTCTAACTCCGTAATACTTGCTACGTGGTAGCGTCGTAGCGCACCGGTTCATCTGCTACGACGTAGCTCTCACGGCAACGTAGTAAGGTGGGAAATAAGTTTTAGTCGACTCGTTATTTGATAACGTTGCTTTATTTATTTGTTTTTTACGAGTGCTGGCTGACTATTAAAATTAAGTTCCGGCTGGAGAATAGGTATCTATCTATCCTATAACGTTTTTTATGAATTTGAACAAATTTGCCTGACGAGTATTTTTTTATAGATTGTGAGATTCGATTAATACGTATACTATTATTATTGTTCCCTTTTAAAGCAGTACAGTGTAAGCGATATTTTTTTAATTTAACAAAAAAAATTACTTGTTAAACTTTTGAACACCTTTAGCAGATAACTGCTGAATGTTAATGTTACATCCAAACTTTAAAGTTTAGATAAAACATTAACATTTATAATGACAATTTTTAATTGACGTTGTAATGTTGCTAGAAGAGGGTTTTCATTAATTTATGTACAAAATATATATTTCTAACTAACACTTTTGTGTAATTGTTTATTGTTGAATTAAGGCGTAATAATAAATGATTTCGTAAGTTAATTAAATTATCGATATTCAGCTTATTCCCATCACTACGAGAAAAGGGAGGCAGGGGGCCGCTGACCGCGACATTTGTTCGTAGCGTCCTTACGACTCCATGAGAGATACGCTACTAATTTGAAAGATACCAGATACAGACAGTAAATTCTAGTAGTTCTGTTCCAAGGTAATGCTTATAAGGATAAGTTGGATAGATTATGCCTGATGTTTAAATATACGCTATTGGTTTGACAAGTAACACTAGTGAGCTATCAGAAAATGGTTGAAAAAGCTTCTAATATATTTTTGTAATCAATGAATCTCGAAAACTAAAAAATCTGTCCACTTCATATTATTACAGTATTTTAAGTAACATTGTAAAAATGACAGGTTCTTCTTACTATTCTTGCTTTTATTCTTGGATTTTGTTAACCTAGAAGGTTCTTTTTCTCGGTTTCAAGATACACAGATATCTTTTTTAATCGTTTCAAATAAAAAACGGCCTTTATATACAATTATACAGACAACAAAGTGTAACAAGTTGTTAGTAATTAGTTTTTTAATATTGAGATCTCACTCGACGCCCCATAATTATCTATTTATACAATTTATCTAAAGATACTGATCCAAATAAATTAAAGCATATGCTTCTAAAAAAGTAATTAACTATAAAAATAACTAACCCAAAACAACCGACCATAAAATTGTGACGTAACAGTCCCATTTAAAAACTAAATAAACCCAAATGCAAAAGGCAACATTACAACGAATCCGCTAAAAACAGCAAACTCAACCCTCCTCGGACGAGGGGGTCGTTTGGACCGCTGCCCGGGGGCGGGCCGGGGGGAACTGACCGCCCCCCCACCCACTCCCCCAACCCTTATTTACCGCGGATTTTATTTGCACATGTCATGGCGGACCGAATCCATTCAGCTTGTTTGTCGGACTTTTTAGTTTTAGCTGCGATCAAATAAAAATATGGTTTTAGTTGAGGAGAAAAACATCCGCTCGCCAGATTTGTAAGCACTTTGGATTTGTTGACGGCTGAATATTATGAAATTAATTAAAATTAAATGATACCGCAGTGTAACTGTAAGTAAAATATTTGTGAACTGCTCAGGCAGTTTGCTACCACGTAAAATGTTAGTGATCTAAATAATCCCATGTACTGTAATACTATAAAAGTAGAGCATACAACGACGGCTTTACATTATTATATATTCATTAATTGTGATCAACGACACATTTTCCTAGCGTCTCATTATATTCCCCGTAGTGTACTTGGTTTAAAGCAATTATATAAACAATATTTGCAAGATATACAATATTTGTCTTGTCCATGACCACGAGCGTTATAAAGAGCTCAATAAACATCGGCTCTCTAAATAACATGTTAAGAATAACAATACTCGAAGTTATTTCCTTAATATTAGTTTTGTTTGAAATACATATTTAAACATATAGTCTAAGACTCACATGACACTTGTACTGTGAAAATACCAACACTTTAATATTTGCATTATTTGAATTAATTCAGGTCATATTTCTTAGCGTATTGAAACTGCTTCTTGTAAAATAAATAACAAAAAACTCATCATTATTCATCTATAATTACATTTTTAGTCATGCCCATGACCATGCAAGTGCTAGAAAGAGCTCAAAACGACCGGGTTTTTAAATAATAATAATAATATGTTTAAAATAACAAACATGCAACTTCAATCCGTAAAATTAATTTTATAATAAAAAACGATTACTCAAAAATTAAAAAAATCAGTTTAAATTAACAGTAGCGATATATTTAATATTTGAAGCACAGTACCACAATATACCATAAAGTACCGCCCAAGTTTGTTCATAATAAAATATCTTATTATAATGATATAAATAACATAATAACACAAATACGCAAGTTTCATATAAAATCTGTGCATTTAAAATGTGTAGTGTTAGAGCAAAAATCATGCACCGAATAACGTTCAAAACAACAACAGCTAGTTAACCCATTCGAATGGCCCTCGCGAAATCACGAGGAAAAACATAGCATTCATATTATCGTAACATGAAGGTAGTCCGCAAATGAGCCACTCTTTACGCCACAAGTAACCTCGTTAACAAACTAACATTACAAACATGTCGCGAATAATTGGACTTATCCTAACTACTCGAGAAATATACCCACTATCTCCTCACAAATATGTTCCGTCTCCGTCAAACCATTGTCCTTTGAAAAAAGAATATCGCATAACGAAGTTGAGTTCCGACTTTATATCAAATATCACGCATGGCGCGCCGCCCGCCCCCCCACGTGGGGGGCAATAAAAAATAATATATTGGAATATGTTGGAAATAACAGCGTATCATCCGAGGATGGCGTGTACCGGGACTCGGTTCTGACGAGTCCAGTCTTTTATTGTCTAAGGAAACTGCTGACGTTTATGCCCTGTTTGTTGTTCCGTTTTGTATGAATAAAATTACGGACCCCGTTATTACGACACTGGGAGTAATAAGGAAAACTGTTTTGTGATCCAGATGATTATTTATAGAAAACTGGCCGGCATTTTTTTAGGCATGCATAATAGTGGAACACTGACATAACGTTTCTCAAATTTCACACACATGTAATCTGCCAATTTAATTCGTTCCGTTATTAAAGATTAACCACTTTCGTATTTCATTTAAAATATTCCATGTTTTATAAAATTAAGTAATATGAATTTCAAAGTTATTATTGTTCAACATGTTAATTACAAAATTAAAACGAGAATAATTTTCACAAACTATTCTCAAAAGGTTAACGTAATTAGTTTTCTACTTACATGGAAACATTAAAAACAAAACACTATTTCACAGCACAGTAACAAACACATCGTCAACTGACTTTAAAAATCGAATCTTTTTCAACTGACATTTCAAAACTGGCAATTCGTGTGCGCGCACGCACGCCCGAGACGGTATAGCGAAGGAATGGATCAGGAAGTAACCCGGGGTCAGGTAGGGGCCCAAGAATACACCGTCAAGGGTTAAATAAAAAGGTATTATTAGATGGTTAGGGACAGACAAAGACGCCGAGCTTTTTAGGGTTAAGCCGAGGTTGCACGCGTGATGCGTTAACTTTGAATAATTGCGTCTTTTGAGGAGCTGGGACCGGTTTTATAATTGTACACCTTTGATAGAATAGTAGTAAAGGCAAGGCTACGCTATGTAAGCCATTCAAGGAATATAATCATAATCAACATAATTAAATATTTGTCCAATAAAAATATTGCTTAATATTTCAAATAATTTGAATAAATATGTTTTCAAGTACTTGTATCAATACGTACAAGGTATTTTATTGATAAAAATATGAAATAAATTAAACTTAAAACAGAATTTTTACATTTAATACATACCTGTTCGCTTCGATTTTGATAATATATGGATTTGCAGTTAATGTTTTTCAGACAATTCAAACAAACAGGAGTAATTCCTGTAAACAGGAATTTGAAATCACGTTAGATACTCAGAACAGAGTTTAATTTGGTATGTTTTAACCACTAACTTATTTGAAATAAAACTAATTTTACGGATTAAACTCGCGTGTATTGGTGTAGTGCTCGCGCAAATAAAAATAGACAATACCACTAACTTAGTACTTTTTTATTTTTTGCAAAAAAATCACAACACCGTTTCTCTACCTGACCGCACTTTCACGTGTGAAATTTCGAACTGTCATTTTGCACAATGTCATCTAACCCTTCACATGCCACCTAATGTACCTGAAACGTCCCGACCCAATAATTCATTATCGAACAATGCCAACACTAACTTACTCTTCTAGTAATAATATCCAAACCCTTTCGGTCTGAGCGACCCTTGCGAATTTTTCGATACAAATAAAACACCCGTTCTGAACACAAATATTTGAGAAAAAAACGCGTCCGCTTTTAAACTTTGTCTCTGGCCATAAATCAGTCTGGAAATAACAAGCCGTTGCATTCGATGTTTGAATTGAAGCGTAATCGATGGATATTTGAAAAAAAATAGTTACTAGCACACATAAATAGCTTGCACTAAATGGTTTCTAAATTGCTTTGAAATATGTTGAACTACTGCTTTATCAAAATCTGTAATATATCAAGTAATTTTTTTGTTAATATTCAAATTATTTGTGACATACACAAAAAAATACTTTTTTACCAGATACAGATTTTTTTTCTAATATACAAAAGTCCACGAATAATTAAACCAGAATGAGTTTCCTTTAAGCACACGTCATGTCCAGTATATTTTTTTAGTTATGTATGTTTTTTAATTTATTTTGTACATTTTCTACTTGTCGTTTTAAATGATATTAAAGCTCAATGTAAATAAAAAAAATTCAAATTTTAAAAAAATATTTTGTGCGCTTAATAAAACCTGCTCTATTCTTCTACTTCAAATTTACTTGATAAAATAAATCAACATAATTGAATGCTTTGTAAAAAAATGTGACTATCAAAAAACACAATGCAAACAAAACATTCTTCAAGTGCTGTCGCATTCGTTGGCAGATGTAAGATAAGATTCAGACCCAATCATTTCGTACTTGACGCGTACTGGTAGTGCACTCCAAATTACGCGGCTAATTTCTCTCCATTGTAGATTAGTAGATAAACGGAACGGTGCTTGAGCTATTTGCATTCAAAGTAGAGGTGACCGAGCGAAGGACCTTTTAAATTGATTATTGCTTTATTTTATATTTATATATCAGTAATATAAAAAAAATTACAAATATAATTAATTAATTAAAGCACTTATTTATCATATTCTAGGTAAACCTAACTAAGAGCAATGTTCATACCTAAAGGTAACTGTAAAATAATGTTAATATTTTTTTTAGTTAACACAACTTAATAGATATTCTGTTTTTGCAACTCTAAATAATAAATTTAAAAGCAAACAGTACCATAGACATATTGAATAGTACTCAATATCTTATTATTTCTTGCAAAGAGACGAAATATATAGCTTGTTATATTATTAAAACATACACCTTAAACCTTATTTTAAAAACTCCAAGCAGAGATGCTCGTAATAATTGAACCATTTATAATACCACATCTGCCTATGCTACGTGTTCTTTTTAAATATTCTAACAAAACATTAGAATAGGACCCTCTATGCAAAAATTGAATAGCGGATTTAGCGAGTGTACGGGGCCCATTGTCATAGATCAGGTATACGCAAAAATCGCAACATTCAAATTAATAAAATAATAAAACTAGTTCGTGATCTATGCAAGGGTTAAGTCGCATTGTAGGGGAAGGAATTATCTGTGGGTATTCTTTGCCGCGATATTCTTTGTGATATTTGAATGCATTTAGTTTTATTTTTATATGGATATTTTGTTTGCCTGTACGTACATAATTTCGATAGCATAAAGTTGCAAACATAATATTGTGAAATATTTGAAACAGTTTAACTAAAAATTAAATACATACCTACAACGTCTAACGCAGTAAACAAAACAGATTTTTCTTAAAATATGGCAAAAAGAACTCCCTCCCTCCCTGTGTTTTTTGTGTATATAGGTATATCACTATAACAAGTCATAAATAAAATATAGGTAATGTTGTTTTAGGGTCATGAGAACACTCGAACCTCATTCGCAAAAATTTCACACTGATCGACTCTTAACGCTAACGAAAAAAACTGTCAAAATCGCAATGTTTTGCCAATTGGTGCAAAAAATACCCCATTCACGGAAACAGGGTTAAAAAGCGATGTTTTGGGGTGAAAATGTTTGCGCGTTCTATTGTCTGGTACAAAACTAATTACGCTTGTATTGCTCTTTAGGAAACGGGGTCATTTGGTGCACTTTTTTGGCCCATTTCTGTAATTGATAGGGTTAAATATTTCATTTTTTTGATGACTTTAATTGGTTAGTTATTTATTGTATTTTATTACAAACAATAAATAAAATAACATCATAGAAATGGTCTCACATATAGCAAAATACGTACCGGAATGTGTATCTAAATATTTAGTATGTCATCAACGAAACATTGCAGTTTGATGGGTAAAAGATATATGAATAGACTTTTTAATTCATTAAAACATACGGCCAAATAATTAAATAAAACTTACTTAACTTAAAAAAACATTTTACAACATGACGTAAGCCGACAATACTTTATTTTTTAAACTCTCAACTCTAAATCGTCTAAAAAGTAACAATAACAAATCCGCATTGCACACTAGTAACTCTCGAAACCCTTTCACAAAAATATTTGACATCGCAAAAAAAAATACAATCACCGTATTTAGTACATTCGGTAGCTTACACTGTATCCGACTTTTTTTGACACCAATCCATTGTAGCTGTTGCGTAGAGTCAACGAGCGTATTTTTTGCTACAATTTTTTTTTCTTTACCGAATCCTATTTCTCGGATTTAAAGGGATTTAGACACTTTGTTGTGGCAACAATGGTGTTCATGGAGATCGATATTTGTTTTGATTTAAAATTGCATTTTTTTGTAGATTCCCACGGCAGATAGTTTGGTGCAACGATTTCGGAAGCGGAAGTGTCTGTTTTGAAATATGTTGTCATATTTTAGGGTTAATTGATAACTTGTGACTGTTTACTTTTTATGATCTTTTACATATCGCATATCTTTTAAAATCTATGTGAATTTTGTATACACATTATATTAACTATCATTTTACGTTACACAGGTGCTTTTTTACTACCTAGAATTCCGATATATTTCTTAACAAAAGTAGTACATAGTTATATAATAACCAATAATAATAATTTCAGGCCCTACCTCTATTACAGAACTTATATCCTATCTTATACTTGACAATAAAAACTGTCATAACATGCAGTAAAAATAAAATAACCAATACAAAAACTGATCTATTAAAAATTCCACGTACGAAGGCAATTCGCAACAAAAGTCCGCGACAAATCCTAATCATGGCACCCCATCCAATCGCGCCCCAATACTTGGCTTATCAGCATTCGGACACTATAACAGGCATTCCTGGCCTCATACATATTTTAGGGGTCCACACCCCTTCTGGTCATCTGTCAGTAATGATTTGCTGCCGACCTCCCGACTACGCCCCCGAAACAACAAACCAATATAAATAGACCCTCGCACTCTCCAACCGTCCCCTACTTTGCACTCTAAGGGAACAGGCCAGGGTAAATTGGCCACTGTGAGGGCAGAGGGCGATAGGAAAAAGTTAGATTATCTACTATTTTTTCGGACGCGAACCCGGGGTGGGTATCGGCAGAAAATATGGCTTCCTTTTCATGTGCGTTTTGCTGTTTGTCGATTTGTTGTGGGTTCCTATTTATATAGCAAATAAACTTGGCTTTGAACGTGCAATATTTTTTTAAAATTGCTCTGCCATACTTAATATAGTGCAAAGTCTATCTTTATTTCATAACCGTGCTCAGGATATTAAACAAATTCATTTATTTTGGGCCTCACGCTAAGTAAAATATGGATTTAATCATGCTAATGACGAGTTAATAGGAAAACAGATAAGATAATCATTACATTCTTCTATCTACCTAGTTACATCCTTAATTTTTTTTTCCAAGACGTTCAATAAAAAAATTATAATAAGAAACAGTGCAAAAGTAATTGAATACAACAACCAAGCACATGCAGATATCCAAAACTGTATAATCGATCAAAGAGTAAACACATTACCGGCACAACTATACATACGTTTATTGCCTACGTCGTCGGCAGATTCAGTGTCAACAAGCATTTAGTGTGTTTGCTTTGCGCTCGGTGGCGCCACTGGCCGACGGATTCGGTGGGAGAGCAAATAGCTCCGGCTATCACGTTACTTACTTACGTCTACATTTATACAGCCTTAGAGCTTTGGAGGAGTAGGAATATCGCATTTTTCTTTGCTGCGGTATAGAGGAATCTTCTAAACACGAACAGAGTATTTTTATTGTTCATTATTAAGAATAATATCTACAGCACGTTTTATAAAGAAGTAAAAGTACTTTTATTTCCACATACAAAGTCTTCTCGTGCATACAAATGTAGCAAAATGTTAAAATTTTTATGTGATCTATCAAAATGTGCTTGCGAACAAAATCGCTCAGTACTTCAAAGTGGAAATGACATGTTGACGGTTTTTTGTATCTAAGAAAAAACATATCACCTAAAATAAAAATATTTAAAAAAACACCATATATTTTAAATATAATAACTACGACAAATTACGTGCCTGTTATTTTTGTGTAAGAGTGCCTAATATTCATTCATAATTTTTTTCCATCTTAATAAAATTAGGTATTTTTTCATAGAGGACTCTTCAAATAAATTAATGTATATTTAGGTTTACACGTGTCTGTCTGTTGAACTTTGATATGGTAAATTCGTGTATCAAGTTTATTTACGCAATCCAGTTTACTGAACCTTCACAAATAAGTTATCATAACTTGTTATAACGTACTGAGAAAAAATATGCGAGTGTTTGTTCGCTCCCAAATAAACAGGCAAAGAGTAGGCGGTGGTAGACGGGCCGGTTGGAGACACGTGACAGATATGTACATGTTTAACGAATAGTTTGGCATCATTATAAAATTATAGGTCCTTATATCCATGCCGTTATTGTAGTATCTACCTCGTGGGTCTATTGGTAGAAAGCCCTGCGTTAGAACCTGGCAAATCCCGTTTTAACTCCAGGATCAGGTAAAACATGTGTGAGTTTTACATTTAAGAAAATACTCAGTCCAGAGTTAGGAAGCTGACGTGTGCTCGGCTACGTGACCGGTCGACAGCCACCTGTATCCAAAGATTTCCTCACACTCTCAGCTCTCACTTTCACACACTCAGCTTTCCAGTAACAAATAGCTCGTTAGTAACAAATGGTATAAACATCTCAAATTAGAAAACTGAAAATATCCGGGATATTTACCATGTTGTTTTGTTTAAATGAGCCCCCGTTATTTCGGCATTGTTGCAAGCGAGTGCAACGTCAGGGGTGAACCCGTGATCATGGCGCTTGCAACAGTGCCGAAATATCGGGATACCGATACCGTTTTCTGATGTGTGTAAGCATGACAATCATTGTGCGTCATTTCATAATTTACAATGGAAATGATATCTGGAAATATCTGGGACATTTCCACACACGGTCACCTGACCCCAAACTAAGCAGAGCTTGTACTATGGGCGTCAGAGACTGATTATACATACAGATATTTATAAATACATACTTAAATACTTATCACACCCAGACACGGAACAAACACCGATGTTCATCACACAAATATTTGTCCCGGGTGGGAATCGAACCCACGACTCTTGTAACCGCCAGCCAGGGTCTCACTAACCACTGTTCCAAGGAGCCAGTCAAAACAGTTGAAAACATCTCAGATGCTCACTGCAGGTAGGCACAATAGTCCTCTCTACAGCTCTACCCGCGTCCAGACAGTCAATCACACACGCTCCACCCGCTCGCTCCTCGCTCCGTCTACCGGAATAAAAGCCTCGCATGACCTGAACACTGAGACACTTTTATGGATGTCTTTCGGAATCGCATTCGATTTATGGCTTCTGCTGTACAGTTGGTCTGTGGAGTTTTTATGGACGCACTATTTAGTGCGGTTAGGCTATGTTATACTAAAAAGTTCAATGAAACGAGATGTGGATAACGACCCGTGTAGTCTCCAGCAAACATTTTTATTACAATGTCATAATCTTAAAATTGTACAATGTTATAATCTTCAATTGGTTTGTTTCTATAGCGACGGAAGTAAAAATCCGTCGTAGGATAATCGTGTATGTAATTTTGTATAGTGTTTAAATGTGGAGTAAGAGTGCATAGGCACCATAACTACGTAAATATTATAATTGGTAAAGACAGATAATTTCACATGTTATCAAAACATACAATATAATAATCAATTAGCGTCCTACTATAACCCTTGAAATCTCAACACGCCAGCAATACAACGGTAAAATTTAACCCTATCACTAAGCAAACACAGTTGCGTAACCCTTTCCTGCAAAAAATATCAAAATCCGCTATCATCTCGTGAGAACTCGGAAGATGTAACCCGTACCTGCCACCTGGTCTTACCGTAATATAACTGTTCGACAAACAATAGGAACCCTTTCAGTTCCGCTGGGTCGAAGAGACCCCGGCGAGTAAGCAATCAAGGGTTAGTTGGCAGGTGGCGGCAGATGCTTCCTGATACGCGTGAAATTATTTTTTTTAACGACATATCCGCGATCGGATCTCACGTCGGCTAATGAAGTGTGAAAATTAATGGTTTTCTTTTCAATTCGGTAAAAAAGATAGTCTTAAATGTGATGGTTATGGAATACCTTTTTGAAGTCGAGTGTAACTGATTTGTGACAGCTAAATTATAATTAAAAAATTATTCGCGTATGTTTTTTTATATCGCTTTTTTAATTAAACGAAGTAAAGATTGCCAAATAAATAAGACTGGCTCGGTGTAACAGGCGGTTCCAAGAGTTGTGTGTTCGATTCCCATTCGGGACAAATATTTGAGTTAAACATCGGTGTTTGTCCGTGTCTGGGTGTGATTATGTATTTAGGTATGTATTTTTAAATATACAGGGTGTAACAGGAGGGGTGGATCATCGTAAGTCAATCGATGGGGCACTTCAATACCTATCGATATAACCCCCATGTATGTTCAGCGATTTTCAATAGTTCCAAAGTTATTGAGATTTTTGTGAAATTTTTGTAAGAAGCCGGAATTCAGTATAAAAGTCTTCACTGTAGCTTAACTACTGGACCTGCTTGCATGATTTTTTTTCTAGAAATAGTCCAATAGTGGGTCTTTATAATTACGATACCGATTTGAGTCATAACCCTATCATATTGGAGTAAAAAAATAATTCTTCACAAAAGTTTTACGAATCGAATTGTGTCTACCAACTTTCAAAGCCTCCAGTGAAAAAAGTGCCTGTGTTTTTTCTAGAACTTATTTTAAAACTACCTACATCCATAGATAGTATACCCTGAAAATTTCATACCGCTACTGCCAGAGCATCAGAACGAAAATTGAACACGAATAGCACAGGTGCCATAAATCAGTGTTCTTATTTTTTCATGTAAAACTTTAATTTTAAATAAAACGATATGTTTCAGCAAATTTATGTTATGTTAGTAAAATTAGTAGCAGTAATTTTACAGAATTGAAAATTAAAGGGGTGAAAATCAAACAAAGAAAATTTACATAATTTTTGTTAATTATTTTTTTACAGTAAGTGTTCATAATTGGCACCATTTTTGGCTATGCATATACAACACCTTTTTACAAAGGTTTTTCGGATGTTGCAAAATGCTCCATTTTGCCTTATCACGATTTGGGCCCCTGAAAAATTTGACAAAAAAGAAGCATTCCACAACCTCCAAAAAAGCTTTTTAAGAAGGTCTAAGCTATGCATAGCCAATAATAATGTCGATTATGAACACTTACTGTAAAAAAATAATTTACAAAAATTATGTAATTTTTCATTGTTTGATTTTCACCCTTTCAATTTGCAATTCTGTAAAATTACTGCTACTAATCTTACTAACATAGCATAAATTTGCTGAAACATATCGATTTTTTTTTTAAATTAAAGTTTTACATGAATGATAAAAACACTGATTTATGGCACCTGTGCCATTCGCGTTCAATTTTCGTTTTGATGCTCTGGCAGTAGCGGTATGAAATTTTCAGGGTATACTATCCATGAATGTAGGTAGTTTTTAAAATAAGTTCTAGAAAAAAAACACAGGCACTTTTTTTTCACTGGAGGCTTTGAAAGTTGGTAGACACAATTCAATTCGTGAAACTTTTGTGAAGAATTATTTTTTTACTCCAATATGATAGGGTTATGACTCAAATCGGTATCGTAATTATAAAGACCCACTATTGAACTACTTCTAGAAAAAAAATCATGCAAACAGGTCCAGTAGTTAAGCTACAGTGAAGACTTTTATACTGAATTCCGGCTTCTTACAAAAATTTCACAAAAATCTCAATAACTTTGGAACTATTGAAAATCGCTGAACATACATGGGGGTTATATCGATAGGTATTAAAGTCCCCCATCGATTGACTTACGATGATCCACCCCCCCTGTTACACCCTGTATATATGTATGTATATCAGTCTCTGACGCCCATAGTACAAGCTCTTATTAGTTTGGAGTCAGATGACCGCAAGTTGAAATATCCCATATATTTATTTATTAAGTCAACAAAGTTTTTGGTAAATATGTATGTTATGGTGATGATGATATGTGTTATTTACATATTTCACGCTATTGGTGAGTTATTCTATTAATAATTTAAATTTCATAACAAACAAATAAAATTAAAAGAAATACTATTAGTGCTAACTAATTAAAAGTAAAAAAAATCATAACAAATTAATCAAAAACCTCACAAGTAATATCCTGTGAACCCACCGTATCTCCAATACTTACCCGCCCACAATGACGTCAATCCACTCAATACCAAATCCCACTTCAAATAATTAATACTCATTGAGAACACCGGTCAACCCTCCAAACGTCAAAGAGGCCGGAAATAAACTAACCGCCTTTTCTTTGCGCTTCAAAAAATAAAAAATACACAAAGCCGCCGTCGAAAAGGGTTAGTGGTACAAAAAAGTAGAAAAAAAAAACTACCTTGGCAATGTTACGCCAATTTTGCTTTCAAGGAAATTAGATATCCTCTTACAATGGAGACGGTCCTTTTAACCCTTTGTACTGTGTGGGAAATTGCCGACGCATATTGGGTGTCTTGTGTTAACGGGACCATGTTCTTTGCACGTTCGTCAAATGTGTAATGTTAACCGTAAAACGCTATTCGATACAAATGATGCCATTCGGTTTACGTCCAAATATTTTACTGGCTTGTTCACTTTTTACTTTTTATACATGATTCCGATCGGTCAAAATGTGAAAACAAAATTATGTTGTTAAATTCAATTTATTACAATGTTCTGTATATACAAATACAAAATAAAATATCGTTAAGAATAAATTGGAATACATACTTACAATAGAGATGTGGTCTAAACTGTGTTAATTGTAATTACTACTTGTTTAAATGGTATAATTAAATCATCATCATCATCATCTCCGCGTTTTCCCGGTTGCATCCTTGCGGAGCCCGGGGTCCGCTTTCCTACTTCTATCTCTCCACTTCGCACGGTCTTCGGCATCCTTCACGGAGAGTTTGTTGGCACGCATATCATCCACTACGACGTCAAGCCAGGCCTTCTTGGGCCTTCCCCTTCTGCCGGGACCTGGCGGTAGCGACATAGCTAGACACTTGTATAATTAAAATCAACCAAGATAGTTAAATTTTTAAAATATTATTTTATAAGACTTAATATTAATTTAAAGATGTAAAATCTCCATTAGGTAGAGCCAATACCTATAAGAAACATTGGTTTCACAGATAACACTAGCAAACTAACTATAAAGGTGTTTCATATACCTCTCAGCTTTCCCATTTACACGACCCTAACATTTTCCTCAATATCGTATCAGCGTTTTTTCCACGCATTGCATCCAATGTGAAGCCAACAGAACATTCTGCCACATAAAACAGGAATGCGTCAACCCTCAGACGCTGGCCGCGGTCGTTGCGACCCCACATGTAATTTCCCACAGGATGCTGTCAACAAGATAACTAATGTCAAATGCACGATCTAAAAACTGTTTTTCCGTTTTCCAATGCGTTTATATTGTTTATTCTTTAGTTATTAGCTACCTAAATATTATAACTGTAAGTTAAATTCAGTGACCACACGACATTTACGTGAAAAGGTGAATGAAGAGACAGGACAGATTAACATTGTATTTTCATAACAAAAACACGCGTTTAATTTTTTTGTTTTAATCCCTAATTATGCAATCCCAAGTATATTACATCAGTATATGTCTACACCATGGCTGCTTCTCTACCTTACATGTTACCGAGCTCTGCTGAAAATGATAAAAATATAAGTACGGTATCCTTCTAATAATTTAATTTAATCATATTCACTGCAAAAATTATGCAAAACGGACGAAAAAGGACCTACACACATACGGCTGTTCGAACAAAACCGTCAACCTGTTACCGCGGCCGCGGTCGCGTAGACCCGTAATTTCCCCCAGGATGCCTTTCAGCGGATGAGTAATGCTCGCCGGACGCGCACTTCCACACACGTGACTTTTTTAATGGAAACTATAGTAGTTCTGTGTTGGATAATGTTTACTCTCTTATACCTTAATATAATCATGAGCGTGATTGGTGTTATATGACCTAATCGAAACGTCGGGAAATGACTTGCTGTGTATTTGTCACTTTAAATATTATCGTGTGAAATATACATGTTAAAATGTATGACAGTAATTACAATCTGTGTAAGTTATATTTCATTAGTTTAGGTTTTACTGATATAACTCAGGTCCTTAAATAATTAGGTGGTTAAACGGTTAAGCTGAGGTAAATCTTTAACTCATAAACCCACTGACTGTATTATAAATTCTGACGAGATGGTAGCCTGAAGTAATATTGAACTAGATTGTGATTATTGAAAATAACTGTATAATAACAATATTTTTTTTTATAACGGTTAAGTTAAGGTTAATACTAAAAGACTAAAATATTTCTTGAAGAGTATGTATTTAAAAGTTACCTATAATCAAAGCATAATGAGGATTTTATATAAAAAAAATGTATAAAGCTACACGTCTGTCGCCGACACTACACCAAATCTAACAATACCCAAGTACCGAGCGACTTTGCAAGTAATATCTGGAACAAAATATGAAACCTAATATTTTATGGATGAACGCTCAAAGCTAAGCCGTCGGATCGTTACTGATATGGTATTAATCCCAGCACTGAATATTGAAGGATGCTTTGATATTAACTCGGTAAGACGGATTGTTCGCTGTTAACATTGGATGGAATGCTTATTAAATTCTTGCAACATTTATATTATATTTTGGTCACTGAGACCATTGCTCGAATGACGGTTGTCGAAATTTAACATAGCAATATTAACTTCTCTCGTCTTCAATAAAACACTAATGTTAATCATGTTTGGTCCAAACCTTGTTCTTGAGATCTTTCTAAAGAACAACGTTATTATCTACGCTTCCCATAATCACTAGTTAACTGGATTAGATGGATTTTATGCTCATAATTTAGAAAGTTCGATCTCCTTTTGAAATATTATTTTTTTGTGTGAGAAGCAAGCAATATATTGGCAACTGTAATACACAATTTCCCAGAAAGGCCTTGGACGAAACCAAAAACATAACCGGAACACCATGACGTGGGCATTTTTCACCGAATGATGAACTGCCTCCGCACAATACTCGCGTAATCGAATTACCGATACGTAATCGATACATCGAATATTCGAATCGAATACTTGGACGTATCCTCTATAATGTTATATTGATGATTCCCGCTCAGACTGATTAATGATTTCGCAATGCTCGGTACAATAAGAGTTTGGACCGCGAACGTTTTAGGGTTAAGCTGTGACGAATTAATCGAGTTGCACGCAATACATTGCTGGTTTTACTTTAAAGAAATCGGTGAACTTAGTATTAAAAGTTCATTGGATGCCAAAGTAGAAGAGATATAGATATTTCGGAGCTTCGATAGTGTAGGGATTCCATATAGGGCTGTCGCCACAATGCTGACTTGCGATTTCTTGTGCGTATATGGAAAAAGTGTACCAGCGATGGACCTAATGTAAGTTCTTTATTGGGAAAGTTTGCGGAATATTTTAGTGTTATAGCCATTACTCGAGCTATTTTTGTAAGTAACTGCCTGCCTAATGTACCGGGGCTTGTATTATTTGTATAGATCATTAATACCTATGAGTCAGCGCGAATGATGTACAAACCAACTAAATTCCAGTAGTGTTAAATTACCAGCATACTTACATAAATTCATAAATCAATGTTACATAGTATGATATAACAGTTAAAGCGTTATCAATGTATAATTATTATGGCGCGTTACGCTTATTGCTATATGAAATACGACCCTTTTCGTTTTTGTTATATACACCGTGAAATTTTAGTGGTTGTTTTCCCGTGGCAGAACGACTTGCCTTTAGTAGTACTATCGAATCATGCAAATTATTCCGCGCAAAAAAAAAATTTTTTTTTTCGATTTTTCAGAATAATAATTTTCCAACTCGAAAACGAGAGAAGCTATCGTTGTTTTTGAAGATGTGACGTATTCAGGTACTGCTTGCCGCATGAAATCGATGCTTAAAGCTAAAGAAGCTCTTCACCCTAAGTCATAAAGCGGTTCGAACGTGTTGTCGAGTTACGGTTAAACCTTTCGTAAAACCGGCATTTTTTTTATTTTACCAAAAAGAACTGCACACATCTTTTGTACTACTAAGATAGAATCATTTTACTGCGGGAAAACAACCACTAAAATTTCACGGTGTATATAAAATAATGTCAGAAACCAAAAACTGTCAAAGTTTTCAAAAATTTCATAGGGTTTTCTTTTAGGAAATTGGGGGCAGACGGGGTTGAAAACTAAATTCTTAAATGCAAAGGCTAGTATTTGTAAAACAAAAAATATGTTTAAACAATGCAAACACAACGCACTGATTCAAACAATATTTCCATACACTGGTCCATACAATCGGCCCCCACTCATTACCGCACTATGGGAGTCCATCACCTACCCGCGGTGGCCAAAATTACTGCACAGTGGGCGGTATCCAACATGCGGCAAAACTTTACAAAAAAAACTCAAAAGGTCTGTCAAAATCAATTACGGATTGCATGTTATTTATTTTTAGAGTTTTAACCTACGCAGTTCGGTTTATATAACCACTGTATTTCAGAAATTAAGATATCCCAAACTTTCAAAATCTGATTGGGAATACTAATAATAATTTAAGAATAAGAGAGCAACAAACAGAACGATATTTAGACAATATTGAGTTAACGGTTTTTCCCAAAAACTATCAACGTACTCGACAAATCTTTGGCAAATAAATATAAACCATTTAATTTTTTTATACGAGTACTTAAGTGCTAAAGCTTCCACGAGCAGATTTAAATAAGAAAATCACAGAAAATTGCAGGGCCGAGATGACGCAGTTTAATTTTTTCTATTTCTTAAATATTAAAAGTGCACATTGGTGAAAGTGGTAATAATTGTAGGCATAAACATACGACTGTTTTGCAAACCAAAACCTCCATGGTGCTCGAACCATAGCCCACAGCCCGCATCCGCCGGGTGAGATGGCTGAATGAAGTTTTTTATTCAAAGTAAGTGTTAAAAAAAAACTCGCCACCCCAGAAGCCAAATGGCCCAGAATTTGTTTAAATTGTCACGTACAGACAACGCGCGGTTACACAATCCGTGGACACTGGCTCTTAACATGTATGGAAAAATAAAATACTGGTACTAAGCGGTAAAATTGAATACTGAGTTAGGTATAGTTGGTTGTCGGTAAAAAATTTGATGTGCGAACGATTTTTAGTACGATAGCTGATTTAAATGTAGTTAATGTTTCAATTGCGCATGACACAAATATAAGTGTATTCTATGTGCTCTCACTATTCGCCATTATAGTTATAGTGCAAGATGAGCCTGTGTTTTGATTATGAAGACTATTTTCCAATTCTTTAAGCTATTTAGACAACTAGTTAAGATATTATCACACGTATTTCAGGTTTTCAAAGTGAAACAAAGTTGAGCAATTTTCTTTTAACCATAATAATTTATATTTGCATGGATAACATTTTAAAACTTTTCAAATGAGAATACAGAAAATGAAATCACTCTATACTTGAAGAAATAAATATAGTTTACATTTTTCACCAAACAACACCAAGCTAATCTCATCAAATCAAACCGAACTAAACTTTGAGAAGCAGCGCCCGCAACAGACATACGGTGAAGGGTTAAAAATGCATCGTAGCCGCACAAAAAACTGCGTACAGATATCGGATTTTAAATTTTAAAATGTGCATTGTATTGAACGGGGTTCGGCGATCGATTGGACCCGGGCACAAAAGACCCCATTAATAATAAAACCCCGTTGGTTTTGGCGACAGCTTGCCGCGCTGTCTGGTTAACGGTGGATCTGATTGTTCATCATTAGCGGACTGGGTCACTGGCTTTATTTTTTAAATTAGCTTTGTCTTAAGGCGTTAAGCGATGTCATAGCGTGATTCTATTACAGACTTCTTCTTTCAATGGATTTTTTGATTGCACACTGCAATTCTTGAAATAATCTTTCAATAATATTATCTCTTTCGTAAAAAAATATATTTTATTACAATACTCCTACGTGCGAGACCTTATTCAGTTTCCGTAACAAGGTAAGAAATAAACAAACAAAAAAATAATACAACATATTCGTAATACACTATAACTCGATGCTTCCCCCGTATAACAAAGTCAACATTACCAGAATCCACTCAATACCTAGTGAATATTTAATACTTCACGCCATACGCGATGTCCCGACAATGGCCGAACGCACAGTGTAGAAAATAATATTAAATAACCGAAGAAAATTTATTTCTTTTAAATTTTTATTACTCTTACTTTTGTTGTACTAATTTATTTGTTAATCTCAGGTAGATTCAAGTCTTCCACGATCTGTAAAGTATTCAAAACGACGGTACATAAAGAACTTTGTAATTCAGTGTGTTACACGTTATTATACGCAATTTTTATGCATAAAAATAATTGTAACCAGGTAGTATATAAATACCTTTATTTTTCGTGATATAATAATCTTATAAATAAAAATGAATTGCTGTTCGTTAGTCTGACTAAAACTCGAGAACGCCCGGACCGATTTAGGTAATTTTTTAATATGTTCGTGATAGTCCAGGGAAGGTTTATAGTATTGGCGGTAACTAGTGACCCGCTCTCGCTTCCAATGAATAATAATTTTACATCACATACATTAAACTGATCCTGTGGTAAGTAGCTTAAGCACTTGTGTTACAGATATCAGAATCGACAGTGCATAAACAAATAAACTTACTTACAAACTTGTAATAAGATGTTTTATCATACAGCAAAGCAAACTGATAGGCATTTTTAACAAATATCTTTATAAATTAACAAGTGAGCCCCTCTCGCTTCGCTTCTGGTGAATTTTCTGTAGAAAATTTTGGAACTACATCATAATCCGTTGCGTAATTTTATAGATTTAAGCATACATAAGGATATAGAGACAGATAACTGCTATGTTTTACTACGCAGTGATAAATCACCGCCTACATAACTTCAATCTTCCACTAACTCTTCTTCTTGCCAACTGTAACCTAAAGCACAAGTCTCACTATTCCCTCATAGACTGTGGCGACGATCTCCTTCCTCGGTAATACGAGCCAATAATCCTCCTCCGAGTCTGGATCAAGGCTCCCTCGCCAGGATTCGGGACTCCTCGGGAACTGCTGACTCGGAAGGAGGGAAGGTATTGTTGTCCGGGATAGAATGATTGATTCAGATTTAGATGGCTTGTTTTTTTTTCACATCTATACTAATATTATAAAGCTGAAGAGTTTGTTTGTTTGTTTGAACGCGCTAATCTCAGGAACTACTGGTTCGATTTGAAAAAATCTTTTTGCGTTGTATAGACCATTTATCGAGGAAGGCTTTAGGCTATATAACATCACGCTGCGACCAATAGGAGCAAAGATACAATGGAAAATGTGTAAAAAACGGGGGAAACGCGAATGAAGTCGCTGGCACAGCTAGTAATGTAATAAATATTGCTCAATGTAGATAGATAACTCTTTTTGCTTTACTCTTAGTAAAAGTTCTGAAAGATCAGACACAGGAATAGCGGTTTAACTTGCTTTCTTGGTGAAGTTACTAGGACAATATGAATACACTCAATTTAAGGTCAACCTTTGTTCTTAAACTCTGATTTATAGGTCTTATGAAGTGCATCCCACAAATAGATTAATGATTCTCGAGTTAACTACAATCTCATATAATTTGAGAGCGTTTATTGTGCAAAAATATTGCGGTCGACTGCTGAGTATCTAAAAATATCTACAAAAATAACAATTAAAAGCGTTCTTCTATGCAACTCCATTTACAAAATCGACTGTCCACCGATCCTACCAATGGCGTACGTACAACAAGCCATTTATAACCACCCACAAGTAGCTGCACACCCATCTATACAGACGGACGACAGATCAATTTATATACATACAACATAGAGGGATACTAGGTAATTGAATGTAAAAAATCGGCCATTTGGCGCCAGAAACGAGGGTGGCGCAAATATTAACAATCAATTTCAACCCTACACTATTGTAATAAAGGTCAGATATAACTATCCCGATTCTTTCCGGATGAGCTGTACTGTCACGCTCATACAATTTTAATATTAGATTCGGAGCATACTGCGCTATAATTTAATTGAAAACTATCGACGATTCCTTTTGTTGTATATCCAATTTAGAGAATCAAAAAGAATCCGATACATCTAATTTGTTTAATTTCATATAATTTAGGTTAATAATTTTAACCATATAGAAAACTTTCCTTAACAGTTTATATTTTCAGTAGCAACCATACGTGCCACTCAAACTTAGACGTATGGCTTTTTTTGGCAGTAGCTAAAACTAGTAAAATAAATAAATATCCCATGATACTACAAACCTTGTACCTACTGATTTCGAGATGTCCTTACTTAGCTCTGACAAAAGAAACTACTTAGGCACTTGGGTTACAGATATCAGAAGGCACAGTAGTATAGACCTAGGTAAACACACTTTTTTTTAAAAATATTTTACACAACATCACATACATTGATCTGATCCCGTGGTAAGTAGCTTAAACACTTGTGTTACGGAAATCAGGATCAACAGTGGATACACAATAAACTTGAATATATTTAATAATACACCCAGACACGGAACAAACACCGATGTTCGTCACACAAATATTTGTCCCGAGTGGGAATCGAACCCACGACTCTTGGAACTGTAGGTTATGAACCTGAGTCACTAACCACTGTTCCACCGAGCCAATCATACACTTAGGTAATACACCCACCGACACGGAACAAATATGCATATCATAACACTAGCTGTGCCAGCGACTTCGTTCGCGTTTCCCCCGTTTTTTACACATTTTCCATTGTATCTTTGCGCCTATTGGTCGCAGCGTGATGTTATATAGCCTAAAGCCTTCCTCAATAAATGGTCCATACAACGCAAAAATATTTTTTCAATTCGAACCAGTAGTTCCTGAGATTAGTGCGTTCAAACAAACAAACAAACAAACTCTTCAGCTTTATAATATTAGTATAGATTAATTAATTTGTCCTTTGTGGAGATCGAACCTACGACTCCCGGCTTAAGAGACAGAGGCTTTACAAAAGCGCCATCGAGCCAGTGAAAGTCAAAGTAGTAAACAAACATCAAATCAGTCGCCAATCGTCACATCTCCGATCAATATCAGTCAGATGCAAAAGCCTCTCAACCTTACATCCGAAGGTGCGGAACAAACTACTTTATTAAAGCACACTCTGTATTCATAACGTCGAAGACGATATCACAAATAATATCTCCCCCGAAGATGCATTGAGAAAGAAATGTATCAGAAAATGTATAAAAAATGCTAGACCGTGGGCGGACATGTGGCCGCTGGAAGTGGCTCACCAAAATGAGAATAAATAATGTTGATGAAGTCAAAATTACAACACTATAGCAAAAGGCAATATTTTGATTAGAATAAATATTTTTTTTGCTTTTACAAAAATATAGTGTGAAGTGACTGAATAAAAATTGATGGAAAGTGGATAATTAATACGAATTTGTAAGTATTCCTATTACACATACTTAGTACACATACTTAGTTTATGTTCGTAGGAATATTTCAACTGAGACCGTCTAAAGAGAAAATTAAGGACTCTTTCTTTGACTGTCTGACTAACTCGTTGTTGGTAACTAGATTCGTGGGTTCGATTCCCAACCGGGGAGAATATTTGTGTGATGGACATCGGTAAGTGTTCCTTATCTGGATGTAGGTATTACATAAAATTATATTTAACCATATAAGTGTCACGCACTGTTGTTTACTATATGCGTGCTAACTTAGGACAGAATCAGAACAATGTGAGCTCACATGAATATGTCTATTTAATTTCAAATGTAGAGTAATTATAGAGTCAATAAATTATATTTATAACCAAATAAGTGTTGTTTCTGATATGCGTGCTAACTAATGACGGAATTAGAACAGTGTTAACTTACATGATTTTGTCTTTATGGGTCTATACGCGTTATTAGGAGTAGCAAATTACATCGAACGACTGGGTTACACCAATCGTGGTCAGTTCGCTCGCGACCACAATTGATGTAACCGAGTCGAAACGTCGGGCAGTAAGTAGCTTGTATGTAATTTGCTACTCCTAATAACGCGTGTAGACCCATAAAGACTAATATTATTTAGTGTAATGGAACGCGAAAGTCTAAAATCTTACATGATTTTGTCTGCCTACAGTCCTGCCAGAAATCTCTGCCTACCCCTCTGGGAAAAAGGCGTGATTTTATGTATGTATGTAATAAGTGTTGTTTCTGATATGCGTGCTAACTTGATTTTGTCTATATAATTTCAAATGTAGAGTATTTATTTAATAAACTATACGTTAACATTATCAGAATTTAGTTTCAAACTCGAAGGCTCTTCCAGTCGTTCTTAGCCCAGTCGCCTGTAGGCGTCGAAGGTGATACCATGGGATTGCTCACACTGACTGACCTTATACTCGGTCTTTAGCCGCCCTTACACGTGTTCCAGATACGAAAATAAAATAACAACAATTACAACATTATTATTGGCACGGTTTTGATTCGATTACACACTCATAATATGCTATTTTGTAGCATTATAATTGTTTGGCTTACTCTGTTTGTTTCAATATTTGTTTGTGTGTTTATTTATGTGTTTCTTTGGGTCATATCTGGATATATATCTAGAATCATTAATTAACCACCGATATGACCCAATACCGCAGGTCAATAATACTGAACTACCTACTACTTAGACTGACAAGTTGGCCTGAATTAAAAATGTCATCCAAAATGCTTCGAAATTTAAAATCAAATACCTTTAGAATTTATCTTTGTTCCTACAACCCAGAGATACAATAAAGCATCCCTTTAAAAAGAGACAAATTAAGATCAAATCAAAGATTAAAATATGGGATCTTATTTCGGAATAGACCCGGCCTCTCCCCTCACTATAATCTAAAAATCTATACAAAGCTTGCAGTTTCAATGATATATTCAGTGGTCCCGGGCAGTGGGCTTAGCAAAGCCTCTATGCAGGGTTGCCGGGACACGGGAGGAACGGGAAAGTAAATAAAACAGTCGTATTATTTATTACGATTGTTAGTTTCTGAAAATAAAAAAAATTCAATAAACAATACCATATTCTGGTAAATGATTTTCATATTATGTATAGTGTAGTGTATTTTTGGAGATCACACCTAAGTAGTCATTAATAAGCATTTTGTTAATTTTACCAGTCAGTCATCTTAATTATTAAATTAATTATTTAGTAATACTATTGGTTAAGCGACAACAAAATCACTTAATACTATTTAATTCCAATGAATTTGTAAGGATGAAATGTCATATCATTAATATTAAATTATGTATTGTGACTATATATTTATTGATATACATAATATATTCTGCAGTCTATGCTGAGGCACGTACCTTGTTCGTCGCTGATGTGAAATATTCGTTGTGTTAACTAGTATTATTTTATGTTATATTTATATTTTTCTTGTAATATGTGTATATGTGACCAATAAATTCTATTCTATTCTGTTCTATTCTATTCTTATCGGATACTGATAAAAAATTAAAACGGCTATAAAAGGAAAAATCACAAATAGGTACCCTAAATATGGATTGTAACAAATAAAAATCATAATACGAATTTCTAATTCAAAAGAAAACAACACATGTTTGCAAAGCATCGAATCCAAAAGTCTAACAAATATTGTAAAGCTTTAAAGCACACATAATATTTACCAGTTCATTTGAACTAACCCTGTAAAGGCTCCATAACACGCTGGCAGAGTTTATGCCGTATGTAACCAATATGTAGTAAAACTAGGTGAAATAGAACTACTAGGCAGGTAATGCAATGAACTCGGTAGAGCACGGAATCTTGTTAGCTATTCTTGGACATGTTTTAAATAGCCTATATAACCTACTCTTCCCGTTTTCCGTAACAATTTTATAAGCGAATATTAGAATAGGTAGAGCGATTAAACTACTTATCTAGAGTAGTCCTGGGTAGTCCTAGGCTTAAATAAATTTAATAATATTTTTATTTGTTGTTTTTTATGCTATTAAGCTCAATGTAAAAATAAAATTTGAAAAAAAAATCATATTAATAAGTAGAACTAATTGAGTAGACAGAAAATTACTTGGTTTACCTAATAAAAACCATTGCAGGACAACCAAACTTAAATAATAAGACGAAAGACAAATTTCCGCCATTGTGAACGATTTCAACAGAGATAAACTGACTTATTTACTTTACGGTAAAGATTTGAGAACACGAAACTCTCCTTAATTTATTCTGCAGAAAATATCATACGGAATATCGTATAATATTCAGTCCATTGTATCCTGCATCGCATTCTGTAGGGCCCTCAAGACTCGAGACTCGAACATGAGCCAATACGCGAACGTCTAAACATCCAATCGTTTTCGTATCTGTAATATATTTAGAACAATTCGAAGTCGATACGGTAATGTCGCAACAAAATCTGTGCCCGTTTGATATCAGATCACGTATAGAGATATTCTTTACGAGTGTACCGGATGGGTGTGCTTCAGACGATACGTGAGGATGTAGTGCTTTATTACTCACATTTACATGTAGTGTTATTACGGTTTACATAGTGCTTGTACCTATCTTCCTTCTTGGTGTGAGAAAAAAAGGAAACGAAAAAAAGACGAAAATATTTTTTAAATCCTACAATTTCAAAATGTCCCTTTGTTATGAGTTTATGACATACACATTGACACACAGCGTTCTCTTATTAGCCAGAGTCTCTTAATAATCTTGTGTTTAAGGCAAATACAACAAATTGTAACTATCGCTAATACTACATATAGCAT
Source organism: Maruca vitrata (assembly GCA_039566165.1). Taxonomy (NCBI): domain Eukaryota; kingdom Metazoa; phylum Arthropoda; class Insecta; order Lepidoptera; family Crambidae; genus Maruca; species Maruca vitrata. The sequence goes on from CM076926.1 coordinate 3,655,886, forward strand.
GCAGATATTTTGCCATATAACAAAGTACAAAGCATGGCGCACCCAAGTAAAAACGTATATCATTAACCAGCATGACGTATACAGACACATGACATTAAAACTATTATTAAGAGTGTAGTATATTTTTGGAAAGAACATATTTAACTACTAATGGTCAAACAACAACCAAATGTCATATGTCGTAATACCAAACGATAAGTAAAGATGAAATGACATACCATTATAATAATTAATAAATTCTGACTGTTGATATAAACAAAATATGAACACATATTACTATCGTATTCTCATAAAAAAAAACCACAAAGGTACCCCCTACTAACCTACCTACATTCACCCATTCATAGCGCCCAAATTAGAGTCCAATCGGAAAAGTTATGGTACAGACGTAAACCGCACTGCCCCAACTGGCAGCATAAAACAAAAGAACACCGCACGGCGCCCAAGTAAAAGCGTATATCGTAAACCAGCTACCAATAATTCGACGTCAGCGGAAAAAATAGCCATAGTAAAAACTCCTATCCGTACCTAATAACCCGGGAATATTATCAGAGAGTCGTCGGGTCATAACCCGAAATTGGTTTCGGGGTCCGTAAGTCCCCAGTTTTATATGTCGCATTATGAAGGCCGTCAAACGAATTCACGTAGAAAATCGAATCTATATACGGTGATATTGCCGTCTCCGGTCCTGGTTGGTTTCAGATAATAAAATAATATACCGCTTTTTACGCGGGTGGGTGCGGTCGAGTGACCCGGGATGTCTCCCCGGTCTACCCTATTAATCTTATTGGGCTTTCGTTTAATTGGGGACGTTTGTAACGGTTGCACTTTTGAGGGACTTTGCTAAATAAGACGATGAAAATGGTGGTTAATAAAAGAAAAATATATGAGCATACATCATAATGATATACTTGTATTTATGTCCATTAATTTAATGTGTCAAAGTTTGTAGATCTTCTCGAAATTATAACTTTAATAAAAAGATTTTTCCTCTCATTAGTCCACGTTTATCGACTAGTGAAATGGTCATACATTCAGTTCAAGACCTTGGAGTTCTGTACCCTCTTGAGACAGGTAACGGTACATTATTACACTTTTGTTAATTTTCCTGATGTAGTTTAAAAACTTATTGTGTATAGAATTATTGCCACCCACTCAAATATGAAGAAAAGACTAAGAGTTTTATTTTGCTAACTTTTTAGGTAGAGCGTTTTAGTTTCAACAAAACCGGTACTTAAATGAACATTCGCATTGAGAATATGTGGAAAAGAAAAAATAAGTTTTCTTTTCATCACAGACGTCGAAAAAAACTTTTTTCATTCCGAAGAGAGCCCTCGAAACGTCGCATACGAATAAAATAACAGAAATCTTAGAACAAAAACATATAAAGTGCCATAAAGGAGATTTCCTTTGTGCCGCCGCAGAAATCTCTGGATGGAAGTAATCGGGCATTTTACATAAGAAAATAATATATTATTCAAAATCCACAGTCGGTCTCACCGCCACATATACTTATCGGTAATAATGCGCCGGCCCCGCGTTCGCTAGATGCCACAACTACGTAACCCACATTTCTGAAGATTTTATAAAATACTTTTTTTTTTCTTGAACCTTTTAAATTCAATTCGGGCTTAGTTATTCGTTTCTGTACGCCTTCTGATACATAACACCACCATTTACGATGTGGACATGTGGACGCACTTCTGTTACCTCCTATACGAATAATACGACGACTAATTCTCTCATTGACATAAAAAATGCATTCATCCGTCGTGTAGAATAAGCATAACATAGTTGGACATTGCTCTGACTAGATTGATATTATAGACATAATCAATAAAATTGTATAAAAAGTGTATTATGTCAAACTGTGCTACCACTTTAGAATAGCTGTAGGGGTGAGAGCCATCCGCTCTCCTGCAAATCCGATGATAATGACGAGCCTACTCCAAGCCATCATCGTATATTAGTAAGCAAAAAAATAATAATACCGTAAACTTATCTAATATTTCATCAAGAAATAGTATTGAACTTGAAACAAAGTCATAAATGAACCTATGAACACGTTGCGCTAACAGCACAATGTGACAATTTTACTTTAGCAAGTTTTTTATTTGATTCGTAAAAAATACTTTTCCACTTACTCCCTTTTGTTAGTAAAGAGAGCCCACCTCAGTTCATGCTCCATACAAATAAAAATAGAGAGACGGAGGCCGCCGAGCCGCTCCACGCCGCCCTATTATGATATTTCTTGATTCCGACCACCCTTTACCTAGAGAAAGGATGGCGTACACCGTACCCTAATGTGAGAGAACGAAAATATTGCAGAGTTTCTGAGACAACTATGAATTGGATTCGAACACAGAAACGTTAGTAATATTGTATGAGATTTAATGTTACTAGATGTTACTGAACTTTCTGCTAATATGTAGAAAGTTAGGTTAAGTAAATTAGGTATGTAGTTAAGAGTTTAATATATTTCACTTGTGTATTTGTATCCACTGTGGTTTCTGATATCCGTAACACAAGTGCCTAAGCTGCTTAACCCTTAAAGGCTACAACGGTGTTTTTACACCCGGGTGGCTTAAATTTCTGTCTCTATCTTTTTTCGTTTTTACCGCAGCGCCTTGCAATTTCGTGTATTCTCATAAGTCGACTAGAGCCCTCGAATGCGCGGGGAAATGGGTTGTGCGCGCGCGCTGGTCCCGAGATACATTCGCAACCCGGTGTTTTTACACCCGTTGTAGTTATAGTGGGCTACTGATTTACATCGTAAGTAATAAACTTTTAATGTTTTATTTTTATAATGTGTACAGAATATGTTGTTTAAATGTTTAATATTATATGTATTGTGTTTATTATTATTTATAGGTATTATTTTTAACTGTGTTATTATAATCTAATGCTATTTTTATTTTAGCTTGTGCATCGACTGAGAGACCAACAAATAGAAGATGCACTACTGGCATCGGATGAAGAGTCGGCAGAAGAGGAAGATTCTGTAGAAGTAGACATCCACGAAGAAGATGTACTAAGTGTTTACGAAGATTTCATTGTATTAGAAGCTCCTTTGGATATGTTAGGTTACAAACAGTAACATTGAAAAAGATCTCATTTTGATTTCAGAAATGTATATGTTTTTTTAAATTTATAAACATAAATTCCATGACAAATTAAAGGCTTATCTGTGATCATACAGAAATATAAGGACTGATAAAAATTTATAATAAGTTTTTTTTCTTTTTACATTTTTTCACACCCCTTCAAAATTTACCATGATCTTGAGGACCCTTGTTCACACGCAAATTAAATTGTTTTATACTTTGAAAATCTAAACCTTTGAATCAAAATATTAAAGAGCATGATCCATAGTTAAAGCATACAAAATAAAAAAAAAGAATATATACTCATTTATTTCATTCACTCCAATAATTAAATCCGGGTGTTTTTTCACCCATTGTAGTCTTAGTAGTATACAAATTCATTGTAGCCTTTAAGGGATAACACTGGATCGAATCAATAATATGATATTGTGGAATATACCTCCTGTTAAATATTAGTCTTTATGGGTCTACACGCGTTATTAGGAGTGGCAAATTACATAGCTACTTACTGCCCGACGTTTCGACTGGGTTACACCGATCGTGGTTGCTACTCCTAATAACGCGTGTAGACCCATAAAGACTAATATTTAGTGTAATAGAACGCGAAAGTCTAAAATCTTATATACCTACTGTTGTTTTTTAATTACTGTTTTTGTGAATATGTAAACTTATTTTGATACAAACTTATTGTAACATCATATTGTTGTTAACTCAAAACTAAGTGATTACCAAAAAAAAATAAGTTTTGAGAGAGAACTGAAAGAGAGATAAATTGATATGCGATGTCTCAGTGGTAAAAGGAACATCAAATAAACTTTTAAAAGCTACGATAAAAAAAATAAAGAAAAAAATGGTTCTGAAAGCTATAACTTACATTAGCGTACACTTATTACACAAGTGTACGCTCACCACAACTCTACCTCCCCGCCGCTCGCGCCCTAAGTCTGCGGGTAGATTTGGACATAATATGTTCGTCCCGATGATATTTTCTCATATTACGCTTTCATATTTAACCCGCACGTTGAAAGTACGCGTTTACACGTGTCTAGAATCTTTTTATCCGAGCATTTTATTACCAATATGGATTTATATGATAAGAAGAAAATTCTGAAATAGTTTATATGCCTATTATTCTCTCTAGACAGATTATAAAAAAGATTTGGCAGACTGTTTAGAATTTTAATGATAGAGGTGATAAAATATGCCTTTTGATTTATGTAATATCTAAGTATGATGATGATGACTACTTTAAAATATTCATATAAATCGTGATGACTACAAAAGAAGTAAGGACTTTATGCAATAATGTTGAAAAAATATATAGGTACTCCACGTTACTCTGCACAGTATCAACATTTAAAAATTAAAATCTCAATCTTATCACGTATAATTCCGTCAAATATCATTTGGTTAAATATATTCAATTACGGTACCCAGTAATAATACGCTGGCGACCCTTGGAAGGTTTGAGATATCGCGCCGCTGGGTTAAGGAGACCGCCTATTAATTACAGGGACCGCTTACATACGGCTTAGCCTTTTAAAAATGCGCTAAAATACGGTATGCAAAGTAGCTGAAATAGTTGTTGAAGATAATATTGTATTTGAAAGAAGTGTTTTCTCGCTAAAGTATTACACAGAATCTGATTAGTACATTTACATTTTATTTATCAACTGTGTTTTCGGATTAAATAACGCGCTGATAAAGCTTGTACTCACTTTTATAGTAAAAATAACCTCATCTTCCTAGAAGATTTAAATTTTCAACTAGAAAACGAACGAACTTCCAAATTCCCTGGAACAGTATTATTTACTCGTATTTAGATCTTAATTAGTCTCTCTTGTCAAAATGTCTATTCTTTCAGTATCTTTACAAAGCGAGAACAAAAATCGAATTGACACACAAAATCGGCCCGATCAATCCGACCAAATCAACTCGTACCTAAAAAAAAAACAAAATAAACTAGAGTTATTCATCGGAGCGCGAGGTGCAATATATCTGGCGTCATCCGAACGCGAATATTTATCGATGTTTTCATAATTCAGCGCGGGGACCCAGCCGACACTTTTTATTTGCCACCGCCTAGTTTAAGATTCATGATCTCATGAGCTATCAGCGTAGACTGGGGAGGTTATAGACAGAGACGTAGGTGGGGTGTGTGTAGAAATAAATAGGGCATTTACAAAAATAAAAAAACTTTTTCTCAAAAAAAAAAAAACATTATTGTTAACGTCGCAAATATCTCTTGAAACTTTCTATACTTTCTTTGCAAAGCTTTTCAATTTTCCATCTTTTATATCACTTTATGACCCTTACTTAATTTTATAATTATTAAGTTATGATGGTGAACCCCCTCGCTTTCTTTCGGGTATATTATACATAAAAACCTTTCTCTTGAATCCCTCCTACGAACAAATAAACCCCATCAAAACCCGTTCCGTAGTTTTAAAGATTTAAGCACACATACATACAGACAGCGAAAAGCAAAAGTAGAAAGATTTCATTATATAGGTATCAATTTGAAAAACATATAGTGTATAGGTTACGCAAAACTGGAACGACCCAAAGATTCCAATATTCTCAACCCTATACGACAAGGTATTTTATATTTCGGTCCATATCTATCCCTTTCGTAGCTCTACATTTTTTCACGCCCTAAATATAAATTTATATCCGTCGGACACATGAGCTGTATTAGCTCGCCTCCAGTATTCGCTTATTTTGAACTGTTTGTAATACCATCCCTTATTCAGAACCTTCCTTAGCAGAACTTTCTTTTTGTTGCCACTTTTTATTAGGTAATCTTAAAGTCCACATATTATATTTAGATAGCACGCATTGGCAGTGCAAAGATTTTTTAGTTTGGTAGCTATTTTGGAATGGTTAGAGCCTATTTCGGAATATTCTCTTCAAATAATTCACAATGAGCCATGCTTTAACACGTCAGTTAACAGTAAAAGTCATAGTCAATTTCCTTTATTTAAATAGCCGTTTTACATCCACTTACAAATCGTAAATTTGTGTAATATTATATGATTCTTTAGTTCTTTTCATCTAGTTATAGAACTCCTTACATAGTAATCCTTCTGAACAATCATTTACATACTGGGTTTAAGATCAAAATGATGGAATAATAACATCTATCACTATGTTTAATCAGTTCCTGTAAGTTTTCCAAACGTTTACGATTTTATATTTTATTTTACGAGTCGAGAAGTGATAGAATAAACGAATCTCCCGTTATGAAAAGTGCTCAGATTTTGTTCGAAGCAAATGAGATATTGTACCATCTACTGACAGCGACAAATACTAGACAGGCCCGTGTGCCACATCACGTACACATACTTCCGACATCTCCAAGTACTTAGTATCATGTACTACTTACCAGGGTAGGGCATTAGGTGTGGAGCGGTACATTCGCCGGGCCATATCCAACCGGAAATAGAGACCGGGCCCGTATCTCTGTTTACATCTGCGCCTTACAAATGCGTCCGTCAGACAGCGGCGGGCTACCCGCTACTTATCAACGAGATAGGGTTCAGGGCTGCGCTAAAGGTTCCTACTGTTTCTAGGCGGAAGAGTTGTATAGCAAACTTCTTGTCTCAAGACTCAGAAATGTGTGCTCAATCACCTGATACCATATTTCAAATTAACAATGAACGTATAACCATTCATGGCTCTGTAATATACCCCTGCATCTGTAGAAAATGCAACATAACATTGTTCACCCAACTCAGTGTCCAATACCAAAAGTATATATGTCGTTACTCAATATTTCTGACTGAACGAGGTGGTAGAGTTCAAAATGTAGTAAATAACTTATTTTCAAGATGACACATTGCTTGCTTGTCTTTACTCTTAAAATAGGTAAAAGAATAGAGATCAAGTGTACTCAATATGCAGACACGTACAGAAAAAAAATAATTCTTATTGAGTGTTCACTTGCCCTCAAAGAGACAGGTACATAATTATCATCCTCTCCCCAATATCCAAAGTATAATATTCATTTTAGTGTCCAGATAAACCAGTTTTTCATAATGAATATGTATTAGTCATTCACAGGTGCCTATTGTAAAGACCCTAAGATCAAAATTGTATCATAGGGATGCTGACCCTAACTAGATAAAACCAGTTATAACAGTAAGATCACATTCCATTGTATTGACCAACTAAACAAGATTGGCCTTAACGCTTCCCTTTAATGATCTGGACACAAGACCAAAAGTGTAGCACGTGGGTGCTGACCCTAACCAGATAAAACCAGTTTCAATACAAAACCTACACATGACACCGAGATGAAATGTGTGGCAGGAGCTGACCTCAAGCAAACACAGACCCAAAGTGTATCAAATGGATACTGACCTTAACCAAATCTTATCAGTCAGTCAGATATTCTGACACCGAGATCAAAAGTATGCCAGGATTTGACCGGGATGCTGGCCCTGAAGTAATCTAAGATGAAAAGTGTATCACGTGAATTACTGACCCTAACCAGATAAAACCAGTTGCAAAAGTACCAAATAAAGATCAAATCTGTATTAAGGCGAGTTGCCCCCTGACCAGTCTCGTTTGATCTCGTGCCCACGTGTCGTGCACGTGTAGCACGAGGGATGCTGATGATAAACCAGTTGCAATACAAAGCCTACACCTGTTACCAATATGAAAAGTATAACAGAAGCGGATCTAAATCAAATAATAAAGGTCATGTGGATGCTGACCTGACATCGAGATCAAAAGTATCTCTAACCCAAAAGTGACCTCAAGCGAACTGAGATCAAATGTGTATCGTGGGAAGTTAACCCAAACCAGATAAAACCAGTTCCAATACAAAACCTGCACCTGACATCGAGATCAAAAGTATCTATGCCACAAAAGTGACCCCAAGTACCTAACCTAAGATCAAAAGTGTATCACGTGGATGACTGACCCTAACCAGATAAAACCAGTTCTAAAAGTACCAAATAAAGATCAAATCTGTATCAGGCGAGTTGCCCCCTGACCAGTCTCGTTTGATCTCGTGCCCACGTGTCGTGAATGGCACGAGGGATGCTGTGAATGGCCGCCGTTATGTGATTTACTTATTTCGTTATTTGCATAATGTGAGCCGAACGGGAGGGTGATTTTTGTATTGAAATTGTTAATTCTGACGAAAGTGATGACGTACTTGAACATATTTGGTAGCTATCAATTTATTTCATGCATGTAGGTAGGTATGATGGACTTACGAGTACTCAAGTAATTTGATCGTTTATGATTGTGTTTGAACTTGATCTGTAAGAAAGCGTGCAAAGCTTTTATGTTTGTTTTTATATTTGATTGGTTCATAATGTAAACAATATTATGATTATAGTTTTTTTTTCAAACCTTTGTGTTAATGTCTTCCATGTATAACTGCAGAAATACATTTAAAGGTTGCACCTATTTATTTCTATTTGAAAATAAATCTCTTTCATTGCCATAATATAAGTTAGAAATTAGATATTTCTGTCTATTTCTCTATCGTTTCGTCAGAATGGCAACCCTTATGTTGGCAGTTAAACGTGCCATATGTATGTTTCAGGCAGTGACCAAACACCCCGCGCCGCCCGGACCACGGAAATGGGACGCCCAAGACAGCCTACGGGACCCGTAGAGACGAACGAGTCTTAGTTTGCTGAGTTTGTGTACACCCTACCGACCACTACGCACTAAACCAGTAGGTTTATCACGTAGTTTGAATTCTTACTATCATTTCAAATGCGAAAATATGTAACTGTCGGTCGTTATTTTTCCCTAACTGACTACGATGATTGCTTGGAGTAGTCTTGTCATCATCACCGGACTTGCGGGGGAGCGGATGGCTTTCACCCCTAAAATGTGAGGTGTGCTTTTACACCAAAGATTCTGAACTGATTTAAGTTAGATTTGGTACACTCATAGACAGGCTAATACTACTACTACTATTTAACCAATTTCGCAATAAGAGAATTTTAACGAGATAAACGACTCCACGCGAGTCTTACTTTTGCAAAATAGTAATAATGATGATGAAAGGTATCAAAAGCGCAAATGATTTGCTCCCTATGTAGAAAACAGGGGTAGCAACAAAAGATTTAAGTAAGAACCTGTAAGTTAAAAATTTACTGTCTTTTATTTTATCAGTTCCCCTTTGTTTCCTTTAAAATCCATGAGCAAACTACTCCACACCAGTCTTACTTCGCATAGAGATTGTCGTCCGCACATTTAGCAAGCTGATCCTAAGCGCGGGAGGGATAAATCACTTACCCGCCTGATGCACATCTATTTTTGTTTACCTCATTTACCTAATTAAAAAGTAATCAAGAAAATTCTCATACATACTGTTACTGTCGGTCCCTATTAGATTTTGTGTTTATTTGTAGCATAGTAGTAGTGTAGTAGTAGGATTAGTAGCTCCTCAAACACTTTTAGCCTATATGCCATTAAAGCTAACATAAAATCATGTTACAATAAATACCTGTCGATGACCTGGTAATTCTTCTTCTATTCCAGATACATGCACTACATCGAACGAAGAAAATAATAAGTAAAAAAAAATTATGACAGAATTTAGAAGCCATAAAATCGAAGGTTACAGTTATTTTCATACGTTTTGAACAAAGACGTATATGCCTATATATTCCCGTAGACCTAAAATTAACATTTTTCAAGAAGAGGGGTGTTGTACAGACAACTTACAGCGACAAGCATATAAAATCAGGTGTCTCCTTCGATACTTGGGTCCGACATACTTGACTACCTTTTTTAAACTCCATATTCGCCAATCACGTAGCTACGATGGAGTTTAAAAAAGGTCACAAAATATTAAGGTTACAACCTATCGGGGCGTCCCAATACCGTTCCTTGAGCAACAATGACGAGCATAGTTCCGTACAAAGTTTTAAAGCCGTATCGCTTATCCTTAGTAATTCGAGCGTGAAATCGTACATTTTCCATTATCAGTCTACGAGCCCAGATAGTCCCACAAGGTCGGTCCCTGGATGTGTTTTCGGGTCGGACCTAAAACTTTAGGGTGTAAAAGGGATGGGTGTTTAAAGTGATATAACAGATTTCGTCCCGTATAAGTAGATGTAACTATAATTTATATTGTGTCGTTACATTGTTCAGAAGTTTGGGTGTAAGCTCTGGTTAATTTTTTGTGATGGCTTGAAGAATGTTGGATAGATAGCCAGGTTTTTGGATTACTGTTTGTTAAAGTAAAATTTGTACCTAAACTCTACTATTCACGAAATTACAAAGTTTTATTTGTGTGAGTAGGTAGGTTTCACTCTGTAATCGATTAGGACACGGAATATTATGACATATTACTCTTGAGATAAAAACTGCCTACTATCTAAAATATGTAAATTAACTTTTGTTCTTCAAAATAAATTCAAGTAAGTAGTAGGTACATACTATAAACTTAAGTCGACTACTTTAAGCTTCTTTCAGAACACCTACAACGTTCCGATGAAACTGACAACAATATGAATGTTAGCCTGTTAGGAGGATAATTTTAGTTATTTTACGAACTAAGCTAGACTACCAACTTACCTATAATTTTAATAATACTTGTCGAAAACGAATATTATGCAAAAATCGGGAATACTCGAGTAACTAAAGGTGACTACGCAACACAATTAAAGTTAATTAAGATACTTTAACACTAAACACCAATAACAACTACAAGACTATAAAATTATTACACGCACAAATACATTCATGTTTTAAGCTATTACTTCTTATTTACTTACGAAAATTAAAATATTGGCGAATGCTAGTTTCTTTACCAAATTTTATTCCATATCTACACTCCGCCTCCCAAATCGGTGAACTAATAAATATTACATCAAATAGTGCGTGCGCGTCCACGATTCGCCAGCCAATGGTCAAGCGGTCAGCTTAGAAAGGGACAACTAATATAAAACTGTTAAAGTTAGAGCAGGATAGTTGGGAAGGGTGTCCGACCCCTTTTTTGCTACGAGACCGTTAGGGTAGTTTCATATCGGTTTATATTTTATTGGTTGGTGTGTTTTGTTGCGTGAGTTATGCTGTAGCATATTGTAATACTATGCTCGGTTATTATGAAATATATGAAAAATATCATTTTTCTACTGGTTAGCGGAGGTGGAATCAAATGTGTGACATGGCTAACCTAGCCTTGCAATTTGTGGAAATATCCTAATCAACATCATGGGATCGTTTTACAATATTTTCAACTTTATATCATGAACGCCAGAATATCTTGCATCAGAATTTATTTTATTTTACAAACTACCTAACTCGCTTCACCGTTCACTTCAACAACTAGGTTGGCAACTCATATTTATCTCAGCCAAATGTGGTTGCTTCCTGAAGTTTGTTATAAATATCAAGAAGCTTGGTTTATCAATAGGTAGTTGAGTAGAAGTATTACTGTTTTTTTTTAAAAAATGCGATTTTCTAACTATAACGAAATACTCTACTAGATAAAAAGTGTTTCATTTAATTTTGTTACCAACTCCGTTAGCTGTGTTATGTATTTTTGTCTGGGATTACCGACCGAATTACTATTGATTTGGGCACGCACCCGCTCGACCGCCTTTCAAATGAGCAGGCCAACGGGAAATATATAGAGCTGTTAAAACCATGTTTTCACAAACTATTAACATGGAATATCCGTAAAAATAGCGTATAGTTATTTCACTTTTTTATACATACAACGTTCAAACATAATTTATTGCACTTGGGATATGTTTGAATCATTGCAAAATATTGGTCTACTATTAGGATAATTAATAAAAATAGCTACATCTATCAGAACAAATAAAACTTCAAATGATGGTCGCCAATAAAACTCAAGTTTAATAAATGAATTAAGAAGTCAAGATACAAGTTATTACTTTATATTCTGTTGCAAATCGAAAGTTAGAGTGATAAGAAGGATATCATAAACTTTACAGATAATAATTTATGTATGTATGTATAACAATTTATTTTATCATTCCCCAAACAAAACGGTAATAACATCTCCACATTACTTCCCCAAGAAAGTTTGGCCGACCCAACCTGAATTTATTAAGCTGGACCCTAGAAAGGTTTGCCGTATGCAGATAAGGGATTTATTTAGCGGAAAGGTCCGTCCCAGGGTTAGCGTTAAGGCCTTTGGGCCGAGATGACCAGGATTGGGCCAAATTTATTGTCGGCTTTGGGCTTTCGGCCGCGTTGATTTATTCGGCCCGCGTGAATGGAATCGGGAGTGATAATACGGGGGTGTTTACTGTTTACTATTTTTGCGAGATTTTAGGTACGCGTGTGTAGGGTGGATGCTTTTTTTTTTGTTCGTGAACGGCGAGATTTAAGACTGCGAAAGACTAGTAATGGAAATGGAAATCATTTACCTTATAGGTCGTTAGCATTGCGATTTTAGCCTAACCTTTTTTTTTGTAATCTGGGAGTATCTGGGGGAACCCTAAGACTCTAAGACAAGCCAATTGCATAGTTGAATGTCGAAATAAGTAATTTATTCCTAACTGACAGCCGATGATGCTTTGGAGCTTCGTAATCATCACCGGACTTCCGGGGGAGCGGATGGCTCTCACTCCTAAATCAAATTAAATATATATTAGTAATAATGATCTAAAAGAAATTTCAGTGCTTAGTATTATTAACCAGTGCTATTAATAGTGGGATACATTACACTACCTATAATTTTACACTAAACTACTTAGGCTAACTATCTGAAATACAACGTAGATAGATAAGGAATATAATACAAGCTTTCTATCTACTTGTTACTAGAGGCGAGGAATAAAAGTAAAAACGCTGGTAAACCATATGCAGAGTACGTAGGTAGGTACTTCAAAATGGTTTAAGCTACATTCTCTTAAAATCATAATAGTTTCATAGTCATCTGACTTATTTTCCCTCTTACAGATAGTTTCAATCTCGTGAAAACTTCCCCGTGAACCCGTAGCTAATATAAGGCGGGGTACACACGGCGGACCAGATATCGGGCGATCGGGCCGCGCCGTAATGGCGCCAATTACCGCCGGCCCTACGTGAGCCGGCTCCGAATGGCCGCCGACCCGCTGCAGTAAGAGTATTGTAGATACGACGGTGTTTAAGAGAAGGAATATCAAATTTTTTTTTAACTTACGCGTTACAAATATTTGTTGGGTGGGAATCGAAACCACGACGATCTTGGAACCGTAGTCAGAGTCACTAACCACGGTCTCACTGATTCAGTCTTAGTCAGCCAGAATGAGATAAAGAAATGGTTTATTTTTCTATTCATAACAACATAACACAGGTAACCTTTTAGTAGCAGGTAATAGGTAATAGGAAATTTCAGTCTTATTGGATTTTTTTCAAATTCCAATTGGCAGATGTCCCATTCCACCCCTCGCTAGATGGCGCCACTTATTCACATGACACAGTGTAAAAATATCAGCACCTATTCAGAATATGTATTGTATTTACCTAATAGGTAACTGCAATGGCGCAGTAATAAGGAACTTCTATTTATTGAATCAATATTTTGTGCATAATATTTTTTGTATTTCAATCACTATACATATTCCAGTTTTTAGAAAGTTTGAACATTCAGCATTGTATGTATAGGTAGGTAATAAGTAAAATAAGGTATAGAGATATTTAAGATAATGTTCCTTAAACAGTTAATTAAAATTTAATTTTTTACGAAACATTTACACTGAAATCTACTTTATTCTCTTATCTCTCAATATCTACAGTCTTATCTCCCCTAATCCGTCCCAGGAACTCGGACGGTCCTTCATCGAGCACCCAAAAGTTGTCCCTTCAAAGTACACATGTAGCGGCGGACACGTGCGGTTTACGAGCGCGCCCTGCGCCGGCCCTGCCCGCGCCGATTACACCGACGACTGTTTATTAGAACTATTGGGAGGCTGGTAGTGTGGGTGTGTGGTCAGAGTTAGTTTTATTAGGAACTAGCTTTCCGCCCGCGACTTCGTCCGCGTAGAGACGTTTAACGGGTAAAACATTACTTCCTTATAGCGCAGTCGGTTAAAAAGTAGCCTATAACCTTTTCTAGGCTCTGGACTATATCTGTACCAAATTTCATTTAAATCGGTACAGTACTCTATCCGTGAAAGCGTAACAGACAGACAGATAGAGTTTCTTTCGGATTTATAATATTAGTAAGGATTTGATCTGCAGTAGGCTGTAGGTCATATCTAAGCTATATCAGTCGAACTGTTACCTCTTAGGTACTTACTTAAAGATCGAGTTATATAACTGAGACAGTTAAAATTCTCTAATGATTTATTTCTATACCGCTATCGGACAAAATAAACCGAATATTTAAGGCTCCCAAAATATTGAAGAAAAACGGATATTTTTACAATATTGGAACCTACTAAACCCTACGTGCGCGAATCCGAATCGCACTAATATAACATACAACTCCGCAGAAGTCTTATATGCGTTACCATGCAAATTCGAGTTACTGAGTTACCCTCCCAAAAAACAATTACTCTTCCCATCACCTTCCTGTCCAGTCGTTAGGGCTTGATAGACACGCGCAATATCCGCCCTAGCCATTAATTCGGAAAAAATATTCGTTTAATTTCGTATTTTTTATACCTTTTCGAAATTATCAACGACCTATCTATCTATCGCATCTTGAGACACCTAACTACCTGACCTGTAATAGTGGCCCATTTTGACCCTTTGTATACGGAACTCTAACAAACCTACCTGTCCAGTCGTTACTGTGTGATTGACGAGCTCAATATACCTACCCCAGCCCACCGCAACGCGCGGCTGTTTTTCATCCGCCATAGCTCAGAGAAAATACTTTATTCATTTTTTTGTTATACCTGCAGCAAAAATAGATCATTTCAACTGTCCATCTATCGCGATTCTCAGACAGCGATATTATACCGATGACCGTGGTAGAACCAACGGCTCGCGCTAGACAGTAGAAATGTTTAAGTTTGTATTGAGCCGCCCGCACTAAGGTCGCCTGTGTCACCCAGTGCGTCCAATTTGCAGCATTAGTATATAATAAGTAATAGAGTCCCGTTGTTACCCTTTGGGTCATCAGCCCATATACGTCCCCACTGCTAGGACACGGGCTTATCCTAAACTAGGGCGATAAGGCCTTAGTCAGCCACGCTGGTCAAGTGCGGGTTGGTTGACTACACAACCTAAGAATCTCTTCGTTGGTGTGCAGGTTTGCTCACGATGTTTAGTTAACCGTTAAAGCGTCGAATAATCGTACATATGAATTTCAAATTTGAAAAACACGTACGTGGCGGGGTTTGAACTGGCGACCTCTCGCATGGCAAGCAACGACCTTAACCACTCGGCCATCGGTACGGAACCCTAACAAACCTACCTGTCCAGTCGTTAGTGTGTGATTGACGAGCTCAATATACCCCTGCCCACCGCAACGCGCGGCCGTTTGTCATCCGCCCTGGCCACTTTCTCGGAAAAAAGGTTTGCGATCAGGCGTTGGTGCGGAGTTGATTCTTCACTGATGTTTGTTTAGAGGTGCGAAAATAGGTTTTATTTACTGTAGATTTTCTTCTTTTTTTTAATAGTAATATTTGGGTTAGATACACTTTTGAATTTAATTGTACATGTAATTTCATTGAACGTGATTTCTACAAAAAAATGTGAAAATCTTTATTATAACGTAAGCCAAATGGTTTTTTAATAAAATATCAAATCATGTAAACAAAATAATTTTATTTTCATTTGACGGTTACAAATCAATTAATGTTTTATTTGAGGGCTATCAATATATTTTGTTAGGATTTAATAAATAACACAGTATTCAATAAAAATTATTTCTATTGCCTTTCAATAAATCATCCTGAAAATCACGAGTCAAAAGCAAAAAGATACTTAATGTTAATTTTTTAAAATTTATTACATCAAAATTATAATTAAAAGTTATTTTGTCTAATACTGTACATAACTTCACTATGCATGATATAGGACTCGACTTTTTTAAAATCAATCTCAAAATTTTTAGTTTTAGAGAGCGTAGAAAAAAAAGTTATTTTAATTGCGATATTATAATATAATATAATAACTAACAAAGTGTTAGTGGAGTACTAGTTCGGACTAGTAATTAAGTTTATAACCTCTCTAACTTCTGTTACTTCCATTCCATAGAAATTGACTAAAAAAACTGTGGTACGTTAACACATCAACAAAATATTATAAAAGGTAATTCCGAACTTCTCAGGTATAACGGATAACCTAATTATGAACACATTTGATATTATATCTGTTCACAGATTTTATTTATTGGGATTCAATTATTCTGGGCATCATAATATGAAATTTTAACAAATGTATAAAACTAGTATGTACAAATTTATTAGAACTATTAATTGTGTTATTAAAAGAAAACATGATTGCACCATTTATATTTCATTTAAAGCATACAATTCGAGTCAAATAAAAATAATCGACCATAGATAATCGGATTAAACTAAAAATATGTGAAAATATGTAGCTTTATTATGTAATAATAAATAATACGGAAACTTTCAATATAACAGCCTATTTTGAATACCATTCGTTATATTTCTTTAATGCGTATAAATTAATTTTAAATAATTATAATTAATTTTACTTTCACTGGTTTTAATAAAAAAAATATTCTATTGCTTATTTGTGTGGTGATTTTCGACAATTATTTATACAGGCTGTATGCGTTTAAAAGAACACTGAACATTAATTTACAACACGAAACGCACATTTTATAGCTTTTTCGTTTTAACATAAACTTATTAAATTATATCTATAGATACCAAATTTTGTTTAAATCGGTCCAGTAGTTTGGGCTTGAAAGTGTAACAGACGGTTACTTCTCATACTAGTATCACAGTACGAATTTATAATATTGGATAAATAATAATAGAAGATACATATTACCTCTTAACATGCTTCACACAATTGTCGAAAATACACCGCCATGTAGACCGTATTCTAAACTTTATTCCCTAATCATAAGATCCAGTTTCGATTGATGTAATGTTTAGTCTTTGCTAACGATTTGAACTATCGTCTTGATTATTCTGTTGCCTTTTTCGTAGTGTAGCAGGTTCAAACTCGGGTCGTTTATCTTCTCTTCTAGAAGATTGATCAGTTCTATCCTGATTGTTTTCAGCATTTCAGCCACCTGAGAAAAATGAACAAAATATATTGAAAAATTAAAAAGGTAACTTACTTACTTTTCCAATTACTACAAGAGTAAAGATATAATTTTAAGTATAATAGCACTGATATTCATCGCGCAAAAATGAATCGCTACCAAAACATATCAATTCTTAATGGTCTTTTATTTTAAATTTTTTGTTTTTAATGCTACACAGAGCTGTAATGTAAATTAAAAATTGGAAAAAATCACATTCAAGCATGACACGTACTACCAATTATACTATCCAGGCGTTACGTCGTGAGTGTGAATTTCTCCAATTTTTAATTTCTTTATGGTCGTTTATACTTATATTTTGTTTACTTTATAAAGGTTGTTCATAAAATCATTACTTACCTCATGTTTTTCCACTTGGAACATTATCCAGCCATCTTCAAGGGACACGATGAACGTTCCATTATGTAACTCTACCGAGAGACTGCAACCTGCAATCAAACGAGTCAAATAAATAAAAAACATACCGACACTCTGTTGATACATGTGTTTGAGGGATCTTTTTTTCTTTCTTAACTGACTTACGATGATGGCTTGGAGCAGCCTCGTCATCATCACCGGACTTGCGGGGGAGTGGATGGCTCTCTCCCCTAAGTTTAAGGGATCTGTACCTGAGGATCTATTTATTGGTTGGGGAGAGGGAGGGTACCTGAAATTGTAAAACTAAAGGATCTAAGGATGTAGGTGGCTAGAAATATGTCTTATTAGGATTTATAGTTGTAAGAGAGAGCTGGCACTATTTAGTTATTAAACAAAAGGAGGGTGCTGGTTTTCTGTGTATGCTCTTTAGAAAGATTTGTTCAGGGGTGAGAGCTATCCGCTTCCCCGCATGTCCGGTGATGACGAGGCTACAAGGTTACTCCAAGCCATCATCGTATGTCAGTTCGAAAAAAAAGGAACATTTGAAAAACAAGGGATGAATTGATATCAACGTTAGAAACCTGAAACTGTCCGGGATATTTACCATGTTGTTTGTTTAATGACTTGGAACGCACGATAATGGCTTGGAGTAGCCACTCCAAGCCATCATCGTATGTCAGTTCGAAAAAAAAGGAACATTTGAGGAACAACGGGGGGGGGGGGGGGGTGAATTAATTGCTATCAACATACCTGAGAACAGAGCCAAAGGCAGCTGCGGCACCATCGAGCACTCGCGTATGAAGACGCGCGAGGTCTTCACCTTCTCCTGATACACCAGGTACGGGCTGGGGTAGTGGCCCACGCTGCTGTTCACCGAGGACGGATGCAGCGCCACGTAGCCGTCTGACTTGGTCTTGAACCGGAGTTCGTCCGGCGTCGGCTGGCGGGGGATCGCGCCGCCGGCTTGCATGTGGAACGACTTTTCGGGAGTCAGGACCTGAGGAAACGGACAGGTTGGACTTTGAAAAACAGACACTTAAATTTTATTTCGTTGTATATGACATAATAATTAAGTTATCATACCTTAACAACGTTAGGGTACAGCGCTGCACATAAGATGGCCGCCAACAGTCTATCATTATTTCCATTTGCGTTCAACTAAAACAGAAAAAGAGGGGAATGTAATTTCTTCTTCGCGGCAGCTTCCTTACTAAGTAATAATATAAAGATCAAGATCTATTTTGAGATACATACCAAGTTTTCTTGGACGTAGTCGTTAGAAACGACAAGCTAGTAAACAAACTCATCTTTTTACTCAACGATGGCAGGACACGAAGAGAAATTAAAAGAAATACAAAAGTCACGCACGCTTATGCTAGCATAGCGACATTCGACAATCAAGTTCAAACTGCAGCCAACAGATGGCGCTAACACACAAATATCATGTGCATATGGGTACTTGCATGCATGAAGAGGTTGATGGGTGTTGCCTATGGTGTGCCAGGACCGTAGCACATGCCAGGAAGTGGCTGCCTACCCCTCTGGGAAAAAGGCATGATTTTATGTATGTATGTATGGACTTACTTCTTCTCCAGTCAAACTCTCCACGGAGTCCTTCCTCATCTTCTTCCTCAGTGCGGGCATGTCGGGCACGAAGCCGATGCCGGCTAACAGGCCCAGCAGTTGGTGCTTGATGTCGGCCATCATCGTCATCGTCTTGTGCGAGAGGTAGTTTTCGCTCGCGAACACCAGGGCGGCGTGAGTGCTGCTTTTCATCGCTTGCTGCCATTTCTGGATAAAAAATAAGTGTTGATTAAACACTTAATTACGTCAAAGGTTCTGCCAGAATATCAGCGCCGTCGCGTCCTTGCGGCTGCTACGGCACATGCTGAGGCAGAACCTTTTGATCATAAATATATTTATAGTATGGTTTGTATTAGTTTTGTTTTTTTTTTTAAATTTATGATCAACTAGCTGTGCCAGCGACTTCGTTCGCGTTTCCCCCGTTTATTACACATTTTCCATTGTAACTTTGCTCCTATTGGTCGCAGCGTGATGTTATATAGCCTAAAGCCTTCCTCGATAAATGGTCTATATAACGCAAAAAGATTTTTTCAAATCGAACCAGTAGTTCCTGAGATTAACGCGTTCAAACAAACAAACAAACAAACAAACAAACTCTTCAGCTTTATTATATTAGTATAGATAAATGTTTTCTTTCTTGCTTTTTTTCTTTATTTGAAATGCTTTCGAATGAGGGTTAACGCGTATGGGAAATTCACTAGAGGGCAATACGTAGGCGTGAGGTCTAACTGCAGCATGATTGATGAATATTGACATGTCTGTCAATGTTACGTAACATAATGTTAAGTAATTGTATTGCCATAAAATAAGTATTACCATCTAGTGTCTGGGTGTATTATTAAATATATTTAAGTTTATTTGTGTATCCACTGTTGATCCTGATTTCCGTAACACAAGTGCTTAAGCTACTTACCACGGAATCAGATCAATGTATGTGATGTTGTGTAATATTTATTTATTATTTTATTTATCTAGTGAATTTCTCATACGCGTTATCCCCCATTGCATATACACAGTTAGGAAAAATCAACATTGGACGAAAAGTGAGCGGCTAATACTTAGTTTGTAATGTATATTAATCTGTGCGGCTCATTCGTTGCATATCAGGCAGGATACAAAAATCGGCAAGTAAACTTTTGCATAGTGCCAATTCATACCAAGTGTAAGTAGAGAAAGAGTATTTTGTGTAAATACAAAGTATAAGAAAAGAGGACTTACCCTGTATGCTCGTAATGTCGTTAATTGATCGCTATTGAAACACGCAAATTCTCTTCTTTTCGCGTCTGCTTCGGACTGTAAACATGAAACAATCATATTAGTATACTAAGAAATTAGTAACGATATAAATTTCAAGTATGTCTCTGTTCTAAGTAGTAGATTATTTATTTGCGTGGAGATTCTATACCATGATATTGTATCATGGTGACTAATTTACCATTGACGCTTTTTCAATTTATTTCCATAAACGTTATTTTTTAATGCCAATCAGATGATAATATAAATAAACATGCCGTAATTTTCATAAAAAATACTTCATGCTGTTAAAAAAAGTACAAATTATCATACCTTCTTTCCAAACGGCGCGACAAACGGACTCTTATGGCTCAAACACGCCGCCATAGTTAAAGCCGAGTCCACACAGCAGAATATCGCCCCGAAGAGCATCAGTTTGCCTATCCTTACATCTACCGGTAGGGCCGCTAAATGTTTCCCTAGGGCGGTTAGGGCGAAGGCCTTGTCTAGGGCACCGACGTCTTGGAGACGGGCTAGAGCGCCATCTATGTTCTGTTTTATTGGTGGCTCTATTGTTTTACCTGTGGAAGAAAATTTTATTGTTGTTTAAAGTGGACGCTGCTCACAAATATCTTAGTATCTAAAACTAAATAGTTATGCAGATTAGTTTTGAAATCACTTTCTAATTTTTATGCATCTTCAATACTGAAATCGTGTTCATTAAAATCCACTCAGGGGTATGCACGCGGAAACCAAGCGGCGAACAATATACGACCATCAAGTTTTTGACACAAATCATGAGACGACTCCGGCGAACTAACAACTTTTATGAAACTAAACAAATGACGGTCAACAATTTTAAACGAAACGCACGATGTGATCGCCGCGGCGGCTGACGACGAACAAATGACGGTCAACAATTTCAACAAAGTGCAAGACGTAATCGTCCCTGCGGCTGGCAAACAAATGAAGATCACTTTTAAATCCTGTGGCGACACCGGTGAACAGATGACGACCGAATTTTCAAGACACAGCGAGCGACACAGGAACAAATGACGATCAACAATTGAAACAAAACGCATGATGTCCTCTGCCGGCGGCCGACGACGAACAAATGACGATCAACTTGCTCAATTCCCTCGCAAGCGCCGGCGACAACCGGTTGTCTACCGAGCTCCGCTAGCTACAGTTCCGTGCGCGTGTGTGTGTGACGTAGGTACTGTTCGTCTTATCGCACTGTGCGCTCGCGTCGCAGTGTAACCCGTGATCCAGAGGTTACGCACAACATCATGGCTGCAAAAAATAGCACCTTCGATCGTGAAGACGGGACTAACAATCTCAGCGGAATGAGCGTAGACGGCGGATCGCTCATCGACAAGGAATCACCGCCACCTTACATTACTTACCGAAAGGGTCAGGAGTTAGACTTCCGACGAGAATTTAAGGCGTTTCAAGACAACATGTCGAACATGATAGAAAAATGGTTCGCGAGGCAAGATGCAATTTCTTCTAAATTACTTAACGAATTTGAGGAAGTGAAGACCTCCATCAAATTCCTCAGCGATAATTACGACCGCCTAGAAAAATCTACGACGGATATGACGAGACGAGTACAGGCTGTTGAGCAAAAGGCGCAGTCAAATGAGTCGCTGGTTACAAGCTTAGAGGCCAAAATTCAATCTATGGAGCAAAGAGCACGCAATTGCAACCTTGAAATTAGCAATCTGCCCGAGAAACGTGGGGAAAACTTGATGGCAATCCTAGAAAACATTGCTCAGGTCATCAAACATCCAATATCTACGCGTGATGTTATAAGTCTCCATCGTGTGCCGCAGAGCCGTCCGAGTAACACACGGCCCAAGAACATTATCGTGACATTCTCTAGTAAAATTACACGAGACAACTTCATCGCCGCTACCCGCCTGAATAAAGGGTTCACGTCCGAACAGATAAACATCCAAGGTCCTCCACAGAAAGTGTATACACCGTGAAATTTTAGTGGTTGTTTTCCCGCAGTAAAATGATTCTATCTTAGTAGCACAAAAGATGTGTGCAGTTCTTTTTTGGTAAAATCAATAAATGCCGGTTTTACGAAAGGTTTAACCGTAACTCGAAAACACGTTCGAACCGCTTTATGACTTAGGGTGTAGAGCTTCTTTAGCTTTAAGCTTCGATTTCATGCGGCAAGCAGTACCTGAATACGTCACATCTTCAAAAACAACGATAGCTTCTCTCGTTTCCGAGTTGGAAAATTATTATTCTGAAAAATCGAAAAAAAAAAATTTTTTTTTCGAGGAATAATTTGCATAATTCGATAGTATTACTAAAGGCAAGTCGTTCTGCCACGGGAAAACAACCACTAAAATTTCACGGTGTATAAATGAACATCTGACACTGCAAAACAAGACGTTATTTCGACAAGTCAGAGATATCGCCAAAGATATCGGACTTAAATATGTCTGGGTCAAACACGGAGTTATCCTGGCCAGGACTGACGATACTTCGCCCGCTATTGCTATCCGCACGGATAAAGATATATCAAAACTCAAACCCCGCTCGACAGCAAAATAGACTATTTTTTTTATTCCTTATATATACAGTGCTTTCTTTAAAACTCGTTAAACTTGTTAGTGAAAACAACATGTTTTTAACTATCTACTGTGTTTGTTACAAAGTGTTAATCTTGCGTTCTCTGCATATCACATTGCTCTGTGTGCTGACTAGGTGCGCGTCTATTCTCTCAATCGTTTTAAGCTTGTTTGCTTTTATTTTTTATGTTAAATCAATTGACAAATCATATTGGCTTACCACAATTAGACAATATTGCCTTAATCACACCGATTGCTATTATAACCTAGCACATTTTAACATCTTATATTTACTTACACAAATGCTTAATTCGTCACTATTAATAATATATAAATCGTCATCGCTTAACATTCGAATTTATTATGTGAGCCGTGAGTCTAGCAACATAAATAACTTTCTTTTAGTAACATTTGGAATTTTGCGCGGGTACTATGGCTAATAACCTCTCAATATATTATCAAAACTGTCGTGGGTTGAGAACCAAATTAAACACTATCTACAATAATATTATGGCAGAATCCTTTGATCTCATAATTTTGACAGAGACTTGGTTAATTCCCCAGATTGTGGATGGAGAATTCATCGATTCAAGATACATTGTTTACCGTTGTGATAGAAATCGTGTGTTGACAGGTAAGTCTGACGGTGGTGGTATTTTGATAGCAGTTCGCCGCGGTTTAAGTGCAATGCGCACTGAGTTTATGTCCACGATTTGTCAAGATGGTTGTTATTATAGTGTACCGCACAATATTGATTACGTTTTATTAAAGTTTTATTCTAGGACCGATGATGAATATCACATCGTGTGCGGTATTTATATTCCCCCAAATCAAACACTAGCTTCATATCAATCACTTTTAATTTACTTGAACATGAAATATTATCTCTTAACACAAATTATATACAAATATTTGGCGATTTTAACCTACCACATATCGAATGGGTAGACTCGGGCAAACCCGCACTTATGCCGCGTATATACAGCAACAGTACCACAGTCGAACTACTCCTTATTCACTTTTTATCTACTATAAATTGTAAGCAATATAATAATATTAAAAATCACCTTAATCGTACTTTGGACTTATTAATTTCTAACGACGTCTGTGTGTGTGATCCTGTACTTCTTCCTTTGGTACCCATAGATAATTTTCATCCACCTTTTTGTTACTTTAATTAGGTTTAAATTATCTGTCAAACCCATGGCCCGAAGCTCTGTACCTATTTATCGTTTTATTGAGGCAAACTTCCCCGCTGTTAACAAAGACATTAGTTTGGTCGACTGGGCCTCTCTTCTGGTTGACGCTTCTTTAGAGTCTGCTGTTCAAATATTTTATGACACCATCTATGATATTATTAAAAAGCATGTGCCCAGGCGTCCTGCTAAATCCAATGAATATCCGGTGTGGTTCTCACGTCCCCCTAATTCATATTTTTAGAAACAAAGAAAAGGCCTGGATCAAATATAAAAAATATAAAAAATACTGTCGACTATGAGCAGTTCTCTTTATACCGTAGAAGATTTAAGGTACTTTCAACTAAATGTTACCATAATTATTTAAATTGTATTGAATCTTCTATACATAAAGATATCAAAAAGTTCTGGTCATTTGTAAAACAGAATAAAAAGAATGTAGGTGTGCCTAACACTATGTCATTTGGAAACGAGGAATGCCACGGGCCTGAGAATGTATGCAAATTATTTTCAAATTTTTTAGCTCAGTTTATGAACCCGCAGACACAAGTGCTACATGCAACCTTGAGTTCTCGTCGAACAGTCAAATAAACATCTCCTATTTAACTCTCAGTAAAGATAGAATAGCGAATACTCTTAAATCCTTGGATGTTACCAAAGGGGCAGGACCCGATGGCCTACCTGCTCTTTTCTAAAACATACGGCTGAGTCGATGAGTACCCCACTATTTTATTTATTCAACCGCAGTCTGAAAGAGGGGATAGTACCCCAGGCATGGAAGTCTGCCAATGTCATTCCAGTGTATAAGGGTGGCGTCAAACATGACGTTACCAACTACCGGCCAATATCCTTGTTGTCTGCATTGTCAAAAGTCCTGGAAAAATTAGTGCACAAGGAAATTTACCCTATCTTACATAACATTATTATCCCCGAACAACATGGGTTCGTCAGAAATCGTTCTACAGTTAGTAATTTAATTTTATACTCTAACTTTCTGTTTGAAAGCATGGATAACCAACAGCAAGTAGACACAATTTACACTGATTTTTGTAAGGCTTTTGACAAAGTAGACCACACACTACTGTTACAGAAAATAGCATACAATGGTATACATGGGAATCTGTTGCGCTGGCTCACGTCTTACGTGATAAACAGAACTCAGAAGGTCGTAGTTCAGGGTTTTAGTTCTGATGTGATCGGCGTGACGTCAGGTGTAGCGCAGGGATCAATTTTGGGACCGTTGCTATTTGTACTTTTTATTAACGACATTAACACATGTTTTAGACATAGTGATTTTCTCCTATACGCTGATGACCTAAAGGTTTATCGAAAAATAAATTCAATTGACGACTGCAACAAATTACAAGAAGATTTGGACCGGTTATCTGCTTACTGTCTAGCTAATAAACTGCAGCTTAGTCTACCAAAATGTAAATTCATTTCCTTCAGTAAAAGAAAAAATCCTATACAATCTAACTACCTACTTTGCAATTCGCCTCTAGAAAAGGTCTTCCTTATTAAAGATCTAGGTATACTCTTTGACTCTAAACTGCACTTTGACGCTCATGTTGATCGCATCACAGCTAAAGCCTATCAAATGTTTGGCTTTCTGAGACGTACGTGCTGCGCATTCAAGAAGAACTCAACCCATCTACTATTATATAAGTCACTCATAAGATCACAACTCGAATACGCTACATGCGTATGGAACCCTTTTTACAACAAATACAGTGACCAAATCGAATCAGTACAACGGAAATATATCCGAAACCTGAATTACAGGCTCGCCAAGTCACGGTCTTCTTATCGTTCTCTCTTAGGTAAATTCTCACTGTCAACTCTCAAGCATCGGAGGCTGTACCTTGATCAATCGACTCTTTATAAGATTTGTCATAATCAATTTGATTGTAATATACTAATAAGCCAAATATATATACGCACACCTAGTCGTTCTCAGCGCATTCGCAATACTCACACTCATAGTCTATTTGCTCTCAAAAGATGTAGAAGTAATGCTGGAGAGAGAGCTCCGTTATGGCGATTAATGAAAAGTTATAACGAATATTTTGTTGATATTGACTTATTTGAATTGTCACCTACACAATTTAGGAAATGTGTATTTGATAAACTTTCTCATACTCCCAGTTAAAAACTTTGTAACAAAATTTCTAACTTACTCTGATTGCTTTAACTAAATATGTAAAAATGGCTTTTATTTTTTCCTTGTCGACTTAAGTTGATAATAATAAATAGTTTATATTACTATGAGGATAATGGTGTTGGTTGCATAATTGTATCAAGTGTATTAGATAGTAACCCTGTAGTAGCATTAAGCAATATTATGCAATTGTTTGTTATCCTGAAGAAATAAAAATAAATAAAATAAACTTGCTGATACAAACCACGTGGCGACACCGACGAACAGATGACTATCGACTTTTGCGAACATTTTAAACAACCTCCGTGAGACGAAACAAATGACGATCGACAATTTCAAACAAATCGCAAGACGTGTTCTGTCCCTGCGGTCAGCAAACAAATGATGATCGAATTTTTATGGAAGTTGAATATAAAAATGTTCAACCAGCTACCTAGGAAGGGGGTTTTGCGATTTACGACTGCATTGCTAGGGAGGGAGCGTTCAATTTACAGTGACACTTACCCAACACCTCTTGCACACTCATGCCATGAAACAGTGTCAGTATCTTGACTCTCAAAGCCAGCTGTTCCAACGGAATCCGATGCATCTCAGGCACAGGCAGCTCCAGGATGTGGTAGTTGTATCGATGCGAGGTGTAGAGGTGCACGCAGACGCCGGGCATGACGCGGCCGGCGCGGCCCCGACGCTGCTTCGCGTTGGACCCATGCAAGTTCGAGGGAACCATGTTGCGGTTCGAATAAAGATATCAACCACACCCACGTTATAAAAGACAGCTAAATTGGACTCTATGTCTTGTGCGACGAATAAATGACAATCAACTTTCTGATAAAAATCATGTGGGGACTCGAGCGAATAGATTTAATGACAATCGACCTATTAAGACAAAGCGAGCGACGAGAACAAATGACGATCAACAATTTTAAACGAAACGCACGATGTGACCGGCGGCCGACGACGAACAAATGACGATCAACTTGCTGATACAAACCACGTAGCGACACCGACGAAACAAATGCCGATCAGATCAACATTCTGAAACGCACACGATCTGCCGGCGGCAAGCGACGAACAAACGACGATCAAAATTTTGACACAACGCACAATCACGTAGTGCAATCTCCACGTATGGCTAGTAAAAAAAGTGACTATCGACTTCTTAGAACACTTGAGCGACCTCTTTCAACGCGAAACAAATGACGATTACCATTTTCGAACAAACTACAGGTCGCGATCTGTCACGGCGGCCTATGAACAAATGACGGTCAGCATTCTATAGAAATTGATAGAGGAAGATCCCAGAGCCGCCAGACATCACTTATTTTCTAATGGACAAAATATATACGATTGAGTAGTGGTGGGGTGTACTATCATCATATGACTAGTTGCTACCTTGACCAGACGGCCATTTTTCAGATATCGACCTGTTGCGGGAACGGGGTACGTTAAATTCAAGATACGCCAAAAGTCACCAAAAGACAATTAATTTATTTATCGACTAACAATTACACAATTAAACACTTAAAAACACAATTAGAAACACTTAATTACAACACTAAACACGGAACACTAAATTACACTAAAGCACTGAATCACACTAAAAACACTGAATTTCACTGACTATTCGCAGGTAACGCACTCGATCACTCTTAGTTCGCAGGAGACTGATTCGCTTCGCTTTCCAAATCGGAACTGTCCCGTCGCGTCGTACATCCCGCTTTTATACCCAGTGAGGACGCAGCTCTTCGCGTGCCGTCGAGAATCTTCTCGCGGGGATCGAAATTTCTAGAACTCGCTGGAGCTCGCTCCGACCGACCAGAGTGTGTGACGTAGTATCGTGCAAGCGAATATAGACCTTATCCATACGAAGATAAGACTAATTTCGCTTGCACGGTCTCTCGTGGTCGTAACATTATCCCCCTCTTAGTCATGCTCGTCCCGAGCATCATTTGACCCATGGTAACGAGCCAATCGATCAATGTGAACAATTTTCGGCTTGCCTCTTGTCCCTTGTTTGATCCGATAGGTTAAGTCGTTCAGCCTAGTGATGATCTTGTATGGTCCTTCCCACCTTGGCTGGAACTTCGGTGATTTGCCCTTCTTCCTGAGTGGGTTGTGTAACCAAACCAGACTCCCTTCATCGAAACCGTCGGTGTTGGCTTTGCGGTCGTAACGGGTTTTCATTCTTTCGCTGGATTTTAGACTGCAGTCTCTAACGAGAGCATGTACTTCATCCAGGCGCTTCTGTAGGTCAGCCGCATATTCGGTTACTGGTTTCGGAGCTTCTGGCGGTGTCCCAGTCAACGCGTCTACCGGAAGCCGCATTTCTCGACCGAAGTTTACCATTGCTGGGGTTGCGCTGGTGCTATCGTGGATCGCAGATCGGTAGGACAGCAAGAAAAGCGGTATGTACTGGTCCCAGTCTCGTTGATGCTCGTCCACAACTTTGGCCAAGTGGTTTTCCAACGTTTGGTTGAATCTCTCGACCATGCCATCGGATTGCGGGTGTGCTGGTGTAGTACGGGTCTTATGCATACCCAATAGTTGACAGACCTCCTGGAACAGTGCTGACTCAAAGTTTCTTCCTTGGTCTGAATGTATCTCAAGAGGCACACCAAATCGGCAAATCACCTCGTGGACTAATTTCTTGGCAACCGTCTTTGCTTCTTGATTAGGCGTAGCGAAGACTTCAGGCCACTTAGTGAAGTAATCTTGGACCACAATGATGTACTTGTTTCCCTCGTCAGATTCTGGGAAGGGGCCAGCTACATCTACTGCAATTCTTTCCCAAGGAGCGCCGACGTTGTACAGCTTGAGTTTGCCCTTACTTCTGGTTTGTGGGCCCTTTACTGATGCGCAAGTCGTACATTTCTTGCACCAGTCTTCGACGTCCTCCCGACAGTGTATCCAGTAGAACCTCTGTCTCAGCTTCTCTAGGGTCTTCTTCACGCCTAAATGTCCCCCGGATACCCCATCGTGTATGTACCTCAGTAGAGAAGCAACTTGTTTACGGGGTACAATCAGCTGTAGTGTAGTTTGATCCCCTTTTGGTGTTTCCCATTTCCTGAAGAGTACTCCATCCTTAATCTCCAAACTGTCCCATTGTGCCCAGTAACTTTTCGTGATGGGGCTTGATGATGCTACATGGCTCCAAGAAGGTTTCTGACCTACCTCTTTCCATTCAAATATTTTCCTCAGGTCATTATCCTCTTTTTGAGCCTTTTTGATAGCGTCTTCGCTCCATTCATTATCAAGTCCCTGGGTGGTAATCATCCGGACTTCTTCTTTAGTCTCCGTCTTAGAACAATGACTGCAGGCCACAGGACAAGGTCTCCTAGATAAGGCATCGGCATTCAAATGCGTTCTACCACTCCGATGTTCTGTTGTGAAGTTGTACTCCTGTAGTTGCTCTAGCCACCGCGCCACTTGTCCTTCAGGGTTCTTAAACTGCAAGAGCCATTTTAACGCAGCATGATCTGTCCGCAGGGTAAACTGTCTTCCAACGAGGTACTTGTTGAAATGCTGTAGAGTCTTCACTACTGCCAACAGTTCCTTACGAGTCACACAGTAGTTCCTTTCCGGTTTTGAAAGTGACTTACTGAAATAGGCGATCACCACTTCCCGTTCACCTTGCTCTTGCGACAGAACTCCGCCTATGCCAGTATTGCTGGCATCAGTGTCCACGATAAACCTTCCTTCTCTGTTCGGGTAGCCAAGTATAGGACTGGTGCAGAGGTGTTCTTTTAATCTGATGAAAGCTTGATCACATTCCGAGTCCCAGGCGAATACTCGTTTATCTTCCGTGAGCCGATGAAGAGGTTTCGCTATATCAGAGAAGTTCTTGACAAAGCGCCGGTAGTATGCGCATAAACCCAAAAATGATCTCACGTCGGTCTTGTTAGCTGGTATAGGCCATTCTTGAACAGCTTTTATCTTCTCTGGGTCAGTCCTTACACCTTTCGATGAAATAATGTGGCCCAAGTAGGCGACTTCCTCCTTGAAAAACGTGCATTTCTTTGGGCTGAGTCTCAAGTTTGCTTCTCGTATTCTGGTGAAAACCTTCCTCAGGTTACTGACATGCTCTGTGAAATTTCGACCCATGACAATGATGTCATCCAGATAGACCAGGCATGCATCACCCAGAAGTCCAACCAGTACCCTTTCCATCAACCGCTCGAATGTCGCCGGAGCGTTGCAAAGACCAAAGGGCATGACGTTGAACTGCCACAATCCATTCCTAGTTCCGGTCGTAAATGCCGTCTTCTCCTTGTCTGCTGGATGGATGTCTACTTGCCAGTACCCACTCTTAAGGTCCACTGTTGAGAACCACTTCATGCCGCTCAACATGTCCAGTGTGTCGTCTATACGGGGCAGAGGGTAGCTGTCCTTCTTCGTTGCATTATTTAACAACCGGTAGTCCACACAAAACCTGGTGCTGCCGTCCTTCTTCTTTACCAGGACTACTGGCGAAGACCACGGGCTTGTTGAAGGTTCTATGATGCGGTTCTTCTGCATCTCGGCAACCATGTCTGCTACCTCCTTCTCTTTGGCAAATGGAAGGCGTCTAGGCCGCTGCTTTATTGGTGACGCGTCTCCCGTGTCTATTTTGTGTTTAACGAGACCTGTCCTTCCCAAATCATGGTCACCCTTCGAAAATATGTCGTTGAAATCTAGCAACAACCTTTTAGCTTGCTGAAGTTCCCGCTCAGAGAGTTTGTCCTTACAATTTGCTAGGAGCGGCGTGACGTCATCTCCTTGACAGGATTCCGGTTCCCGGGTCCTTTTCAGCCTTCTGATGGATTGACCTGCATCGCACCGTCCGATGACACAGTTTCTTCGTAGCTGCACTTCATCTTCGCTAAGATTGATGACTCGCACCAGCGCTCCTTTTCCGGTCATTGCCAGAGTTCTTGCTGTGATCCAACTCGGGTGGTCGCCGCAGTTTTCTATAACGACGCTTCGCCCTTGACACGCAGTGTAAGGGAATCTAACTTTGACCAGAGTTTCAGATCTCGGCGGTAGGGTCGTATTTTGCAGGCAGTAAACTGCGCATGATCTCGCTCCCTCTAGGAATACTTCTTGTTCGGGGAAACTAAGTACTCCTTTAGCGACGTCTACCACACACTTCTGGTCTCTTAAAAGTCTAATCCGATGATGCAGTCGTCCGTGATGTCTGCTATGAGAACGCCGTATTCAAAGGTTTGTTCTCCAATGGTTATGTTCGCCATCGTCTCACCGAAGACGGTAACTGGCTGGCCTGTTGCTGTTTGAAGCTGAACGGATGGTCTCTGATTCCACACAATAGTCCTTTTCAATAGCTCCGGACGCACTATTGTTCTTGAAGCACCGGTGTCAATAGTAAAATGACACGTTACGCTGTTCAGCTGTCCAACCACAGTAAGATTGTTCCCATTACCAATCTGTGAAACAGTGACGGTAGGGGCTCGACGTTGGCCAGCCAGCGCCCGCCCCACGGCCCTGGCTCCTGACAGCTCTTCTGCGTCCACCTGTGTAGAGGGCGCTACTGTCGTTCTATGCGGCCATCTTTGCCTGGGGCAACTACTCCGAATATGACCCCTCTCGCCGCAGCCATAGCACATCGGACCCAAAGAAGGTTTTTCCTTCACCACAACCTCCCGAAGTCGTTGAGTTCTAGCGTCTTGACGCACGGCTTCCACCTCCAAAGCATGGGCTAGAGCTTCCTGTAAGGTCTGATGATGGCTCAATTTCACGGTGTGTCTGACGTCTGCGTCTCTAACTCCATCACAGAAAGCTTGCGGGATCATTGATTCCACCATTGTCGGGCATGACACGTACGCACGTCTGACTAGCCTTTCGATTTCCGTTGCCCATTGCTGCAGACTCTCACCAGGCTTCTGCTGTCGGTCGCGGAGTTGTGCTCTATACGCGTGTTCCAAGTGTTTGTCGCTGTACCTGCCCTCTAGTGCTCTTTGGAGAGCACCTAAAGTTCTGTTATCCGAAGGCAGGTTTTCCAACGTGAGCAGGGCATCTCCACGAAGAGCCAGAGTCAGAGCTATCAATGACTCTTCCTCGTTCCACCCCTTTCCTTTAGCCACCGTCTCGAACTGGTACCAAAATGCTGCCCAAGACGTCGTTCCATCGAAGTGGGGTACTTCGATTTTCGGAGAATCCGACACTACCGTAGCACCCCGGGTCCCCACTCTTGCCATTTTGGTATGCAGCTGTCGCATCTCAGCATCCACCTGGCTCAATCGATCCTCGTGTTGGGTGAATCGATCTTCATGTTGGGTGAGTCGATCTTCGTGTTGGGTCAGTCGATCTTCGTGTTGGGTCTTGACGCTTAGCACATCATCCTTGAGAGCATCAATCTGCTTTTCTAATACTTCGTGCTTCTTTTCAATAGCCCCCAACAAACTCTTGCTTAGCTCTTCCTTGAGTTCGACCAGTTGCTCCTCCTGGCGACGGGCTTGCTCCTCCTGGCGAAGGTCTTGCTTTTCCTGGCGAAGGGCTTGTTCTTCCCTCAGCTTAGCAAATTGTGCTTCCTGAAGTCGGGCAAGCTCCTCCTGGCGGCGGGCTTGCTCACGGGCTTGCTCCTCCTGGCGGCGGGCTTGCTCCTCCTGGCGGCGGGCTTGCTCCTCCTGGCGGCGGGCTTGCTCCTCCTGGCGGCTGGCTTGTGTCTGCAGCATTTTAAATAAGTCTGCAAGCTCCACAGGCCCAATTGATGTTTGAATTGATCCCTCCGTTGAAGTGCCTTCACCCTCTTGCAGGGCCGCGGTTTGACTCCTTGTTACTCGACCCTCACTGTCTTCCCGTGGTGTAAGAGGCATCTTGAATCCCACTTCTGACACCAATTGTTGCGGGAACGGGGTACGTTAAATTCAAGATACGCCAAAAGTCACCAAAAGACAATTAATTTATTTATCGACTAACAATTACACAATTAACCACTTAAAAACACAATTAGAAACACTTAATTACAACACTAAACACGGAACACTAAATTACACTAAAGCACTGAATCACACTAAAAACACTGAATTTCACTGACTATTCGCAGGTAACGCACTCGATCACTCTTAGTTCGCAGGAGACTGATTCGCTTCGCTTTCCAAATCGGAACTGTCCCGTCGCGTCGTACATCCCGCTTTTATACCCAGTGAGGACGCAGCTCTTCGCGTGGCGTCGAGAATCTTCTCGCGGGGATCGAAATTTCTAGAACTCGCTGGAGCTCGCTCCGACCGACCAGAGTGTGTGACGTAGTATCGTGCAAGCGAATATAGACCTTATCCATACGAAGATAAGACTAATTTCGCTTGCACGGTCTCTCGTGGTCGTAACAGACCAATCAAGGTACATAGAAACACTGCTCACCTCACTTAAATTCTGATGGCTGATTTTAACATATATTTTACAAAATATCATTAAAAATCAGGTTTTATTACTCCCAGACACATGCGGTCGGCGGTTTTACCTTACAGACGCTTTAAAGCTATGAAAAAAATTTTACTTTTACTTAATTTTACTTATTTTGTGATGCTTGATTTTTATATTTGTTATTCAAACAACTATTTTAAAACGTTTTGCAAACGGACAGACCGATCCAAGGGGCCAAACATTCACCAGACCCAACTGTTATAGATTTTTTTTTTAAATTGAATTTAGTTAAGTTTTTCTAATAAAATAGTTTGTAAGGTACAATTCTATAATTATTGCGGTCAGATGAGCACTTTTTAGTTGTTTGAATAACATATATAAAAATCAAGCATCAGAAAATAAGTAAAAGTAAAATTTTTTTCATAGCTTTAAAGCGTCTGTAAGGTAAAACCGCCGACCGCATGTGTCTGGGAGTAATGAATCCTGATTTTTAATGATATTGTGTGAAATATATGTTAAAATCAGCCATCAGAATTTAAGTGAGGTGGGCAGTGTTTCTATGTACCTTGATTGGTTGATATCTGAAAAATGGCCGTCTGGTCAAGGTAGCAACTAGTCATATGATGATAGTACACCCCAACACTACTCAATCGTATATATTTTGTCCATTAGAAAATAAGTGATGTCTGGCAGCTCTGGGATCTTGGACCATGATGACTGTTAAATACTCGTAGCATCCACGCCACGTGCTTTGCTATTTCGAACAGTATCTCTTGCAGTTAGCGTTCAATTTACAGTGACACTCACCGAGGACTTCGTGCACGCTCATGCCATGGAACAGCGTCAGTATCTTGACTCTCAAAGCCAGCTGCTCCAACGGAATCCGATGCATCTCAGGCACAGGCTGCTCCAGGATGTGGTAGTTGTGCCGGTGCGAGGTGTAGAGGTGCACGCAGACGCCGGGCATGACGCGGCCGGCGCGGCCCCGACGCTGTTTCGCGTTGGACCCAGGCAAGTTCGAGGTAACCATGTTGCACGTTACAAAAGACAGCTAAATTGGACTCTATGTCCTGTGCGACGAACAAATGACAATCAACTTTCTGATAAAAATCATGTGGGGACTCCAGCGAATAGATTTAATGACAATCGACCTATTAAGACAAAGCGAGCGACGAGAACAAATGACGATCAACAATTTTAAACGAAACGCACGATGTGATCGGCGGCCGACGACGAACAAATGACGATCAACTTGCTGATAAACAACGTAGCGACACCGACGAAACAAATGCCGATCAGATCAACATTCTGAAACGCACACGATCTGCCGAGAACAAGCGACGAACAAACGACGATCAAAATTTTGACACAACGCACAATCACGTAGTGCAATCTCCACGTACGGCTAGTAAAAAAAGTGACTATCGACTTCTTAGAACACTTGAGCGACCTCTTTCAACGCGAAACAAATGACGATTACCATTTTCGAACAAACTGCAGGTCGCGATCTGTCACGGCGGCCTATGAACAAATGACGGTCAGCATTCTATAGAAATTGATGACTGTTAAATACTCGTAGCAGCCACGCCACGTGCTTTGCTATTTCGAACAGTATCTCTTGCAGTTAGCGTTCAATTTACAGTGACACTTACCTAGGACTTCGTGCACGCTCATGCCATGGAACAGCGTCAGTATCTTGACTCTCAAAGCCAGCTGTTCCAACGGAATCCGATGCATCTCGGGCACAGGCTGCTCCAGGATGTGGTAGTTGTGCCGGTGCGAGGTGTAGAGGTGCACGCAGACGCCGGGCATGACGCGGCCGGCGCGGCCCCGACGCTGCTTCGCGTTGGCACGAGATACCCATACTAGTTCTAGGGATTCCATGTTGCGGTTCGAGTCGAATCTGTTGATAGAGATGTGAAGATTTTTTGCATTTGGTTAATACCGAACTTTAAGGAATAAGAGTCTCAGAGTGCACAAGACCTATGTATAAAAGTTGACACACATCTACTTCACGCGTGAGAGCCATCCGCTCCACCGCGTTAGGGTTGAGAGCCATCCGCTTCCCCGCAAGTCCGGTGATGATGACGAGGATACTCTAAGCCATCATTGTAAGTCAGTTAGGGAAAAAAGTCTACTAAGTCCGCTTCCTTTTCTATCAAATATAAACTTTTTTAACTACACTTTTTGAGTAAATATGAAACACAGGCTCTAAAATTCAATTATACCTAGATAAAGCCTAATTTGAAAACTACTTAATAATATACACAACTACACATATTTCAAGAACTATAATTCGATATGATATAGATTAGATGGAAGGTGAACATATCGTAGTAAAAATCTTAAGGCTGATGGAAAAATAATACAAACCAATATTTAATATATATTTTTTTTATAATAAGCTAAAAAGATGACCACACTCCTCCTGATGGTAAGCGGCAGTGAGATCCACATATGAAGTCGACAGACACAATAGACCATATTGGGCCTGTCGCACTCACCCCGAAAGCCTACTTAAATGCCGTTTCACGCCCCGCCTGAAGAGCATGATGTTGTAAAAATTCAGTAAATAAAGAAAAATAAATCTCACCTCTTCTCCTTCATCCTTCCACAGTCGATGACAAACACACAGTCGTCGATAGTGACCGAAGTCTCCGCTATGTTGGTGGAGAGCACGATCTTCCGCGCGCCTGGTTTCGGCTTCTTAAAAACTAACGCTTGCTCCTCACTGGAGAGTGTTGAGTGCAAAGGCACTAACACATATTTGCCGGTCCTGGAAGGAAGTACAAGGTTACGTATGTAAAGCTACCTTTATTATTTACTAGCGGCCGCCCGCGACTTCGTCCGCGTATTAATGGGTTTTAGTAGCAATGATGTATTAAAATAGCCTACATGCCTTGTAAACTTTGTTATTTATTAGTGAAAGTTTCGTCAACGTTCTCCCATAGTACCCCCCCCCCCCCCATAACTTCCATGGGCCTATATGTTATTCCAGTGTACCAGCTACCATCATACCAAATTTCATGAAAATCGGTTCAGTCGTTTGAATTAGTCGATAAATTTAGGGGTGAGAACTATCCGCTCCCCGCAAGTCTGGTGATTTTGACGAAGCTATTCCAGGCCATCATCGTATGTCATTTAGAAAAAAACAAATTGTTGATAAATGTTGACTCTTTTAAGCTCTTATAAGAGGAAATTATGTCAAGTGCTTTACAAAAGTCTTTATGCAAATTACGTGGCGAGTTAATATTGTAAATCATTAATTAGTCCAGTCAAATTAGGAAAAAATCTCGGAATTCGAGATACCCAGCTGTAAGTCTGTAAATACTTAGATATTGACACCCTAAAAGTTGTCTCAAAACCTACATATTGTAGGGTGTACGCAACTATAAAATTTTCAAGGTCAAATGTCACAAATATCAGTTTTATGAACTTTTAAGCAAAACGGGACGTTTTATCATAAAAGTGTGTAGGAGAAAATTACTTATCTTCTATTTATCTATAAAAATTGTCTGTACGTTTTATTCCTAAGATTCACCATTTCAGAGATACAGCGATGCAAATATTTGAAAAAGTTGTATTTTCAAAAGCTTCCAGGCCCACTTGCGATTGTGCTAGACAGTTAAAATTTTCACGAATGATGTATTTCAGTAGCCTCTATAACACCTAATACTAGAAAAAGCTTAAAACCAATATTTAAGTGGGTTCTCATACAAAAATTGTGTTTTTTTTTTTCTTACACTTGGCCGGTTTTTAACGTGGTTACCCCAGTAAACCTATTCCAGACGACACCTTTTATACATGAAGAACACGTTGTTTATAAGGAAGCCTAGTTAAATAATTGTTTTGTGTTGTTTTCAGTATTCAGAAGATTTAAGATTTCTGCGTTTTTGACCCATAATAAGCAGTTTAAATGTACTGAAACGTATATGTATAGTACTAAAAACAACATAAAACAATTATTTAACTAGGCTTCCATATAAACAACGTGTTCTTCACGTATAAAAGGTGTCGTTTGCAATGGGTTTACTGGGGTAACCACGTTAAAAACCGGCCAAGTGTGAGAAAAAAAAATCCATAGTTTTTGTATGAGAACCCACTTAAACATTGGTTTTAAGCTTTTTCTAGTATTAGATGTTATAGAGACTACTGAAATACATCAGTTGTGAAAATTTTAACTGTCTAGCACAATCGCACGGGGGTCTGAAAGCTTTTTAAAATACAACTTTTTCAACTATTTGCATCGCTGTATCTCTGAAATGGTAAATCTTAGGAATAAAACGTACAGACAATTTTTATAGATAATTAGATGATAAGCAATTTTCTCCTACACACTTTTATTATAAAACTTCCCGTTTCGCTCAAAAGTTTATAAAACTGATATTTGTGACATTTGACCATGAAAATTTTATAGTTGCGTACACCCTACCATATGTAGGTTTTGAGACCACTTTTAGGGTGTCAATATCTAAGTATTTACAGACTTACAGCTGGGTATCTCGAATTCCGAGATTCTTACCTAATTTAAGCTTAAATGACTGGACTAAATAGGGATCGTATCACTTAGGACTTTTAAAACATCACTATCAACATTCGACCATTTTAAGTGATATAAACAAGAATATACTTACTTAGGACTAAATGTATGGCTTTCAGCCAACTGGTCATGTAGGGACATGATTTCTTGGATTCCTGGTAAAAATATTAAAATAGCGCCTTCTCTTGGCCATTTGTGGTCACCATTTACTATGTACGTTAAGACGTGCTCTACAAGATCCAAATTTATCTGAAATAAGAGAAAATAAATAGGCTTTAATTTCACAGTATCTAGTTTATACACCGTGAAATTTTAGTGGTTGTTTTCCCGCAGCAAAATGATTCTGTCTTAGTAGTACAATAGATCGATGCAGTTTTTTTTTATTAAAATCAATAAATGTCAGTTTTACAAAAGTGATAAACGAAACATTCGAATTCGAGAACGCCAACTAACGCCAGTAGTACTAGCCGCGCTTCGTCCTGCTAGAATTGTTATTATTATTTAAATAATAAGGCTGTCTGTCCGGAGCAAGCGATGCAGCGGAGCGTCAAAAAAATCTCCACTTCTCTTCAGTACAAATAAGTTATTTCAAAAAGGATACTATTGGAATGGGAAAATAATTACCGTTGAATAAGTAGCGATACTTATTTTAACGTTAAATGGTAACGATACTTATTACGGTACGGCACTAATAATCATCGTAAAATACTAACTTTTATTGTAAAAGTGCACATGCCGAACTAACATGTCTCAAAAATTCGTTTCCGATTTATTAACCGGTAATTTTTTTACAGGTAACGTGTAAACTGAAACTGTAATAACAGTAACGTAAATAATAGTACTAAAATAACGTCCGGTGGAGGACAGGCCTAATGATTCGACAGGTTATTGACCGTCCGATCAGCTGATTGATACCGATTGCTGGTATCAATCAGCTGATTTTAACTTACTACCTATTTACTAACAAGTGATTTCCATATTTCCTTCATACTTTACCGGGCTTAGGACCATCGTAAATACTTTGCCTACTAAATTACGAACATAATGTTTTAATGGATAAACATCGGGTCATCAAAAAGAAGAGTTAAGATTGTCTGAAAGTAATAATTTGTTGCTGAATTAGGTAATAAAGTATTTAAAAAATGAAAATCAACGTATTTACACTGATTTGAATTTCCTACCTAACCTTAGAAATTTCACTATTCACAAATTATGTACAAGTACTTACTCTTCCTGGTACCGGAGCAATTATCAAAATGTAAGCCACTGCGTTCCACACACAAACGCGCACGTTTTATCTGGTTAGATTATGATTTTGATAGTGCCTCTGTCACGTCTAACTACATTAGAAAGCGTCCACTATCCCAGTTTTCAACTCATCGCAAACTGCCCGTGATCGAGCAGCCGCTGGGTAGCGGTTACGATCGTCCGGTGCTGTGGCACCTGCGGGTTCACATCACCACATCTGCTAGACACATACTCCACATTCGAATAAACATAATGGCGATCCATTTTGACCTCACGGTATCGCGTCACGCATGCGTAGGCGGCGGGCGGCGAGCGGCGTGCGTGCGTGCGCAGCGGACGGCGCACGCAGCGGGACTGAGGAGTCCGTAGGTATCGGTAGTGCGCTCGCGCCCGGTGCGCGGCTCTATCAAAGAGTCGTCGCGGCGGCGCCCTTTGTCGGGGCAGTCCGACAAAGGGCGCCGCCGCCGCGCCGCGCCGCCATTAGGGTAATAAATTACAATCTACGTAGGTATCTACCTACTATTACTACTACTATCATTTCTCACTGTTTCGAGTTAAATAATATTTTTTTTGAAAAGTTGATATTTTTTTCTTACGTTTTCACGAAATAATTAGCATGGTTCGATAGTACTACGATGGGTAAATCGTTCTGCTTCGGGAAAACAACCACTAAAATTTCACGGTGTATAGAGCCCTACTTGTCACAATATTAATATGGATTATCCATCTAGATATTAAATGCAAGACCAAAAAAGTTTAACAACTTTTCTGGGGCATAAAAAGTTTTCATGACTGCTAATAATGGTAAGTAAAGATATTTTTTTACGCGCAAAATACTGTCACATACACGTTTACACAGTACTCTGGCTGACAAAGTCACATCCGGATTGATCTTTTAACACAATACCCGTCTTCCTAAAGTAGAAAAACCGGCTAAGTGCAAGTCGAATTAGCGCTCACAGTTTTATGATACAGCTTGGAGACAGACAGACGGACGGCGCGGCGGCGGAGGCTTAGTAATAGGTTCCCGTTTAATAGGTACGGAACCCTAAAAAAACAACCTTGTTTTATTATTTTCCCCATTAAATAATAAATATAAATAAATATTACACAACATC
Source organism: Maruca vitrata (assembly GCA_039566165.1). Classification (NCBI taxonomy): domain Eukaryota; kingdom Metazoa; phylum Arthropoda; class Insecta; order Lepidoptera; family Crambidae; genus Maruca; species Maruca vitrata. Next base: position 3,696,559 of record CM076926.1, read on the forward strand.
ACATACATTGATCTGATCGCGTGGTAAGTAGCTTTAGCACTTGTGTTACAGATATCAGAATCGACAGTGGATACACAAATATACTTAAATATACTTAATACACACCCAGACACGGAACAAACACCGATGTTCGTCACACAAATATTTGTCCCGAGTGGGAATCGAACCCACGACTCTTGGAACTGTAGGGTAGTGAAACTGTTCAACCGAGCCAGTCATTACCTTCTCACTGTCCATAAGGTACATATTCTTGCACGTCACTTTACTACACTTCGGATACCGCGCTAACATCTGTGCTATCGTGAGATTGTCGTCTCGGATCGACGTCTTCGGCGGCTCGTTGGACTCGGCCCGTACGTCGGCCGTTTCTAGCTCCGTTTCTATGTCCGACTTTTTGTCTCCTGAAACCGAGCATTGTAAATAATGTAGGATTGTTGTGTAAATATTAACACTTCTCCACCTCCACATGTCGTTTAAAACATTCGCTATGCCTCATAAATCACATCTACACAGATTGGTAAAAAAATAACCTAAATCGTAATATTGCTATAATATTAATTTGATTAAAAACAATGACTGACAAATAAACAATGTATCAGAAAAAAAAATGTATGTAAACTCAACTCAAACTCTTTTCATATTTTCCTGTATCATACTAAAGAATTTTTACCTTTTTTCACCTTCCGGGCGTATGGTCCATTTTCTTCTAGCACATACTCTGTCAATTCCATTATGTCTTCTAAGAAGTATTGTTCTACTGGGAAAGTTCGCCCTGAAAACCACATTTCAAACATCTTTTAAGTACCATAATTTAAAAAAGAAAGATATATGCAATATTAGGTAAGTATGTATAGCATAATTAGGTTATTGCAACATTCCTGAATACATACCTGGTATCTCTAAAACTGGTATCTTGCCAAAGTAACTGCTAAACAGGTCCGCATTCAGAGTAGCACTCATGAGTATCACAGTCAAATCCTTCCTCACTTTGACAAGGTCCCTCAGTATGAGGAGTAGGAAGTCACTCTCTTCTGATCTCTTGTGGACCTCGTCCACTATGATGTGAGTGACAGATTTGAGTTGAGGGTCGTATTCTAACCTCCTTAGTAGGATACCGGTTGTGCAGAATATTAACCGTGTTTTGGACGACACTTTGCTTTCTAAACGAATCTGGAATTGAAGAATATTTTTATCATCATCATCATCATCATCAGCCCATATACGTCCCCACTGCTGGGGCACGGGCCTACCCTAAACTAGGGCGATAAGGCCTTAGTCGACCACGCTGGCCAAGTGCGGGTTGGTCGACTACACAACCTTAGAATTTCTTCTTAGGTGTGCAGGTTTCCTCACGATGTTTTCCTTCACCGTTAAAGCGTCGAATGATGTACTGTGTGATGTGTAATATTTTTATATACTACTTCAAAGCAAAGCTTAGTTTCAGAATTATTTGTCATAAATATTATGGAATGGAAACATTGATTATATAAAATTTTTATTTAATTAATTTATAGGTTGGTAACTATTATGTATGTACGGGTGTATGAAAACAAAAGAACACTAGCTGTGTCTGGTAAGTAGCTAATACATTACTGATACAAAATCAAATATTGTTCTACGCGTATGTGACTTGTTGGAGCCCCCTTTAAGCAAAGGAGGTTCTGGTCTTTCATGTGACAGAAAATATTTTAGTTTCAAAGTCAATTGTGTTCATTTATAGTTTTTAAAGTTAATTGTACCAAATTTGGCCGCCATATCGCATTTAACAAAACAAAAAACTTAACTTACATAATATTTGAACATGGCACGGCAACGTGGCATTCATCATCATCATCAGCCCATATACGCCCCCACTGCTGGGGCACTAAGTGGTATTAAATAAACAAAATAAAACAAATCTTCTTACCTGATACCCAACAACCTGCCCGGTCTTCTCGACCCTCTCATCGGCCACTCTATCAGCGACCCCGATGGCCGATATCCTCCGGGGCTGAGTACACACGATCTCGGCGTGTTGTGGCGCTCCCGGCTTGTCGAAGTTGTCGAGCCAGTTGTCCAGGATGTATTGGGGCACTTGGGTGCTTTTACCGCAGCCGGTCTCACCACTTATTACTACCACCTGGGACAAGAAAAGTAATATAATAACTTAGATGAATAATAATCCAGTCTAGAGTTGCTATCTCTAATATTTGGCTAACAGGACAGACCCATGCAATTCCCGAATTACAACACAGTCAGTAAATAAAAATGGTCATGTGGCGGGCTGCCAAGACCTCGTTTGAATACCCAGCCTCTCCCTGAACGACCTTTAAACTAGAAAAAAACCCAGATAGATGGCAAACTCATAAAAATACACACAAATGGCAAGTTCTGACTTAGAGTGTTGAGAACACTCTAAATCCCAATTTGCAGCAACTTCAGACATGCGTCGAGTCTTATATTTTTACACTTTTCTTGGTACACACACTTTAAATATATGCCAAACCATGTTTTACATTAACAGCTGATGTGAATGAAATGAGTATAAACCAAAAAGAAAGTATAATGCTTACCTGTGATTTCTTCATAGCATTCAAAATTTCATCCTTTTTCTGCCATGCTGGCAACTTTCTCCTGCCAGACATCATTTTATTGTACCTATTGTTATCTGTCTTCTCTAACCATCTCTTTGCAATATCTTGGTTCTCTCTTAAAATCTCTTCAAACTTAACATTGCTCCTATTATCCTTGTTTTGACTCTTTTTATAATGTGATGGTAACTTTTCTTTTTCTAAACTAGAATTTTCTATTAATTGGGGAAATAGCGCTTCCGATGGTTCTGGAAATGTTCTCGTGTCAAACTGTATAAAATTTTTAATCTCTTCTTCATTATTCAACAATTCTACTAATGAATATATACTAGGTATACCGTCTTGGGCGAATACTTTAGCTTCGTCTAATAATCGAGCTGTTAGTTTCAAACAAGTTGACTCTGGTACTACACTTGGCTTAGTTTCGGTTTTGAAAAACAACAATGGTGGCTGATATGGGTAAAAAGTGTCTTCAGGGAAGCGGACCTCTAATTCGTAAGTTACTTTTGCCTTTTCTTGTACCTCCTCTTTTTTTATTTCAGCTTCTTCTTTGCTTTCATGCAGAAATTTACATTTAGCACCAAATCTACAAGGGCCTTTGAGATATAGTTTACACACTTCTTTAGGTTTACTTTTAAAGTTATTATTGTAGTTTATATTCTTTTTTGTTTTAGGCAAGTCAAGCTCTTTGATCTCGTACAACTTTGTTATGTAATCCAACTCTAGTTTCACGGTCCATACATTATTGTCTTTTACTCTAAAACTGGTATCGTAAATTGATTCTAAAACAGCCTTTTCATCTGTTCTCATTTCTTCTAATTCTTTTTGTGATGGTAAATTGTCTGGCTTTTCCTGAGATTCAAAGTTGAAATATTTCATGAACAGTATTTGCAATGCTTTTTCTACACTTTCAGCTGCTAATTCTAATGCTTCTGCACAATGCGGTTTGTGAAAGTTATATCTAAAAATAAAAGTAAATGTGTTGAGATTCATATCAAACTGTTTTAAATATTATTTACATCATTATAATTATTGGAAAAATAACACTGGAATTCCCTATTATTACAATATACTTATTTCAAATAGTGGTGTTCCTGCAGAACAGACATAGATAAAATGTTCCTACATAGTATAAAACAAAGTCATATGCCATCTGTATGTCCCCTATATATGCTTAGAACTAAAAGAATGCAACAGATTTTGATGGGGTTTTTATAATAGAGGTATTCAAAAGGAAGGTTTTTATGAATAATATACCCGAAGTGAAGCAAGGGCAGGTCACTAGTATAAGATAAATTACAAGTTACAACTCAATACTAAAATAGATTGAAAAATTATGTCCAAGTTGTTATACACTTGTGAAAATTACAATATTAGCCATTCAGTGCAGGTGTAAACAATATGAAAAGACTTACTTTTCTAATTTGGCAAGAGCAAAAGCTCTGAGCCGTGCCTCAGAGGATTCCATATCCGGTTTGATGTTGAGCGAGTAGTCACATCCTCCCTGCACTACGAGATTGCCTCTTTCCATCCAGAAGCGGTTGCTGAGATTTGTTCCTTTATCCTGAAATACAAAAGAAAATATCTTGATATTAACAAACATTAAATAAATCATTCTAAATAGTTGAAGATTTTTCATTGACATTTTCAATTTATAATGTAAACACAACTGGTAAACAATTCAAAGAGAGATTAACACATTCAAGATTAAATATCTTGATTTCATCAAGCTATTATAGATAAACAAACTGATATTACTATTGAATTGCACAATATCTGAAATGGTCATACAGTAAAAGTTACTTTGTTTTATAATTTTGTAAACTATAATTTATTTAGACAGAAAATATTTATACTTAAAAAATATTAAAATTTACTAAATTAAGGAATTCACATTCAATTTGATATTACCTTGTAAAGGCTAGCACTTCCCAGCTTAAAGTCAGGTCCATGGATAAACCTCAAAGTGTCCAAAACCAACTTTTGTGAATCTGGATTCAACCGGATCGTCTGTAGTTCCACCTTCAGGTTAGGGTGAGACTCCTCTTTAGGTTCATCTTTAGTCTTCCTGTAAAATATAACAAAGCATAAACATTCAATAGAGCGATAAATTACTGAGCAACACATCTGCGAAGTCTGATAAAACTTTCTTACCTTATTCTTGCGTCCACGGGCTCTCTCAAGAAGAAATCTTCGGCTAACTGACGGTTGTGGTAGTCCATTGCGGATAGGTTTTTGTTTTATTGAATAATATACGAAACAAATTAATAAATTTGGGAAATAAAACGTGTGCACAGAATGCAAGCATTCGTGCTGAAAGTCAATTGGCTGTCAATGTCAATGTCACGTTTGTCAAAACGATTCTTTCTACACATTCATAGTAATAATAGTCTAGATCAACACATTTCAAACATTATTTTTCATTCATATTATTTATGATAATAATTTTCGTTTTCATTGATTTTCAAGTCTTTTAGTTATAATTACTTATATGAATGTGCCTTACTTATATAGGAACGTATTAATATTATATCTGTATAAATCTAACAGATGGCGTTGTTCAGTATTTATTATCCTGTGAACATGTTAAATTTAGCTGTCACAGAACATAACTATAATAGTTATGTGGTGAATCTAATCCACATACTCGAAGGAATTAAATTGCATTTAATCGTTTAAATCGTATAAATATGATATTAATCGTACACATAATTGCAGTCATGTCAAGAGTTTAAATATCCTGGCAAAAAATACCCATAGGTAACTCCTTTTGTTGCTAACTGTACCGACCCACCTCATAAACGTTCATTATTCATCTTGCACGTACTATCTACGTGGTATACTCACATACCTACTTCACGTGGTCAATACGTGTAAGTAAAGCTCTTGTAAGAATATTAATAAAATTAGATGTCATGAAAATTGTGTGAATTTCATTTCGACTGCCTACGTAATTGATATAAATCGTGACATGTTCAGGGCTGGTACGGTTTATAGTCTAAGAGACCAAAATTATTTTCATAATGAATTTTTTTATATTTTTACTTAAAAGTAAAGACTTATTCAACAAAACTACCCGAAGCCTACCGCATTTTTTTGTTGTTCCGTGATATTAGGTGCTATACCTAAGTGTAAGTAGTGGGATGATACAGGTATAATATTAATTTAGGTGAAATCGAAACCATCCACGCCATGTCATGCCACCGACACTACATGGGATGAGTGATACATACTTTTGGCTAACTTAAATTACCTTACTGCCTACTGATGGTTAATTATATGAATCAATTAAATTTTAGTATTTTAAACGACAGAGTATCCGCAGAATACAGGACAATAGCGAAGCGGGGACCTATTTGGTACTATTTTTAATTTGAAGGTTAGTTTAAGACAATAATTGTAACTATATTTTAAGATATTTGTTCCAAATAAAAAAACCTATTTATTCTATGTTTAACGTAACACGCAAAAAATCATGTCTTCAAGCCTATCAAATAATTATATTAAGCAGATTTTCTCAAGCTTACCTGACAATGCCACAGAGGTGTCAATTCGTGATCACAAGCATTCAATTAAAGTACGAATGCAGTATCTTTGTCGTAAACATAACGCAATTAGAACATACATGGTAAGTGTCCAAGTTAAAGTACTATCCGGTAAACCGATTTGTACTAGTACCTATAGAATTCTCTACTAAAATTTACGTTTCTATTCTCAATGCTAAAATTTGTGATGAGTACTACCTATGCTGAAATCTTATATTGTTTAATGTACCTACTTGTACCTAGACCTAGTTAGTGGTCAAAATTAAGTCAAAACTGGGTGTCGTACTTCGATACATTTTACTCATGGCATTTGCCAGCAAAGCAAGCAGTACCCAGACGTCGCAACATTTTCCATCTATAACATAGGTCCGTGTGTGTAAGAGCAAGATCTAATCAGGCTCGAAGGCGCCGACATATATCACACATAAAACTCGTAAGCGACCCTGCATATTAATTGATATTCCGCCCCACGCGCTCAGGCTAAATAGCAACGCTGCACTTTCAAGTACTCATTAAACACCCGATTAGAATACTAAGCGATCGGAAGTAGGTGATATTTTAGAGCACATCTTTGTTTCTATGCGCTGGAAATTTCTAGACTCAGCGAAAATGCTATATTATGTAAATAGTTCGTACAAAACTAATTTTAAAAATGCGTATCTTTTTGTTTAGGTTTCAAACGTCAGTAGGGCTAAGATATTGAGATTTGACTTTACAAAGTTCAATGAGGTATTTGAAAATGGAGAAAACTATGTAGATATTTGTCACTTGGGTTTACGACACCCATTTTCATTAATCATCTTCGACGAGTAAGTAGGTGTTTTTTTTATTGCATATCCTCCATGCTATTACATTAATATTGATTTCGTTTGATTTACTTGTCACATGAAATTGATAAGTGGATCGGGAAAATAAAGTTGATACTTTTTAGAAATGGAATTCTCAATGTCTGGAGAAAACCGAAAAGTTTTCCTTTGTCCTTTAGAATTATTGACCGAATGGTAACAAGTAGGTACGATATTATCAACATCAGTTAAGAGACTTAATTGCCTCATCACAATGTGTTGTCAAAATCTCGTGCTATCCAGTTATATCCACAAACAAGGTAAGTACCAGATGTCAATAGGATTTCTTAGCATATCTCGTGTCAAGAACTCATTAACAGGGAATTTGAAAAAAAATTAAATGTTTCATGAGTCCACGCCCTACACCTATCTTCATTGGTAAATTACCAGACATGGAGGCTGAAGATGGAATAGAAACTAGTATTAGACTATAATGACAAACTAAGCAATAAGCATTAATTAGTAGGTACACACTAAATTGATTGCACCTCAGAATACTGCCGTGCTAACGAAGAACGCAGTAAGGAAGGTTTTTGGCAAAATTGAGTTACATACATATTCGGAATCCTCACAATGAGCTCTATTTGGTACTTTTATCCATTTTTTTCTAGCTATTCGGGAAGTAGGACTTTTATTAAGATAAAACGCAGTAAAGCATTTCATCAGAAGTATTTTGCTTAGGAAAACTGCCGTAAAAGACAATACTGCTCTTTGCACTCCAGTATTTCTATGGCCTCAATTAGTTTTCACTAGTTATAATCGCAGTAAAAAGAATTCATGCTATTATGGTATGTACTTTCTTAAAAGTTAATAATTTCAGACGCTACTTTTAAACGCAGTGAAATTAGATACTGCGTTTTTACTAAGCCCTCTTTTTTAAATGAGTTTAATATAAGGTGCAAGTTAAAAATGCAGTAAGTTTAACTGCTGCACTATTTATTGGTATCCACTTTGGGTAACCTTCTTGATTATGCATAAAATAATAGCAGCAATAATGTAGACTGCGTTATTAATTGACAGAAGACAATTTTATGCTTTTGGAAACTACAAAGAAAGATCGCAGTATCGTTGGACTTTACTGCGCTTTTGGTTAGTAGCAGGAGCTAGCGCGGATCGGGGAAGTATGCAGGGGCGATAGGTGTCAATCGCACGCACTGCTCGTTCTCGAGTAAGTATATAAATAAAATAATCATAATTACTTTTTGGTACACGAGTGCAAAGACCATAGCTGATACAAAAACCTTTTAAATGGAGGTATTTCATGCTATCGGCGAGTATATTTTATTGTGATTTTATCATTTTATCCAATAAAATGTGTGATTGAGTGACATGGCAGTTTTATAAAAAAATATTGTTTAAGAACAACCTATTATAATGACAATAAGGTTGTTTTAAAATTATCAATTGTCAAATTGGTTGCAATTTTTGTATCAACTGGGTGTTGGTGGTATAGATATCGGTTGGACTCGAGCTGTGGATCCGCGAGTAATGATTGTGTGATTGATTCTGTTTACATAAATAGCACGGTGATTGAAAAATATTTGAAAAATCTAGATGTCTCAGCCTCACTGTTTCTTAAGCAGTATTGCCGGCAGTTGGCGGTTCCTATTTCATTATTATTTTATATTTCTTTAAATAAAAGAGGTCGTAATGCCCTTGATCTGGATACAATATATTATTGTTCCCATTCTCAAGAACGGTGATAAACATAATATTGCTAACTATAGCGACATGTCTAAACTATCCGTAATACTTAAACTTTTTGAAAAGATAAAATATGATTCTCTTTTTCCTGGGGTAAGGACCTTTAAAAATATCAAATTAACATGGCTTTAAAAGTGGAAGATCTACTGAATCAAATTTATGCGAGTTTATGGACATTACTTTTGAAACCATGGAAAATGGTTTTCAAGTTGACGCCGTGAATAAAGATTTTTCGATAGCATTTGACAAAATTCACACAATTTGTTAATTGCTAAACTCGGCAACGTCGGTATACAGGGCGATCTTCTGATCTTAGAAGTTCAAAAAAAGTTTAAAGTTAACCATCTGGTTAACTGCATATTTACGAGAAAGATCCCAAGCAGCAGCAGTTAAAGGGTACACTTCTAGTTTCATCTGATAACATCAAGGAGTCACACATGCTTCTCACCTGGGCCCCTCCTTTTTAATAATTATTAATGACACATATAATGCGCTTCTTTATGCTAATGATGCTAAAATATTTGCCCTTGTTAAATCTGTTGAGTTCAGAAATCAGTGTAGTCAGTTCCAGAATGACCTAAACATTTTTTGTGAATACTTTTCACTGAAGGAGCTTAAACTAAATATTAACAAATATCACACAATTACTTACTCCCGTAAAAAAATGCCAATAAAATTTGATTGTTTCAATTGTGTATCGATTAGAAGGGTGACAGGGGTTAGGGTGTGTATCTGGGTATTTATCTTGACTGCGAATTAAGCCTTGCATCTCACGTGAATAATGTCACATCCAGAGCATACAGAAAGCTGTTATTTGTGTTCCGTCATTGTTAACATTTAAAAATATAGCTACTTACATTATGTTTTATAACTCCTTAGTAAGAAGCCATTTAGAATACGCGTTCACCCACGTATGGCATCCTCTATATACCACTTATTTTGAACAAGGAGAAATAATTCAGAATAAGTTTCTGAAAAGATTAGGTTACAGATTCAGGAATTCAGAGACGCAACTACGGACATTACAAATTGCGGCGGGAGCATAGGGATCAATTATTTCTTTTCAAAATTTTAAATAATACTGTAAATTCTTCTCAGCCGTATTTATTTTAAATGCCCGAGGCTGACTGCTCGTTCTCAAGCTGTTTTTTCATGTAAAACAAATTACCCTGAAAATCGATTTCTTGTTCGTGTATGTAGCATACAGAATGATTTTTAAAGTTCAATAGATTAATTTAATTGTAAACTATGTAGGTATTTTTGTTTCCTCCGTAAGGAAAATAAAAATATAAAATAGTACACCTACATGGGTATTGGATCCATTGGATCTGGGTGTGTTTCGTGTAAAAAATATATGATGTTATTTACATGATGATGATGATGTTTGTTTTATTTTAAATAGTAACGCATTGTTTCACTTAATCATGAACCATTATTTAAATTAAAACATTAACATCAGTCTTTCTATAGTTTAAAATTTATAGAAAATATATAGTATACTATCAAGTGTCAATAATTCGTGCTGCAAACATCAACTTACTTAATCACAACTTTATTACTGAGCTTACAGATTATATAATTCAGTAAACGTAATAAAGCCACCTAGTGTCATGTTGCCGAACTTGATTATTTTGTATTTTAAAAAGTTATACACCACCGTCATGTTCACGTCATAATTTTTTTAAGGTACTGAAATGATTAAGTTTTTGAAGATTTTTTTTTAAGTTGTGACAATTTTGAAATTCCTTATTTTAATAAACATTTCAAGTATTGAAATAGTTGTATTAACTATTCCTTCGTAATAATAGATAGTTTCAATAAATTACAAGTCAATAGTAAATTTTTTACACTAATTTTTGAAACTATTGCCCACTACCTATTGCATTTATCGTTTGTAGCTAGTACAAGAAATGTTACAAGAAAAGTATGTTTCACTAGAAAAGAACGCAGTAAGTACCAATTATAAAGATAACTTCAATATATAGTCCCATAAACTGCAAAAATTTACACAATTGTATAAATATAATAAAGATTATAGTATATTAAAGCAATAATCTTAAAAAAAAATTAAGTAAATGCGTTATTTTCTCTTTATTCACCAACTTTAAGAAACGGAGCATTTCTATAGCACTGCATTTATAATTTGTGATAAGAAAATATAAGGTATAACTTCACTACAAGGCATAAACGCAGTAACCTGTGATTGCTAATCAAAAGAGCAGTAACTCCAACTTTACTGCAGTTTTGGTTTGTAAACCTTAGTGTTGTCTAGTAGGAACATGCTAAGCATAAGTTGTTTTTTTCGTTTTTCTCTGAATATACTAAACTTACAGCAGATTTTGTTAGTTTTTATAAAAGTATGTGTATTGAGCTATATTTTAAACACGCAACATGTTTAATCACCGTTAAAAAAGTAATCGAAAAATGTGATTATAAAAAAAAAACTTTAAGCGCCATTATCTCGAAATACCGCAAACCCTACTTACTGCATTTTTAATTAGCACGGCAGAATATGTGTAGGTACATTAGCTTTACAAGACCAGAGAGTTCCTCCACTCTCATTTACAATTCAGCAAGACAAACCGCATAAAACCGACACAGTCTAATGACAAAAGATGCCGTCGGACTTCTAAACAAACTGTCGATTAAACTCTTTACGAGGCGCTAAGACACACGGCCGTCGGTTTAAAATTTATGATACATAAGACCTTAAGGCGGTGCAGTTTCTGAAACAATCATTGTTTGTCAAACTATGTCCTTTGCCTCATGTTATTGTGGACGTGTTTAGTGAGGCGCTATGAATGCTAAGCGAATCGGAAGTTCGGAAATATCGACTCGTGGATTATTGCCAATGTTAGTGTTCTTAAGACTTCCTGAGTAGACTACTAAGAGGCTTTTGCAGGGATACCTGGTGTGGCTTTGCGCATATAATGTTGCAAGCGCCATGATCACGGGTTAACTGGGAATATTAAAATAAAACAACATGGTAAATATCCCGGACATTTAAAGTTTTCTAACATAATGGAAAATTAAATTAAAATTATGGAGAATTAGGTAATGAAGATATACATGTCGCAGGCATCTGGTTGAATCAGCGATTTGATTGGATCACTAGCGCGTTCATTAAATTTTAATGACGACGTTCAATTGAATGACTAGGTCGAACGTTGAATGAACTATCCTCACTCAACGTCCAACAAGTTAGCGGATTGAAACATAGCCCTTTGAACATAGTGGATGTAAAATCAGTCAGGTGATTGTAATTTAGTTCGTTTTTATTCCACTGCGGCATTAGTGCTTATCAAAACAAAGATGGCGCCAACAGCTGGTACAGATTTAATCGAATAGCACTGTGTTGAAACTTTTTTGAGTGAAGTTGATATTTAATGTGACTTATTCGTAAAAAAATTGAGACAGCATGGATGTACCGATTAATACGCTGTCGCCGGCTACTTTAAAAGAAAAAATTCTGGCAAAACTGGCTGGTTAATAAGGTCTGTTATGTCATGTCCGCATTTTTTTAATCTAACGTTAGTTATCTTTTAAGTTGCGAACTACGCTAAATGACGTTCAGTCAAGATGTTGAACGTTAAATTCAACAACTTCACGAGTTGTCCTTTAGTCATTCAATTGAACGTCGTCATTCAATGAACGCGCTAGTGATCCAATCAAATCGCTGATTTAACCAGATGACTGCGACATACACAAGTACCCAGACTTATTTTTTCTAAATAATTACCAACCAATTGGATTTAATGTAATATTAGGTGTTTAGTTGTGTCTATCGACCTCATTTATGTGGATCTCTCTACCGCTTACTATCAGGTAGAATGAGGTCGTCTTGTTAGACAATGTTAAAAAAAGATATCTGTCCTTTTTATTGCCTAACCCCTTAATATGTGACGTGAATGGCTGATGTAAGATACCTACATAGAAAATAAGACTTTGATGGCTCAATCTTAGAGAAAACAATAATTGTAATGTTTGTAAACAAATACAATGCTTTTGCAAATTCCTCTCTTATTCACCTCAACAAATATGCACATCTTTTAACACCACTTTTATGGTCATCTGTCTTGTCTGTCTTTATCAGTTTTATTGTCTTGTTATCGAGGCTAATTAAGTTTGTCCAAGGGATGTGTGTAATGGACATTCGTTCTTTGAAGTTCATGATAAGCTTGTAAAATATTTACTAAGGTACCAGTACTAAAAATATCCCTTTTTCTGGATTGACAATGTGTGACATGTTTTTGATTCTCCGCATAAATTAGACTCATTATTTTATTTTTCAATTGCCCTTTCTAAATAAGCAAAAGTCAAATGCTAAAATAATAAACGGAGTCATGAAACTTTCAAGAATATCAGCCTTTGCTTGCTTGAAGATAGCCCTCATTACGTTTGCTAGATACAAACCTTTCTAGTTTGCCTAAATTCATAATGAAAATGTGTACAGGTGCAAATACTGTGTGTTTACCAAAACAATATTACTTACACGAGTATACGTTTGACCATTTTTTGAAGCTATTAAACTTACTACTAATTGAAAATTTAAACTTGTATTAAAGACGGCATTTAGCATACCAATTGGCATCTTGATAAAGTCCCCACGTAGAGTTGCCAAACTCGACTCAGGCGTCATCTGCAGTCACGAGTCATGAAAGCAAAACTTATAACCTATCGCAATTAGAATGTCACCAGACCAATTGATTGATCTTGATAGAGGACGTCGACTAATCCATTCTACCATCGTATTCTAGCAAGCGTTACCATTAGCATACCATACATGCACTGATGGTCCGTACCTTGGTAACCTCTTGAGGTTCAGTTCCTCATATTAGTCTTTATGGGTCTACACGCGTTATTAGGAGTAGCAAATTACATAGCTACTTACTGCCAGACGTTTCGACTGGGTTGCAGTTCGCTCGCGACCATGATTGGTGCAACCCAGTCGAAACGTTGGGCAGTAAGTAGCTATGTAATTTGCTACTCCTAATAAAGCGTGTAGACCCATAAAGACTAATATTTAGTGTAATGGAATGCGAAAGTCTAAAAGTTCAGTTCCTCTTTTCTACCCCGCGTTATTAAGGCATGGAATGCCCTTCCAGCTCATGTTACCCCTCTCCTTTACTTCCGGGCCTCCTTCAGGCGGAGCATGACACTGCATCTAATCAGGCCTTCAGGCAGAGGTCGACAGGCTCAATGTGAACCTCACGACCGCTTACCATCAGTTTGAGTGAGATAATCTTGATCCTGATCAGCCAAGTACGCAGAACATATTATAGTGCACAAGTGTACGCGCAAACACAATGCACTCTCTATTCCCTTACTCTCATAATTCGGTGAGACGGCAATCCGACATGACCGATGAGAGATCCGGCGCAATATCATATTAGTGTCATATTCATATTCAAATTACTGTATCTCCCACATAACCCTAAACTTTCCAGTAGATGCTCCTAGTCTATAGTCTAGCTCGAATCTAGACTCTTGTTAAACTGTCATGGTTATATTAGGAAAATGAAAAGGTTCGGGATGTAGGATCAATTCACCGACACGTGATCATGGCACTTGTAACATTGCCAAAATATCGGGAACTCAATTATGGAATATTGTCAGTTTTCTACTCTAGATACTAGGTACAAATTAGGTTAGTGGGCAATCTTGTATCATGGTGATTTTGGTTGCAGACGTCAACATCTGACCTTCAGTGTTCAGTCTGACGCGCTGGCTTTCTCGCTAAAGCCTAGCTATATGCGGAGATTAGTCGCAGATTAGTTTGACTGGCAAATATTTGTGACATGACGTCTGATGGGAACGGTTCGTTAAGGATGGATAGATTTTGATGGACTCAAGGTTTGGCGAAAATCATCCTTTAATCTCTTTCTTGAGCACATTTTGGAAAGGTGCCTTTGATTTGATGACAAATAAAGTAGTGTTTTACTAGACACTAGTTTAGTAGGTATTAACCTACTAGTTCTTTTGACTTCGAAAACTTTTGAGCGCGAGACAGGTCCAATGTAGCTTAATCTTTCACCTCATCTAGCAGTTTTTATATTTAATTTACCGGCTAACCGTAGCCATTGTTCAATGTTTTTATAGTTATATTTAGTACTTGATGGCCTGTTGGCTGTAGTATGTATTAAATCTGGAATCAGGAATTCTGGTTTTCACGGCAAATTATGTAAAAGTAACTACGTGTAGGTGCGGTTGTATTTTACCGTAACTCAATGGGAAAACCGAACGTATTGGATCTTGGACATTGTACAGACACATAATAACACAATACTCATACAAAAGGTAATCATTATACATATAGGTTTTTGTACGAAACTGAGCTAAGGGTTCAATATTTTTAAAAATCTATGAACCGTTATAGAAGGAGCTTTTAGGAAACATTTTTTATGTCTTATGAGTTCGTTCGCATAGGTGCATACGACTGTTAGGGACTTACCTACGACTAATGGGAAATACCCATCCCATGCAATGAAGTTTGGTTTAAGGCAAGACAATGTTTAAGCGTATTTGAGTGCATGCCATGAATAATAATAGATGACGTTTCATCTCAACCCATAGTTATATCATCAAAACCGTGAAATTGGAAATAACATTGAATTAGGACAGACACTTCTTGACCAACAACGCCAAAGTGACTATAATTTAAGTGTACGAGTAAGGTAAACAAAACCTTATCATGGGAAAGCTAGATTTGCATTCAATAAATGTTATGATAGCGAGCGATGTATTTACTGAAAATCTAAAATAATGATCTACAATGCTCTACATATTTTCAACGTTCCTACGAAGGTTTTCTAGGGCTTTAAAAACAAAACTCTATCAGGAGGGTAGAAAACCCTAACCTAAGATCAAGATCACGTGCATAATCTTCTACGTACGTGCAATTTACACCTGATCTTACCAAGATGCATATACTAATCCTAACCAATCTGTATGCGTTTGCAACAAAAGCAATAGGAAGTTGCCATATTGCGTCGAATATTACCGTCATATAGGGGCGTTATAATTTATAGCTAAACTATGCAAATGTAAACGCTCACTAATTAGAAACGTTGTATAGAATTTCAATGTAACCAAAGGAATGTTTGACGTCTGTCTGTGCGGCTGTGTATGTACATATTGTTGTGGAACTGTCATTAAAAGCTTTTGTATTTTTAATGTTTCATTTTTTTCTGTTATAATGACCAGTTTTAATTTCAGAGACAACAAATCCCCGTCATTAGAGTTCAAATTGGTCAACGTATGACTAAGACTGAAAGAAAGAAAGAAACATGTTTAATTCAGTGCCAAATGACAAAGGAAGACTAAAAACAAATACACTATGTTTTCTCTATATGTTTAATTGTCGAAATGTCCATTTTACCCTAGATCATCCAACTGCACAAGAAATGCGACAGAGGGAGAACGGTATATGAGCAGAGTTATTTGGTAAGGTTGTTTATGATATTAATAACAAATTTGGTAGGATCACATTCAGCTTTCTTCACGTCAACGCTGTGTGTTTTATTCACCACATAGGTAATACTTACCTGTTTTGTTGTAATATTATTTTTTGACTTTTGATTTGACTGGCTCGGTTCCAAGATTTGTGTGACGAACATCGGTGTTTGTTCCGTGTCTGGGTGTATTATTAAATATATTTAAGTATATTTGTGTATCCACTGTTGATTCTGATACCCGTAACACAAGTGCTTAAGCTACTTACCACGGGATCAGATCAATGTATGTGATGTTGTGAAATATTTATTTATATTTATTTATTAAAGTGGATAAGGCATTCTCCAAATACTAGTGCACTCTCACACTCTCAAATATTCTATCGAAGCAGCAACGAATAAAGATCGATCGGACACCACATACGATTAGGCGGACTGTCATCTGAGCATGAGTTCTTATGTACGGGGGATAATTTCTACCAACTTCCTAAGACGGTTAAACCAAAACACGTCATACCTATTTGAAAATCTAATAAAACGGGATTTTGAGCAGACCTTCTGTCCAAGGAGTCATTATCCTGCGTTTATATAAAATGAACTCTCCAATATCTGTCGGACTGGCTCGATGGCTCATTAGATAGAGTCCCTGTCTCCTGCACCAAAAGTCGTGGGTTCGATACCCACTTGGAACAATTATTTGTGATGAACATCGGAGTTTGTTCTGTGTCTGGGTGTATTATTTTATATTTTACGTATATTTGTGTATACCACTATTGTTTCTGATACTAAATATTTGTCTTTATGGGTGTATACGCGATGTTAGGAGTAGCAAATACATAGCTACTTACTGCCCAGTACTCAATTACAGTTCGCTCGCGGCCATGTTTAGTGTAACCCATCCGAAACGTCGGGCAGTAAGTAGCTATATATTTGCTACTCCTAATATCGCGTGTAGACCCATAAACACTAATATTTAGTTGTTACTGATATATTACATGAGTGGTTACGCAACTTACTTCGTAATCGGAGGAATGTATGTAATGTTGTGTTCTTTTAAAGCTATTGCATAGCGTCTATCGCGGGCCTTGAGCGCGGGGACCGAATCTAGAAATTCCGTAACGAAAAAAACCTTACGCTCCCCACTCGTCTAACGTCGTTTCAGTTCGGCAGTCTTCGACACGGCGTTGTGTGCGTACGATTAGACGCATTGTACGACTCTACGAAACTCGCACGAATCAAGACGAGCTGCTCCGAAATCGGACGATGCTATGCAATAGCTTTACCGCGGCAGTCCCCGAGTACCACACGTCTTTTTTGTCTGTTATCAATCCTAACCACATCATAGGAACTAATAAAGCAAGGGACAAATCTCTGCTTGAATACCATAATACCATATTGTGTACTCTCCAGAATACAAACGCGCTACCGCAAATTGAATGTTATTCAGCCATTCAGGATAAAACGACATGCGCAGTATCAATCAGTACCGACAAACTCGTTGGATTAGTGGAGAGTTTTGCTATACGCCTTCTGGGCACCTCCCAGAAGGACTGGGGTCCGATTTTAACACTTTTGACAGAAAGCCTACATTAGGTAGCCTTTGATTTAATTCGACTTATATTTAACTAGTGACCCGCCCTCGCTTCGCTTCGGGTAAATTTTACATACAAACCTTCCTTAAGAATCACTCTATCTATTAAAAAAAAACCGCATCAAAATCTGTTGCGTAGTTTTAAAGATCTAAGCATACATAGTCGCTTTCGCTGTATGTCCAGCGAAAGCGACTTTGTTTTATACTATGTATTGATGTATTTTCAGGTGATTATATCTACATTATTTTCTAAAGATTATATTTTAAATATTGAATTTTTACATTAGGTAGAGTTAAATAATAGAAGGTGTATTAAAGTTTACATATTATTCCTATTGTTAGATTACAATATACTTATAGGTGAATTTCGCCAGATTGCAATCAGTTGAAAAGCTTTGGTCCAAAAAAACTCATCTTATATTGTAGATAATTAATTAAAAATAACGCGTTTAATTGTAAACACATAAAACATCGTTGTAAATTCCATCAACCTTACGGTTCATATTTCACAACTAGATGAATAAGGGACTAAACGCGTTATTATGTATTTAATACTATAGCTGACTCATTGCCATGATTGGTATGACTCGATGGTGCAATGGATTTCGTCGGGGTCCCTTGTGGTACGAGATGTGGGTTCGATTCCCAATCGGGCCAGACATTTGTGTGATGAACATCGTTTGTTCTATGTCTATAAAAATAAATATAAATAAATAATCCCGGCTTCTCAGGCGGGGCGTGAAACGGCATTTAATTAGGCCTTCAGGGTGAGTGCGACAGGCTCAATACGATCTATTGTGCCTGTCGACCTCATATTTGGATCTCACTACCGCTTACCATCAGATGGAGTGAGGTCATCTTGTTCGCGTTTTATAAAAAAAAATATCTGCGACATATCCACACACGGTCATCTGATCCCAAACTAAGCAGAGCTTGTAGTACTATGAGCGGCAGGGAATGATATTCATACATACTGATGTATAAATACATACTTAAGCACATATTAACGCTCAAACACGGAACGAATACCGATGTTCATCACCCAAATATTTGTCCCGAGTGGGAATCGAACCCGCGCCAGCCAGGGTCACTAAACCACTGTTCCACTGAGTCAGTCAATATAGAAATATGATTATAGCTTTTGTTTTGTAAGAGTTCTTCAATCTTGAATGATCTTGAATGCTATCACAACTCTAGATAATTTAAGAACTTCAATCAATTAGAACTCCATTTTGAGTGGTGTATCTAGAAGAAACCGGGTCAGGCTAGTCTGAACCTAAAATATCGCTTAAATATCTTATATGCCTATCTTATATCCATATGCGCCCTTCTTAGTACCTCCTATGCTATTTTACAAGGATCTACAAAATTAAAGGAGGCGTTGATAAGGAAGTAGGAGGCTACATTTTTAGTATATAAAACTACAAAAAAAGGGAATTGTACATTTACAGAAATTTGAACTAAAATGGCTATCAATTAAGATCAATGTTTTGTTATCTGCCCTATATGATTAAAATAGAAAAAAAAAATATAGATTACTTTTTTATTCTCTCTGTAAGACAAATTACTTAGCATGGCTAAGTACAAGCTTTCACAACATGAAAACTTTTATGCAGTATTTTGGTTGACCTACTAATTGCACTAAAATAAATTGAACGAAATGACGATATAAGTGACTATGCTACATACATCACGCGCTCACTATGTTAAATACCAAAGACCTGTGACGTACGGATTAAACTCGTCATAATATTATACGCACATTGATTAATATTAGGAAAACACTTTACCCATATCCATCCACGTTGTAAATAGGTAAATGTAGGTATTACGTCACGGTTCAGGTCAGTCATTATTTCAGGAAGAATTAATATACACAGTATTATACAGGTTTTCCGAATTCATTAGCCAATGTGTAAAATGGTAGTAATTGCCTCACGTAGACTCACGGTTACCTAATTCAGTTCGTTAGTAACAACATAATTGTCATTTATAAATGTGAATGTATGTAGTTATGTTTGTCTGACGCGCTTTGAAAACCGATGATTGTTACTGAAACGATTTAAAAGAAATTTAGTAAAAAGATTGTCTAGTAAAGCCTGCGAAAGCAAATGGGACTTTTTAACCGATTACGTCATAAAAGATAAATGTCCAGATGCTAGCCTGATATAAAAAGAAAACTTATTACCTATGTATGAAATACATGCCTATTTCTTTTTAATTAAATCATTAGTCAAAATAAGAACAGATGAGATATTTTATCTGTTCTATGGATTTAAATAGATTACTATTTCTTAATCTGTCTCGGTTCAAATAGGTGCTTATGATGATAGAGTAGGTAATGTGATGAATTTATCTTTTGCCTGATCTTGTATTTAAGGGATAGTACAAAACGATGCTTAAATTCATATATTCTTGCTATGTCATCGCAAAAGTACTGAAAAATTCCGACAGACTGAGATTAGCAAGCCAACATTTGTATTCAGATTTAATAAGGTATGTATTTAAGAGATAAATTAATTCAAATAAGATATCAAGATTAAGTAAGTTCACAAAAATTCATTTAACAGTAAATTAATATGTAGCTAAGTCGTATAGACCAAAATTAGTGATCCTACGTTGATTCATATTTTCTATACACGTCAGGGAAGCCATCATTACACTAGACAAGTCCGCATCAGATTGAACCGATTCTTAAACTTATCTATCAATGACGTAACACAGTGATAGTTATCAAAAAGAATCCACAGTAATCCCCTGTCGTAAACTCTTTCCCTGTGTTAGCAATGCGTCATTACACTGTACTACTATGTCGGCAATAACCTTACATATTATCCTTTTAATGCGGCCCGCTGTCGTTCAAATATTTAGAGCTTGCTGTATAAAAAAAGGACGAGTCCGTCCCGCGTTCTACAACCTGCGCGCGCGCATTCGATCCAATCTTCCGTCGACGCCGAACGTCCTATCGAGAACTCGATCGATAAATAAATCTTCTCAATCAGGACCATCGACTCGCACACAGATGAATCAAAATGAGCTCTAAACCCGCGCGAAACAAAAGAACTATGTTCCTTGTATTCCTATTCTCTAAAACACTATGGATTCTGTGATCTTTAAGTGAGTGTATCGTTTATATACTGAAGTGATAGTGATAACTAGTCAAGATGATGTCCAAAAAGCAACTGGCCTGTATGCTGGCCCTCCACATAGTATACCTGCTGGTAGGAGCCAGTATATTCTACCATATCGAAAGCCCCGTAGAAGTGGCACAGAGGGCCGAAGAAAAACTGGAAAGACTTGAAATCCAAAGTAAGTCATTACCAATGTCTAGGTATTCCTATGTGCTAGCGATCGACCTTAAACTGGTACTTTAAATGATATATCAATGTATCGTGAATATATTTCAATATGTGATAGGCGAGCTGACCGTGCTACACCTATGTTTTAACTCGTTGGGTTAAAAGTGTGGAAATTGTGTGATTTTTTATGAGAATTTGCAAGAATTTGTGCAAATTATTGTATGATTGTAAGGGTAGAGTAACCTAAAATTTTATTTATTTATTCATAAATTAATAACGTGATTTATCATCACATATGCCTATAATTATGGAGCGGACTTGGAATCAAATAATTACCATTAATTTAGGAAAAGTAAGTAGATAAATAAAATACTCGAAATGAGATAAATTGCAATGGTCAGGTATGTTTAGAAATAAATATCATTATTTACAAAATATTTATACATAAATGGAACAGTTTTCCGAAAACATTACCTTCCAGAAACTTTTTTTGACATGTAGGAAAATTCAGATTAGAAAAGTAATAAAATTGGCGCAAGGAAACAAGACAGTCGCCGCACTCCATCGTCGAGTACTTAATCCGCCCTTCTGCTACCGTTGTTTTTCTCAGTTATCGAATACACTTGAAATATTTTCATAGACCACCCACATCAGTGCAATGCATTTACGTACAGTCATCATCAAAATGTCGCACAAAACATATAGGTTTAGTTCAAGTTCTTTCCAATCTGTATTTGGTAAAATTTTTTTTTTTTTAAATTTCTGTGGTGACCCCTACGTACATTCATACTACCCAAGTCAATTACCCTTTTGGATTTGTCTTATGTAAAAATAAACTCTATGATAGACACAAACTATTTTCGCTAAATATAATGTCTGAATTGGGATAAGATTTTGATTTTGGACAACAAGGGGTTGAAATGCACGCAGTTTCAAAGATAAAAATATACATTTCAACCTTAAACAACCTATCACCTAACACGTGTTTTAATATTTTTAGCAAGTAGGTAGCTACCTGTATGAATATGTTCAGTGGTGGTCACAAGACTCATGTATCTATTACTTAAATGCCATAAGCACATGCTTAGTTATATAACAAAGGGCCGTGCTAATGTACAACAATACTAATCCACGCCTTATTTACTTTTTTTTGTCTCGCTATGACAAAAAAATTACCCTGAAAGTGACAGATGACAAGTAACCGTTAAATTGAGAATTACGTGTTGTAAGAGTAAGTTTCAAACATCAATAGTATCACCCCATAAAAAACCACGCAAAAAAAAACATTAAAACTTTTTAGATGGATACGGTAGATATACAAACTGTATTACTTCATTACTGAGAGAGCTCTGGCCTTGAAAAGGTTTAAGTTAAACTCAGCGTTGCTCTGGTTTACTCTAAAATGTAAAAAATAAAAGAAAAACTAAAGCGTCCCTCCGATTTCGGTCATACCGGCCGATCTCAATGTAGATCAGCTAACAGCCCAGGACATATTATAATGCACAAGTGTACGCTCAAACACAAGTGCACTCTCTGTTCCCTTACTCTCATAGTTCGGTGAGATGGCAATCCGACATGAGAGATGAGAGATCGGGCGCAGGACAACCGGCTTAACGTGCTTTCCGAGGCACGGGCACTCTAATCACCAACATCGTTACCGGTAAAACTTAAAAAGAATACTCTCCTATTGGAAAGCCCTCTGTTGGGTTGAATGACTCGCTCCAACGTAGGATTTCCTACCTATGTAATAACCAGCCTAAATGCGGAAAACTCATAGATAAACTTAATCTGCATTGAATTTATATATTTAGTTAGACATTTATTTACTAGAAGAGATGAAGAAAAAATTGAAATAGAAACCTCATTGATTATTTGTTCCTACCTATGTAATATGTATATTAAGTCACATGTATAAATTGCATTTTGTTGTAAAATTCCATTTATTGTAAGCTAAACTCACCGTTTGTAATAATATTATTAACCATGATGTGTACACATGTTTTAGGATAACATCTAGTCCATAAGTTTTGAATTTGTAATTTAGAAGCTACAATGATGTTGTTCTGTTTTGTGAACCTAAATATATAAAATAAAATAAATAAGTACCCTTGTGTCAAAAAATTAAAATAATGGCAGTCCAGTATTTATCAGGATTTTTGGCTTGCACTTTTTCTGTAGGTATAAGGTCACAAGGCGATTCCTACGGTTAAATTTTTTGGCTTGTTCTATCAATAGATAGACGTTACATTATTACCTAACTATCGTTACCATATTTTATTTAGATCGATAAAATAACTCACAACTTGCGGAGACTTCTTAGTAAAATCGGAATTCCGAACCGGTGCAGTATTAAAATCATATTATTCCTGTATTAACGATGCATTAGTATTAATAAAGGGTTTTTGGTTTTTGTATCACACTAAATAAGGTACCTATATTGCCTGTCGACCTCATTTGTAGACCTTACTACCGCTTACCATCAGGTGGAGTGTGATCATTCTAAACTTATGAATAAAATAAATTATACACATATTTAAGTAGCTGTGTTTAAGGAAAGTAAATCAATGAATTGGCTAGGAATATCCTGTTTATGAAAGCGCCAGGACACGTGATGAGGACCATTATCAGATAAAGCGAGTTGCAACACCGATGCACTCTATGTGTTGACTGCACTCGAGATATAGACCTGGGTGTGCAATCAGCATCAATGTTAGATGTACACTTGTGATGCGATGATTGAGACATTGTATGAACGCAAGACTGGTGTCTTGGGGTCGTGGGCTTAAAATCCCGGTCATAGAAGTTGGGATTTGTAGTTTTCTAATTTTGAATTTACTATAATATAGTTTAAAAATTGTAAAACAAAACCGCCTTCAAAAAACACGACTCACTAAAAATTACAAAATAATATAATACGAAACATTAATCTGGGTATGAATTTGATATGTTGTTGAAGGCGGTGCCAATTAATTTTTTGAGGTAAACTGCGTGAAATATAAACGGCACTGCCTTCAACAACATATCATCAAATTCATAAATTACCCAGATTAATGTTCTTTGTATTATATTATTTTTGTAATTTTTAGTGAGTCGTGTTTTTGAAGGCGGTTTTTTTTTTTGTTTACAATTTTTTTCATCCTTTTAGTGTTAATTTTTTTTACAATCTTCTATTAGTTAAGTTTTCACCTATAATTCTACTGATATTATAACCAGTAGTATCAATATGTACACAGATTTGAAAGAATAATCCCTTTACTCCCAACTATTATTAAGGAGTTGACCTTCCATCATCAGCTCAGCATCATAACATTATGATTGCCAGGAAGCAAAATGCCAATATAACTTCAGAAAATATGTAAAACGCGGTACATGTGCCTATAAAATTTGAGGGTTGCTCCTCGATTTCTCCTGGATCCTGCATCATCAGATCCTAGACTGGTCAACCTAATAGTTTAGCTCACCTGTAATGCTACTGATATTATAACTAGTAGTCTTAATATGTATACAGAGTATTAAAATAATTATTCTTTTACTCATAGTAACTATTAAGGAGTTGACCTTCCATCATCAGCTCAGCATCATAAAATTATGATAGCCAGAAGCAAATGCCAATAGCCATGACTTCAGATAATATGCAAACGCGGTACATGTCCCTATAAAATTTGAAGGTTGCCCTCGATTTCTCCAGGATCCCATCATCAGATCCAAGACTGGTGAAAATGGGACCACCTCGGAAGTGAACCCTATCCAACCAAAAAATTTTTGAAATCCGTCTATAATTGACGAAAATATCGGTGAACATACATAAAAAAAAAAAAAAAAATTATACATACAGACGAATTGAGAACCTCCCTCCTTTTTTGAAGTCGGTTAAAAATACGAAGTATAACTCATGTGGGTCTTCGACAATGTTAATAAAGTCTAGAGGGACTCTGGAAGAGATCGGCAAGATTGAATCAGCAGAAAAAATAGGTATTATAATTGCAAAAGACAGTCTGACGAGCTTTCAAGGGACCTAATTGCACCAATTTAAATGCATTTTGATACACAGTTAATCTAGAGCCTGAGAAAAGACAAATGCTACTTTATGACTAGATTACTTATTTAAATAACACTTTTAAAGCTTCAGTTCGCCAATTCTTATTATGAACTACAATTGACACTAAGAACTAGAGAAAATATCTTAAGTAAATAAAATATTATTTTTCTAATGATAAAAATCAATCAACATAGTTGGCAACTACAATTTCCACAGTGTTTTAAATTTACGTTTATATGAATTCATCAATTTATTATTCATTGTGGGTACGGTATGTTGAAAAGATACTTTTTCCCTGATCGGATTCCGATATCCGTAAGTAGAGTCATTGAATCTATCTTTATTATCCAATCCCACTTTAAATCCTAAATCAAACGATTTTAATGAACGACTCGAAAAAAAACAGAAACCAAATTGCCTATTTTTTTATTTTCATGATTTTTAACGTCTTTTAGAGGCAATAGTCAAAATCAACCATTGAATTTTAAATATTGGTCTAACTTTAATGTATCTAACATAAAACGTTTTCTCAATTTGAAACATAGGAGTAAGTTACATTTATATTTTCTTTAATTTGCATTATATACGAACATTATCTTTCTAATATTATTTTCTTTCTACTATTATAATATAATCTTTTTTATTTCTATATTCTCTCTCTCTCTTAGTCTTTTCTGATTGCATAAAATGTAACATCGCGGCACTGCCTCCGATACAAGGAATGCATCCGAATGCATGTCATCAGTATCAGCTCTCTATAATGGCACTGTGTCATCCCATTGTTTCCCATGAGAGTGGATAAAAAAGTCAAACAATCGCCGATCGGCCTTTGCCTCACTTATCTGTTTGTTGATTGGCAATTTTGCATGTGTACTTGTCACTACATGTACATAACTACTCGTTTTTTCTACGAAAACCACCAGAAAAGGTTAGATCAACGACCATGTACGGTCGCTAGAAACTACAATTGAAACCTTAAAAGTGTAGGTCGGGGAATAATTTTGGGACCTAGGAATTAGAATGTATGTGATTCCCTCAAATTGATTTTCTATTTGTTCATAGTTCATATAAAAAAATATCTGGGACCACGGTCATCTGACTCCAAGCTAAGCAGAGCTTGTACTATGGGCGTCAGAGACTGATATACCTTCATAGATAAATTAAATACACACTTAAATGCATGTTCATCACACAAATATTTGTACCGAGTGGGAATCGAACCCACGAACCTCTTGGAACCGCCAGCCAGAGTCGTTGACCACTGTTCCATCGACCCAGTCAAATGTACTGGACGAACGAAAAGAAGACGACATAATTAGTGACGTTTTAAATGAAGGAAACGTCAAAATTAAACAAACAAAACGTTAAAATGCAATAAAATATGCTCCGGGATCGTTTTATGTCATTTCTTAGTACAAGTAAAAACGTTTTTACATATTGTTGGCCTTTTATTGGTGTTCTGTTTTCGTATTAATTTTTTGAACACATAATGATGACTAAACGGAATGTTAGGGTTTTGTACTTTGTTGAAGAAACCAGCGAAACGGCATTTTGGGTTTGGCAAATTTAGGAGTCTTAGTAATTGGTCGTCTAGGAAATTAATATTTTTTTATTTATTACCGGCTTTTCAATAGAAGAATTTTATCGATATATTTTTTCCTAACTGACAAGCGATGATGGCTTGGAGTAGCCTCGTCATCATTACCGGACTTGTGGGGAGCAGATGGCTCTCACCCCTAATTTTATCGACCTCTTTCAGTAAGCATCTGTATGAAGGTGCTTCGACCAGATTATTACCTATTTGGAAAAACATAAGGGTCATATTGTCAATGTTGTTATACAAAGTGTCCATCCACTTTTGTTGTTGACTGTGATATCGCTTCTTCAAAGAAAACTATAAAATATAAACAATTGAACACATTGTCTTTGGCGTGCATAAATGACGTAATTATAAGACAAATTAAGAAACTTAACTATCAGTCAGCACCATAAAACTGTTGTCATATAAAATTACATCAACGACTATTGAATAATATTAAACGGATTCGTATTTTCATTCACGTTCATTCATTCATCGATATTTTATAAGATCACTTTATTACGGTATATATTATTTGATATATAGTCGTTATAATGAACTAGTGTCCCTCCATTTTTCATAAAAACCTTCCTCTTCTACAAAAAAAAAAACACATCAAAACCCGATTCCAAAACCGTGGTTTTAAAGATTTGAGCATACATAGGGATGTAAGTTCAGAGAAAGCGACTTTGTTTTATACTAAGTAGTGATAATTTATAATTCTCACATGACAATAACATAACATGAAAAGGTAAGGACAAAAATGTGACATATTTGGATTATTTCATTAAAAAAAAACAAAATTAGTTGTCATTGTTTAAAACTCTGAAATACAATTTATCTGCAGTGCGCCTATTTCCAGACCAATCGAAGGAATTTTATTTATCAATTAAATATATATTTATACAATTAAACATATTATTACTGCGACGTCGTGTCGTCGTAACCATACAATGTATAAATGTGTATACAGTGTAAATTTACAAGACATGATGATACAATTAATAAAATATTATGTACAAAGAATACATAAATGTAAGTTGATTGTCAGGCGTCCAACCTACTGTTTTCTGTTCGTCAAACATATTTCAATATTTAAGTCTTGTCACTTGTGAAAATCGGTACATATAAGGTGTAATCGTAATGTATGTATTTCCTATTTACTTCAATACGACTGGTGTATTAGGTAAATACTTACATAGCCACCTGCCGCAGGTGGCTATATATATACGTCCGACCGATTTCAGCCATGGCGGCCGATCTCAATTGAGATCTGCCAAGTGCGCAGGACATATTATAGTGCACAAGTGTACGCGCAAACACAAGTGCACTCTCTATTCCCTTACTCTCATAATTCGGTGAGACGGCAATCCGACATGACCGATGAGAGATCGGGCGCAGGACCACCGGCTTAACGTGCTTTCCGAGGCACGGGCGTTCAACCGCCAACTTCCTAACTCCGGGCTAAGTAATTTCATTACAGAAAAACTCACACAAATTTTGCCCGACCCCAGGACTCGAACCAAGAGGACCTCTCGGTCTCTAACGCACTTGCTACCAATAGACCAACGAGGCAGTAAGTATTTACCTGGGCCGCAGGTGACCTGCAGCTTGACAGAAAATATAATATTGTGCGAATTACATAGCATCAGACTAATATTTCAGATAATATACACATTTCGTTGCACACTCACACACTCTTACTGAAAATGCATTCTGCAATATTCGGACTGAATATACTTAGTAATAATACGGTTTATTTAGTTGCATAATTTAACAAGACGTAACACAAATGTTGCAGTTAATTTTACAATTGACTATCATAGTGTTAATGAGATCTGTCTCAAATATTTCCTTAAGTTGTTGCAATAAAAAAAAATATCAGGTTGTCACAACTGTAACAAAGAGAGTTTAGTCACGATACTGTAGATACCTACTGAGAAAATCAACAATGATTTTAATTATGAAAAAACGAAGACTTCCTACAGCTACAATAACTCTACAGGCTTTGTTTGTTTACAATCAATGTTAATAGTAATTAGTAAAGGCGGGGCTGTAATTAGAGTGATATATTAATGAAAATGTATACCTACATACTTTATATATGTACTGGTACTTTTGTTAATTCTTTTTACTAAAATACATCTGGTATTTAATTATCAAATTTTAACCTGAACGGTAAAAGGTATTACTTTTTGTACGTGATGTCTGGTGGTAGGTAAGTACCTCTTTCAATATGAACCATTAAGAGTAAAATTTGATGATGAAATTATTTAAATTAATATTATCTTAAATGTATTTTACTTTTGTATTTGAATTTCAATATTTTAAAGCATTAATAGTTGACAGGATTGTTGGACCAACACTTATTAAGCATACTTGGAGGTTGCCCCCGTAAATATTACCTAAGTGAATTCAATTATGAACTTTTAAAAGACATCAATAATTATTATAATGATGTTTCTAGACTACATTAATACAAGAAAAATATTTTTACATACATACAGATATAGGTTACCTAGATATACAATTTTTAATTACACAAGTATCTTGTGGTAGGGTACCTAAAGACACACATTATTTAATAAATTAATATCCATTACACTCAAATCATCATCATCATCATCATCCAATATGCGTCCCCACTACTAGGGAACGGGCGTGCCCCAAACTAGGACGATCATGCCTTACTCCACCACCCTGGCCAAGCGCTCCCGGGAGCGTTGAATTAGCGTACACATATGAAAATTTCAAATAAAACAATATATTAGATACCTGATTATATCTTAGTGACATTGTCTAACATATAATAATCAATCTTAAAGTATTTATCAATGTTTGAGGCTATTTTTATTTTAAACTAGCTTTCCGCCCGCGACTTCGTCCGCGTAGAGACGTTTAACGGGTAAAACATTACTTCCTTATAGCGCAGTCGGTTAAAAAGTACAACCTATAACCTTTTCTAGGCTCTGGACTATATCTGTACCAAATTTCATTTAAATCGGTCTAGTACTCTATGCGTGAAAGCGTAACAGACTGACGGACAGACAGAGTTACTTTCGGATTTATAATATTGGAAAGGATAAAAATATCTCAGGAGTCGCCAATTTTTTAATATAATGATAACACACTAAATAATGGTGGTTTATTTTAGACAAGTTTAGGTTTAACAAAGATAGATATTTGAAATTTATATATTTGATAACATAAAACGTTAAAATAATGAACTACTCAAAACCGAAAAAACTAAAAATTTAAGCAAAAGGCATGCCTTACCTACATTGTCTTGAGTATGGGTACTATTGAGACACCCATTATTAAAAACTGTTGGTATAGTTCAAGATACATTCCTCAAATATTTTAATTCAGTTACAACAAACGAAATCTTTACAGTATTGACATGGTTTTATGGTGACAACGTCTTAATTATACCTAAATCCTTATCCGATATACAAGTTTCAACTAAGTATAAGTATAAGTCTACACACGTTTAAAATAGCTTTAATTGTTCCTCATTACGACACTGTTCAGTGAAACCTCATGAGTGGAATGGGCAAGATAAATACCGAATAGTCAATTAAGACTAATACAGTGTCCATTAAGACTGATATTTGCTAGAGCATCATCGGTAAGAGTCAAATTGAAAACGTTCTATGTACCAAGAAAATGAATCATTATTGGAATTGCAAAGAATTTGCGCTAAAATTATGTGCAATGTAATAGAGTGCTATGAAAATATGTTTTATCTTGTGGCTCTTCAAATGGACGTCATCGGACTACTAAATCGGACGAGACACTTACCGTAACTATGTGTTCAGTAATTATGTAATTTGTCTGGTTAGCTGAAGTGACTGGTAGATGTAAGTTAAAATATAGTTACAATTATATGCTAGACTACGTATCCATCTACATATTATGTATTTTTACTATACACGTTCTACTAATGTGTAGTAGTTATGTATATAATAATATACAATATAAATATTTATACAGGATAATGTTAGATCTAATCAAAGATAGGATATTCAATTATAAACTATAAAGTAGATCGTTAGAAGAAGGAAATACAATTTTACTTACCAATATTACCTATTACATTTTCTCAATCAATTTATTGTCAGACAGCAAAATCGATTTATTGATTTGCATAAAGCCTTTTTAACACTCATTTTGCATTGCAATATTTTGTAACCCAGCGTACCACATTATTTGCACGCAACTGTACGTAAATAAACCCGGAAAATTCAATGGGTAAATCATCAACTGTATCTAGGTAAAATAAATGGTTAGAAATACTAATCCAGCCGCAGTTATGTTAATAAAGATAAAGCCAATCATGGAAAGTCAAATGCTAAAAGGATTATGTTTTACAAGTGGTTTCTTGCTGCGTAAAAATATTGACGTTTTAATCATTCTGTTTCTAAGGATAACGAAGATTACGTATGAACGTGGAAATAAATGTGCAAGATATTTTTTTAAAGTAATTATTGTCAACATGTGTGTGTACGCAGACCATTTTTCCCGACTGACTGACTGACTTACTGATTTGGTAAAACCAATTTGATCCATTGCACGATCGAAAATCGAAATAAGTACGGTATAAACCAAGGTTTATTATAAAAAATAATTGTTCGTTCGTTCCACAGTACTTCTCAACAAGTCGGAAAATCGAAGTCGTAGATGATTTTTTACTTAAATATTTTTTATTCTTTGTGTTTTATTATTTTTATCGATAAGCTATATCTCAAATTTTAATTTTAATTAATGTTGAATGTTTTTTTTTCTCAATTTTAAGAAATCATAAAATCCTCCAGTTATAGGATTAGCTACACAGTTACATTTCCAAGGAGTATGTATGTATATGGTTCATCATAGAGTTAACCGCATAATTATACCTCTAGTATTAGGTTATCTGTGACCGCATTTAAAGGCACCTAGTGGTTTATCCGTGTACGAAAAACAAATTCCTTGTTACGTGTCTTAACTACACCTACATGTACGTTATTCAGTACACATAAAATAGGATTACCCAACCCACGTACCCTTTGTCTAGTACCTATGAGTCAAATATTACTCTTGGATAAATCCCATTTACCGGTGTAATTGTTAAAGTTACTTGATTAAGGTGTGGAATCACTATATATTTTCGCTTGATCCGTATTTATATTGCCGGATATTGACCGGAAAAGGCGTAAAATTGCAATTACCATTTTACGAATAACCATCAAGCCGTATGATACCTATTTGGAAAATATTTTTGTTTGTAAGAATTTATTTAGTTAGGCTGGTTTCATTTGGCGTATTATTTATTTTATTAACATACTTATATAATGACCCCACTCCACCTTATGGTAAGTGGACTTGTAATATAAGAATTCCACATATGATTCTCGTTATCTAAATATTTTGCTGTTAATAAATCCGCACCTGGCTGGCATTATCTCGAGCTCAAAATTAATCGACCCCACTGCTGGGGCTAGGGCCTACCCTAAACTAGGACGATCAGGCCTTAGTCAACTACGCTGGCCTAGAGCGGGTCGGTCGACTACACAACCTTAGAATTAAACCTTAAACTTTGTAGGTGTATAGGTTTCCTCACTTTCCTTCACGGCTAAAGCGTCGAATAATCCTTACTAATCCTTACTAATATTATAAAGGTGAAAGTTTGTATGTATGGATGTATGTATGGATGTATGTGTGGATGTATGTATGGATGTTTGTTACTCTTTCACGCTCAAACGTCTGAACCGATTTTCATGAAATTTGGTATGATGGTAGCTGGCACTCTGGAATAACATATCTAGGCTACCTTTTTTTTCAAAATTCATTGGGGGGAAATTAGTATGGGAGAATTTTTACGTGTTAATAGATTTTTATAAAACTTGGTGTGGAGGTAGCTGGCACACTGGAAAACTTACCAGCGCTACTTTTTTTTTTCTACAAGGAATGTAGTCTGTTTTAATACAACATTGCCACTAAAACCCATTAATACGCGGACAAAGTCGCGGGCGGCCATAGTCGTACATGAATGAATTTCGTTTTTGATAACACAGTGGTACGTGGCGTGGAAAACGACTTGAGTAAAAGGTAAAGAGAGTTGCAGCAGATATTTATTTAAGCGTTGGTAGTAGCTTAAAGCCTAAAGCGAAAGCTTTGCATAGAATTTCGATAGATTGATTGGATGTTACTGGTTCAATACAGAACGTACGCACGTATAAAACTGTTGTTTATTATTACTTGAAGATATTTTGGTGATAGAGGTCACGAGAATCACTTCACTGCAATTCCATATTACAGGTTCTTAACTATTTGAGAAATCCTTCTAGAAGTGGATTTACCTAAGCTAGGAAAAAAATAAACAGGAGATAAGTCATACCTTGGGAACTGATCTTAATAGGTAATCAATTGATGTACTAGTGCATTAGTTTTTTCATCAATCATTCCGTGTTGTTAGATACCATGCAGGAAGAAACTATCGTAAGGAAGTTCATATATTTGTCGTATAATTTCACGATTACCCATCATTTGTTAATTACCTTTTGATTGGCTTATACCCATATTAAAGGTAACGTTATTATGCACGGGGATAACTTTGCAATAATTTGAATTTAATCAGTGGTTTAACGATCAAATTACCTCGATCACCTTTATTTAAAAGACACATGATATGAAAATTATAGCAATTGTATATTTGTACCAAATAAACAATTATTCTATTCTATTCAATGATAATGTATACGTAGTATACCCATCCAAGATTATGATTTAAAAATAATAAATAAATATCATCTTGTCGACTACATTTACTAAAAGTATATTTTAAATTTTATTATACACATATGTAATAATTTCCAAATTACTATATATGTGTAATTATTACATAAAACCTCGATTTATTTATTTCATATTTATAATTATTGTCAAACTCAACGACAAGAAAAGCTTTTTACATTTTTTTTGCTATAATTAACTTTTATTAGCTTACTTACTGTGCTACAAAACGCTCCAGTTAAGTTAACCTTAAGATTAAACTTCGGATAAGGCTTAAACTTGTTTTGGGGAAACGTGATGAAAATCGCCAGCACACCATTAGTAGAGATCGGATCTTACGACTTTTGACCCGCTCAAAATGTACCTAATTACATAGAGTCTATACTACTTAGAGTTGGTTTTTCTCCAGCTGGTCTATGTGAGCTTAAAGCTATCGATAAAAACTATGTCCATATTAATACGATATCCATCACAAATTATTGCTATTATAGATTACTAGGTGTGCCAGCGACATCGTCCACGTTTCCCCCCGCTTTTACACATTTCCTTCTGTTTCTTCGCTCCTATTGGTCGCAGCGTGATTTTATATAGCCTAAATGCCTTTCTCGATAAATGTAGAGCATTTTTCGAGAAAAGCATTTAGGCTATACATGCCAACACATTTTTCTTTCCATTCGTATCAGTACTGAGATTATCGCATTCAAACAAACTCTTCATCTCGATAATATTAGTATAGACAATCAGATTTTACATTCCAAGGCCCAGTCTGTACCAGAGCTTACCTTTAAGGTTTTTCTTATTATATTTACTCACTTTTCTTGAAGTCGCTTAAATACAATACCATAGAAGTCAGTACATAAAAAGTTGGACTCGTTCAATTGGTATTGGGTTCACGTCTCGATGTTTTTGTGATCAGCCAAGAGGTGCATGAACTTACGATTAATCGGTGTTCAGTTTCACAGAGCGGGGAAGTCTGGGGTCTCATTGTGTGGGTCATGGTCTTATATACGGGTCACTGAGCTGACGTAGTAGTACATACTCATATTTACGACAGAACAATTTTAAACAGCTAATGCTTTTACTAATAGTTGTTTTTTTCTGCTCTCTGCTCATTTAGAATTGTTCGCGGATTATGGATATTACCTAATAAATAAGTTGGGCCGGCAATAAAAAAAAATAAGGCTGACCGAATTCGGCTATGGCGGCCGGTATCAATGGAGATCATGATTGCCGTCTCACCGAACTATGAGGGTATTCCTTACCCTCGACCTTAGTTCGGTGAGACTATAATTAAACATAACTGATGAGAGATCAGGCGCAGGACCACTGGCTTAACGTGCATTCCGAGGCACGGGCGTGCATCTACCAACTTCCTGACTCCTGGCTGAGTAATTTCTTTCAGTTAAGAAAACTTACACAAATTTTGCCCGACCCCGGACGCGAACCGGGAACCTCTCGGTCCTAAAGCAGCACTTGCTACCAGTAGACCAATGAGGCAGTCAAAATAATCAAGCCCGGTAATAATCAAGGGAGAGAAACATTCAAAAATATGTGAACCCAGAAAGCTTAACAAGTACATATTTACTGCAACTGCTGACGATTAAAGTAGATAGATCGTCTGCAATCAAGTTCCAGAGGAGAATTCTTAGGGGCACTTAGGTATAGGACTTTTTTTTATAATAGGCAAACAAGATGACCTCACTCCACCTGATGGTAAGCAGTAGTGAGATCCAAATATGAAGTCGACAGGCACAATACATCATATTGAGCCTGAAGGCCTGCGCACTCACCCTGAAGGCCTGCGTAAATGCCGTTTCACGCCCCGCCTTAAGAGCCCGGGAACATAGGAGGGAGGAAAAACATGAGCAGATGACTAAACTGATACAATACATAGTCCAAGCGGCACCTTCAAAGTTTGCGCAAAAAATATTTCATTCATCCGTTGTCTAAGGAAGACATAAGGAAAATCTGTCCACGAGGATAGCACACAAACGTCCTCATCACCAGGCTTTGCTCTCTGCATCTCTGATGATAGATGGACGGAAACATTATTTTCCTCATACACAATTAACTACGAATCATTTTTTCGCAGACGGCCATCTTGTATTTTGGTCACGTAGTTTTGACGCGAGAAAGATCTAGATACGTTGGTCTTGGGAGTGAATTATATCCTTCTCTACAAAGTATAATAGTGGCCCCTGGGCTACTTTTGCAAATTGTACGTACAACATTAACAGGGATTCACTAACTATTGATAAGGTTGTCATGAAGTGTCAAAATTTTTCGGTAAATTGGCATTCTGGCCCGAGATAAGTTTTAACAAAAAAGTGTCTAATATAATATGGACAATATTTATGTGGGCATTGTCTGTGAAAAACATTTTTTTTTGTAAATTGGTCTCTGGATTGGATAGTTTAGAGTATACCTGTGGTTTAAAGTAATAATCAATTCGAGTTCAGGATATTTCGTCACTATTACAAGCGCCATCACGGGTCATCTGAACCTGTCCAAATAAGAGAACA
Source organism: Maruca vitrata (assembly GCA_039566165.1). Classification (NCBI taxonomy): domain Eukaryota; kingdom Metazoa; phylum Arthropoda; class Insecta; order Lepidoptera; family Crambidae; genus Maruca; species Maruca vitrata. The sequence goes on from CM076926.1 coordinate 3,732,475, forward strand.
TAGTAAATATCCCAGACATTGTCCTTTCCTAATGTCTGCAACCATGACAGTTTAAAGTTAATAGCATACCCAATAAATTCCTATTGATATCACCCAATGTCCTTCACCAGCAGGAAGCTGTAAGTGTCATAGTCGGAGACATCTCTAATTAAGGCCTAATTTCCTTCGCACGACCACTTGAGGCCGGTCGTGTTTGCGAGTTATACTGTCGTCAATGTCTCCACGAATGTGAATTTGTGGTGTCAACATTGTGACAAGTACATACAGGGAGTTGTCAATCGGTCAAGCCTTTCGTAGCATATGAGTGGAAAAGTGATCCCGTGCAAATTCACTCTTCACTGCTTAGGAGTAAAAGCCCTGCGCTCCCCCGCAAGTGCGGTAAAGATGACAAGGATTCGGAAGCTTGGAGTAGTCTAGCTATCATCGTAGTCAGTAAGAAATAAAAAAGAACACTCTCCACTTCAGTTTCATCATCGCAAGTCATAGGCCTCTTTTTATTTGTTGTTTTAGTGCTACATAAAGTTCTAGAGAGCTTTATGTAAATAATTTCAATTCTATTCTATTCTATGATATGTAGCACATCCAACATTTAAATGTGAAAAAAATCATAAGCCTCTGTTTATAGTTTATACTACGGAAAGGGACTTGGAAAAAGAAATGGAGTAGCCTCGTCATCATCACCGGACTTGCAGGGGAGAGGATGGCTCTCACCCCTAGAGGCGTTAGCATACACGATTGTTACAGCCATTTTGTACATACAGACAAATAGACTGAATTTCGTCAACTTATCACCCTGTGGCTCCCTAAATGTTATCCTTATTTACAATATTGTCACACGATCTAATCAGTTACTAACATAGTCACCTTTTCTTATTACATATTTTAAAGTATTTACTTTGGGTATTTGCATATGAAATTGGTAAATAGCTCGACCTAAAATATTTATGTCAATACAAGAGAAATGACGTACTGGAGCCAGGTTGAAAGACTGAGAATAAAGGAATGAAGGAAAGCTCATCTATGATAGATAAGCTTTCCTTCATCATTCAATCAAAGACGATCTTTGCAGTAAGGAAAGTAAGTTCATCATATAACAAACGAAGCTCTTTCTATACATTAGGATTGTACTCTAGTATTGCCAATCACTACATATACATACTATAAAACAAAGCCGTTTTTTCTGTCCCTATATCCCTATGTATGCTTAAATCTTTAAAACTATGCAACGGATTTTGATGCGGTTATATAATAATAGATAGAAAGATTTAAGAGGATGGTTTTTATGTAAAATTCACCCGAAGCGAAGCGAGGGCGGGTCACTAGTATTTCAATAAGGACATTTGTCGTCGTAATGTGTAACGCTGCTAGTTGAAATATTTTTTGTTTCTTCTATAAGACAATACATCCTTTCTTTATGTCTTCCTCAACTTATGTGCAATGTCTATGTATGAATATAAGCAGTTTTATATTTTTAATAGTAATGTAATTAAACATAAACATGCGGTTGACGGAAGTCGTTAGCGGTATTTCAATAGCAAACCACCATCAATTGATAGATTTTATACGCAGCCTGTAAAGAAGGTGCGCCCATTGTGGGCAGATTAACATGAAACGGATATAAAATCGATTTATAGTGCACTGACTCAATTGGACCATTGTCCGGCAAGGCCGACCTCACTGCCAAGATCAAGGACTGGACTATGAATTGAAAACTAGTAGGAAGTGTTCGATTGTACTTGAATTTGTACGGGCGGTAGCCAGAAGGACTTTAGTAAATGAATAAATAAATATTATGTATATCACATACAATGATCTGATCCCGTAGTAAGTAACTTAAGCACTTGTTTTACGGATATCAGAATCAACCTTAGATACACAAATATACTTAAAAATGTTTAATAAAACACCCAGGCACGGAACAATATCTACCGATGTTAGTCACATAATTATTGCCCCAGTGGGAATCAAACCTATGAACCCTCTTGGAACCGTAGGTAGTGAGCCGGGTCACTAACCACTATTTCACCTAGCCAGTCATTTAGTAGATACAATAATGTGGAAAAAGAATGACATACTCGTACCTAATCTAAATGCATATCTCTGTCAACAAAAGTTGCACAAGTTTACAGTCACTCGTTTCTCAAAATGATTAAGCAAGTAGCATCAGCAAGAAGCACCAGAACCCAGGAACGTATCCAGAAACATGTCTTGGTACATTTTGAGTCGTAAGTTGTGCTAATAAACTAAATCCACAGGCGACATTTTCATTAAGCCAATTAGCCCTCGCATAACGCCGCTAAGGCTCGTGCTAATCCGATATGAATTGAACCTATTTATCCATATTTGCGCCGTCTGTTTGATTAGTTTGATCGTGATTAGCTCATGACACCTAATATGGCTCAGCCCGTGTTAACTATGCAACTTTGAAGCGGAATATACAGAACTGAGTTGAATAATGTACATGCTATTGACGCCTTTGATGCCCTTAGTGGTTGATTGGCTGGTTCTAGACACAGATTGGGCCATATTTGTCTGGACTTTTTCGTTAAAAAAATACTACCTGAGGTACGGCCAGAATACCAGCGCTGCAGCTGCCCTCAGGCTGATGTAGCACATGCTGAGGCCTCGTAGACCACTTTTAGTCGTAGGTTATCTGTTTGTGTTAATTCTGTGTTCTTCTTCTGTCATATGTGTGGGATTTGATTCTGTTTTGCGTCTTGTAAGTAATATTGTAATTCGTTGTGTACTTGTTTATGCCTATAATATGGTCAATAAATTAATTATATTCTATTATATTCTACTCCTCCACCGTCGTACCTCGTAAGCACGTTGAGCCGTTGATCCTGCGTCTGATCTGCAACCGTTTTTGGCTGCAAACTTGGAGCCACAGTTGCTGGTTGATCGATCGCCATTGATATTTGTGGCCATACCCAAAATCAGTTCGATAACGTTACTACGAGTAATACTAAAGTTCTTGCAAAAAAAAGACACAAAAAATATGATCGGTTCAATGGTTTCTAAACAAATACTGCCGAATTGCCGAGCCCTTAACTTAATGATTTAAGGTTCAATATCGCCAACAATTCGGACAACGTTAATGCCTTAATTTACTTGGTATACTGTAGCACCATTAGTTTTCTTAGAGTAAATGCCATGTAATTACTGTGAAAAACTTGGTAAACGATTTGTGTTGAGTCACCCGTAAAATTGTCCATAGAAAAAGTGAATTAAGCGAAATCAATGATCTTCTTATGTAGATCATTGACAGCAATTAAGTTAGTTTTTGTCACCTTTGTTGAGTACTACTACTGGCTTGTTTTTTTGCAACTTTTCTTATTTTCTCGACAGGAATGCCCAACAATTTAGTGGCTCTGATATTTCATCCTCTTTCAAACTAATTTGTGATGCGACATTATATTTAACATAAACGTTAGTCTAAAATGAAACCTGCTGCAAATGCGGACGTAATAAAATCATTGAAATCTCATCGGCTTATTACAGCCATTCAAAGCGCAGCAATTGCCTTGATAGACCGCGAATTGAATAAATCATTGTCTATTTACATGTATAAGGCCTGTATATAAATATTACTCTTCCATTAAGCAACCGTAATTATCTATCGTTCCAGATCTCCTCTACGAGAACTACATCCCTGATGATCCTGAGAAGCAGGATAGCATCCTGAGGAAGCTTTCCGACTACTGCGGGAAGTCCATGTTCAACTACACCACGGAGGACGCGGAACCGCCTTACAAATGGGACTTCTACCATTCCTTCTTCTTCTCTTACACCGTCGTCAGTACTATTGGTAAGGACTTTTCATGTGATTAGGTACTTACTACCAAAAAACTAGTCATGGTTGGTGTTAGAAAGAAAGAACAACATTTATTGACATGGAACATACAAGTTACAATGATACATAAATACAAGGTGCTGCTTGGCAGTAAGTAGTTATGTTTTTTGATTTAAAGATCCATGTTGTTTATATTCGTTATTCATATTTTATTTATTTTATAGCGTAATTGGTAACTTAATTTTTATCATACGAGAAAACAGCTGGAATAGCTGATTTATTCAAAAAGTTTTTTGCAAAGTAAAGTGTCAATAATCTAAGGATTAATTTTATTCTGTTAATGTTATACTAAAGGTATTTTGAAAACGTTACCCTGAAATATAGATTGGCAATATGAGTGTAGTATCTCTTGATTTAAAAAAATGAAACTATGGCAAATCGAAAAGCACAATACTACAATCGAACATTTATCTATTTTCCAGGTTACGGAAACTTAGCGCCAACGACTCATCTGTCAAGAATCCTAATGATATTCTACGGCCTCTTCGGAATACCTATCAACGGTATCTTGCTCGCTAACCTCGGAGAATACTTCGGATTACAGGTAAATACACATGTAATCGCGATTGCGATTGATACATTTAAATCTTTAAATAGAGCACAAGAAAAACATTTATCTTAAAAGAGTAGCTACAGTATTAAATTACTAATAGAATGGTCAGTTGATGATTACATAGGGCATTTAAAAGATGAATGTTGTACTGGATTACGGAACAGTATTTACTTGTCATGGTAATTCAGCCTCAATAGGATGTAGACGACTAAGAGATCTATATTATTAACGTAAAATATAAAACTTTTACTATTACAATTTATTTAAACAGGAAGACTATACTATTCCTGTATTTCTTTGCTTTCCTATTATGGATAACTTATTATTATCAGAGCAGTAGCGGCAGGTCCTTTACAACTTGCTAGTTAAAGTTGAATGCCAAATTAAAAAAACACTTAATGTTCCAGCTGATCTCCGTGTACCGGAAATACAAGAAGCGCAGCGCAAGGCGAGCCAACACCCTGAGCTACTTCTTCAACAACCTCGGCATGCTCGGACAGATCTTCCTCTACCTCGTACCAGGGTTCTTGTTTTTCATCTTCTTGCCCGCCTGCATCTTCGTCATCTTCGAGGGCTGGGACTACGTCGCTTCCATTTACTACGCCTTCGTCACGCTGACGACTATTGGCTTTGGAGATATCGTTGCAGGTGTGTGTAAATATGGTTTTAGGGTCTTTATTTTCATGTGGATTTTAACGTCTCATTAAAAGTTTATTTATTATAATTAATAAAACATGGCCAAGATATCCAAGATATATACCTAAAACAAAAAATCTCATATTATTCATTTATCTCGTGAAATGTTTACTTACTGTTTATTATAAAATTATACGGTTAAAACCTACCTAACCTTGTAGTATAATAAAGATAATATTAATATAATATAATGCAGAAAGTGTTATGTCGTGTGTATCATTTTGGATGATAATGTCCTAATGCACTTTATTATCATGTAATACAATTTTTGAATTTTACTTTGGTTCCAGGCACAGTAAACAACGGGTTCAAATACGGCTACTTCTTCACATACCAGATCTTCCTTAT